>JBBMKD010000001.1:102549667-102560933 GCA_037834095.1 Argya squamiceps
AGAAGCAGACGGAGGCGGGGCGGTGCTGACCGGACAGCTCCCGCCGGCCGCGCCGCGCTCCCGGGGCAGCACGGTGCTTGGAGTACCAAATTCTTGGTGCTAGAGAAATTAATTGCCTTTTCGTGGAAGCTATTATAACAGTTTTGGCAAAAGCACCGTTCTGTTCTGCCGAGAGATGGATAAAGAACATGGCTGTAATGGTAGCATCTCACGCTAAATGTGGCAAAATGCTTCTAATCATAGGCAAATTCAGAGCTCCCAGGCCCTTCACATGGAACCTGGCTGACACCTACTCAGGAGCCACGACTACGTCTTTGGTTGTGCTGTACAGCTGCTTCAACACACACAACTGTAGCTTCTACACTGCTGAAGTGAAATTACCATTCTTCTTACTCTTAAATAGCATGAGAATATGACCAAGATAATATAAAGCCAAAAATTTTTACAACAGAGAGACTCCATAAGCTATTGTTCACCTTGATAGAATCAGAAAAATGGATTTCAGTAATACTTAGCTTCAGTGGGCACTGTACATTTTTAAAAATCAGACTTCATCAGAGGACACGAGCATCTAAGGCCATCCAGACCCATGAGGAGTTGCAAGAGAATTGTGCCTCAGGGTCTTTCCCCTTGAGACCCGAATTTCAAATGCATTTATCTTTTGCATATCTTCGAAGAAAACCAAGTGTAATGCAAAAATGTATGAACTAGGTGAAAGGTATAAGTAAGAGGAGATGAGAAAGTAGAAAGAAAAGAGAATGTCAAAAGAAAGAATGAGGCAGCTGTCAAGAAAAAAGGATAATACACATCAAAAGAGGTGAGGAAACAAGAAAAACAAGTAGCCAAACTAAGTGAATCTCACAGCTGAATCTTTTCCTTATTAAGTAAGTTCCTTTATCAGTGATTCTGCAAGAACTACTCACACATTATGGAAAGAACACTCAAGGGAAATGATTAAACCATGATTAATGCAGCACTCGGCCTGAAATTTGTAGCTCATTTTCTTAGGAAAAATATTTGCAGGAGTGTTACACTGTTAGAAGAATATTTGGACAGCACAGATGAGCAATACTAGGACTGGAGCAGCCAGAGGTAGCAGGCAGCCCTTTTATAAAGGCAGCCGCATATGCCAGCTTTTCAGAGATTGGTGCTGGTGTCCTGAAGGAGTAGCACCAGGTATGGACATATCCAGGGTGAGTGTCCAGCCCCCCCGACCAGGCAGGTGCATGGGAATAGAGACAAAAGGAAAGCAGAATTTCTTGAAGTTGGATGATTGCCAATACACTGGAAATGTAAATTCCCTTGCCTTCTATTTCTTTTGAGTATGAAAGGCCAAATTTCATCTTTGCCTTCATGCTGAGAGTGTGCTATTGACTCCAGCTGCATTTTGATTCATCTTCTCTGCAGATAGGTTTTTCCATATACATGTAACATTACAGGATGATGTCTCTCTTGCAGTAGTGTTATCACCTATCTAAGCTGGGCCAGAATTTCAAAGTGCAAGTGGAATACTTTTCATGCTGCTTATTTAATTTCCATCTCTGGTAAATACTTTATGTATTCTGTCTTTCTGTTTGAAGAGCACACAAAAAAAATATCCTCACTACAAGAGAGAGGGGAAATTGAAATAATGGCAGAGAGAAGGATGTAGGGTCTGTCATGTCTGTCCAAATGGAATTTGTCTAGAAATCCTAGTCAACAAAATAGATATCTTGAATACGGTATCCTAAACTGCATCCTCTACCTGTTGGGGCTAAATGAGCTTTCAAAAGTCTGGAGTGCGTCTTCTTTACTCTCTAAAATAAATAAATACAAATTCGGTTTGATTGGAAAAGCTCAACAGATGGTCCTCCCTGATCTTTACAAGTCAGCCAGCTTTTAAAAGAACAGTGGAGCAAGAGTCATGGATGGGGAGGTTCACGCCTCTAATTTCTTTTCTGTAACCAATATCCTGTGCCAGGTTGATCATGGTCTCCTGGGCAGCCTCCTGCCATTTCTTCACAAGCAACAGGGACCCATCACCATGACTTTAATGACTGAGCTCTTTACAACAGCTGCTTGGGTTGAATTGACATCTGATGCATAAAAATCTTGTCCCAGGGTGTATAAATTACAGGCAAACAAGCCAGGAAACCACGATCCCAATCCTCCTACCACTAATTTCAAGGTCTGAATTGAATAGGCACCAAACAAACAGGGAAAAACCTCAGTTGTTAGGAAGGTTCCACCTGATACACAGTGGTTTGGGGTTTTTTTTATACAGAACTTCAGTTCTCAAACTGCAACAATTAATTATAAAAAAATTTTAAAAATATGTTTAGATGTTACATTTAAGTCATCTCATTTCTCAAACTGAAAGTATTATCCCTCTCTGAGCTTCATGGATCTCAAGCACCAGTTAGCACAGCAGAAGCTGCATTTAAAATGATCTTTGCCTGAGAGAGGCTGCAAAAGTCTCCTGACTTATAATTGAGTCAAAATGAAGACAAGCAGACCCTCACATAATTTCTGTTCAAAAGTCATCAGAAAACTCTGGAAAAAAAGTGTGGTTAAATAGTGTTTGACGCCAAAGCCAAGCATTTACAAGAAAACATAACAGAATAAATTAGTGAATATTTAATCCATGAGCTTTAATAAATTTTGCTTCAATGGATATATTTTGAATACTGAAGGTTTCAACTGTAAGATTTCATAAAGTCAAGTGCAAGACTTTGTAAGATGAAGGAATGGTTTATGTCTGGAGCAGATTTACTAAAACACTGGGTTTCTATGTATGTATATGTGTGCATGAATCCCTGTATTTATGTATCTATGTACCTATCAATGTCATGCTAATTCTAGACATGCTAGAATTAATAGTCAAAAATAGCAGAAAAAGATATCTTATTGCTGAGAGGATCAATTAGTTAAATCATACATTTTTAGACTGAGATTAAAACCCCACAATGGTTAATTTCTTTTCCCTCCTGTGTAGGTGGGAAAAAAAGGTAGAGAATGAAAGGTGTGAATTAAACTACAGCCTATAGGTTTTCATCACCTTCAACAGCAATCACTTTGCTGCTTCCATGTAATATTGGGTGATACTGTAGCTTTAATTAATTTTTAAGAGCAGTTCATCATTCCAGTGGAATGCACAATGCTTATAAACTATCCTCTTTTTGCCAGAATAAATCAAAAATATTTACTGTTTATGAAATAGTCTTATAAAATGTGTGCAGATTAAATCCACAAAGTTTTTCTGTATGCAATGACAGTCCATAAATTATGAAAAATTATAACATGGTATTTGGTACAGTGTGATTTTATATCTGGTTTTTTCCACAATTCCACAGTGAAGATGTGATGTTTAATAAAATCTGTGTTCTCAGGATACTTGTATAGAATCAAATTAGTCAGCCTTATGTAAGAGGTTAACTAAAAATGTCATGTTAATTCTGCTATGGTTTACATGTAAATCATCTGAAATACACAAATTCTTGAAAATAGTGGCCTTTGGTGATGCCATTCATCTGTGCTTTCTAGCATTGCTTTGAGTAAGTGGGGTTACCCACTTTGGGAGAGGTTCTTTCTGTTCTTGCTCTTTCATGAACTACTTTTATAAGCACTTCTGAGGAAAACAGTGAGAAATCATGGTTGGGTTTTGACCAAGAGGGTATGTGTCTTCATTTCATTCTTCCCAAGTCAGAGAGTTGAGCACTTAGTGTGGGAAATGTGAAGTTGGTCTGTCCTGTAACTAGATGGTCCTTGCTGATTTTAATAATCGAGCTTTTACTTATTGACTAAATGTTGTTAGGGGAGTTTGAGGGATTTGAGGGACTCTCAGGAGTGACACTTTATTGATGGATGCTCAGAGGTTAGAAAGCACATAGATTAGCTAACCTCTGTTGGTCCTTCCCTTCCCAGAACCCAAATTATCTATTTAATCCACTCTTAACACTGTTCACTCTTACTGGAAAGTTTTTCTAAATGTCTAATCTGAACCTCCATTGCTGCAAATTACTGCCACTGCTTGCTTTTGCCACTGGACACAGGGAACAGATTTACTCTCCTTGGCTTTTGTATGACTACTGTGGTTAAGATTTTGAAACAATAGTTGGAGGATTTGGAATAGAGAGCTGACATTTAGCAGGCAGGTTGGTACTTTTGTTACATCTCTTGACTTTTCTAGACTAAACTGTCCCAGCTGCAATAATTTCTCATAGATCACATGTTATAATTTTCCATTATCCTCCCTGCTTTATTTTGGGTTCTCTGTAGATTTCTTACAGAGTGGTGCAAGCACAGGACTACAGCTGCAACTTTACTGCTACAAGAAACACAATGCTGAATGCTACAGATCCCTCTACTTTATATATCTCAGTATAAACTTTGTTTAAATGATTCATATTCTCTGCCCTCTCTCTTATTGTTGCAGATAAAATATAATTTAATAAAAATCTCTTAACTATTTACATTTAAACTGTGTTGTTATCCCTTCTATCCCTTTTTCTCTTCTTCTGGCTTTCCAGATAAGCACTCCAATCTCCTTAAATCCACACAAAGCTAAGACTACCTTTCTTGAATATATTTGTATTGCACTCACTTCTATCCATTTTCAATCTCTCTGGTGCCTTCCTTTTCCACCAATTCAATTTCAAACTTCTTGGACTGAACATCAGTATTCTGTCACGCTATTTTTGCAGGATTACAAGTCTCCTATACTTTTTTTTCCTCTCCACTGTTCCTGTCAACCTTTATCTTTCCATTTGTCAATGTTTCACGCAAGTGCCTTCACAATTTTTTCCCCATACTGTTCCAAATGCAAACCTGCCAAGTGAAACGTAATAAATCATATTGCAAACTGCATTTGAGTGATTGTTAGGGGTTCACATTAATATTTTGGGTACCAAAAACTTAATAACTGGAGAGTTACATAATCTGGGTAAAGACACACCACTTTATTTGAAGCAAAACACCTACTCTATGCACTGTAAAATGGCTATCTGGGAGCTAGTATAGTTTTTATTAGTTATTATCTGAATGCCTCTTCCTGTAACAGCTTCTTCCATTTTGCCTAAACTAAGATAGATCAAATATCAAACTTAACTGGAAAGACCTTTTCTCTCAAGTTCACAGTTACTATCCTGCTAGTGTCCACAGGAAGAATCAAAAGCTTGACTTGAAAGGAATTAAAAATTTGTGACTTGCTAGTGTTGGAAAGCAAGATCAGATGCCACTGGAACAGTGACACACAAGGAGACACCACTGCCAGGCCTGACCTGACTAGTGTTTCTACCTTGCCTGTGCTGATGAGGCAGGTCCAAAATCTTGTATGATGATCTGGACTCTTGGCTGGGCCTGACAGCTCACCCTGCCTGGGTTTGTGGGATGTAGCCCTGGGTGTCAAGTCTCCCACCCCCACCAGCCATATCATGTCATTGTCTCCTTGTCCGCATGGAGCAGCTGCCCCTTGCTACACCCTGACAGCCAGATCAGGCCTTCCTAAGACCTGAGCTGAGCACAGTGGGGCCTGGCCCATGGCTGTGTGGGATCTTCTGCAATTCCTCCTGTGCCATCAGCCTGACTGGCTTTGGTGTCCTCATGTACTGGCCCCCCGTCCAGCCCCAGTTCCTGAGTGAACCTTCTCTCAGAACCCACCTGGCAGTCCCTTGGGGCTGGTCTATGGGCTTTGTGCCACCCTCTAGTTCCCTCTGCTGTGGCCCCTTTCCAGGCCATTGTCCCTGCCCTGGTTGAGTGTCCATAAAATTAACCACTGACAACCTGAATCAACTAAATCCCTCTCCCCTTTCTGAGCCCTCAGGCGTGAGGACACGCCTTGTTTGTGGGGAATGGGAATTGCTGTCAAGGCTGTGAGGGCACAGTCCTGACCAAGCCTCACCTGGGTCCCCTGCCAGCTTGTGGGCTCTGAGTTCTGGCCTGTGCTGTTGGTCCTTGCTGGAGCTGAGCTCTAGGAGTGCTGGTCTCCATCCTGCTCAGTCACAGCTGTGCCCTGGCTCCCTACCCTGACCTGGAACCTGCCTTTTTCAGTGGACCTGTTTGGTGATTCCCCAGTGGAAGTGTTCAAAGCCAGACTGAACTGGGCTTTGACCAATCTGGTCTAGGGGAAGGTGTCCCTGCCTGTGACACAAGAGTTGGAACTAGATCACCTTTAAGGTTCCTTCAAACCCAGATCATTCTACAGCTTGCCTGGTGATCACCAGGCTGCATCTGAGCCAGGTTACCATCACCAGACCTGACCCTGAGTCTTGTTTCTGGTTTGTTTTGAGACCAGTCTCATCACCGTGGGCTTGTCCTGGCTGATCCTGACTCTCATCTCCAGGCTGCCCTGCTCACAGTCCTCAGGGTAGGGGAAAGGCCCCAGCTTCCTGCCAGGCTCCTCCGCTGCAGGGAGCACTTGGCCCTTGTTGCTTCCCCACAGTGTGAGCACAGCCTTCTCCAGCACCAGTCCAGCACCACAGTTGTCAGGATTACAACAAGACTTTGTTGTAATTTCATGATACTGTCCTCCTTTCAGCTAAAGGGATGTGAAATAGTGAATGCTGAGAGTATTCACCCACGGAAGCACATTTGATCTTCAGCCAGGTCTTGAAATGTAACAGCCTCTCTGCAATAATGTTCTGCTTATACATTAATTGCTCATTTTTGTGCAATTGCAAAGAGAGAGTACTGAAAGTAGTTAAAACAGAGACTTTCATGCTGTGGCAATAACTGCATGCTCTTGAATACCATTGGCATCAGACTTAATTCTTAGATGTTATAATTATGCGAGAGCTCATTTTCTGTGAGTTTGCTCTCACTTGTCTTCCCTATTTAATGCACATTATAATATTTTGTACTTTTCTTCTAGGCTTGAATAGGAATATTGTATTAGGCAAGCAGGTGATGAGATTCTGCTCTCTGTTCCAGTAAGCATAATTCCACCAATTCTGGTCCAGTTACTAGGATTTGCTGTAATTTAACTGCAATCAGAATTGAATTGTGTTTGTTTAAGAAAGAAATAAAGTGTCTTTGAATGTTCATTCCATAGACTTTTTCTGTTGTAATGGAAATTAGTGTGTGTGCTTTTTTGTATTTCACGTTTTTATTTCAGAGCCTTAACATCCTAATAACAACTTTATTCTCTTCATCCTGTTGTTAGGAAGTAACTCAGGTAGGAAATTAAAAATAGCTGTGCAATGAGCAAAAGACATTTAGAGACCTGTTAAGCAAAGAATTTACCCTTTTAACATAAATGTCTGCATTATCATTACTGATAAACACAAGGAGAAGCATCTATTTTTTCATACTTCTGTCAATTAACTATATGTGAAGAGTTTTAAAAGCAAAGATGTCTTGTAAACTAGTAATTTGAGATTTCTTTTATTTTTAATTTATGAAATCTGTGATTCTTTAGGAGTTTAGTCCCCCAAACAGCTAAATAATTCTTGTTGAAATGTCACATGCATAGCACAGTTTAGTAAGCAGCTGCAGAAGTGGTCAGAGCTGGATGAAATTAGAAGGAAAAACTTTAAGTTAATTTAGTAATAATGTGCATTAACTCAGACCAATGTAAGGATTAAAAATAAGATAATGACATACTCCATGTTTGTAGGAAACGTACACATAGAACATATACACTCACATGTTGAGTAGCATGCACACACACACAATTCTCCACAAAGATAGCCTGTACTTAACAGCAATACAATAATGTTTAAGCATTTTGAGGTAGACATAGTATAGGTGAATTTGCTATCTTGCTGTCATTCATAATTTACTGGCATTGTTTTTATACCACCACTCTTAAACAGATTTTTTCCATCATCAAAAGCATGACCTACTATAAGCTTAATGTGTAATTAAGCTCTGAATCTGAGAGTTTTAAGTTGTCCTACTGTTTTTGCAGCAGATCAAGCACACTCTAGTCATTAAAAGGAAGAGAAAAATAATCCTCAATACAGTAATTATTTTGTCCATTTAACTTAGTTTTGATATTACACTCCATTTGTACTTTCCTATGCTAATGTAAACTACTGTTTATATTACCTTGGAACACTTGCAATGAGTTCACAGTATTTACTATTAATAACTTACATATTTAGATTACAGCTCAGAGAAAACAAAACAAAAATTACATCTTTTCACCTTGTGTTGGAATCTGTGAGTTTCCTGAGTTTCTTCTTCCATACTGTGTTTTTGGCTGCCTACCATCTTCATTACTATGCTTGCCTTGCACTTTTCTCTGCAGCTATCACACTTGCCTCGAGGGAATCTTGTTGGCTCTGAAGCACCAGAATTCCCACTTCTTGTTCTTAACAGACAATTGAGCAAAGGTCATGCCAAGTTCTTCTTGTTCTTGGTTGTCCAAAGGGAGGTTAAAGATCAGCTCAAAGCCATCTGCTGTGATAAAGCCTTTAGCAGAGAAAGTCCCAAATCTTGCTGGGTTATTTCTCCTTCCCGAAGCAAAGCCTATCCCTTGCTCCTCCCATCTTTTACTTTTTGCCTCCTGCAGCATTTAAATATGCTTGTTATGCTGTGCTGTGGGAAACAAATACATTCTTGTTATGGCCAGAGATGAATGTCAGGACTGAACTAGCATCCATGAAAAAGTCTTTTGTTTGATCTGCGCTGTCCCACAGTGGAGCTATGGCAACAACTTCCGTCTGGGAAATTAACTGTATCACTGTGTGCCGGCTCAAATCGTGGCATCACCTGAATGACAAACATGCCACTGTTCACATGACAGCTGACAAAGAGTATTGTTTAATTTTAATCAAAAGCATTAAAATCCAGCCAATTCAAAAATCCAAAGCATGTGAAGGCTAGGTATTTGTGAAAAGTGGCATTCTATTTTTATTCAAACTGAAGAATTTAGAGATATTGTTATTCTATAAATGTTTATGTATTGTAGCTTAAAAATTGAGTAACTTCTGATTTTGAATCCCACATCATTCTTGGTGATGTGATCTTGGTTTTTGGATGTGTTTAAAAAAAGGAGTAAAGCAAACAGTGTCACACTCCTGTGAAGGAGAGGCTGTGTGTGGGTGTTGTTGGTTTAACCTGCCAGGCAGCTAAACAGCACACAGCCACTCACTCACTCACTCACTCACTCACTCACTCACTCACTTTCCCACCTGCCTCCTGAGTAGGATGTGGGAGAGAATTGGGGGAAAAACCCAAAGTAAAATATGGGGGTTGAGACAAAACTTTAATCGGAGAAAAAAGGAAAAGAGGAGCAATAATTAGAATACAGAGTAAGTGATGCACAGTGTGATTGCTCACTATCCACTGACTCCTGCTCAGACAGCTCCTGAGCAGTGGGCTCTGGCCAGTTTCCCCCCAGTTTATATACTGGGCACAACATCTTATGGTATGGCATATCAGCTGGGATCAGCTGTCCCGGCTGTGCCCCCTTCCAGCTCCTTGTGCCCTGCCGCCTCTTTGCCAGCAGGGTGGGGTGAGACGCTGAAAAGCCCTTGGCTCAGTGTAAACACTGCCCAGCAACAGCCAAAACATCAGTGTGTTATCAGCGTTATTATTTCCAGAATCCAAAACACAGCCCTGTACCAGTTACTAGGAAGAAAATGAACTCGATCGCAGTGGAAACCAGGACAGCAGATCAGAGAGGCATTCTCACTGTGGCTGTCAGCGTTTCCAAGGATGCAGTTTGCTACAGCTAAGCTGGCCTATTAACTAGGTACTGCTGAGGAGTCTCATTCTCCCTGGGAATGGGCACTCTGGCTGTCAGTGTCCAGCCTCTTTTGGCACCAGAGAGCTGCCACAGGCGGCTGGGGTCATTCTGCTTCCACATAAGACTAGGTCCAGCAGTGGGATAATGATGTACTAGCACCTGGGTATGGAAGTTTGGAGGATTGGGAGGTTTTTTATTTCTCTCTTACCAATGCAAAGGAGTCCTGGAGGAGAAGGAAGGAAACTAATTTTAATTTTCAGAACTATATTAATTCTCTCCTCCAGACGGTTGAAAACAATCAGTATATTCAGACCAAATAATATTAGTTCACATTTCTGCAACAGCATATCAGCCATAAGGAGAGAGCCCTGTGGTGCCACCTGCCTTTGCAAGAAGCTGGAGTCAGTGCCTGCATATTTTCATGAGCAGTAAATGCTTCTCAACAAAATTCTACAAATGATGGTGGTAGATTTTTGAGTAATGACTGGCCAGCATTAATGTTTGGGCAAAATATCAAGGTTAATCCGTGGAGAAATAGCACAAACCCCATCAGTTTCCCTGGGTTTCTGAATGCACACACAGACAGACCTGAACCTTTTAGAAGAGAGGACTTGTAAAGTTTCAGCTGTCTAAACGGAAGCTTTTAAAACCTTTTCCCATCTATGCTTGAAACTGAAATATATAATTTTCTGGACATAGTCCTTGCTCCTCACCTGAAGGCTGTTGTGTAAGTACTCTTGACACATTTGAGTGAAGGTATCTCTGTAGCATCAAAATGAAGAGAACATACCCCACCTCCCCACCCTGACCAAGTCAGGGGTGTGCAAGGACAAAAGTCTGGTGGGTCTTTTCTAGAGCCTTCCACACAGTTTGCCTGTTATTACAAATCCAGTCTGAACCTACTCTTTTTAAAAAATGTATGTATATTAAAAACTATATGTGTTTATATAATTATAATTATGTATTATAATAATTACATAATTATAACTATATAACATACATTTACAGTAAATATATATACACATACACACACATATATAAATGTATTTTGTCACTAAGCTGGCCAGCCACTACCTGCCTCTGAAAGACTCTAGGGACTCATTCACTGAAGAAGTTCCTGAAACTTGTGGTAGAGCATCATACTTACCTTGAATATGCAAAAAGACCATGGCTCCTACACATGTTCGTTTTGTCATGATCACTACTCGACCTTGAGGGGTTACAGGTCGATGTAACCCGTGCGGGAAAAATCCCCCGTTCTCCCGCTGAGAACGTTGTTGCAGGTGATCCTTCACCCTCACGCTCCAGCCTTTATCCAACTGGCATCAACCACCGCCTCCCGCCAGCCCAGGAGATGTATTTTATTCACGACATATAGACGTGATATATTTATGACAAGGCATTTAAACACGGCTTTGCCCTAACTACGGCACCGGACCCGTACGGGCTATGGGCCCCTGCAGTAGACGGAGCCCTGCTCAGATCCTTCAGTCCCAACTCGCGGCATACCGCGGGCCCCGGGGCCAAAGGAACGCCTGCAAAGCGGCGGCCGCAGCGGCGGGCCCTACCCAGCTCAGCCCAGCCCAGGCGCGGCCC
>JBBMKD010000001.1:102561450-102618526 GCA_037834095.1 Argya squamiceps
AGCGGCGGGACCTTCTGCGGGCCGGCGCGGAACGGGGGATCCGCCCGCGGGGCGGGCTCGGGCCGCACGGCCCCGCGCTGGCTGGGGCGTCCCGCAGGGTGGGGTGGCTGTCCCGGGTCGCGTCCTCGGTGGGAGCCCTCTCAGCTCAGGGGACAGCGGCGGGCCCGGGTGGTCCCGGCGGGGGCTGGAGACACGCTTGTCCCAGAGGAGCGCGTTGCCTGAGCCGCTGGCGTACAGTAAAGGCGAACGATTGACGAAAGATAAACGCGCCCAAAGCGGTCCGTCTTTGCAGCTCTCCCCGTGGGGCAGCAGGCAGTGTAAATGCCCCTTTGACCCCAGCCCTTGGCAATTCAGATCCGGACTTCTCTCAGCTGCGCTACCGGGGTGCAGCTCTGTTCACAAGTTGATGCCCTGCTGCTACCAGGAGGGGACTGCCCTGCTCCTCTGGCCACCCTGGCCAGCCTTGGGTCTCCTCTCCTTGCCTGGGGTATTCAGCTCCTCACACTGAACCCGCAGCCGTGTCCCTGGGCTATTGGTTTGCTTTTAGAAGTTGGATTGGGTCCATTTGTCCTTGTGGTCAGGTAAGTGTTCCTCCCCTAAATTAAGAGAAAGAAAAAAGGTCAGAAGTGGAAAGCATCTTGCTGGGGAGAGCATTTGGAAGAGGAAATGGGGTGTCAGCTGTCACTAGTGTCAACTAGATCACTGGTTTGTCTCAATCTGGTCACACTTGTTGTGAAACCGCCTAAAAACATCACTGCTTTGTAGCAGTGTAGGCCTTCTCTATGTCTGGTATTCCTGAGTTGTCATGGAGACATGCAAAATAAAAGGAGCTGGAAATTCCCAAGGAATGGGTGGCAGGGATCTCTTGCAGGGAAAGGCTGATGAGATTTGAGAGGTGCTTTGGGAATCTAGGTGGTAGCTTCACACTGAATGTGAGCTGGCATGAGAGGGCTGTTGGAGCTCCCTATCAGGCCATGCCTTCAGTAAGTATCATTCCAGAATTGGCTTAGGAAGAGCCATCTGTGACTGCTTTTAGCCAAGTAGGATTTAGTTTAAAGAAAAACTGCAGTCATCTATTAATGCATCGCTGAACACTTAAGTACCAAAGCTAACAGCTCAGTGTTAAACTAATTTCTCTTGTTTTTCATTAATTACAGCTATGAGTGAGTCTGGAAGTTTTGCAGCATCACGTTCCAGACGTGAGAGGAAGAATAGAAGAGGCCAGCAAGAAGCACTTGAACGTCTGAAAAAAGCCAAAGCTGGGGAAAAATTAAAATATGAGGTGAAAATTCCTCATCTTTTCTTTTTAATTAAAAGTGAATGTGAGCTGAGAAGCCTAATCACAATTTACAGATGTGTAAAAGTTATGGGATACAAAATGAGCCTTTCAGATCAGCTTTCGTGTTTTTAATAGTGTATGTTTTTCTGAATGTAGTTGTCTGCTTTCTAATATAATTTATTTATTTCTTTCTGTTTTCAAAACTAACCCAGATTTTTTACCTGCAAGTCAAACGTGCTTGCCATTGCATGAGAACTATGCCACAGGGTAGGACCAATTTTTAAAATCACGTAATTAATATTATGATACGAACTACTTTTTTTTTTAAATCTTGAATGATTTTAGACTTTAATTTCAGACCTTTACATGACTGAAATCCATTAATATTGATATGCTCTGTTTCCCCAAAGAGACCAAAATTTAAGTGGTGGAACTGAAATCTGGCAGTGTAAGATTGATACTGTAACATTGTCCAATGGTGATGCCAACAGGAAGTGACTTCCTCATTGAGGTGAATAAATGTAAAGAAACCAGAAGTCCGTAGATCATTAACATGCAAATTTTCTCTGAGCACTCTGCTTGGGTACATCAAATCCCTTTCCTTTTCACTGAGCTCAGATTGGTGTTTGAGAGTAGGGCCAAGGCCAGAAGTTTCCACTGCTAGGTTTTTTATTTTTTAAAGATTTTTTGGCAATATCAAATGAACAATAAAGAAAGTAATTTTCAAATTAAATATCTCCCAGTGCTTCAGGAGATTTTGAGTTTCAGTATACTGCGATAATTTTAAAAAATGATAACTTGTCTTTTATCACTGCCAAAAAAGAAACTTAGTGAATAACTGTGCTTACTAGTTGTGAACAATGTAGCAGTGTAGGAACTCTACCTGCGTTCTTGGGGACTTTTATACTCTGACTGATGCTCTGCAGATTGGTGGTATGGAAACTGTTAATCCTCAGTATATTTTAACTGTAGGTTGAGGAGTTCACGGGTGTTTATGATGAAATAGATGAGGATGAATACTCCAAGATGGTCAGAGACCGTCAGGATGATGACTGGATTGTTGATGATGGTAAGTGAAGATTAATTTGGAGAGTTATTTTGGTTCTTGTGTTGTAACTCAATTAGGCTTCATAATGTTCAGGCTTTGAGGTAAGTTATTGTTAGTCCATTCTTAAAATTTGTTTCAGAAGACAAGAGAAAGGCAGTCTTTTAATGGAAATTAATCTTTGCATTGTTCTCATAGTAGTCTGTTACAATGGTAATGAAAATATTTTTCTGTGAAGACCTGTTCTTGAAATTTTATTTCCAGTTACCAGTGTTACAATTTTACAAAAAAAAAAAGTACTGTTATTGATAATTTCTAATTAAACATGTAAGAGTATATTTAGTCTAATAGAAGATACAGCTGAGAGTGCTGTAGTTTTTAATACTTGCTTTTGTAGCTTTTGCTCTATGTTAAAGGGGGAAAAGTAAATATGTAAAAAAATCAGGAATATCAGAAGACAGAATTTAAACTGCATTTTTTAAACATTTTTTCTACAGATGGGATAGGTTATGTAGAAGATGGAAGGGAAATCTTTGATGAAGATCTGGATGATGATGCTCTTAGTTCCAATAAGAAAGGTAACTTGCATGTGACCACTGAAAAATGTCTGCCAAGGTATTTTAAAAAAAGGTACCCACACTGGGCAACTTCCTGTCATCAGTATACGTGGTAAATATGGCCAAATGACAGATCACTTGAAGCTCTCTCATTCTGTGCCTGTGGATTTTGTTCAGCCCTGGGCGACAGAGGATGGCGGGTCACAAATTGAGGTCACATCACTGTTAACTGCTTCAGCACGACTGGGGCACTGCTGCTCCCAGCCTTCTGTGGAATGGGGATGCACTTCTAGAACACAAATGCATCTGGGAGGAATCTTGGTTTTAAAAGCCAGTGCCTAAAAGATATGTGGTCTCTCTTGACCACTAAAATACTTGCATGCTAGTAAGAATCTAGGATCACGAGGTTTTCCCAACTTTTTAATGGAATCTGGTGGCAAAGTGAGAAAGCTGCTACAAAGCTGAAAAATGACTAGGCTTCATTTCATCCAGAAGTGAAAAGGTAGAAGAAGTAGACTACCTTGGCTATGTATCCTTGCTAATAACTGGACCTGTGAACATTGAACTTTTCTTACGTAAAATTTACAATTTTTCATTTTTTGTTTTGGTAGGAAAAGGTGGCAAAACATCTACAATTGATAAAAAGAATGTGAAAAAATCTGTGGTGTCTAAGCCAAACACAATTAAGTCTATGTTTATGGCCAGTGCTGGGAAGAAAAACACAGATGTAAGTTTTTACATTTTTGAATTTAAGTGTTTCTGGCTTGTTCACAGTTTTAGTGGGAGTGGAGTAAACCAAAGGATCATTTTAGTTTCGTGTGTCTAGCGAGACAAACTTCTGTCATAACCTCTTGTGTATGGAGCATTTCTGAAAGCATTGTGTGTGTTTTGTGGAAATCCTCTAGTCATTTACTGCTGTTCTCCTGATTGGATTTGCACATATAAGTGACCACTGTTTGGCTAATCTTACCTTACAGAAAACTGTGGACCTGTCCAAGGATGATTTACTTGGGGATATTCTTCAAGATATTAGTGCTGAAGTAAGTATTTTAATAAAATCTGCTGGAAACAGCCTTAATCTTTAATTTGTCATGGAACATATCAAGAAAATACAGTTTTTTTGAAAGTAGACAATCTAAGACTGATTTCATCCATAGCACACCTCATTGATATACATTCCACATGTGTGTGGTGTCTGCCTGTTGTCTCCACCGTGCAGATGTTGCATGACTGCATTGCTTGATAAGGCAATACCTCTATGACCTGATGGTTTATGTTAAGATGATGTGGAGCCTGTGCTAAGGCAGCCTTCAAGGTTTTAGTCACTGTGGAGTGAACGAGGACTTAGCTGTCTCTGAATTGTGTATCTCTCACCACACCTCAGCCAGGGAGCTGTAGGACATCTCCATCCCACCTGTGTGGGTTCTGGGAGGAGCTGAGGGAGCAGTGTTTCAGCAGGTGATGTAACCTGAACCTCTGCCTGCCTCCTGCTTCCCAGGATTCGCTGCAGAAAACCAGGTTAACACTCCCCTGGAGGCAGGAGTGCAGGATGGCTGCCATGACAGGGTTGGACTGTCTTTAATGTCCTTTTAGCCAGATTTCTTGAAACCAGAAGGATTGCTCATGTGTAAATGTTGAAACTGCTGTAGTGAGTGGTGAGATACTGAGGTGGAATATGTTGAACCATAATAAGCTTAACATGGTTTTTAGTGCAGTAAAGGTATAGGATGTCCCAATGTGAAGTTATTCTCTTAGTTTTGTGCTGTTATTGTTTTACTCCTCCCTATGACATCTGGTTGAGGCTATAAAACCTGCCATAACTATAACCCCCCCTGCCTCCCCCACTCCAGTATCATTAAAGAAATGCATTTTAATGCTGTTGAATTTGTAGAACATTGATTAGGGAAAATAATGTTAATAATTACACTGTGGATTCTATTTACTTAAATGCTAGTTAGCTACTGTTTTTGTTTTGTTTTGTTGTTTGTTTTGTAAAATTTCTTTTGTTTTTAGCTGTGGATAAGGTTAAGTATAAAATATCTGCACATGTAAATAAGTTAAAATATGTTTTCCTCTAGTGGAACAGTGCTGAAAGAGCACTTCTGCCATTCATGAGGCATGTATGTTCAATACTACTGCTTCAGAAGACACGAAAATCAGCACAAGTCATTCTACTTGTGCTATAGAGGCATGATTTCCTATTGAAATTCCCACTGTTTGAAAACTGCTTCACTTATTGATGGCAGTTTTTCTCAGATTGTTTCCTCCCCAAAAAAATCTAGTGTGTGTCTTCATGGGCTGGTTGCTCAGGTAACATTATTTTATGGGGCTGGGTTTTGTATCAGGAGGTGTTTTCTTCATCAGCCAAAAATATTGGTGTCCCTCTTTCTCTTTGATGGAAAATGTTACTAACCAAGTCAAAAGAAAACACTAAACAACTCTTTCTTTTGTCACTTTCTCTGTTCTTTCAATATTCAGACAGTTCAGCTAAGTCCACCACCAATTATAATGCTGAAGAGGAAAAGATCTGCTGGAGTACCACTCAATCCTTTCTCTGTGCAGTCCCAAACTTCTAAGGTAAAGGGGAAAAGAATAATGTTCTCATTATTAATAAGCACTTATCTGTGGTTTTGTTCATTTGAGTACTGTTTACTTTTATTTCTCCTCCTGGAAATTAACTTTCTTTTCTTAGCTTCCATAGCAATGTTACAGCATAACTTCGTGCATTTTTCCACATTGCCTTTCATGGCAACACATAAACAGTACAAATAGTTTTGTGTCTGTAGGACAGTAGGAGTTTGTAGCTGTTACATTTGACAGGTGAAACTGTAGTTACAATGTTTGGTGCATCACATGAAGGTGAGTTACTGCTCTGTGTCTTTTCCAAAGAGTAGAAAAGGTTCTTGTGGTAAGGAGAGAAGGATGGGAAGTGAAATAAGCAGGAGTGTGGAAAAGGATAAGAAACCAATCATTTGAAATGGAAAACAAATGGAAAATTGAAGCTATGGATAGGAGTTTGCCCTAGTGGAACATTTTGGACTGATAGGAGGATGGGCTGCTATGGATGGAAGGCCAGCATTTTGTTAGGAGTTCTGGTAAATGGAAGGGACTTTATAGCTGGAAATAAAATGACATAGTTGGTAATGATCTGTAGAAGGAAAATGGAGTAGTGTAGATACATCTGATTTGGGAAACTGTGTGACATCAACTCTTACGTTGAAAATAATCACCAGTGCTACTTACCTTAATTAACAGTTGTGTTCAAAACTAGAAGCAATTGGGAAAAAAAAGGGGAGATGTAGGATCACGGTGCAAAAAAAGGAGGTGCAAAAAAAGGAGGATCACGGTGCAAAATATGTGGACCTTTTCCTCTAGCCCTGGTTACTAGATCTGCAAATAGCAAGTGAAAGGTTTTGTTTATTTATTTATTCTTTGCTCTTACAAGATTATTTTTAACTCATGGTGGAAATGTTTTTCAGGTAATCACCCCTGTATCAAAGAAAGCTCCTGCTCATGTCAGAAAGGAAACTCTTCCTCCAGCTTCGTTTCATCCTAAACATCCCAATTACACAGCACAGTCTGTCAGCGTCTCTGAAAATGAGGGCACCAAGCGTGTGCAAAAACCTGTAGAAAATGAGGGAATAGTGAAGGCAGGAGGAGAGAAAGCTGCTAAAGGTATCAATTCTGAAAACTTTCAGTGTTGTATAGTAGTGTTAAAACACTTGTTAAATTATACTAGCTCAGATAGAAACTAAGTATCACATTTAAGCTATCTTAATACTGTATATTATGGTCATGCTTATGGTGTGCTATCTCTGCATACTGCTGTAGTATGCAGTGTGCCATTTTAATGATTCAAGCCTTTAGTTCTACCTGCAGCACTTCCAGATGATGATCAGGGAATGATGGATTTTGATGAGGAGGACTTTGATGAACCTATGGAAGCAGAGCATGTGGAAACTATACCTGAGACAGCTGAAAGCTTGAAAAGAGACAATGAAATTGAGAAGAAAGAGGCAGAGCAGCTGGAATCAGAGAAGAAGGAGACATCTATCTTGTAAGAATCTATTTTTCTTCCTTTTTTTTTGCTTCCACTAAGAAGGCTCTCCATTTCCATAAAACTTAGATTTAGCTTCATGTTTGTCTTTGCCCAAGGGCAATTGTGATATATCAGAATGCTATGCAATGCTTTTTTCCCCCCATAGTTACATTAAGAATAGTAACATCCTGATAGCTGCTTAATTGAAAAATATTTGAGGTTTCTGGGATCTAGTATGTGACATGTATTTCAGCACACTGAGGTGGCTCCATGGAGGTGTTGAATAGTGAACTGTGATGTCAGTAAGCAAAACCAAAGAATTTCTAACAATACTTATTCTAAGTGAATCTGAAAGTATTTCATAATAGATATAGGTAAAAGTTTTGTTGCTAAAAGTAATAATGAGCAGCTATGTCTTTGGAAATGGGAAAAAAGCAGGGCTTTTTTCTGGTTTTGGGTGGTTTTTTTTCCCCATTGTTTGGAAAACCTTGAATCATATGTTTCCATAACAAAATATTTCAAACTGTAAAATAATTGAATGATGAAAAAGACCTAAAAATCTAATGACTGAAAAGCTGGTTTTGTTGAAATAATCCATTGTTCCCACTAAGCAACTTGTATAGATGGATGGATATATTTGATATGTAAAGACTTGAATTGACTGAGGCTGAAATACGAAGTGGCTGATTTTTAAAGCCTGTGTGTGGTGTCAAGAACTATACTTAAATGTGGGTTCCTGTCTTTGTCACTCCATCCCTCTTTTCAGAAGAAACCTGAAGAAACCCAACTGTTGGGAATGTTGCTTAGTAGTGGAAAGAAAAACAAAAAGTATGAGAATATAGGCCTGGAAAAAGCAAAATGGTGATTATAGCAAAGGCACAATTTTAATTGTTTTTTTTTCCTTCTGCAAAACCTGCAGAAGTTGTTCTCTCCCAGGTCTTTCATGTTGGGACACAATTGATGAGGATGAAGCTGATCTAGTAGCAGCAGAAGTTCAGCTGGACCCAAATCTCCTTCCACTTGTGAAGGGAGAAAGTGATGATCAAGTCTTTAGGTTTTATTGGCTGGATGCTTATGAAGATCAGTTCAGTCAGCCAGGTAACTGTTCAGTTAAAGGCAGAAAATGCTAATCTGATTATTTTTGTTCAGATTTTCTTTTTTGAAAACTGGGGTTTTCAGACTAGACTAAATTACATCCAGTTACCCTGTGTCTCTGTGCTCTGAGATGTTCATCCCTTGTTTTTCTGTACCTCTGTCTGCAGAGCAGGGCACTGTGGCTGGGAGAAGAATGTCATCTCTTGGCCTAGTATAGAGGTAGGGAAGTAAAATGGACTTACTAGCTCTGTTCAGTGTTGGTGACCCATTGTCCTTCTTAAAATTTTGTATGCTTCAGGAGCAAGCTGAAGTTGTTGATTTCTTGCTCAGTGATGGAACAACTGAGCATGCTTTCTTGTTTTTGGAAAAGTCACTCAAAATTCATTTGGATGAGTAAAAAGCCTGTACTATAGCAGTTGCATGATTTTATACAAAGGAAAGGTATGTCTGTGAAGGGAGGAAGGTGGTCTGAAAGATACAAGATGTGTCTTGATTTCTTATCCCCTAATTCAGACTATCTAAATCCTGAAGATTGTCTTTGAATTAAGATGGGTAAGATACTTTGTGCAGTTGAAGTGTGAATCCTGGCTCTCATAGTCTTCAAACTGCATCATTCTGATCTCAGCTCTGACAAAACAATTTGTGTTCACATCTGTTCTGAGCACTTCTCATCTATCCCCTCATTCCATCAGCAGCTTTAGGACCTTGGGTTTCTAGTTTGTGCTTCATGTGTGTTTGCCAGAAGGTTCTTTCACATGTTGTTGGAGGTTTTTTTCGGTTGAAGCTGTAAGCATTGAGTCATATACATTTCTTTGTTAACACCTTTTTGTTGTGAGTTGGGATGCTAAACTTAAATATGAGACTGTGCTGGGCTGAACAGCTTGGTGATGGGAGTGGTAATAATCATAGATATCTTGATGAAATCAATGGCTCTAATATAAAATTGCTACTTTTTAAGAACCCGCTATTGTTATTTTTCCTTTTTTTTGTCTTTTAAGTCAGTGATTGCTGAATGGAACATAATTATGAAAGGATTTCTGTTCCTCGCATGCAAGGAGTGTTCTTTTCTCATTATGACTTTTTCAGGATTGAATAATAAAGACTGCACCTGTTTTCAATTAGTAATGTAGAAGGGAAAATTTTGATATTGCTTTTTGTTTAACATGTTCATGATCTTTGTTTATGCCTCATTTGCTGTGATGTCAAATGCATTGCTTGAAGAGTAAATACTATAGCATAATCATAAGACTTTTCAAACTTAATGATTTTTTGGAGGCTTACTTTTCGTAATTCCCTTTATGATCTTAGGCAGAGAACTCGAGAATTGTGATCCTGTTAACATTTTAAAGAAATAATGAATAAAACCTGCCCTTATTTTTTTCCCCTCTGCAAGATATTTTCCCTGTGTTTTGACTTTGCTTACCTTTTGGTTCATTTAGTAGCATGATCTTTCTTTTCACAGGCTTTGATTTATAAGCTTTATTCATATTTTTTCTTTCTTTATTCTTTCCACAGTCTTGCAGGGGATGGGATCCGATTTCTCTCCATTGCTTTTTTTTTTTTTTTTTTTGGTTTTGCATGAAACATCTCTGAAAACTCTTTGAAGTTAGTTCTGCTTTTACTGTCTGTGAGGGTGGTAGTGTGTGTGTCAGTGTTCAACTGGATGATATCAAAAGGTTCCTTCCATTCTAAATTAATCTGATTCTGTGAAGTCTGGTTATTAAGAGCACTTATTTGTCCGTGCTAGAGTTGATAGAAGTTTGTCTTTGCTTTTTTATCCAGACAGCTTTTTACCCTATCTTTGACTGGCTCATGTATCCTTCTTTCTATCTCCCCTGCTTATATGTATTCCACTGACAGATTAACTACTCCATGCTCTTAATATTTCCAGCTGTTCAAGCAGTCAGCTACTGTTTTGTGGTCTCTCTCACAGGTTCATCTTTCTTTGTGATACAAACCTATCTGAGATGGGTTTTTTTTATCCCTTGACAAAAAAGTAAAAGATTGCTGGGGACAAGAATTTCATCTTCCCTGTCACTTAGATCTGCAATTGGAGCTCTTTCTCAATACTTCTATTCAAACTGTCTAGATCTTCAAGATTGCCTCTGTATTAAAATTGCTTAAGATACTTTGTGCAGCTGAAACGTGTATCCTTGCTCTCATCATCTTCAAAACAGCAGCATTCTCTGTCCTTGACAAAAGTAGTCTTGTTCACATCTATTCCAAGCACTCAGAAAATGATTTCTCATAGTCTGTCACTTTGACTCTGTCATCCATCTTGGTGCATCTTCACTGATTTATCTTTGATCTAATGCAGTAAGAAAGATGCCTTTATGTCTGATAGATCTCCTGGCAAAGATAAATTATGACTCTTAACCAAGGACTTGTTTGTGCATTGCCAGGCCAAGGAGAAATGCAGATTCCAAAATCTTGTATGCGTGAAACCCTGTTTCTAAGACAGTCTCAGCATGGATTTTTGTTTTCATCAATATGCTGTAGGAATAGGGTCCTTCATATAATCAAATTCCAAATTATTTGGAGCTTGAAGGGAACCTGGTAAAGCCATGTTTCTGAGTTGTACTAGGAAGTTTTTTGTACATGTAATTTGCAAACTGTTTGTGACAGTTGGGTGGCTTGGTACCATGTTGTTTTAAAGTTTGACAGGGCTTGATTAGCAGTTTGCAGCATTTTGTGCTATTGCCAGGTTCTCTGGGCTCAGAGATGTGCATGTACTGTAATGGCAACAGTACATGTTGTGAACAGTATTGTCCACAACACTGGACACATTGTCCACAGTGAAGTCAGTTGCCGCTAGTCCTGCTCTGTATAATCTGAGTGTCTCCCTTGGTTATAACTGCTGTCTTGGCACCCAGGATTCCTGGGAATGTCATGCACCTTTTAGTGTCCTCATTTGTTAAAAACAGTCACTTGAAAGCTGATCAGCTTCTGGTTGTTGTCTTCAGAATGTATTTTTATAGGTTTTATTGGTAATAGAATCTTGATCTCACGGTACTGAGGTGTAGGGAAAAGGAGTTAATTGTACTGGTCTAGCTGAAGAGTGAAGAACTGTAGATAACACACGATAGAGGATTGATTGACAGCACAGACATTCTGATAATGTTCAGCTTTCACTGACATCTCTCTCCTTCCTCCCTCTCTCCAGGGATTATCAAACTAATATAGGCAGCAATGGAATATCAGAACAGAATTTGGAGACTGGCTGTGTAATGCCATTTTGAATTTTACATACCAGGTGTTACTATAGCAATGGAGGTAGAGACATGAAGAATGACACAGGTGTCTGTTTGTAAAGCGGGTGTTTGAAACAATTTAGAATGTGCTGATACATTGGAAAGATTTCTTGTTCAAGCACCTTACAGAAATGGTTGTGTTTCAGTGCAAGAATACATTATAAGCTGCTTCAAGCAAGATTAGAAATTATTAATTTTAAAATTGCATATTGAATTCTTTGTCCTTCTGCCTTAGGTGTGGTATTTTTGTTTGGCAAAGTTTGGATTGAATCTGCAACCACCTATGTCAGCTGTTGTGTGACAGTGAAAAACATTGAGAGAACTGTTTATCTGCTGCCACGTGAAACAGTAAGTGTGACTTTTAAGCACATCAAACATAAGTACCTTTCATTCTGCTTATGGCAGGTTATGAGTTTAGCAGTGTGTTTATGGAAGCTGTTGGATGCCACTGTTGTCTGATGTAGGTGGTAATGTTAAAAACAATGTGTACACAATATATTCCATGTGAGCTGCAGAGTAGAGCCCTGTGACTTGCCCTGACCCTAACAACTGCAGACAAATTTTTACCCTTTATTTGCTGCTTAGCAAATGAAATGGTCTTAGCAAATAAAGTGGTCTTGAAGAATTACTAGAAAACTTAGTGCTTTTTAAACATTCTGTTTCAAGTATTTTTTTCTAAATTTGGGGACTCTTGGCTGATTGCATTTTAGTTTCTCCTAAAAAAAGAGATACGTGATTCATAATAGCAAAGTAAAATTCAACTTATTGTCATGTCCTCTGGCATTTTTGTTAATTTGTAAAACCTCACTTGTGTTTTTGAGGAAATGGACCTATCTACTGGTAAAGAGACAGAGACTCCAGTGACTATAATGAGTGTTTTCAAGGAATTTAATGACAACATTTCACCGAAGTACAAGATCATGAAGTTCAAATCCAAGGTTTGTTTGCAAGCATCCTATTTGGTTGTTTTCTCTTGTTCTGGTTTGTAAGGTGGGAAGGCTGTTAAAATACTGTCCAGGGAGGGAGGTTGTGCCAAAATGCAAATATATAACTCCTGATATGTGTAAATGTACCTGCTTGTAAAAACCATCCAAAAAACCTATATTGCTTTAAGAGTGGTGAATCTGCAGCATGGTTGTTCCATCCACCAGAAGTTTAAACAATGCTTTTGTAAATACTCATTCATTAGCTTCTTTAAAACTGGGCTGAGTGTCAGACTGGCTTGCTGAGCTGTTTTTGAGGATGCAGAACAGATACAAGTTCTGATACATAAAGCCTTAGTATCAGCTCATGCTGTCAGAGTTCAAAATGAAAGATTGTGTTGTCCAGCAGATAAATCAGTATTCTGGATTACACTGTCTTTGCATTTGACCAGATATCTTACTGAACTTTATCTCTTGGCATGTCTCATCGTTCTTTTCACCTTCATAGATTTATCTTTTTAGAGTGCATGCTGTTCAGAGAGTGGATTGTCATAGTGTGGCTGTGCAGGAGGTAACAAGTGAGGACTGTCATTCAGTCTTGAAAGCTGTTCTGTGCTTAGAGTTATGGCCAGCAGTCTTAAAAGTGTTATTCTGCTGTGCTCTGTTTGCTCAACAAATCTTTAAAATGGCACTGGAGAAACAAAATATTGCTATAATGAAAACTTTGCACATAAATTAATATAATACTTGTCATGAGTCTGCAAGAAAAGAGCTGATACTGCTGATAATGTTGCAGATTTGGACTGAATCAGTTTGCTAGTGTCAGAGCTTTATTGCCCACTTACACAGAGCATTTGTGTTACAGGGGAGGGCAGAGGTGGGAAGCTTGGGTGAGGGAATGTGGCAAACATTCACCTTGGGGGAAAAATCTGTTCTGACTGAAGTGCTCAGAAAAGTTTATATTTCGTGAAGTAATGTGTCATTAGTCTGGGAAAGCTGATTTTCATTAGTTGTAACTTTCTCTATCCTGGCAATCTTGTGATTTCACAGGATTCATTCCTGAATAGTTAATCAGCAAGTGAGATGATAAGTAAAAACACAGGAAGAATGGAATTTAACAATATGTAAATGAGGGAAAATAAAAACAGTTTGTGTGGTAATTCAGGTTGGAAAGATTCTCAGGAGGTCATCCAAAGCTAGCTAGAGTCATTCTGAAAGTTTAAGTTGTTAAAGTGAAAATGTGAGCAGTGTTTCTCTAACAGCAAAAGTCATGCAAGACATGACATTTTTTCAGCAACTCATATCTTAGTGTGTTATTTACAGACCTCAGGAAAAATGGATGTGACATTACTACTTTATAAAACCTTTTTTTTTGTTGTTTTTTTGCTCTGGCTTATTTCCTCTCTCAAAACTCTGATGTAAATTTAGGTTTTTCAGATTTCTGTTATTTCTCATGTATACTTGATTATAACATAATGACATGTGGGATCAGTAGTAAATTTACTCTGAAAGGAGTAAATTTAACAATAGATAAAAAGCAAGTTGCTGATAGCTCACTGTACAAAAATCCTTTCAGGAATGAGGGAGAGAACTCAAAGAACAATTTTTCATTAAAAGAGAGGATAAAAACACTTGTACTCTAGAAAAGAAAGAGGGAGAAAGGTCTCCAAAAAGATGCATATCTGCTCACAGAATCTTGGGAAACCTCCATCTTTTCCATGGTGTGTCAAGTAAGAATAATGTGAATGAGGTAATAAAGTAATGTAGTGATGTTCAAAGAAAGTTCAAAGATGGCTCTTAAAAATCAAGGTAAAACCTGTCAAATTTTTAGTAAGCTTACACAGGACTCAGGGCAGAAGGCCCAACAGTCTTGTCTGGGTACATGGCTACAGTACATGTGGGATCGTTGGATGTAATACAAGAGTAGGGAAATGGGAGCACCAAGACACTGTTGAGATTTTTTCCTTAAATATTATAACACTTGGTCACCCTCATGAGGAAAGATTAACTCAAGTGACTACAGGTACAAAAGATGGCAATTAGAAGGATGAGGTAAAAGGAGAATCAGTTATACCAGAGATGACTGTGAAAGAGCTTTTAATTTTTTTTTAGCTAGTAAAGTAAAGAATAATGAGAAGACCTGTTTGCTCTCTAGCAACATTAAAAGGGGATGAGCAGCAAGAGAGCTTCTTTAAAGGATAGTTTTAGCAAAAGAGTGAATTTGTAATTTTTAATTCATGAATAAATTAGCCAGGGTAGTTGGTGCTGGGAAGCTCTGAAATAACCTATCAGAATTGTTTCTGAACAGTAAGAATTCAAATTATGTTGAATTCTTAAGTAAACTTGAGTTTTATTAAAAGGATAAAAACTATCCAGCTTTATTTTGCATGTGTAATTTTCTACTAATCTTGATAATTACTGCATTCTGGTAGGGTTTAGTGAGAATTGGAGATAGTAGGAAGGTATGGCAGTTGTAATATGAGAGGTAGGAGAAAAGACAGGATAGTAGAGCAGGGCTGTTAGTGGGGTCTTTGGAGGACCATTCAAAGTATTACAGTAACTCAGATATTCCAGATTACACAAAATTGACTGTGAACAAGTGGCACCAAATCTGGCCAGGCTTTTGCCTCTGCAGCAGGGAGGCTTTGTGCTCTCTGCAAGACAATTGTAGAAGTAATGGGGTTATCCCATTACTGTGCCCTCCTTTTCTTCTGTTCCTCCCTGAGATACCTGAATTTGCCTGGTTATATACCTGAGTTTGTTTTTCACAAGGAGTCATTGTGCTCATACCAGCAGAGACAATGTGTTGTTACCCAGCCCTTGCATCTGTGTGGCCATAGGGGTGTGCAGGGCTCTGGAACTGAAATGGTTTGTGGCACTCTCCTAAAGGGACGCTCCAAAAAGTGATCTGTACCCAGCTGTGACTCTGTGTGGTAAAGAGCTAATGTGCTTTAGATCTCCCCTGCCCTGTGATGGGCACCCAGTGGTTCAGTGCTGTGTTGTCAAGGGTTGGTGTCTTGAAAGGTTTCAAACAAACTAATGGCTGTGTTGCTTAGGTGAGACTTGTGAGCAATGCATTCAGAGTAACAGGAAGTCTCAGTGTTTGCATAGTACAGTGAAACTGAAATCCACTCCTCTTCCGTCATCAGCTGGAAATCAGGAAGGTTACTGACATCCCTGCCATGCACCCAGTGTTCTTTTATTCAGAATACCCCTTTTTGTGATGATGTGGAGACACTGAGACAGGTTGTTCTCTGTGCATCTTGGCCTTGCCAGCACCCAACTTTGTCCCTTTGAACACACTTAAGCCATATCATTTCCTGCTGCACCTGCTGCTAATTGTAGCTTCAATGGGTTGCACTGCTGCCAAGTTAGCAAGTCTTCACAAATCAATTTGAAAGCAGCCTTACTCCACTTAGGAACTTAGCAGCTAATCACTGCTGCTCATTTCTGCTCTCTGAAGGGCCACTTGAAGGGCAGATTATTCTGCAGCAAGCATTCATTCACTGAGTTATGACCAGACGCTGGTGTAATTGAGCTGAGCTCTGTGGAATAACGCAGATGAAACACTACAGCAGACTATTTTTATACTATGTTCATCTTGCCTTTGCAACAAGAACTTGTTGGAAGCCTGAGAGGTTTTTTTTAAAAAAAATTAAAAAAAGAGGAGGGGGGAGCACCAGTGATATGTGCTAAAAGCAGTGCATTGCCATCTAATATGTTACAGCTCTGATCTGCTTGTGTGAGGTGCTGCTGTGGCTCAGCAGTTCAGATCTACGTTTACATGGTAATTTGCAATGCTGATCTGGCTTCATGGTGGTGCTCTTCTATCAAGTTATGTTACACTTGTGTGTCCATGAAACTGTTGATGCCACGGTAGTTTTTGGATTTGTCTGCTTCCTATTTATAGCAGAGGTCCCTCTCCTCTCCTGCCCAGGCTTTGCAGCCTTACAACTGCAGTAGTACATGAAGCAACTGCTTCTTGTAGCACCTTGAGGGAACTATTGCTGATGCTATTAATTTAAGGAAAAAACCCCCAGCCATCCAACCCCCAAACCGAGTAACTTCAAGTTTGCCTATGTATTTTGTTAATCTGTAAATTTTATTCCCATTTATGGTGATTTTGCTTTTTCTTATTAAACTCTCTAGTGGTATATTATGCTGAGTCTTGTGTATAAAGTGGTGAACATAGTGCATTGTCTAGTCAGAAATGTGATTTTTAATTTAAGGTGCCTCTAGGAATTCTTGTAGTAGAGTAATGTGCTAGCATAGTTATGACATGATATATTACCAGTAGTATGTAACAGTGGTGCAGATGGTTTGTAAAGCACTACAGGACAGAACACACATGACATGGCAGAGCATGGCATTTCAGCAGGTGCCAGAGCACTGTTGCACAGGATATTGTAATAATTTGGAAAATGAAGGTAGCTATTCTTAGAAACTGACAAGCTGTGTGTGTTGTAAAAAATTGTTATTGTTCTTGAAGAAAGCAGAAGTGATACTTAATTTTCAATAAAGTTGTACTGAACTTCAGACTTCTTTAACTGTCCTAGTTAGAGATACATAAACAAACTTGACTACTTTCTAGTAAAACCTAAGTCAAAGTGAAAAATACAGTAGTGTCACAGAAATGACCTGCTGTAAGCATGTGATAAAAGCTGGCAGATGGTTGGGAAATCATCTCTCTTGGGTTCCTCTCTGAAGTGCTGGTACACAAAAGCCTGCAGTGTAAAGGGAGGAGTTGTGTGCAGTTGCAGGGATACAGTCTGGCTGGGATCATGGACATGTGGGATGTGGTTAAGACAGGCTGGGATAGCAAGGAAGGGGAAGCCCTTTTGTGTATCAGAGCAATGGGAATGCAGGGAGCCCTGCTTGAGGGTGGGCAAAGAGCTGGTCAGGATTAGAGAGTGGACTAATGGAAGGGACACCATGGTGGAGAAAGGAAAGCCAGATTTCACCTGGAGCTGAGTCTGCTGAGAGAGAAACAAACCAGTGGGAAAGACTGCTGTAGGTACAGACAGAGTAGGAGAAAAGTGTGCTGACAGGGACAGGAGGTGTGGAGACAGAGGTCATGGAAAAAACTGTGATATCACATGTCTGCTTCACCTTGGTCTTTACTGCTTAGCCCAGCTTTTAGCAATCTCTGATGCCCAAGAGACCAGAAGGAAAGCCTGAAGCATAGAAGACTTGTTCTTAGAGGAGGAGGATCAGGTTAGGGCACATTTAAACCAACTGGACAGATAAAGGCACATGCCACCTGATGGGATGTACCCCTGTGTGCAGAGGGAGCTGGCCAGTGTCAGAAGGTGCTTGGGAGTGTTTGGTGTGGATTCAGAGAGAGAAAATAGTCCTGCACCAAGCTGGTAGCCTTCTGGAAGAGATGGACTGGTTTGGTGGACAAGAGGAGACTGTGACTGTTGTTTATCTTGACTTTAGTAAGGCTGTCAATGCTGCCTACCTCACAGACAAGCTGATGAAGTGGGGGATAGTGAAGTGGGCAGAGGGATGGACTGAATACCAGCTGCCGTACTGGCCTCAAAGTGTTGTGATCATTGGCACAAAATCCAGATGGAGGCCAGTCCCTAGAGGTGCACCCAAGGGCTGATACTGGATCCAGTCCTGCTGAGCATCCAGAGTGATTTGGATGGTTGCACAGAGCATACAACACAGCAATTCTGCAGGCAGTACAAAAGCAGGAGGGGCTGATATACCAGATGGATGTGCTGTCAGAGGAATTTTTACAGGCCAGATATACCGTATGACCTACAGGAATCCCATCAAATACTAAAAAAAGGAAATGGTCTTGTATGAAGACTGGAATAACCTCAGGCACTGGTAGATGATGGTGGCTGATTGGCTGGAAAGCAGCCTTGGAGGGAAGGACCTGCTTGTCTTGGGACACATGAGGTTGGACAAGAGCCAGCCATGTACTCTTGGGGGAAAGAATGCCATGGGCAGTATCAGCAAGTGTCAGGAGTTGGTCCTTTCCCCTTTGCAGCCCTGGTGAGCACCTGTGCAGTGCTGAGCTCCCTCTGTGTGAGGAATAATGTGTGCTACTGGAACAAATCCAGAATAGGACCACAAAGATAATTACAGAGCCTGGAGCATCTGTCATGTGAGCAGAGGCTGAGAAGCCTGGGACTGCTCAGCCTGCAGAAGAGAAGGTTCAGGGTGAGGGATTGGCAGTGCAAATCGTTTAATCATTTATAAACATTGATGAGCATGAGTAAAAATGACTGGCAGACTTCTTGCTGGTGCCCAATGGAGAACAAGAGCAACAGATACCATTTGAAACACATGAAATTTATCAGAACATGAACCACTGCTTTACTGTAGTGGAGATCAAGCACTGGCACAGGCTGCCTAGAGAGGCTGTGGAGTCTCCATCCTTAGGGATATTCATATTTGGCTCTCATGAGCAACCCACTGTGATTGACCCAGCTCTGAGGAGGCAGCTGGACTAGACAGTGCTTGGAAATGCCTTTCCA
The DNA here is from genome assembly GCA_037834095.1 of Argya squamiceps. Lineage (NCBI taxonomy): Eukaryota > Metazoa > Chordata > Aves > Passeriformes > Leiothrichidae > Argya > Argya squamiceps. The sequence continues at coordinate 102,580,131 of JBBMKD010000001.1, forward strand.
TCTCAGCCATTTTGGGATTTTGCAGTGATCTGCAGCCACCAATTCTCATGAGCATGTCTGAAACCTGTGAATTTAAAGAGTATTTCTGAGTTTGCCTATCAGGTGGTTTTTTTTGGTAGTGGTTAGTATACTTGCAAGTCAATTCTGTAGAAACTCTTAATGCTAAAAAAACATCTAGAGATTAAACACAGGCACTAAAATATTCTTACTGTCTTCAGCTGGTTATAACGAGTTGCAGAATTGGTAATACATGATCAAGTCTATGATATTTGAAATGTGTGTTTTGCCTGGCCTTTTTTTCTTTAGCTTTCTTATTGGACAATGAATATTCAATTGGGAGATACTGAAAATATAATACTTTTGTTTTATATAGAAAGTGGAAAAAAACTACGCTTTTGAGATTCCAGATGTACCAGCAAAATCTGAATACCTAGAAGTTAAATATTCAGTGAGTATAATTAATCTGATAAAATACCATAACTTTTTTTTTATCTAATTAAGTTTGCAATGTGAGCCATTTCTGTATTAAAATGGTCACTGAACAGTGTAGTCTTGGCTGATGTATCCAGTGTGGATGAAGAGTTTAAACTTCAGTGTGTTTTTACATTACTGTCCTGATTTTTAAGTGGAGCCTATAGTGTGATTTCCTCAATTACTGTAAGGTATTGTGGGTTAGGGCTTTGCTTGTGGGGAATGATGGTGATTTCAGTACTGTGTAGTTTTGTTAAGGTGCTGTCTGAATATGGTGTGTCAGCCTTGAAGACCTGAAGTGGGGTGAAATGACTCACTGCTCTCTGTTACTTGTTAGGCTGAATGCCCTCGGCTTCCCCAGGATCTGAAGGGACAAACATTCTCACATGTCTTTGGAACCAACACCTCTAGCCTGGAACTTCTCTTGATGAATCAGAAGATCAAAGGACCCTGCTGGCTGGAAATAAAAAATCCACGTATGGTGCTTTGCATGTGAAATACCTGGTTACTGGGAAACACAGAATTATAGATTGAGGGGAGGGAAAATGTAAATTGTATGGATGAATTATCATTTTATACATTAACCTTGCAACTTATTGGGTTAATTTTGATTATCTAGTACAAACTGTAACTTATTCCTCCTTTTTTGGAGTGACAGCTCTCCATATAAAGTTGTGTACTGTACAGATGAGATGATAACTTTGAATGCCTGTGAGAGGGAACTGTACAACTAGCAGCTGCTTAGTGCATACCCTAATACCGTGTATATGAAGCTAAACTTAATTGACTTGAAAACAACTCAACTTTGTGCTCTTGATAACTTAAAATTTGGGGTTTTTTTCTGCAAATGTCTATTTTTAAGAACAAACAGCTGCTAGATGGGGTTTTTTTTTTGTTTGTGAATTAGGTTTTTATTTATTTTTTCTTGACACTTGGAAAAGTTTCTGGTGTGGAGCTGTTTTAGTTTTAAATCCTTTCTGCCTCATGCGTGGCGTGCAGCGCTTACAGGTGGTCATGGTGCTTTATTTTGGCTTGGTAAGAGCCCTTTATTCAGTGTGTGCTGCATATTCCCATGAATGTAGGGATGTTGATCAAGCTGGACAAAAGCTACATCTGTTATGCAGTCTCCTTTGGGCACTTCCAGTGTAGAACTGAGTATCTGAATGCTGACACCAGGGGGTTCTCCTCTTCAGCAACTTGCTCAGTCACTGACAGAACTGATACCAGTATGGATGACTCTATGTAAAGCTTCCTGAAGTATTTTTTAGGTTTTGCAGACCTTGATCCAAATCTTCTCTTTCTTATTTGGTGTTGAAGAGCTCCTGCTGCCTGGGAAGTCAGGGCCCAGGGAGTTACCAAAAATTGGGCAGGATTAGTGTGGGTCTTGGACTATCCCACCAGGGCAAAACATTTGAAGGATGTGCTCTGTGCAGCAATGCCATCAGAGAAGCCTTGGCTGTGGTTCCCAGAAGAATACAGATGGGTTCTGTTGTTTCCTCAGAGCCTTCAAATCAGCCAGTCAGCTGGTGTAAAGTGGAGGCTGTGGCCATGAAGCCTGGCTTGGTGAATGTGGTTAAAGATCTTTCTCCTCCTCCTCCTCTGGTGGTCATGTCCTTCAGCATGAAGACCATTCAGAACCCAAAGACTCACCAGAATGAGGTAACTCACCTGTTCTCATTTTGGTTTGGTTTTGTTCTTTGGCATATACTAAAAGTTTCCTAAGGCTTGGAAGAGCCTCATAAAACATATTTAAATGTATTTACTGTTGGAAAGTTTCTCTGCTCTGGGCTTTTCAAAGAAATTTTTACTGAGGTCTTGCTGTGGGCTAGGGGGCCTGCTTGAGAATGTTTACTGTGACAGTGGATCCTGTTTATGTTTTCAAGCCTTTTATTTTGTCTGTTGTGCCTCATAGGTATAAGAGCTGTATGAGACTGCCTCAGCACAGCTGTTAATGGATTAGTTTTAATTAATTTATTAATTAGTTTTAATTAATTAATTTACAGCTAATCATAGGTTATAGGTAAAATGACCAGGCTTTTCTGCTAATAAAACTAATTTTAAAAATTTGGTCTTGATCTTAAAGCACCTGCTATTCTGCTGTAAGATCTTTCCTCAGAAAGGAGGAGAGATGTAGGCAGCCACTCTCAGTTGTGGACTGCAGACCACAATGTGTACTTAGGCACTTTCTTCTTTTTAAACACAGCTCTTAGTAATGTTGGAAGAGATTTAATATTGACAAATAGGATAGGATAGTTGTTCCTGGCTAACCGAATTTAAGACAAATAGGTTGGCAAATATTTCAAGCAGAATTATTTCTCATGATGAATTTAAATATTTTTGGCGGAAGTATGGAAAATATGTGATTTCTGGCCAAAGTAATGGGACATACACAAGGTACCAACAGGACTCTGCTTGCCAAGATGCTTTAAAGCCTTTCTGCTTTGTTTTCTGTTGGGTTTTCCTGATTAGTGTCTGGGGAGCCAGGCCATCCTGCCAGCAAAGCAATCAAAAGCATCATTAAAGCTACTGGCTTCCAAACACTAAACCTCTTGGCTTCTTGGCAGTGTTGACTGCTTGTTTAGGAGCAGCCCTTCCTGAGGCAAGGCTTGTCTGCCCTCCTGACATCTCTCCTGCACTCCATAGGGAATCCTTTACATTTGGGGTCTGGGCAGATTCAGAACAAAAACTGATAAAAGTAGAAGTTTTCCAAAGTGAATTATTTTTCCTCTCAAATTTATAATTGTTTAGGAGCAAGAACTATTTTATTTTCCTTGAGATCAATTGATGACTTTCTTCTTTTCAACTATTAGTGGTTGAAATTAATTTAAGAAAGATCTGTTGGAGAAACAAGAGAAAAGAGATGAGGAACTCTTTAAAAAAAAAAGGATGGAAGAAATGAGTATGGATAGTAGTTATGCTTTTTTGTGCTTGTGAAGTTGTGTGTTCTATATCTTCTTGGTATAGGTTGTTGCTCTTGCAGCTCTGGTTCATCAGAAATTTCCTTTGGATAAGGCTCCACCTCAGCCTCCTTTTCAAACACACTTCTGTGGTATGTACTTGGAACAGTTTGAGTAGAAAAATAATTAATTCAGTGTTATTTTCTTTTTTTTTTGTTGTTCTGTTTTGGTTTTTGGTTGTGTTTGGGGATTATATTAATTTCTTTATTTAATTTTTTATATATTTCTGTTGCTACAGCAATAATGGCCTAAAATAGACAACTGACAAAATTTCAACTCTCAGACAGCCTTTTCTAAGGCTGACAGAATTTTTAAATTCACTGGTTACTGATTATCCAAGACTTAATAAAAAAAAAATTAGTTTGAGATGATGGCAAGTAACCCTGCTCTATACAGTTTCCCATATTTTTTATTGGTTTTACTCCATCTTTCTCTGCCCATTAATTTACACCATTTATTTACTATCACTTTAGTTATTTTTCTGCTCAGTCTTCTAAACAGAAGTATTCATAAACAAATTTTCTTAGGGGAAAAAGATCTTGCATCAGTGTCATTTCAGTAATATCAGCTAAACATTGAGATTCAGACCTTGACTGGAAGTGACGAGGTGTTGAGTGCTTGTGAGAGGAAGTTCCTCAGGAGCTGTGGCCCATAGTTTTAATGTCCAATGATAACCTCAAATATGACTGATTCATATTGGTTAATGCTTTAGTAATTACTTGGTTATCTTAAAGTCAGTGTTCACTTAAAGCTGGTGTTTCAGTTTTCTCAGCTCAATTTGTTGTGAATGGGTGTTTATGGGGAGGGTACAATTAGGAACTTGTCTCTAAGTACAAATATCATTTTTTGCAGCTGTTTCCAAACCAAGTGATTGCATTTTTCCATATGACTTCAAAGAAGCTGTTAAAAAGAAGGTAATTTCATTTTGTTACCCTTTGATTACAGTACCTTACAGAATATGAACTTCATGGTGCTTTTGGTAAGTGGTGAAGAGAAATAGTCAAAGGAATTGAAGGATTATTTAGTTAGTTTTCCACTCTGCAAACTTAAATCCAGGTATTTATTCTGTGTTGCTTGTAAAAAAGGGTTGTGTGTTCTGTGTGACTCCTTACTGCTGCTAATTGTGCTCTTAAAATAGCCAGGCTGTTAGACAGGAGAGTTGGAAAGATTTTGTAAAGAAGCTAAAATTGTTCATTTTCATTGTACCTGACTCTGCACTCATAGTAAACTAGGAGAATTTGTTTCTTCTTTTCTTGCAGAGTAAAGTCTGTCAAAATTTAGAAGATGTTCCTTCTGAAGGGTGGTGGGAAAGCTGACAGAATAATAACGTAACCTATTTTTGTTTTTCCTCTATTTCTGTGTGATTCTTAAAGTCTGTGAGTGAAGGATGCATATGGAGCGTTTTCCTGGTGTGCTTGATTCTTACAAGGCTCTTAAAATATCACCAGACACCTGCATTCAAAAGCAGAATGGGAAAAAGCCTCTGAGAAAAGCTTTCCCATGTCTATGGGAGTGAGAAAAAAAAATCCTTGCATTACAGAAGGAAAGAGCAGAATTCTGTGGTGCTTTGTTATTGTCTTGTAACTAGCAGGGGAGAGGAGAGGCTTCCATTCTAAACTTATTGGGTCATTGAAATCAGGTGCTCTCTTGCTCCTTTTAGAATGCTAAAATAGAAATTGCTGCAACAGAGAGAACACTGCTGGGATTTTTCCTTGCCAAGATTCACAAAATTGACCCAGATGTTGTTGTGGTGAGTAGTTCTGAGACTTTGAGAGTTAAATTAAAGTATATTGTCTGTTGGTCAGCTTTGTTCTTTTTCTTTTGTCCCCTTATAGGCTTTTTAATGCTTGTCTCAGACTACCTTATGAATTGAGTTTGCTTATGAGACAGCAGGTATATTTTGATACAAAGATGATACGGAATTTTCCCTGACAGCATTTTATACATACTATTATTTCCCATAATAGCTAAAATAGGCAGTATTTTCACAATACCTGAAACAAGTTCGTTTTTTTTTTCTTTACTCAGAAAGACAAAACACAACAAAAAACTGATTTTCTAGAAAAATGGGAACTCTTGGTATACTTGAGATTCTGTTGCAGTTCATATGCTCATATAATTTGTGTTTATGCTGTAAATAAAGTAACAGTCTATATAAATCCACAAGATCTGAGCAAAATTCTGCAATAAGCATTTTTATGTTTACTGTTTTTGCAGCTGAGGGTTTATTGTAATTACTAATTTTCTTTTTTTTTTTGCTATATTTAATTAACAGTTCTGACTTTAACAAAATAAAATTCTGAAGACAATTTGAAGTTGGTTGTAAGTCTGAGGTTGATTACATACAACTTGTTATGTTGTATGTATTTACCTGACTTCTGTAGGTAGATAGAAATAATTAAGTGATAGGAATATGATGAAATGAGCAGTCAATGTCTGATGCATTCAGCTCACTGCAGCTGCTGTCCAGTGTTTGCCCTGAGCTTCCTGGTGGCTGTGGCAAGGAATCAGAAGAAACACTGCAGCTTAAAATTGAAGATGCCAAGAGCTGGGGTGTGAGAGCTCCTGTCCTGGAAACAGCAGAGCTGTGTTAGTGCGGTTTAATGTGCACCTGGTTTAATTGGTGCTCTTGAAATGCTGCTCCCATTTTAAGGAGCTGCTTCCATAGCACAGTCTTGCACTGCACAGAGGTACCTTAGTATTAGAAGTATTTTAGTATTAGAGGTATTTAATAGAGGTACCTGCTAGAATGGCCCTGCAGTTCCTGGTGACTGGCTCATGTTCCTCAGGGTAGCATTTTGCTTTCAGCTGAGGGTACAGACCAGTGTCATCAATGTACTTAGCACTGTTTAAAATATTGCTGGAGTGCTTTGATATGTAAATACTGCTTGCAAGGTGTTCCTACCCAGATTTAACAGCTGTTCCTGTTGAAGTATCAAAGGAAAAAAATTACAGTATTTTGATGCCACTATTGTGACTTTCACAGATGGAGAGAAAAGGAATTACTCTTAGCTTTAATTTATATGCTCTATGAAGAATGTTGTGGATTTTTCTGGAAAGCTTTAAATCCTAAGCTCTGGTATCAAAGCATGAAGCTTTGTGTGTGCTATGAGCCAGTTATAGGGCTGATTTTGGTATTCTACTGAACAGCATTGTTAGTGTTAAGACTAATGAGTGCTGTTGATGAATGTTCTCTTAGAAAGTGCTTTCTACAAGAGAGATAATGCCATCAATTAGTTGGAAAAAATCACAAAGGGCAAAGGAATACTGAGTGTGTGAAAGTAAGTCTTTCAATTTGCATTTGTTGTAACCTTTTTTGTTATTTTTTCTGCTTCAAGGGTCATAATATTTATGGATTTGATCTGGAAGTGCTGCTTCAAAGAATTAATTTGTGCAAAGTCCCTCACTGGTCCAAGATAGGTCGACTGAGGAGATCTAATATGCCAAAGCTTGGGGTAATAAGATTACTTAAGTCTTTTAAGCCCCTTTATGTTGCATGTGATTAAAAATAGATTAGTTTTTCTGAGGAATTGTAAATGTGACACTGATGTATTTTGACTGTTGGTCATACTGAATTTTGTGGGTCCCAGATCAGAAATTATGAGTGTTTATATGACTTTTATTACAGTAATAGGATAAACTGATTTTCAAGTTAGGCTAATTTAGTTTACTTATCTCAACTAGATGGCAGTAATGACAGATTAATTGCAGTAGTCTTTACTGTAACTGTCTTTGTCTGCTGAAACTGTAAAATGAGAAAAAGCAATTTGGATTGATGGGTGAATCATCCCATAGAGAGCTGCTAAGCTAATAATTCTGTAGTTCTTATTACATATTTGTTCAGAGGACAATGTGTGAAGCTTGGAGTATTGAAATGCTGAACATGGCTGTGTTCTTGCATATTCCTGTGCTTCCTAGAGGCCAAGTTGGGTATTTCTGTGTGGTTCTGTGACTTCTCATCCTGCTGTTAATTACAAAAAGTATCCTTAGAGGAAAGACGAAATCCACACCCAGGTTCTTGTTGGGGCTCTTGTAATGATTGAACAAAAAAAGCATGATAGTTTCAGAGTTAAGGTATAACTAGTAGTGAAAGTTAACTATGTTTCTTAATAACTACATACACTGAAAGATACCATGGGTTCCTTTAGGGCATAATTATGAGTCCTTTAGTGTTAGTGCTATTTAATAGAGTATTTGAGTACTTAGTGACCAACTGACTTGACTGAGTCCTATAGACATATATTGTGGGTAGATGTTTTTGATTAATATTTGTATATTTCATTTCATTTGGGTTTTCTCTCCTTATGTAATGTGATGAAGGGCCGAGGAGGGTTTGCTGAAAGAAATGCAGCCTGTGGTCGAATGATCTGTGATGTAGAAATTTCTGCTAAAGAACTAATTCGTTGCAAAAGTTACCATTTGCCTGAACTGGTCCATCAGATTTTGAAAACAGAGAAGGTAACAATTCTACCAGAGGAAATTCGAAATATGTACAGGTATGTTGCTGACTGGGGGTTTTAATCCTTCTCTGGAGAGCAGAAGAGCTGGTTCCCATACATAAAGTTTTACTTGATTTTTCAAGTTTTGATCAAGTTTTTCTTGATTTGTTATGGGGATGCTGACTTAGGAGACTGGGATTTGAAAAGTTAAATACTGTCTTAACATCATAAAAGAATGTTTCAAACTACTTTTGGTGGCTACTGGTGGCTTATTATGTATGAAGCAAATTGATTTGTGGGAGCATTGGTGTAGACACACTAACAGGAGATGCAAGCCTGAGTTTTGGGGTGGTTTTTCAATCACAAGAGCTTGCTATAAAATTCATCTGCTGTGTGCTACAGATACTGTGTGTTCTGTACAGCACATAGGTCCAAACTCTACAGAGTGCAGTGGAGATTGATTTTGAGATCTTTGCTAGGTCATGCCTCTTCTTTCCCCAGTGATTCTCCTCGCTTACTGTTCCTGCTGGAAAACACCTGGACAGATGCCAAGTTCATTCTCCAGATCATGTGTGAGCTGAATGTTCTGCCACTGGCTCTTCAGATAACAAACATCTCTGGGAATGTCATGGTACGTTTTTATTACTTTCCACCCCTCTCCACTGTCCCCCCCCAAACAGTTCCATGTTTTCTGTGTTTGATTGCTGGGTTTAATTTCTAAACGCTAATTTAGAATGCACTATGTTGTAAATTCTTTGCTGTGAAGAGTAGGAGAGTTCAATGTTTTAATCAAGTAATAATGTAAAACCTCCTTAAAAATATCACATTTGAGTTTTGTGCACAGTGATGATACAGAATAATAGTAATACTAGGTGAACTGAAATAGTTGGAGGACATTGCTTGGTCTGTTTTGCTGTCAGTGTTTTCTGTGCTTTGCTCTGAGTTTCCTTTTCACCCCCTCTTCAGTCGAGGACAATGATGGGAGGACGATCTGAGCGAAACGAGTTCCTGCTGCTTCATGCCTTTCATGAGAAGGATTACATAGTGCCAGACAAACAAGTTTTCAAAAAGCCTCCACAGAAGCTGGTGGGTTCAGTTTTTCTCTTCCCAAGAATTTTTATTAAAAAAAAGGAAAAAACATTCTTCCATCTTTTGTGTGTTTACTGTTCTGTGGGGACACAACCCTAAACATAACTCAGATATAACTTAATGGTACATCATATGCTTAATTAAAACATTGGTTTTGTTTGGAATTGATAATGAGAGTGGGACAATGTAACAGCTTTTCCATTGCATCACAGATCTATAAAAACTCAGTTGTTCTGTTAGTTTAAAATCAAAATAAGATAAGTACCTGTCTGTGTGGGGAAACAGTAAAGAAGACAATTAGTATTGTTTAATATCTACATTTAGTTATTTTGATGAACAGTATTTCAAGAGAAAATTTGTTATATGGATGAAATATTAAAAGGTATTAAAAAAATCCCTTTGTATAATACCAGGGTAAATAATAATTATAGAAATATCAAGATGTTTCTTAGTGAACAAATTAAAATTTGAGAAAGTATTTGTGTTTCACTATATTTTGCTTTTTAGATTTAAATAAGTTCAACAGCAAACTTGAAAGCAATAATTTTTGTTGGTTGTGTTGTTGCATCAAAGTAGTGCTGGAATTCTAAATGATTCAGAATAGAATTGAACAACTGGGAGAAGAATTCTGATTACAACATAACAAATACCAGAATATTCTTTAGGTCAGTAGTAATGTTTTTACTAGCTTTATTCAAGCCCAGCCAATCTGTTTGCAAAACCAACATTTTAATTGGGCAGTCACACCACTTCTGGGTCATGAGTTGATTTTTTTTCATAATGCAGTCTTTTACAGCCACTTGGAAAAGGCATTCTGGTGCCATGTTGAATGATAACAATACTTCAAGGTCTTTGTAATCTCTTGTTAGCAGTTTTTTCCTATCAGAGTTGGTTTGAATGCTGTTTTGACATGTAGAGAGTTTAGTAAGGATCATGATGAAAACACCATATTTTGCATATATTTTAAAAGGAATTCTACACTGACTCCCAAATTTGTATTTGATTTGCCAAAAATAACTCTTCTAACATTACAGAAATCTTACAGACTAGATAATGACTTTTTTAAATGCCAAATGTAGGTGGATGAAGATGAAGATTTTGAAGATCAGAATAAATCAAAGATAGGGAAAAAGAAAGCAGCATATGCTGGGGGCTTAGTCTTGGATCCCAAAGTCGGTAAGATGTTGCAATTTTCTTTCTTCAATAAAGTTAGAGACAGGTAGGTTATATTGATACAGAGGGATTGCAGTGGGAAATCTGTGTTTGTAGGAGTTTGATGTTGTGATTGTGAGGGGAATCTTGTTGCATATAACAAAATTCCCAACATTGATTGTGGAATTGCTTCTTTTGAGGAATTACGACTGTATATTTATATATGATTTCCTAATGGACACGTAAGTTTTCTTTCAGTTTCTCCTCTATGTGGGGAAAACTGTACAAGTGTCCTATAGTAACACAGAAGCTATCTGTTCAACTCTGGTGAGTTAATGGGGTTGGATCGTTCCACTTCTGACAGCTTTCTGTAAAGGGCAGTGGTGCATCTCAACAGCTGCTTGAAGGGATTTAGATGATGGAAATGTGGTACAATGTATTACTGTCACTTAAATATTAATTGTGGAGTTGCATGGAGTCCTTTGGGAGACTTGAGTAATTATGACTTTTGTTTTAAACTCTGTTTTAGGTTTTTATGACAAGTTTATTTTGCTTCTCGACTTCAACAGCTTGTACCCATCGATTATCCAGGAGTTCAACATCTGCTTTACCACAGTGCAGAGACTGTCATCAGAAGCACAGAAAAGGGCAGAGGTGTGCATGCTTTAACTTGTGGCTTAAATTACATTGTCTTAACTTCAGAGTGTCTTCAGTTAAGAAAGTGTTCTTTTTCACTGGTTTTTTTTGTCCCCTTTCACACATAAAAAGTGATTCGTGCTTAAAGATGTATCATATTAATTTATGGGTTGGGACTTTTTGGAATATTTTGTGTCTGTCACCTTCCTTTCTGTAGTGCTCTTACAGAATCTTGGTAAGTTCTCTCCCATCTAATCTTGGTACCCTCATGAAACAAGATTTTTACTGAGACTCCTGACCCTTTCCAGCCATCCTCCCTAGCAATTTCTGAGCCCCATTTCTAGTTTCATCCTGGCTTGATAGCAGCTTCCTGAAGTTAAGTTGTAAAAGAATTAATGCCAATATACCTGATGGAGGTAGGCAAAAGTCTCATGCGTTCTACAGGTGAGAATACAATTATGAGCTCAAGCCTTATTAGACATCAGGAAAATTATGTATGTGACTTGGGTGGGTGATGTGAGTGTGTGAGCTGTGGCACTAGCTTCACAAAAACTCATTTTGAACTCCTGCTGTTCAAACTATGTTAAACACAACTGAAGAACCTCCTGAAGATGCAGGTGGATGCAGTATTTTATAAACAGCTGTGTTGGCTCTGGCTTATCCATGGCTGGAGATTCTCCCCTGGGCTGAAGCACGTGTTGGTGGAGCTGTATTATAAACTGAAGCATTGAGCTGGTCAGGTCTAAAGGTTAAACCAGAGGCTTTTATTTTTAACTGGTATCCGCTCACAGGTTGGAATTAGTTAGTTCTGTAGCAACTGAAATATGAACACAGTAGCAGAAATGAGGAGACAAATATGTGGAATTGTGTCAGTAAGTTCCATCAAGCTGTCTTTGGATTTTCCCTGCTTTCTGAAGTGTGCTTCAACCTGAAGCAGCTAATTTTAATTTTTCTTGCTGTATGATGTTTAATCAGGCTTTGGTGTAATTTCTTGTTACAGTTCTCCTCAGACTACTTTACTAAACTTGCCAGCCTTACCATGTCCGTATTGCCCTTACTTTGTACATTTCTGTCATTTGCATTGTGCTTGAAATACCTTTCCATTTTTGCTGATCAACCATTTCTTCAGTCATGCTAAGAAGGTGTCCTTTCTGCTATGTTGTTCTGCTATAATCAAGAGTTGCTTGGGGTGGAGTTTTTGTTCTACTGCTGTGCTCCATTTCACTTTTGTCAGTTGTATCATTCAAAGTATCAGTTCCACAGAGCAGGTGCTCCTTTTGACAGGTCTGAACACCAAAAGTACTTATGTGATGATGAAAAAGGGATAGATTTTTCAGCACAGAAAGAATTGCTGTGTGTGTACTTTTCTTTATATTTTTGTATTTATCTACATATACCTAAGAGTGAGAATGTGTGTGTGTTATTTATCTGGATTTATATATATATACATATATATAAAAATATATATGCATAAATAGGTAACACACACACTAATAAAAATAAAAAACCTTCCTGCCACTCGTACATGCCTTCTTTATGTTTCTCCAACAGTGAAACAGACTTAGGCCCTGTCCCCCAGCAGGGGCAAAGTAATACAGTTAAAAACTGCAAAAAACCCTCTCATACTTTTTCTAAACTGTGCTTTGAGTGCTCTGCAGGAATTGGCACAGCTGTATGGGTTTTTTTCTCTCCCCAAGCTTCTAACTTGATGCATTAAAATCTAATCTTCAAGCAATAAAATGATAAGCAGTGGTGATCATTTCACAGGTTGAAGAAGAGGAAGAAATTCCAGAGCTTCCAGACCCATCTCTGGAAATGGGAATTTTGCCTAAAGAAATCAGGAAACTGGTGGAGAGGAGACGCCAAGTTAAGCAGTTAATGAAACAGCCAGATTTAAATCCTGACCTCTATTTACAGGTGTGTTTTATAGAACTCCGTTGATTTTTCCCCCTCTCCCTTTAAGTGCCCTCCCTGATCAGCCTTGTAGAATAGGGATGATTAGTAGTGAGCAGTGATTGTAATGTGCTTTATTTGTAGCCCATCACTGCTGCAGACTGTATAAAAAAGCTGTGAATGTAATTGTGAGCATTAAGTTCTGTTCCTTGATGGCTGTGGTTGGATCATTTTTCTGGTTGTGTTTCTTTTCAGTATGATATCAGACAGAAAGCTTTGAAACTCACTGCTAACAGCATGTATGGCTGCCTGGGATTTTCCTACAGCAGATTCTATGCCAAGCCTTTGGCTGCTTTGGTGACACATAAAGGGAGAGAGGTAAGTCATTAAACATTTTACACACATGTAAAAAGGCTGAATTTAAGCCACCTGCTTTGTTTCATTGAATACAAGAATGGTTTTGTTCTTGAACCTGCTTTTGGTTTCAGAACTCTTCTCTTTCTTGTACTGTGAAACTATATGGTTTCAATGGGTCAGATTGTGGTGACAATAAAAAAAAAATCAAGGCTGCTTTCACATTTTCCATGAATTTTCAGTTCTGCTTGATGGGTTTGATTTGGTGGTATGCTTCACCTTTGGATGAGCTTGCTTGTAGCCAGACTGTCCTGTGGCCTGATATGACTTCCTGAAAGCCTAAAGTTTGTGATAGGGCTAATTAATGATGGAGGCAATGGATTATGTATCAGGGCTTATTTTCGGAAATGGTTTGTTCCTTGAAATAAAGTTTCTCACTAGCCTCAGATTTTATTTTAAGAGTTGCTCTTGGCTTTATACTACTCTTGCTATTGATTAGGATGGTAGCTCAATACAGACCACATCAGCTTTGTCTCTGTGGGAAAAATAATCTTAAATGATCCAAAACATACCACTGATATACATTCATTGTATTAAAACATAATGATGTTTGATATTAGCTCCTTATAAAAGAGAATACCAAATAGGAGGCTGCAAAGGTGCCAGAAGCAGTTGTCAGGATGGCTGCTGAGCACTTTGGTTGATCAGGGAGATGGATGAGGTCACATCTCTGTTGACAGGCACTTCCTCCCTGTGATGTGGGGGCACACCCACTTCACAATTCCCACCTCAATTGCATGGGGGTGTTTTATTTCTGGTAACACATCTTTGTTTTTAATGATCTTCTTAGCTAAACAGTTCTCTAGAGAGAACTCCACGTTTGCTGTCTTCCCAGTTTATGTAAGCAGTTAATGTTTAACCTCACATATCTGTTTAACTCAGAAATAATTTCCCAGTTTGGTAATTGCAAATGTGCCACGTAGCCATGTGAATTCAGAAGTTAATATTTCCTTTAATAAGGTATTGTGTTTGTTGATGTAAGATTCAACCTCACGTTGTCTATGTGCTTGGCATGCAAAGCAGCTGGGTGTCATAGCTTTATATTTCCTAGTGGTATTTTAAAAGTAATGGATTCTACTTTTTTCTTTAAGTTTTTTTAATGATTTCCATATGTCATATGGACCACCTGCCACAAACCTGGTATTCTATGGACACTTAAGCTTTTGGCCTCTGTTAAGATGGGGAAATACTTTTTGTTTGCACACAGTTTATTCTCACTTGTCTGTAATGTATCAGTTATGAGATAACTATGTGAAATTCTCGTGTTCCTGCTTTATGTTCCAGAATGATGGTGAAATGGGGAAGTCCTAAATAAGTGCTGCAGAATGTGCTAGGGAGTAATTAGGGATGGTTCTTCTTATGTAGCTGATCTTTGGTTGGAAAGAATTTCTTACCTCCTAAATTCTGGTGGTGCTGGACCTGTGCTGGCTTCTGCCAAGCCTTTGCACACATTTGAGTTTTTGCCACAGAAGATGACATGATGACGCCTTAATTTTCTGTTTGTGTTAATTTTTTAAATTATTTTTTTGTTTGTTTTTTTCCTAAGTTGTAATATCTAATTGGAAAAACATTGCTTTACGTTTTTATATTAGTCTTTCTATTCATAGGTTTCCTCTTACCACTCAGTTCTAATATAAAAAAGTAAATGTTAAGTATCTGGAGGTTTGGGTTCTCTATGGCAAAAGGTTAATTAAAAAGTAACTATTATGGAAAATTTATGGTCTAAATTTAAATGGCCTTTTCTGATGATCTGCAATTAATACTTTTTTTTTACTGTTGTCAAGGGCACCTGAGTAAATGCAGGTAGGCTTGTAGAAGTCTGAGTGGGAAAAATACTGTGTGGGATGAAAACTGAACTTAATATTTGCACTAACACAATTACAGTTCAATTGTAAGTGTTAGCAGAATAATTGGAAGTGGGAAATATGTATTTCATGTTGAAGTTGTTAAAGCTCATCCTAGCATTAAGTTTTAATGTAGCTGAGAATGAGTTTTGATGAGTCCTGTAAATTGATGCTTTTCAACTGTGTGACTGACAACCTTTCCACTGAAGCTGTGGGAAGATTCAAGCACCTGGTGCCAAGTGCTGAGTCCCACCTGTCCTGGACTCCTGACTTCTCTTTGTGGTTTGGAGATGGTGGTGCAGTAAAAGCAGTGGAGCTGCCATGGGGCTCCTTATGGTGACTAAAAATACTTGTAATTACACATTGCCATAATCAAAACTTGTGTGTGACCGTATTAATGAACTTCTGAACTACATTAGAAGAGCTTGACATGTTTACTTCATTTTGATGGCAGAAGTATTAACTATGGTGTGGAAAGGCCATTTTTAAGAAGGCAGGTCATAGAAGTAGATGATCCTTAGGGTCCCTTCCAACCCAAACCATTCTACAATTCTATGACAGTGTAATCCATAAAAGCTCAGTTCTCTGTGGTCAGCTGCAGAGAGATACGGGCCAGTGCTTGGTTTTTATTTTCCTTCAACCAGGGAATAGAAAAGTAGCAAAGCTTTGCATCCCTGGCCATGGGCAGGCTGGATCCAGCAGAGTTTTTATCCTGTCTGTCGTTCCCGGGGACGCGTTCGAGGGGACAGTGCGACAATGGCGGGCAGCGTTCGCTAGATGGCGATAGAGACCTGGAGATCCTTAATCAATTAACGCTCATTTTTGTCTGTGTTTAAACGTCGATTATCGGGTTTTTCGAACGGGTCTTCCTCGTTTCTCATGTGTGAGTAATATTTAACAGGGGCATATCAGTGTGAATTTGTCAGAATTTAGGTGTCACAGGTAGACTGCAAAGTTTCTGGTCTGTTTTGGATGAAGAAAAAAGCAAAAATGTGGGGTGGAAGTGAGTTAAAACTATAGCTCGGATCTGCTTGACCATTTTGGCAAATGTAAATATTTTTCTCTTTTGACTGTAAGAAATGCCTCAGTTCAGCAAAATAAATGACAAAAAAATTTTACATTTGCAAACCATTGATCAGGAATGTGTTAGAGGGATTCCTGGACTTTCCCTTCCACCCCCTCATGTTACTAAGCCTTTGCCTGGACATTACTCTCGTTGTAACTATAGCAGCTGCTTGCATGGAAAAGTAACAGGAAAATATTTAATATATTTTTAGCTGTCCTTTAATGTAATTTAACAACTGGAAACAAGATGAGTCGGGGCTGTAGAAGCAGCCAGCTCTGCAGCAGCAGGCAGTGCTGGGTCATGCCGTTCTAGCCTCCCTAAAGGACAAGGCTTTTGATGAAGTGTCAGTTGTCTGGTTTCCTAAATGCAGGATGCCGTGTGCTGCAGGATTCTCCTACAGGACAGCAAACTTGTTGGGAGAACTTAACTGTAGACAGCTTGCTTGCTAATGGCTTTCACTCAATGCTGAGGCCTTTTCCAGGTATTTGCTTTTTTTTCGGTGCTGTTTTTTGCTGTTGCATATTTTTGCCCAAGCAAACTTGCCTTTGGAAGGAAAACAACACATTTGCTGTTTTCAGCAGTGCTGACAAGGTAGACCTAGTGTTCAAATATGCAAAATAAAAGGGGGAAAGAGGCAATTGGGTTAATTCCAACTTTCTCATTCAGATCCTTTAGATACATTCTCAATTAATAATTAGTTTAAAGCCCTGGCAGTCAAAAGGAAAGAATAAAAGCATGTTATTGCTGCAGCCTGGGAGAAGAATGGATGAGGGAGGAGAAAAATGAAGTGGAGAAAGATGAGCTCATTTAAAAAAAATTAAGGGTAGGTAAGCAGGTTAATGGCTGTCTACTGTAATTATGATCTGTAAAGAAATCCAGGCATTTCTTTTTTTTTTTTTTTTTAAAGTCTTGTTCATCCAGGGAAAATGATCATCAGCTGCTTTCTCTTGATTGCACCTAAAGCATTGGTTATACAGTCTGCACGAGTTGTCACGTGAATGAGGCAATTGACAGACTCCAATTTCTTCCATGTTGGACTGTGGAAGAAAGAGGATTGCTAAAAGAGGGAAAGGAGCCTCCTAATGTCTTGTTATAAGCATGCCATCTATATTTAAACAGGGAAAGTATCATCAATATAACAATTTTGGAAGACATGGAACTTGGTGGCAAAAGGCAAGGCAAAGAGTTTCTAATTGCTTTTAAATATAAAAATGGCAACCCAAAATCTTGGGAGAAATAGTGCTAAATTGCTGCATTGTCCCAAAATAGGAACTGTTGGGGTTAAATCATTTGCCACTGTTGTTAAATTTATCATTGTGTGTGCAATTGTGAGCCTGTGAAAAAGCTATGTATATTACTCTGCATGCTGATATCCTAAACGAGTTAGAGTAGACAAGGAGAGGCTGCATACAATCTGGATATGTGAACTGAGTACCAAGTAGTAGAGAAATTATGCAACATCTTCACATTTGTTGAAATACTGTGGGTAGTCAAGTGCAGGAGATGACATCTGGTCTAATACAGACTTTAGCATCTCCAAGGAGATGAAATAAAACATTTCAATTAAGAAGAATGGCCAGAATATTTTGGGTGAGGAAGTAATTAGTGAGAAGGGAAAAAAATATTATTTTATTTTATTTTATTTTATTTTGGATAGCATGTTGGGGTTTTTTTCTCCTCTGGACAGAAAGGTTTTATTTAATGGGTATTCACCAAGAAATGTTTAAGAAGATTGATCAGATTCAGATTGATTGTACAGCAAGTCAGAAGAATAGAGACTTTTTTATTATTATTTTTTACTGCTTATTTTAAGATTGTGCTGTTACAAGAGGTGTGGTGCCTCTCACTTCCTGGCTGCTGATTTCTGTGGATGGGTTATAGCAATTGCATGGCCCCATGGTGAGTTAGATCAGCCTAGTGATCCGAGTTGAAAACTAACTCCAGAGGAAAACCAAATTGATTTCAGTTGGATCAATGGCTCAGTGACTCACTGCGTGCTCTGAGAGCTGGTGGAGAGGAGGAGGAGGCTGGAAAGTGGGGCCAGGCCCAGTGTGAGATGTAAGGGGTCAGGCATGACCAGCCTTTTTTTTAGCTCATACCTGACTGTGAACCTGTGGGGTTACTGTTAATACAGTCATGCATGGAAGTTTTCTTTGTTTTTTTTTTCTTTCTTCTGTACTTCTGATTTTTTTTATGGTTTCCTATCTTGTATTTTTTTCCTGTCCTGCCAAAAGACACAGATTTTTTTTCCTTGTGTCATATCTTAACTTGGCTGACTAGGTAACAACAAGATATTCCTCACCCAGAATTGTGATAAAAATGAGAACCAGATTACTGGGAAGAGCAAGATCTCTGGAAAATTCTTTGTATACGAGCTGTGACAGTATGTCCCCGTCTAGAAGCTGTATGTGTTGGGTAGAGAGCTGATATCTCAAGGTTAGGAGAGGTAGAAATGTCTCACCCTTTGCACTGGTAGCAGGAAAGACTCTCAGGTGTTCAATAAAGTATTGGGGAGTGCACTTGAATCCTGCACCCTCCAAAGTCTGCCACGCTTCAGCTTCAAAATTACTAAAGAAATTCTTTAAACCTGTCTAGAATATTGCAGGGAATAACAGAGATCCTTCATGGTTCTCTCATAGAGATGCCTTATAAAAGGGAGGCACAGTAGCACAGGTGCTTCACCGTGAAGATTAAGAGCTTTAGCAGCATCACACCACCATTTTTAAACTGCCTTGGTTCTGTCTTCAAACACATTTATTTCCCAAACTCCCCTGTTAAGGTTTAGAAGAATACAAATGCTAACTGATGCTTTAATGTTTTTTTCCAGCCTGTTTATTTGTTAGCACTACATGTCTTTGCAGTATGCATTTTCTTAGTTCATTAGTAGCTTGTCAAAAAATACTTGGGGTTTTGAGACTTCCATAGAGGTTGTTCTTTAGCATCTTACTGCCTCGCTCATTTGCATCCTGCATTTATCTTAAATAGGATGTTGGCTTGTTCTAGAAACCCTGGGTTTGGATACCTAGCTGGTAATAAAGTTTTCAAAATAAAAGATACTTCAAAGGAGTTAAAAATAATTCTCATTTTCAAGCACTATTCCTAAGAGGATAGAAAAAGTCTGACTGAAGTGTCTGTCTCCCACGAGACTTAAATAAATATTCATACTGTCCTTCAAAGATATGACACCTTGATCTCATAATCAAAAATTTTCATATATTTCCTGGGAATCTTGCCCACTGTGCAAAAGCTGACTTTTTCACCACAAATTCTATTAGAAGCTTTTAGTTCCATTCACAATGAGATTATCTGTTCTTTTTCCTCTTGGATAAATACACATTTGAGCCTACTAGGTCTATTCTTTTCAGGTTTCAGGATGGTGATGATCCCACTTTGACACATAGGAAGAGGCTGAAAGCTGGGATTCTTTCACTCTGGAAAAAAAATTTTAAAATTATTAACTGTGATCTTCAACAACCTAAGGGGGGATGTGTAGAAGAAGCCAGACTCTTCCCAGAGATGCACAGCCTTGCACCAGGCAGGCCTAGCCCTGTGTGGGGCCAGAGGTTGGGTTTAATGATGTCCAGAGATCCCTTCAAACCAAAGTTGGTTTATAACCATCGGTTTAGAAGGTCCTTTAATTCTCACTGAGATTTATCACCAAGGTCAGCAAGATCCAACAGATGAAGGGAAGAAAACGGGAAGAATGAAGATACGTCAGCAGTGATACTTGTTCCTACCAGGCTGTTTTGGTTTCAGGACTGAAAAAATAATGTTTGGGTACTTTGGATGCAGGTTTTGCTGTGTAGATCAGGTTGTGTGGTCTCTTGCATTTTGTGTCCTTTCACTGCGCCTGTGCCAAGGTTCATTGGCTTAATTTAGAAGATAAGCATGAACAGCTTACGCTATTTTCAGCACTGAAATATACTTATGAGACAGATGAAAGAGTTTGTTAAGACCTTTATTTATATGAGAAAGATGGACTGTCTCTACTGCTGCAGGTACAATTACCTTGTAAGGATATAGGAGATCTTGGTGGGCAGCATCAAGAATTCTGGTTGGAACAAAGGACTCTGGAGAAGTAGGTGAAGTTTAACAAGCTGGGGCATACCTGTTCTCTTAACATAAACAAGGAGGGTTGTAATTCAGGCATACAGCCTAAGATAATTTGTTTTGACTCCCTTTGTAGTAGAAAGAGAGTAGTGTCAAAGCTGCATGACATAAATCCCCCAAATTTTAGAGCTTGATCAGTGATTGAGAGACACCAGCATTATGCTTACCCTCTGTTGGCTTTCCTTCCAGCAGTTATACATGATGTAGTGCAGGAGATGTTGCTGGTGTTTGTGTTATCTTTAGCTTCAGACTATGCCTTTTATCAAATACAGGTAAGGTTTCAGAGAGAAGGATTAAATTATATATGTTGATATCTGCTTTATAATTTGATACTCATTTTTGCTAATTTGAACCACTAGGAATAGTTGCTTCATAAAATCCTATTTTAATACCCAGGTTAGTTAAAAAAAAAAAATTAAAATGCCCATTTCCCTTTACATTTCCTGTTAATCCTTCTTTCTTTTCATATGTTTTAACTGGCAGCCTTTGAAAAGAGCAAGAAGTAGTTTTTTGGGTTGTTGGAGCTGGAAAGTGGTTCCCACTTGTGTCACTGAAATGATTTGCTTATCAAGCAGTGCTCATCAAAAACATGGAATTGATGGGACATCATTTGAACCTTACTGCAGTCATTTCTCTGTGAGCTTGTGCTAGTCTTGGTAGTTACATGAGACTGGAGAAACTTGTAAAATTCGAATTCTGAGGACTGATAAGCCTTGGTTTAAAAAAATAGCAAAAAGCGTTAATGCTTTCTTTCAAATTACTTGCCTAGTTTATGAAACAGAGCAGAAATTCCCATGTTTGAACTATTGGAAGTTACCAGAAAAGCAGGACAATGTAATAATCTGCTTTGATGAAGTTCAGGGTCATATTTCCTGGAATGACTGGGTAAGCATAGAGAAGACCTTGAGGTACAAACACTTTTTTTTTTTTTTAATCCAAGCAAAGTGGACCTGCAGAAGTTGCCAGGGAGAGCAGGGAGAAGGGCATTTTACAGTAAAGGCTCTATACTTGGGCTGCTTTGCCCTTCTGACTTGTTCTGTGTGCATTTCCATTTTATTAGGCAATACCACACTTTGCACACTAAAAATTTCTTTCCTGTTTTCTCTGACTTCAGTGCAAAAAATGTTTTCAGTGGGAGCTTCAGTTTTCTTTCTTGATGCTTTTAATTTTTTCTGGAATATTAAACTGTCACAAGCTATGTTCAGGAATTTGGAATTAGCAGGTAGAAGACTGATAAAAAACCATAGGAATGTCTTAGTCCTGTGCTGGAGTGTATGCAGCCTTTTGGTTAATTTTTTTGTGGTTGGAATTACATTTGTTGAATCTAGAACTTCCTTGGTCATACCCTTGGATTTTTGAATAAACCAGATTTAAGTCAATCACAGCTGATGTTTTGGTTTTCATGTGACTGGATTAATTTCTTCCCCTTCCTCCCCATCTCCCTCAGAACTCACTATCATCTTTGAACTTAGGTAAATACCATTTTTGTATTTGCTCAGAAATCTTTTGGTTTCTTTAAACTGTAATTGCATCTCTGCCTTGATGTTTTAATATGTATTGTACCTGGGTTTTTTGGTTCAATGCATAACTTCATATTTTTCAACTTAGAAGTCGTTCATCCTGGGGATAAAGGGAAATCAATGAGAAGCCCATACTTAGGCTGAGAACCCCTGCAGAAAACTTTGATTAGAGAAAAGCTTCAGATCTGACTCTTGCACACAATTGTCCATCAGGTGGCCAGTCATTTCTGTATGTATGACTGTGTGCCACAGATGGTAGGGGTAGAAAAAGGTGTGTTACATCATGTAGTTCATCTTCCAAAGTGTGTATATATGGTCACTTCAGCAGAGACACACCTCTTGATGAATTTTGTTGTTGCTGTTGAAGACTGTTATCCTTCCAGAAGTCACTACTGATTTTAATTTTGCAGTGTTTTGATCTGACTGCTTTTGTGATCACTGTTTTTGATAGATGTGGAAGATGAGTCTGCCTTCAGTAGGAATGAGTTAATTGACAGGTGTCCTGAAGTTCTGCATTCTTGGCAGTGGTCCAGGATGACAGAGCAGTAATGACTTAGAAACTGCTATTCCTTCCTGGTGAAAGGATTGGAGGAAATCTGTGAAGTTATTAGCTACTTCTCTCTTCTAACAGATTGTGAGAAGATCTTTATGGCATCTAATTAGTTGAGATTACCTTCTTTATGCAGAATGTTTGGGTTTTTTTCAATTCCTTTACATGCTGCCTTATGACTCGCACTGTTAGTTTTTTTTTCTCTTCTCTAGAGTGTTCTGGATGGTTACTCTGAGGATTTGAGTAAGGGATCATGTTCCTATCTCTGTGTGGTGTAATTAGCACAGCTATTTAAATGTTATCTGGAACCCATTTACCAGATCTGTCAGTTGCTGCTTAGTTCAGTGGAAGTGCTTTTATGTAAATCACAGAACAATACTTCTGACTTGTTACAAGATTGGGCTGAATTTAGGGAACTGAAACACTTCATCCTGGAATAAAAATGTCTTGCTGAATCAAGGGTAGATTATGAAAGCTGCCACTTTTAAAAAGTGTATTATGCTAACATATGTATATGTATAAATTGAATTAGCTGTGATACTCCTACAGTGAAAAACTTCCCACTGATTCTAAAAAATTTAAGGAAAAGCTGACACACATGAAATTTGCCTCCCAATTTGCATGCTAGCTCTTCAGCTGGTCTTAGAGTATTTGGAATTGAGGCCTGATGGGGTGCAGGGCAGATGCTTTCCTTTTACTTCCTAGTAATTTCTTAATGGAAATAGTTCCTTCTTTGGCCCAGAGATAGCTGTATTTTATAGGGATCTATAATGCCATTTATAATGATTTGATTGCTCTTAGGCTTCTGTGGAAGATAACCACCTTTTTTTTATTCCATTCAAATAAAAATAACCATCCTTTCCCTCTCACCCTCCTTCAGTATGCTGACCTTTTGCCATCCTATATTTTGGTGGTAGATCTTGAACTTGAAGAAAATAATGATGAAAGTTTCTCATCTTTCATATATGAGCAGCTCATGTAGTTCTGGGTTTTCTTCAGAAGGATGGGCTTTTGACATGGTGACCAAGGAAAGATTAATTAACTGTGGCTTTTGTTTGTCTGTCTCAATTTTCAGCCTGGAGTGTAAGCTTGTGTCACTTTGCTCTGTTATAAATACTGTGTTAAATTACAGCAATTTTTTTTTAAGAAACTGTTTGATTTTTTGCCAGGGATTCCTGAGCCATTTAGTAAGAGTTTGAGGGATCCTATTCCTTCCCTGAAAATCAGTGCCAATTTTGGACTGTGCAGCTGTCCCAATTTCCTTTTTATTAATTTTCACTCTAGGAATAAATTTTTATTGTCTGATGTTTATTCTATTAGCACATTTAAAGTCAGGTATTTCCATCCCCACATAGCTCTTGCTTTACTTTTCTCCCCTATTTTTTTTTCCTTAACATGGAAAAAGAAATAGATCTTCCAGAGGAGATCTGATGGTGAAGCAGTATGAAGTGGCATTTATTTGACTATTCCAGAAATGATCCTTCTGTTATTCCATACAGTACTGCATAGCTTTTGGCTCAGCTGGTCTGCATAATAGGGGATAGCCTCCCTGCTAAGCCAAGCAACTCCTCTTTGCTTTGAAGAGCATGTCAGGCATGTGTGGTAGTAGATTATCACAATTATCAAGTATCAGTACTGACTTAGTATTTGTCCCTGGCCTTTTCCATCTTAACTTGAGGAAAGTCTGTTCTGTGACTGTCTGTCAGCCCCTCTCTCAGAGAGGAACTGTGGTTAGTAGTTTATTAATAGTTTGTGTTGTACATAGGCCATCACAGACTTGCTATACAGCTCTTGAGCACAAAGGTTTTTATATATACGGAACAGCATAAAACATTTTTATATAAACAAAATGCTCCTTTCATAATTTAATCTCTTTAGACAGACAGTGTTGGAAGCAGGCATTATTAGTGGGTTTGTTATAGCTCAGTAAGTTTTTCTTAACTTTGAAAAAAAAAAGAAAACCCAACTAAGTTTCTGAATGTTTTGCATAATATAGAGTTAGTGGGTTTTGTCTTTAATTTTTGGTATTTGTGTCATGGCCAGTAGTTGTTTTAGGACTACAGTTATCCACCATGAAGAGACCATCTATACTTGTTCCCTGGAAAGAAGACTTGATGCTCTCTGATGTTCTGAGCTGTTACAGTGAATGTTGGGAGAGATGGAGTTTGGGAAAACCTGAGCCAATATGCATATGCATAATGAAAAAACTCTTTCACGTGTTTTGCTTTTAATTGCTTTTGAAATAAAATGGGCATAGGTCCTTAAATATTAAGTTTGCTGTCCTTAATGTTTAGAAAAAAAAGTAGCATGAGCTGCAGATAGATTTTCTTGTATGGCAAGTAGTTGGTTTTCTTTTTTGTTATTTTATTTCTGTTTTCCTCTTTCCTGCTTTCCATGCTTGCCTCCCAGACCAGTACTTGAATGTGTTTCTTGGTGTGTGCTTGCTTGGGGATAGGGATAGAACCAAAGGGAGATGTGGAATTGTTGATGGAATAGGTCAAAAAGAGATTAATTGTCCAAAAATGCTAGCAGCTTCTCTGATAACTGCAGTGTCTCAAAGTTAAAATGTGAACATGAAAACATGAAAATTACTTTTATCTCAGTGCTTAGTTCAGTCAGCATGTCAAGAAGTTACAAGTCAAGAATAAAGTGATATAGAGAAGATAGCTATGGGTCTTCAAGTCACAAAAATAACCTGGAAACACTGGATGCTCAGAACTGGTAAAGAGAAATACTGCATCACACTAAAGGATAAGCAACTTGGTGATTACATTCTTTGAGTCCAAAAGTGTACAGGAATGCAAAAAAGATTGCATAAGTCTTCTCCTGTACATACAATTAAAATAGCAACAGTTTATTGAACTCTCTAAGCCAAACTTGAGAGTCAGTGTCAGGATTGAAGCAAATTTTCATTCACTGGGAGCTGAGAAGGAAGCTTCTCTGCAGGAAAAAGGGCTTCAGATGCATTGCTGAACTGCATTTAATACTGGACTTTCTGGGAAAGAGATGAAGGTAGATTACATGTGAAGTCTGTACATGAGGGTGAGAATCATTGCCTAACTAGGTCTGGGTTTTGATTTTGTGTTTGGGGTGGTTTTTCTTCTTTCTTTTTTCTACAGAAGAGAGCAGCTGGGCGAGATCTTTGGGAGTTGCGCTTCCAACTCTGCTCCTTTTTTGCTGATGCCTTGTGTTGAACTCTTCCTGGAGGATGAAATGTCTCTTGGCACATTTGTTGCCATCTGCTGTTTGTCTCTGTTGATAAGGCTTAGTTAGCACTTTTCCTAGGAAAGTGCATGACATAGTTTCAAAAACTGCTCCATTTACCTGTTGCTGTGGGACTAGGCACATGTTTTCCAGCTGGTACATATCATTACAGTTTCAGATGACTAACATGAAAAATGATAATTGAAGCTGCAAGCCTATTACGTAGTAAGCTTTAATTAGTTAAACTGCCTGTATTCGTTTACTGTTGGTGCTAATGCTCTTGAAATTAATTGGCACTAAAGGGGGTTCAAAGTTTATATGCAATCATTGCTGTTATAATGTTCTGTATTACTAGGTAACTTGGCTTATTAGGTGATTTTGTTCTCAATTATTGCTGCAAGTCAACAAGGACAGAGTAATTATCTCACAAACAATAGCCTTGCTCCCAAGACAGATGCGACCAGACCCTTCCCGTGGAGTTCTGCAGTGTTCTGGCAAATAGGCAAGGGAAGGAGATCTGCATATGTCACCCAGCAGCAGATGGGGAAGATATTTAGAAAGTGGGATAGCACACTTTCAGATCTTCTGTTATGCTAATAAAGTTTTTGTGTGAGAACACAGCAATGTCAGTCTATCAATGACATCAACCCCTGGCATGTGCAGGCCATCAAAGCAAACACAGAATGCCTTTGTATGCATAGCTGGACAGTGTAAGCCAGTTGCTACTGGAGTGAAGGTCATCTCTCATTTTCCTAGAATAGACTGAATACCTAGCATACACATTGATTAAATTTTCTCCTTTTCAACACAAGTTGTGATTTTGTTAAAATGGAAAATTTAGAGTGATGGGAATTTCTAGACCCCATAGGAATTTCACTTTTAAGTTGTTAATGCATTGTGTGCCACGGGTGTAGTATAATATGGCTTATATCAGCCTACAAGCATCTCATAGAAGAAATAATAAATTGAGCCAATTAATATAACGCATTATTTAATGAATAACTGTTTAATTCCTAAGCACATATTTAAGATGTGTTTAGATTTAGAGTTTATATCAGAAATTACAAATGCAGATAACTTTCCTGAGTGGAAAAAGGCACAAGTAGAGAGGTGGAACTGTGGAATAGGATGACTAAGCAGTGCCAATGTGCACCTTTTGTTACTCTCAAAAATGCCTTCAGGACAAGGTTCATCTGAATCTTCAGATTTTAAGTGTCTTGATCTGAGTTCTGATACTATTCTAAGTCCCTCTTTACAGCCAGCATGCAAACCTTTATTTAGGACCATCTTTCAGCAACTGCACACAGCAGGTCAGGTATTTTTTCCATCCCAGGAAACGGCTGTTTCCAGGAATAAAAAATGGTAACCACTACATCTCCCTAATTTTCTCTGTCACTTAGTTACTTAGAGATTGAGAAGTTTTGCAGGAGTGTATTTGTGAATGGTCATGCCTTGTGTGAATTTTAAAGACGTCACGGTGTTTCAAGTGATAAAGCTGGATAATTACTTTTAATGGTAGGCTGCCTAGTATGGTTTTATTGGAAATATCTGTGGAATTTTACAATGGATGATTCTTTGTAGCTGCAGAGATTTTGCCCTCTTTGAGCAGTATCAGTTTACAAGTCAGAATGTTGAGCATGTGGAGATGTTATAACGACTTTAAGCACTGACGCACATCAGCTTTGTAGGAATAGTCCTGGAGACAGGAATTCCTTTTGGGTATTTTAGGCTAAGGTGTTAAACCTACTTTTTAGGGATTTTTTTTGTTGTTGTTCCATTCTTTAGTATGGACATTTATGACATTTAATTTTCCCTTTTAGGAGGTTGTAGTTCCCCAGAATAAAAAAGGAGTGCCGAAATAACAATCCTTGTGACTTCCACAAAACTATTACTCTTCAGGCAAGAGTTTACAAATGTGAAAGTACAGGGCACTGCAAGTTCATTTATGTGCAACCTGTGAAGATCCAGAGAAACCTAAGTGGCTGTTTTGTTTCACTTTTTTTCTGTAAGGAAGGAAAAATAAGAATACTTTGTTAAATCATTGCACTGTAGATGACATGATTTTAAAAGTATCTGTTAAGGGTGCCTTTTTGATCATGTAGAGGACTTCTCAGGAGTGGATCCACTTCAATATTTTAGCCTTGAAACCAAGTTTCCGTGTTTGAATCTACTAAAATTGTTGGTGTCATATGTATAATAACCCATCTGCTTGAATAATGATAAAGCCTCCTACTTAGTCTGTCTGCCTCAAGGGAGTAATCGAGCAGCCATCGTGACAATACTGCTCTGAGCCAACAAAATACATTTTTCCCCAGGAGTTCGCTTTGAAGCATGAATTATTTTTAAGGCAGTAGTGAGAAGTGCCCTGAAATGAGGCTCAATGAGGAACAAGTATCTATCTCAAATTGTCAGTCATGGCCAGTGAAGTTGAAAAAAAACAAAGCAAAAACCAGGATAACTCAACTTCATCTTATTTAAAAAATAGTGAGATATCCATCCTTATGAGTAGGATTATATGATGTATGTCTTAGGGGGCTGGGCTGGATTTCTTAGTAGGCCATTCCGCCTTGCAGCAGTCTACAGGCTGCTTCAATTTTGCTCCATAAAGTCTTGAAGCACTTGTGTTTTTTTGCCTTCCTGCTGTGACAGAGATCATTGCCAGTCAGAGGGACCAAGAACCAAAATTTTGTAGATGTCTGATGTCCCAAACATGGTTGAGTCAGTTTAGAATCTCTAATGCATCTCTTCCTTCTCTTTCCTCCTCACTGTGGTACAAATCCTCTTGTATAATCAGTTTGTGTTTGTTGGTACAGACTGAGAGTTGGCAGCATAAATGAACCATGTTGCAGTTCTTAACTTCATGGCAAAGGAGATGCATGGAGGTGGTGATGGATTTCCCATAATTTGTGTTAAATCAAGGTCTCATGCCTTGCTTCTAAAAATTATGCTGTCACTCAACCTGAAGTTACAAGCTTGAAGTAGACTCTATTTAGTTAAATTTTATGGCCCATAAAAAGTGTGATGGAGGAAGGTCAATAAGGAATCATTGCAGTCCTCTGCCACACTGAAATATTGTAGTTTATGTGACATGTTTCGGATAAAATTTTAATGAATTGGATGCCTTTCATAAAGGTAATTCTGTGCACTTATAACAAGTCATGTGTGGTTGGCAAGAGGAACTGTGTATTACTCATTAGCATAGCATAAAAATGTTTGTACTTAAAGATTAGTATTCAGTAATTATTTCGGACTTTTCATTATTTTCCTTGTTTAATGCAGGGGGTTTCTTTGTTTATATATTAAATGTTTATGAAAGATTTCAGGTAATTCCTACCCATGTGTGCATGGTCTGATATCTTGAGTTTGCTTTGCTGTAGTGTACATCTGTGTAAAGCATTTGCAAGGAAAAAATGTTTCCCTTGTCTTAGTTCAATCTTGAAATGTTTACTGTTTATTTTATAGTTATAACTCCGATCATCAGTTTGTAATTCCTGCAGCTTTTAGTGTTTAAATGCTTACTGCAAGTTGCTGGCTTTTATTTCTTGAGTGAAATAGGAGGTCGGGACCAGAAGGGAGGTTGGGCTGCAGCCTGTTTAGATGAGCTTTCTTGTACTAGCTGGGGAACATTTTTGAAGTATACATTGGAGACTTGAGAGCCTTTGCTATTGGAATGGTCCAGGGTTTTTTGGATAGCAGATATGATATGTCCTTGTGAAGAAGATGAATTGCAAGAAGGGGATCCTGTGGAGCTGGTGGCTGAATGCTGTGCCATGACTAAATACTCTGTTGTCCCAAAGCAGCTACTCTGGATACAGTGGGTGGTCAGAGACATTTCCTGATGTCAACAAAGCATTGTTAATACCAGTGCCTGAGCCCATAAGAAGGTTCCAAGTAGTTAGAAACTCAGAATGGCCTGGATGGATTATACCAGGCCTGAGTGACTGAGCATGGCTCAGAAAAAAAGAAAACAAAGGGCTCTCTTACCCCAAGTGTCACATAGTTAATATTTAGAAAATAAGTTGTTCTAATTATATTTGTTTTCCTCTTTCCACTTCCCTCCTTTTCTTTTACCTTTACGTACCAAGAAGTAACTCTTGAAATGATGCACTGACCCATCTGTATAAGCACATTGTTACAGGGTAATTCAGTCATGCCCCTGTAGGATATGGTATTCTGGATGCTGTGTGATACTTGGGGTTGGACGTAAATGGTCTTCAAGGTCCCTTCCAACCCAAGCCATTCTGTGACTCTTTAGGGAGGGATTTTTTTGGGGGTGGAGGAAAGACCTTTGGAGCAGGGCTTATGTGCTTTTCCGTATATAAAAACACTGGAGGTGCATTGCACAACTGCATTTTGTCTCTTGCTGACTTGCCTTCCCTGTAAATTCTGGTTTTTCATGGTTTTTTCTGTCTGTCTCACTTCTTCCCTCCTCTCCTCCCCAAAGTGTCTCCACTGCAAAAACATCCATGTTTTATGTTTCTTGTCACTTCCCAAATTTGCCATGTAACCACTGCTCTAATTTCTAGGGCCTTCAAGTTGAATACCATGTTGGTTATAGAGGTGGGAGCCTGGAGTTATGTTACCAAAGCTGTTGAGTCAAAGTCAACTCTCCCAGCTGTTTGACCTATAGTGAGGTGTTTGGGGTGAGGAGGGGATGCTGAAGGGGAGAACAGGCTGCTGCTGAACACCAGGATAGTACAGGTGCCAGCCAGCAGCATCCACCTCACTGCTCCAATCTGTCTTCTCTAAGTAAAAAAATGGGATTTGCTACCCATGTTCTTGCTTGTGTTCTGGCTAGACCAAATGGAAGGGCCTATTTCTGTGGGAGGAGCAAGCACCTGCTTTTCCCTGGGAGAGAGAAAGGGCGGGGGGGGGTTGTTCTGGGTCTGTCAGGATGCTCTGGCCATGTGTAGTGGTCTACACGGTCTGTGCCAGTGCTCCATTTATTCCTCCCTGCACTGCTCTTTCAGCCCACATGAGTAGTTTGCTGGCAGCTCCCTAATGCATGCACTGCTGGTGGTTTGTTGCTGTAGGAGCTGAGGTGACTTGCACTGCTACATGGAAGATTAGGTAGTGTCTTTCTTCAGTGTATTTCTCTGTAGGCAGTTTTTTGTTTCATCTCCCAAGTCCTTTCACCATCCGTCTCTGTGTAGACGTTTGAGCTGGATGTTACCACTTAACCCTGTTGTTTTGAGGTGTGATTTCCCAGTTTTCTCCCTGCTCTACTCTAGACAGGCTGGAGTGTCCTTGAACCTGCCCTCCCCTTTCTAAAGCAAAAAATGAGAAACCTTTAAGCAGCTTAAGTGTCGGCCACGTCGCAGCTGACAGGAAACTGATCTGGTGCTTGGCCCAGATCTGCAGCCGGGGCTGCCAGTGGCATGTGCTGGGCTCTGCAAGCCCTGCCAGGGCCCCTCTGCTCCCTGCAAGGTGCAGTCTGGCTGTAGATGCGGTCAGAAATTGCCCTCTGTCCCAAAATGTTGCGGCTGTTTGCCACAGCTGCCTGTCCTGTCAAAACAGTGACTGGTCTCGGGGTTAAAGGTTGATGAAAACTTACTAACTTGAGGTGATTGATATTGGAAGACTAATTAGTGAGCAGGGGCAATTAATTTGATCACTTGTACTGGTTTCTCTTACGAGCTTTGAAGGACTTTGCTGAGCTTCTTTTATCAGCTTCTTTTTCACTGAAAGAGGGATGTGTTTCTAGTGGACCACTTCCAAGAGGAATGACAAGGTAAATTCATAAGCAGTGCTTGAATTTCCTTGGGTGATTCTCCAGAGGCTGGCAGGGAGGTTCTTGCTTTGCTTAGAGAGGGAAATGTCAGACACCATGGTGAAATTTTCATATGAAATAACCTTGTGACGTAGTTGGGAGCTCTGCCACAGGAGGTGTTCTCTGTAGTTGGGGAGGTAACAGAGGAGTGTTAAAAGGGTATTCTGGTAACATTACTTTGGCTTATTCAATTGCTGATGACCAGACAATGTGTTTCCACTTTGGTCCATGCTGCTAAAGTGTAATATAATTATTTGTATTAGACACCAGCCACCTGTTAATATCGTTCTTCTAAAGGTCATTGTGTGGTGCCTTGCTGTCTGAATTTAACGGCCCTATATCAGGTTTGTTGGTCATTCTTTTGTGTGACACGGGACAAGTGTTTGTGGGGAAAGAATGTGAACCTGATACCCTGATGGCCAAGGGAGAGGAGAGGACCAGGGACAGGCTCTGCTGCTGCTATTGTGGTGCCACCAGGCCAGGGCTGGAAAACAGGCAGCTTCCTTCTGAGGTGCTTTCATCTAACACAGTCCTTGTTTGGAACAAAACCAACCTGAGGTAATTTCCCATGAGAAGCAGACTGATATTCATAAACACGGGCTTTTGGTACTTTGGATGTGGAGGGGACACTGTGTTCCTAACCTGGGCTATAAAGGAGAGGAGTGGTGCTGCTCCACTGTCTGTCAGTCCTCCTAATGCCATGTAAGGAAAGTGAGGTGGTGGTAATGTAACTGCTTGGTGACAATAGGTAGATGCTTGATAAATTATGTTAAAACATATGGGCTTGGCAGTTAACCTTAATCCTGGTGTTGAATGCATTTATTAATGTCTGTGCAGTGACCTGAAAATGCAGAGCACTCTATCATTGAGAAATGATGACCTTGTTAGCTGAAAATTTTTAATTAATTTTGCTGAAAAAAAGGGTGGTATGCATTTATCTTGAGCTTTCACTCTCCCACCTGACCCAGTATTAGCTTTTGAGAGAGGTGGGAGACAGGTAGGACTTGCAGATGAACTTATTCTGTGCTTGTATCCAGTGCATGAAGCAGATGCAAGTGACTGCTGCTGCAGGGGCTCAGCTGAATGACTGTGTTTTCAAATTTCCAGAAAATGAAAGCTTCAGCTGCCAAAAGAACAAAACAAAGCACCAGGTTTACCACATGGTGTAGGACATTCCAGCACTTGCGAAGAGGGAGGGTTGGCTTTAAGCCATCTATATTCCAGTGTCATTAGTAACTGCTGCTAACTGTTGGATTGAATTACTGGCTGAGAAAGAGCAAGGGCTTTTAGAGTCTTCTCTGCAATTGAAAATAGTCACATGAAGAACTCCCATTACTGACAATTTTACAAGGAATAAGGATCTCACTTTATTAGTTGCATATTTATTGGCTCAAACCATTTGAGGCTCATTATGCACATGTAGATAACTCGTTGTGGTTGTTTGAAAAGGTTCATTAGGGTCTTCAAGAATTCTGGCTTTATAAAAATCTAATTCATTATTTCTGCAGTGAAAGAGTTAATGAAGGATCACTTGTGGCTTTTAATTTTCAGCTAATTAAAAAGAGCGTCTGTTTTTGCCTTGACACTTGTCGTTAAAAGTGCCAAATATAGGAATTTTTTTTGTGTGTGAGTTGAAGGGTGAGGAGGAGGGGGAAAAGTTACATGTAAATCATTTAGCCATTAACCTAATGTGGTGGATTTATAAATCCTATTACTATAAGCCCTTTTCATTTCCACTGAGGCCTGACGTGTGCTTGATCCTGCTAATGTAAAATTCATTCTGTCTAAGTGATTACTGAAGTAAGACATTTTAGTCAATTTTAATCAGATTGTGTGATACTTGCTTGAACACCAATCCTAAGTAAGATATGGACACAGTTTGGCCATGTCTTAATTAGCCTTACAAATCAGACTAGGAATCAATCAGTGAGCCAAGTCTATGAACCTTTTGACACCTAATGCTTTCTGTGGGGGGAAAACCATCTATGCTGAGGGCTGAAAATACAGGGCTTGGAAGCAAGATTAAGATTGTAATTTGGTGTTCTTGCTTTATGGTATGCTTGGCAGTCCCTCACGGTGTGCAAGTCCTTGGCAGTGCAGCCCTCATTGGTGTTTCAGAGTTGAGGCCAGTGGGGTGCTTCCCACAGCCCGTCATAAATTCCTGTCTCCGCAGCAGGAGCAGCAATTGGAGTATTTTTCTGAAGCTGCTTCTGCTCCAAGATACATCTGTTATTTTGGTGGAGGGGGGTTGAGGGACAGCTTATCTTAAAATGTAACCTCCTCCCTCCAGGTGTTCACTGGGAACTACTGACTTGGGTTCGTGGGACATCTGTGTTTCTTGGATTTAGCTGTCTCTGTTTTCCCTATAGGGAAGCATTAGCATGGAAGATCTGCCTCATAAGCCCCTCAAGTGTTGCTCACTGTTAAGATCAGAGGCAGATTTTTCTAAAATGTCATCCTTTGATAAGACAAATAAAGACTTTACTGTTTTTCCTGGATTATTGCTTTTTCAGTAGGCTGGCATGAGCCTCAAACTGATTTTCAGTCCGTGTTAGTTTACCCAGTTTTTGAAGACTCATTACTAGCCAATATTATTTCTGTTCTAATAATGTAGAATTTCTGTATTGGTAACAACTTTTTTGGTATTTTCTTCTAATATATGGACCATTTCCTTTGATTACCAAGATACTTGAAAAACTTGTCATGTCCTTGAAGGATCCTGTAGAAGTCTTTGGTCTTTTTCCACACCACCCCCACCCCACCCCCCCCAGCTCTTCTTTTGCTTGTGGTGTCTTCTGCAGCATGGTGGAAAGCCTTAGGAGAAAAGGGTGCTTGAAGTATATGGAAATTAAAATGTTTAGTACCAGAGACAGCAGATGTTCTCTCAAAGTAGGCAACATCTTTTGCAGAAGTCCCAACTGCACATGGTGTTGTGTCAGTGCTGAGAATTTTGTAACCTAGTGAAAAATTGTAAATGACCAGCTTAGCCTGGAGATTTTGCTTTGCCATTGTTGAAAAATTACCTGCATTTTGTTTTAAACCTTGAAAATTCAACCACCAGCAGTGTTGGCAAACCATTTTCAGAATCACTCTAAAAATCTGTATGATACAGACTTTGTAAGTTGTTTTTATTTCTCAGCTTCCAGGCAATTTAAATCTTTTCTCCTCTATCTAACCTGTTAAATTACCTCTCTCTGTTAGGGTGAGCGTACCTCATTTAGTCAGACGTTACTTAGTTGATGATAGGACTGCAAGCACATGTGGAAGAAAGTGGGGAACATGTTTTTTGCTTGATCTGAATGCCTCTTTGTCTTCTGTTTTCTCTTTCCTACTGTTACTGTTGGTCTGCCAGGTGTGCCTTTTTGAATGAAAATGAGAAACTTCTATAGTGTAGATCTCTTACTGTGGTTGGGATGAGGCTCATTTGAAAAGCTTCGAAATTAGATGTTAAATACCATTCTCTTCTATTGGATAATCTTCTGTACTTTAGCCAAATAAGGATAATCTTCTATACTTTAATCAAATAAATATTCAAATACTTTGAATTTGCCATATTTCAGCTTTTTGACAGTTTCTTATGTGATGGATTGCAGGAGAGCGAGTGCTCATGAAAAGGCAGAACTTAAACAGAAAAAAAATCATAGCAGTTCAGGTGAATGGGACAGTCAATCCATTATAAATTAAATGGAATTAGTTTGAACAACTATACAGTGATGGCCAAGGAGAGAGCTGTCAAGGTTCATATCAGCCTTTTAAGATAGTAGATGCCAATATCATAAGATTGTAAGCCAGAGAAGGATGCAGTAAAGTCCATTCTAGATCATATTTTTGGGTAAGATTGTAATTAATCTTGGTCAAATTGTGGTTGGTTCTTGACTTTGAAAATTAAATATCTTCCTGTAATTGTATGTATACATGGGGTCAAAATAAGTGTCCAGGTTTGTAAACATAAGGTACCTCTGGGGTACTGTGTCTCAGAAAAGAACATGACCTGCACAAGAGAACAAGCATCTCTTATGAGCCATCTTTCATGCATATTTCCTGGGAAAATGCTTTAAAGGCTCTTGTTTCACAGCTTATCAAGACTTAGCAAAAGTAGTTTTACCTATTTCAGAAAGCAGCAATATGTCTTCAGTGTCCTGGAGGTTGGTGGGCAGGTGTGTTTTGGTGCTGTGTTGTTTTTTTTTTAACCCAGAAGAGTTAATGTATTTTTTAGTATGTAAAAAGTTCAATATTCCTGGTTTTTTCCTCTTTTTTTTTAATGGGCACTCGATACGCTTCAGCCCTCTCAAGGGGATATGTATGGGCTTTTTTTCATGACATTTGTGTTATTTTAATAACAAATTTTTATGTGTGGTTGGTTGGTTTGGTTTTCTTTGTTTACTGGGGCACGGAGGAAGATCCATCTGAACATCAGGAAATATTTTTTTACTGTGAGGGTGACTGAGACCTGTCACAGCTCGCCCTGAGAATGTGTGGAGTCTCCATCATTGGAGATGCTCAAAGGTGTCTGGAATGGCCCTGGACAATCCCTGCCTGAACTGGGGAGCTGGACCAGATGACCTCCAGAGGTCCCTTCCAACCTCAGCCAGCCTGTGGTTTCATGAATAAGTCAATTTTTTAAAATCCTAATTCAAGCCAGGCCTTAAAATACCAGCAAATTCTTAAAGGCATTTTTACTCCTACAGCATATCCCTATCTTTGCTTCTGTTTTGTGGCTTGCTTGGTTGGTTTGTTTGTTTGTTATTTTAGGCACCTGTAGTTATCTAAGGGCATTAAAAAGGAGCTTAGCAACATTTATATCTGTAATAGCAGTGGTTGAAATCAAGCCACTGTCCACCAGTGCTTGTGGTTGGGTTATTATGTTGGCACTAAAACTGAGGGCCCTGCAGGTCTCATTTCAGATATAATTCTAATGAGGATATTGAATGACTGGTGTGACAATAATGTTAATCAGTGCCAGTGCCTTCTACTTTAACTGAAAAGTGAGAGCAAGAGAGAGCTTTGAAAGAAGGTTTCCTTGGCATATGAGTGAAAGCTGAGTTTTTTATTAACAATTCAAACTCCTGTAATAAGTAGTAGGAAAGCTTATTAGCTATGTTTTTAGATTAAACAAAACCTTTAGGTTGTGATGTTCTTTCTTTTAACAGAATTTGTGGGATGAAGAATTTAAATGAAAATTTCTAAAGTCGAAGATTGATTGAGTTGGAGTATGTAGCACGAAATCAATCCTGTCAAATTGTAGGGAAATAAGTGAGACATTTATAAACATTGTTAATGTTTTAGAAATCTAGTTTTGTGCAAATGTATTTTGAATTCTTTACAAATGAGATAACAGTAGGTCTAAATGACAAATTAAAGATTTAAAAAATAATCAGCATGCCTCTCTTGTAGTAATGGATTTATGGAGGTAGCATGCTTAAGTTGCATTTGTAATTAAGGTTTTTCCATCATTAGAATAGAAATGTATTCCTGTTGAGCAGTATCTTTTTATGTGATTTATGTGGATTGAATGAGTGGCAAAACTCCACTACTTTAATCTGTTATGTGGCTAAAAGTCAGTATTTGGATTGGATTCCTAGAGGGTCATGCTGAAAGGTTAAATACATTTGTCTGTTTTCTTAGTCTTCAAATTTCCATATTCTTTACAAGTAACAAACAAATACATGTCCTGTGGGATTGTACAATGACAGCTTAGCAACTTGGCTTCATTAGTAATGAAGTCATACTGCTGTTAATTTCAAACCTCTAAATACTGAACTGGGTGGGCTGTACGTGGAGTGCTTAACAACAGACTAATGCATAAAAGAAACTTCTGAAATGATAATTTCTTTGCATAAGTTCACAGTCCTGAAAAATGTAACTGTATGCATTGATAAGTCACTAACCTTGTTCCGTTTTTAAAAACAGTACAAGTGTCCTGGCTTATAAGACAGACTATAAATGGTATTAAAAATGCCCTACACTACAATTTTAGGTAATTGGCCAAGTGACCACGAGCTGCTGAAATCCTAAAGGCTGATAATAAGGTGGTCCCTTTCAGGAATTTGTTTTTACATGAAGCTCATCTTTTCTCAATTGGAGTACTCCCCAGATTGTGTCATGGAACATATTTCTGTTTCTGCAGGAGCTCTCTGACATCAAATAGGGTTCCATCCTTAGCTCTTAGGCGATTATGATATATGTGGTTTGGTGAATGTCTGTGGATAAGCAATAGCTTCCAATGACATGCACCCTTTTATTCCTGTATATCCTTATAGGAAAAATCTGGAAGGCGAAGTTGCCCCAAGCCACCCTGCAGTTCCTATTCCTGACTTAGAGTTGCAAGCCCTATTTAACAAGCAATTTAGGATTGTTAACTAGTAATTTTCTTTTGCAGTTAGTTTAAAAATAGTTTAAAAGCTTAAATGAGTGTTTAAAAAAATGTAATTTCTACATTATACATCTTAGAGTTGTTTGGTTGGCTAGTAGATTTTGTTTCTGATATGCCTTGTAAATGCTGACTTTGTTCTAGGAGAGTCTTCCCTGTCCTGAGGAGCTCTGTCTTGGGCTTTGGTTGGTTGTTGGTTTTCTTATCAGACGTATCTAGGGAATTCAGGAAGCTCATTTTTAAGAGGTAATCTAAAAAGACTGTGTCTGACTCTGACAGACTGTCAGGAGCTCTTTCCATCCGTATCCAATCCAGCTTCATCAAGTGCTGTAAAAAAGTCACACTGAACAAATCAGAACTATGACTGAGATTTCATGCTATTAACCATGCATGTTCCTCACTGTATTTTCAAATCTTTGGAGCAATCACTAGGTCCTGCCTGAAGCAGGAAATGTGAAGTGTTCCATGTAGAGCTGAAACTGTTTCATAGAATCACAGAATATGCTGAGCTGGGAGGACCCATTGAGATCATGGAGTCCCACTCCTGGCCCTGTGCAGGACACCCCAAGAGTCACACCGTGAGCCTGAGATCATTGTCCAAACACTCTGTCAGGCTGGTGCTGTGACCACTGCCCTGGGCAGCCTGCTGCAGTGCCCAGCCACCTTCTGGGTGAAAAACATTTTCCTGATGCCCAATCTAAACCTCCCCTGACTCAGCTTCAGGCCATTCCCTCGGGCCCTGTCACTGTCACAGAGATCTGTGCCTGCCCCTGCTCTTCCCCGTCTGTAATGGTTTGAAAGCAAAACAAATGAGAGGCTCCAAGTCAGAAATAAAATTTAATAAGAAAAAGAAAAAAAGGTAAAATAAAATAAATGCAATAATACAAAAGACCACTTGACAGAGTCAGAAT
>JBBMKD010000001.1:102618626-102642257 GCA_037834095.1 Argya squamiceps
CAACAATTGGTTTCAACAGTTGATGAAGAGGGTGATAGAATACTTTGTGCATATCTTATTCTACAACCCAAGACACCGTCGGAGGAAATTGTAACTGCAGTGAGGTCTCCCCTCAGTCTCCTCCAGGCTGAACAGACCAAGTGACCTCAGTGGCTCCTCATAAGGTTTTTGTGTCCCTGGCGCCACCTAAAAAGGCTTTTACAACACTGCTAAAAGAGATGAGAAATCTGCACACAGAGCTATGTCTGAAGGCTCGGAGGAAGTATCCCAACAAGGTTTGTGGGACTGAAGATTTAGCTGCAATGTAAGACACAGTGCTGCAATGTAAGACACAGTGGCAGGGAGTGGTGTTCCAGGCTGACAGCAGAAAGGAGGAAAGTCCATAAATATTTGTAAAACAGCCTGCATCAGTAACATATTATGGAAACATATAATAATTATTTTTATTATTACTCTGAGGGTAAATGAAAAATTAAAACGGAGCTGGTTTTTTTTAAATACGGTTGTGAACCCTCTGGGCATTCATATACATTTATCTCTCATCTTTTGCATTTGAGTAGCTTCAGTGGAACCTTGAGCATCCCAGTATAGCTGGGAAGCTGAATATACAGGAACTTCTTACTTAGTCATTGAGGCTTACAATCTATCAGATCCGGAGCTGATTATTTTGAAGTCTTTCAGAAGGGTCCTTTTCTGCAGAGCAGAGAGATGATCTAGAAAGGGCAAGAGCTTTGTCTGTTACACTGTGCTGGAGGCACTCTCTTACTCGTGGATATGCTGGAAGAGGCCCCCATGTTCTTGGTTATCTGGTCCTTTCTGCTCACATATCCCACCATTTGCCTGCCAGCATGGACATGCTCTCCTGCCCTTCTCAGTGCTGGTTCAAGGCTCTCTTACCAGCCTGGGAAAGCCCATTGGCACAGATAATTTTGCCCCATTTAGGCAAATGGATCCTTCCTTGTCCAAGCAATTCTTGGGGCCGATACCAGCTGCAACCACGGAGGATGAATAAGTATTGTTTAACTTTATAAAAACACCTGTCGTGTTGTCTAAATATATCTAATTTAATGAAACAAAATTATATGCTTTATGAAAATCCTGCATGACATTTAAGAAATTAGGTAAGAGAACTTTCTTTGGAGGCTAATTAGAGGCTAAAATGCTTTTCTGAATTTGCATAAATGTTGCTTTGATAGACAATCACTTAGTCATAATGAAAGAACTGTTTTAAAGCAGTTCAAACCACTTATAAAGATTTTTTGATGGACGCAACATCCACACACAATCTATTCATTACCAAGACTACCATGTCCTCTTATCTCCTATAAATTGTCTGGATCATTTTCAGTGGGTATTACCTGTGTCTAGTCAGAGATTGCCTTGTTCTGTTTAGTGTAGCTATTGCAAAATGCCTATGGTTGTTGAACAAAAAGGCTGTATTGTTCAGTAGAAGACCTTTTTCTTTTAAGAATACTCATCAGGTAGAGCAAGTGTGTTCTGCATCTGTTTTTCTCTTTAGCACTTGCTTGTCTTCTCCCAGACCTTCCTTTTTCTTCAAGGACACAAGTTGTGTTATTACTTAAAAGGTGCTGACCAGGAGAACCACAGAAACGTTTTAATTCCTTTTTTTTACCTTTTTATTAAAAAAAAAACCCCAAAAACAAATGGGAGGAAGATTTGATTCTCAGAGACTTTGTCATCATCTCAGATAGTGCACTGAGTTTATCTACTGCTTAAAAAACATCTAGTCTTTGGAGTATTAGTTTCATTTCTTTTTCAGCTTTATAGACATACTTGATGTTTTTGAAAAAACATCTTCTCTGCTGATTCTGAGATATATTTCCTGATTTCTCCAGGGCTTCTTGTTATATGGCTATGAGAGTAACTTTTCTAGGAGATGGGACAGTACTTCTTTTTCTGTCACTTCACAATTGAGAGACATGCTTATATATTTGAAAGATAACTTTTAACACTGTAGTTTTAAACCTGATGTGGAGGATGATATGGTTATTATTCCCTACTCTGGAACTGATTTTGCAGTTATTCAGAGGAAAATTTCTGTGCTATGGTTTTAAATCTTGACTGGATTCTAACTTGTCTGACTAAAACAGAAACCTTTATTTATTATTAATTAATTTCAATTATTTATTGTTCTTGTAATTTAATTTTTTCTAGTGAAAGCCTGTATTTTGCTGAATGTGTTAAACCTGTTCAGTTTGAGAAACAAAGCAAAGCTTTTCTGTCTAAATGTTTGTTCATTCCACTGAAACAAATGCTGTTGTTTTCTCTAAAGAGAATATACTTGTCTATATGCATTTAAATATTGAATAACTTAACACATGTTTTGCTTTTATTAGGAAATAGTAAATGATGCTTGTCATATTCTTTCTTAATTAGAAGTGGTTTTACTTGTGGTTTGTGATACAGTTAGCATTTGATACAGTTGCAATCTTCCTATTAGGCAAACCACCCTTGCATCTTGTAGTTAAGTACAAAATGTTCATCAAGCACAAATTTACTTAATGCTTTGGAATAAAAAAAGAACCATAAAAGTTAGTGAACCAAGATTCGTTTGAGTACCACATTCTTCAAGGGGCTTTAGATGCTGCTGATCTTGTTTCTTCGTTAAGTGAAACAGGGGTCCCTGTTCCTTCATTTGTTTTAGGTGTTCAGTTTAAAGGAGTTAGAAAGAAAACTCCATGGGTAGGCTGTGAGCCCTGGTGCTTCTCTAGGGACTGTCCCTGTGTTTGGTTTCTCTGGAAGGTTAGGAGATACCTGGGCTATACCAACCTTTTTCACAGCTAGTTATCACATGGACATTGTATTCCTGCTGCTGCTGGGAACACAGAAGACTTCTGGGAAGTGGGTCAGAGCCAGGTCAGTTACCTTCTATGCACTAAAGTGTTCAACTTCATTGTTGAGCACTCTGTTTCTCTGTTTCTTAGACTGTAAAATCATTTCCAGCACAGAAGTTTTTGTGTGTATATGTTTGGTTTTTGTTTGTTTGTTTGCTTGCTTGGTTTTTTGTTTTATTTGTTTTTGTTTGTGTTTTTTTGCTTTTGTTCAGTGCTTTTAAGAGTACGTTTCATTGTTCTTTCTTTCATCCTAATACCAAAATAACCCTTTCCAAAATAGGCAAAATTTGCTTTAGTGTAGCATGGTTTGTAATACACTGTGTAGAAAAATCAACAGTTTCACAGCTTAATAAGAAAACAATTCTGCTTCTCCCATTCTCTTCAGCGAAGTTCACCACAAATACTTGAAATAGAAGTACTGTAGAATTTTAAGGATATAATTGTTTCTGGCACCAAGGGAGCATTGTCTTCAAATTTTAATTTAACTTTCATCATCATCATCATCTGTGTTTTACTGTCATCTTTGCATTTCTTGTCAAAATGTAACAAAGGTAAACATAACTTTTTTTGTGTTCAGCACATTTCTGCTGCTGCCTTTTTCATGTCTTTTGTTTGTGAGGCAAAAAATTCTGCCTTTTCTTGGCATGCAAACATTTGTCACTGGATCTTTGTGTACAATGCTTCAGCCCTTGGAACCATTCTTCCTTAGGTTTTGGTGCTCCATCCAATGCTGCTGTCATATACAGAAGTTGTGAAAGTTGTATTACTGTCGGTCAGCTTTGCTGGGTGGAGTATGAACAGTTAATTTCAGCATTTCTGAAGAAAAACAATACCAAAACAACACAGAAGGGAAAACTTTGGCAGTTTGGGGTGTATTTCTCATGCTGTTAATGTTTCACAAGAATGTACATTTTGGAGAAATGTAACTTTGAATGTACTGTCTAAGTACAGCAAATAGTAAAAGCTCTTTGAAACAAACTTATTAACTACTTGAATCTGATCACTCAAACTTTTCTAAGTCAAGTCTGTTCTCTGATAAAAAGACTGAATTGTGATTCTTCATTCTCTGTGGCAAACAAGGCCTCCATCTTTCTTTCACTCATGCTTAGGGCACATGTGCCTTTTTGTCCAGCACTGGAAACCTATTCTGAAAATCCTCCTTAATAAAATCTTTTTACAGTATCCTGTGACCGTGGATTATCAGTGCTGAAGTCTACTTGAGTCAAAATCCTAGCAAAGCTTATGTTACAAAAATACAGAGGTTCAGAGATACTTAGATTAGTGAGTAGTGTAACTGGAATACGTTTTTTCCAGCTCATTTATTCCTCTGTCTCTGGGAAGGAATAGCTAATATGAATTACTAAAGCAGGTGACAGAATTACTTTCTTACTACATAATTGCAGAAGTAAACAAGTGAGGTGGAAAAATGTATCAGATCTACTCTAGATAACTACAGATAGTTTTCAAAAATACAGTTTTTTACAGGACTTTAAGGCTGCTTGTTTTTCTCCTTGTGCAGAATGAATGCTCAGGGAGTGGTGTGGGTTGGGTTTGTTTGTTTGTTGTTTTGGGGGATTTTTGTGTATAATTCTCTGGTACAATGTTTTTGTAATGATTGTGCTCATTCTTTTCTGTTGGTGTTTAAGTCTTCCCTTCTGTTCCTTCATGTGTGTGACTCCAGGATTCTGCAGAAAATGTGT
Organism: Argya squamiceps; assembly: GCA_037834095.1. Lineage (NCBI taxonomy): Eukaryota > Metazoa > Chordata > Aves > Passeriformes > Leiothrichidae > Argya > Argya squamiceps. Next base: position 102,623,182 of record JBBMKD010000001.1, read on the forward strand.
GTTTACAGGAGAAATCTCTGCATCAGCATATTAGTTTTGTATCCTGTCTCATTGGTTTTTAACTCTTGTATCTTAGCTTGTGTCCACAGAAATATGCTCTCATCAGAAGGTACTCTTCAGAGGTTTTTAAATAAGGAATCTTTAAAAACACTTGATGTAATAAATAATAGTAAAGCTGTTCTTTGTATATTTATTTATTGTCAATCATTCCCTGTCTTAAATCACCACCTCACATAGTTAAGTAATTAGTGAGTTGGGGTAGGATTAGAATAGGGAATTTTGCAGTTTGATGAGGGCTTGTCTGCAATTACAATCTTTTAAGTTTATATTGACTTGCAGTCCATGGGTGAGAGAATGTATGTTGCTAGTCTTGCTTTTACAAGAAAAAAAAGTTAAAAGAGTTACACAGATGTTCACTGTACTGAGATCCTCACAGGTTTTTAGAAGTATATGTTTGCTGGGGGGAGGGGGCATGGCTGTACAGATGGGTTGCCAGGCAATTAATTCTTCCCACTTGCAATAGGAGACAATCCGGCTCTCGTAAGCAGTGCATTATTATTTGCAAAAGGAAACTACCCAATACCATTTTCCCTACTCTCTTCCTTCTTTCTTCTGTCTTCCCACCTCCCTTCCTCTGCTGTGCATTTTTGAGAAACTGCTCAGGATTGATATGATAGCAGAGCTGTCATTCTCTTTAACAAAAAAAAAAAAAAAGAAAAAAAAAGTCACTTTTATTCTAGGTATTTTAATAGAGTCCCATTAAGGATGTATTGCTGACTGAAATATTGGCATGAAGGGCTCTCACTGAGCTGAGCCCAGGAATTAAGAAGTCAGGAAATGGGCTGCTGCATTGCTAAAGAACCTTGTGTGACACAGTATCTCCTGATTGGGGGGATCATTACTGCTATTATGACTCGACTTGCGTAGGAATTTTAAATTTCATCTGAATGTCAGTAATAACCCTCTTAGCAAATTATCCTGAATAAAATCACGAAGGCATTTTATATAATAGGTGTTGAATTACTGGATAGATTTGCTAATTAAATACTCTTTGTTCTGCTGCAGTTGACATTACAGGGTAAGATCTTGAACAATTATTCTCAACAGCTGTACTTTGTTAAGGGAAAAATTAACTACAAAGTTTATTTTTTTTCTACACTTGTAATTGGCAGATTTTTGAAATGTGCTTGAAAAAATTCCATCATCCATTTGGTAATGAGAGGATAAATATGCAGGTGTTGCTGTGAAATCAGATAACTACTGACTGCCTTATTAATGAATTTAGCAATACTTTCTAACCTTCTGTTTTGTAGCTGTTGGCACTTACAAGTGATCTCCTGTCAGAATGGGTGGCACTAGCATACGCCAGTCACTTGATGAAGCCAACTTGTCTGTGACCCTCTTGTTGTGATTACCTACACCCACTACTGTCCTCAGGGTCAATTGAGAAATGGTTTTTGCACAGCCAGACAATTTTTGTAGTAGGGGGTATTCCTTTTATTTTTAAAAAAAGTTATCTTTCTCATTATTTATAGAATTATTTCAGAGAGTGAAGTATAAAATGCCAGAGATTATCAAGGCAAATTGATAAGCCTTCCTGTCTTTTCAGTATAAACTCTTCATTTTGGTCTAATTTTTCAATTTTGTTTCAGGGACTCCAGTTTGCTTTTGAAGTACTAAAGCAGAGGTATAACCTTTCTCTGTAGGAGTTACTTAATAAGTGAGAGAAAGGGTTGTGGGGTAGTGAATATGTTGGAATTTTGACTACTTTATATGAAATTTGATATCATGCACCAGTGATATGTCTTTAGAATAATTTCAGAACTCCATAGAAAGGTGGTGGGGTTGAATGTCTGAATTACTCACTAGGAGATGAATAGGAGTGGAATACCTTCTTTTCAAGCTTCCAATTAAAATGCAATTGTGTGTGTCTGATTCCAGTGACAGGTACAGCCTAGCAGGAATCTGCAGTTAAGGCTCACAGTTTTCCTGTTCTATGAAGAAGTCTCAGCACAGCTGAACTTTCTGCAGTTTTGGACTTCAGCAGAGTTCAGGCTCATTGTCTGAGTGCTTAGTTTGCAGCACTAGTGGATGGTCTTTAAATCAACTGGATGTTTTGAACTTGACCCAGAGTATAAATCTGTAGATACCCATATTGGGGAATAATCCTGATAAGGACATGCATTTGAGTTCAGCTGTGTCAAAGTTACATCATAGTTTGGAACTGAACCTGTCTTTAAGTGCCTTGAGGGCAATACAGCTTTCAGTGCATAGTTGCAGACAAAAACCATCATACTTGCTCTGTGGTTGCATAAAGGTTCTGAAATACTGAAGAAACTTGCCATTAGTTAAAGGAATGGCAGTGTTGTCATCCCATTTGTGTGCTGTTGTGTAGAGGTGGAGTTTTCACCTGTTTCAGAATTCCTTGCTGTGATAGCAGTAGTCAGTATCACAATAGTCAAGACTCTTGGCTTCATTATAGACTCCTTGGCCTTATGAAAGTAATGAGATTTCCCTGAACATGATCTTATTGCCACTGAGTATGGACAGCTCTTGCCAGTTTGTCCTTTCTCTTTCCTCATCCCTGCTGATATCTACTGCTCAGCTCCCTGTCTTGACTACATGTCTTAATTTTACCTTTAGGCAAATATGGCCAAAAGGAGTATTGCAATTTAATGTGAAAAACTGAGTAAAATCGAGGCTAGGTTACTAAATTTGATATAAGCTGTTGAAATAGTGTGTTGCCCGACTATCTTTAGAGTTCCAGATTGTTTGGGTTCACCTAACAGGCTCTGATCTATCATTGCTGTAACATGTTGTTCAAATCAATCCTCAAGAAAATTTAAAGTATAGACACATATGACTAGCAGGGTTAAATGAAGAAAAACCTGTTTATGCCGAGTGGCAGTGGAAAGGACTGGAAGCAGGGAAGTGCAAACTGGAGCTGTGTGCCTGAGCACCAGGATGTTGATAAGAAGGAAGGTGGGGAGTACAGTGGAAACGTGGCCAAGTGACTGAAGGAATGGACCAGATGTTGGTTCTCATGCAGCTTGTGCAGAATTCACCAAGCTCTTCCTGCTGCTGCAGCTCATTTGATTGTCCCTTTTCTGTGCTTCAGCTGTGCCTGTGGCTTCAGGTGATGTGCTCTCCCCACCCTGCACTGTGCTGAGCACTATTTAGGGATGGAAGCAGGAGCCTACTCACATGAGGTCTCTAGCTATTTCTCAGGTTCAGAGAGGTGTTACTCAGAGCATTGGGGGAACTTGGGATGCATTCCTGGTTGAGTATCAAACCTGGTTACATACAGATTTGCCCATTGATTTAAGGGCAAATTATATCTTTATCCCAGCTCTTTGTCCCAGTTCTGGTTTCCATGAGAAGTTTGCTTTTTGATGACCCATTTTGAGATCGTTACAAGGGTACCCAGTGTTTTGACTAAGTCTTCTTAGGTGAGCATTATCCAGGCTGGACTGAGTAAGACAGGATGTTTTTGGGAAAAACTTCAGTGACATCGAGAGATAAGATGATGGATATAAAGGTGACAACTGACCTAAATTCCTGAAAGAGACTTAATTCTGGCACTTGCTGATTAGGTTGTGTTTAAGCCATTTGATTCAGTGTTCTTTTTTTCTTAAGGTAGAATGTGTGCATGCACATGCAATTTTGAGATTTGTTTTAATCTTGTTTTAGGGGAGTTAATAATAGCATTAATACAAGGTCAAACAAGAATTTACTTGTGTAATAGGAGTATTGAGGTGACTGTGTGTTGCCAGGAGAGAGGTGGTTTGCTTTGTTTTGAAAGGTGAGAGCATTTGGAGTTAGCAACCTAATGGGTATGTTTGTATGTGTTAGCCTGTAATTATATCATACGCTAATCTTTGAATTTTTTTTTTTCCCAGATTTTGATGCATACCAAGGAGATGGTGCAGAAGGTAATGCTGAGCATTTTCATTAAACAACAACACTTAAAGAGCACACCTGGTGAAATTTTTTTATTCTAGGAGAACTGTAACCCAAACAGACCTGAAATCACTTCTTAGGATGCCTGGTTTACAAATGTAATCCTTCCTGATGGATTATAGCTTTTTTCTTTTCCTACCACAGATATGATCTGGACCCTGCTTGAAGCCTATGTGGGACTGTTTCAAGCAAATTAGCAACAGTGCTAATTAGAGTTTACTCATAGACCTGTTATACCATGTGTTCTAGTGGTTTATTATGGTTTATTTTTTGGCATCCTTTAAACTCTGTCACAGGGTGGTTTTTTGACTCTGTGGAGTTTAACATGGACATAGCCATGTTGCAGTTTTTACAGCTGCATTGGTTTTCCACCACTGAAAATGTCAGGTTTTAATTTTTTTTTCAAATTAATATTATGCAATTAGACACACCTGCCAATTTTTTTGTTGTTGTTGTAACATTTACAGGTGTTGGCAGTTTTTCTTTTCACCTTTTTTTTTGCTATGCCTTTCATGTGCACCACAGGCTTTTTTATGTTCCTCAGTTTGTCTAGAATTTGCTCTGTTATCCAGAGTATTATGGAAGTATGGCTGATGTTTGAATACAGTCTTCTCCAAGTAGGGCATTTAAATTGTTACAAGAATCAGAATCAGAAGTGATGTGAGGGGCAGAGTGTCAGTCAAAGAGAAGGGGTTCAGTAAATGTTTGTGTTCATCTCTGGGTGTAATTGTTCAGTAGTTCAACCTGGGAAGATAAAACTTGTGGGTCATAGTAGCTACATCCTTACCCAAAAGGAACATTCCCTGAAAGATCTGCTGCCCAGGGGAGGACAAACACAAGTGGTTGGATTAGCAGAAGTTAAAAGATGGGAGAGGAAAGATGGAAATATGAAGCCTTCTGTGTAATCTGAAAGAATGAAGAAGAGCAGCCTAATCTGGACAGTGCTGTGGTATTCTCAGTTGCTGTCATCCACTAGCCAGTGCTTTCACAGATTTGTTTGAAATAGAGAATCTAAGATTTTTTCTCTTTTTTTTCCCCCCAGTAGTATTGTGGTGGCTGCAAATGGAATGGGATACCTGACTGTGGTATTACCTTTCAAACACTTTGGCTGACTGCCTTGTCATTGAATTTGTCCAGCAGTCTTGTGATCTTCTTGTGTCTTAGCAGTCCAGAGTTATTTCTGATCAGAGTTCTTGCTGTTTCTGAAGATCTCACTTGTTCATTGACTTATTTTTCTAGTATTCATTAGTGAAATTTTACCTACATATGTTATGTACACAACTGGACGGTGGTCTCTTTAACATATCAGTGGCTGAAGTTTCTTTATTCTGTTTAAATTCAAATAGGTTTTAATGAAATACACAGACCTATCAGTAACAATTTATTTTATATTTTCTTGCTAGTATACTTTTTAGTGTCTAAGGGATAGTATATAGATAATGATATTTTTGAACTTTGAATGTTATGTGGGACTTGTAAAGATGGAGTGGTTCTTTTTTTGTTCTACAAAGCAATTTTTTTTCATTTAGATGAACCTTGAAGTGATTTATGGAGATACAGATTCCATTATGATAAACACTAATAGCACCAATTTGGATGAGGTCTTCAAGCTGGGGAATAAGGTAAGGAACTTTTCTTTTTGAAGATTTCCTACATAGGTCTGTGTAGTTACTCTGAGTGGAGCAGATGGTATTAAGAGAGAATTCCGTGGCATAAACAGAGAATATGCCATGAGAAGGAACTTGACAATGTATGGGACCTATGAAGTAGTAAAATCTCAGAGTGCTCTTTTTCAGGTGTAGCTATTCTGTGCATTTTTAAAAGTGATTAAACAAAACATTTCATTGCATAAAATGATTTTTAACTAATCCTAAGGTAGCAGGAGATCATCTCAATATTCAATGAACCAAAATGTAAGGTACAATTTCTCCTCCACGTTAATTTCAATTACAACATGAACAGTTTGGATTGTTTTTTTCATGGGGGATATCTCTCAGTTTAGTTTTGTTTAGTTATGTAATTTGTATGACACTCAATATGTTATCAGATTTCCAGTGGCAAGTTCAAATATTAATTTCCGTGATATACAGATACAGAATAGATCTGATTGATTAGGAGCTGGCAATCAATGATGTGGAAGTTTTGTGGCTCTCTGAAATAGTGGAAGAAAAGTGAGAAATGTTTCAGAACTTTCTAAAGAAAAGATACAAGAGAAGCTGTTTTTGAAAGATGGAAGAAATTGTGATCAAAGTGAAAGCCATGGAAACTAAAAAAACCAAAGAAAGCATAGACATATTCAGTATAGTATGAAACAAAAGTAATTTGATTTTAAGGCAGAGAATGATTCTGGGGTTTTTTAGAATACTTCTACCTTCATGCTAGTGGGCACGTTTAAAAGTAGATGCATTCAGGAGCAGAAAATGGGATAATATCTTGATGTCATAACTGACTAGCAGGAGGGCTGCTGACATGGTAGAAAGCAGTCTTTTTTTTGTTTGCCACATACAAGATTATGTATAATTTCATGTGTATGTAGAGTAGTGTATAAAGAAAGTATAATCTTACTCCAGTCATGTGTGTTTGGTTTCTTTCTGGCTTAATTTTTGTCCCTGTGCTCCCATTTGGTGGCTAAACATTACAGAGGATAGTTAATAATAACTTTTATGAAATCTGATAAGATAAGCAATATATGTTAAATACTTCTGAATTAGAGTCAGGTTTTCTGAGAGAATAGGTATGTGTTTGAACTTGTCAGCTGTTTATTGAGAGTAAAATTTTAAGCTTTTTTAATCCATTGTACTTCTGTATTATGTGTGAGTGGAGGTTGTTTTTTTTAATTAAAAAAAGGACAGAAAGACATGTTTTGATTAAAATCAAATACAACGTATTAAAACGGTAAAAGTAATTAAACTTATCTCTGTAAACCAACACAATCAAACCTAGCATCAAAATTGCAGACGTGGCTTTCAATATCCTTTCTGTGGCAGAAAAAAGTGATTCATATCTGTCTTATTTCACATGTTTCTTGTTTGTTTATTCCTCAAGAAAGTGACAGTTGTTTTTTTTGTAAACACTTTCATAATTTACATTTTCCCTGTTTTGAGTAATTCCTATTAAAAAAATCAGGATAAAGAATTGTCTGTTTTGATGAGGAACACTCTCAAGGAATGTCTCTGCTCCACTGCATAATAATTTCTTTCCCAAAGTTTTATGTTCAGAGGTGAGGAATATTTACATTGCTTTCACTACACTTTTGCTTTGATGTGGAGTGTATGGAAGTCACACAGGTTTAATGCTAATTACAGTGAGAGCAGTTAGTGGGTGTACTCCTGTTCTTATGTAAAGTGTGAATTTATGGGCTGTCTTCAGCAATGAAGCATTCCTCCAAGAGATTAATTTTGGTTTTTTATTGGACAAAATTCTCTCATGTGCTTTCTGAATTCCCCCATCTAATGCGTGTGTTCTCTCCTACCCTTAACCCTCTGTTATTTATATCCATGCCCTTTTCAGTCATTACTTAGCAGAAGTTTTTTTCTCACTTTCTGTGCATCCTTGTGAATCAGATTTGCCAGTACATTCAGTACTGAACTGTTGCTGGGTTTTGAGCACTTTGTTAGTATGCCATAGAAAAGAAAAATTAAAAATTAAAATCACAGAAAAATGTTCAGAGGAATTGTTTGACTGTTTTAAGAAAGAAAATATGAACCTTGTAGCAAAATGGTTTTTGCCTCAGGATGTCCTTCAAAGCTTAGAAATATACAGGGGATAGCAAAGTAATGGTAGTTGGTGCAATAGGAAAAACAGAGATCTAAGTGAGAAAAATTAAGTACACATATATGTATACACATAAATGAAAATTTTGTAAGGAGGGTTTTGGTTAAAATGGAAATCTGAGTTCCAAGCTAGATAGGAAACAAGTGAGATTTTGTGCTGAAGATCCTGTTCTTGGTAAGGGTATCTGTTAGATGGCAGAAGAACTTGAATCCATATCAAACTTCAGTGAGACATGAGAAGAGGATAATTCACAGTTGGTGGCAAGAGTGTTTATGGATACTGAAAATCAACAAGGAAAGTAGGTTGTAAAGGAAACAAAGAGTAAAACATGAAGACCGGACAGGACACCTGGCATATGCAGATACTCTGTTGAAGAATGTAAAATAAAAACATATGAAGAAAGTAAAAAGAAAAAAGCAAGTAGGAAACTTTTAGCCAAGCTAGTAGGTGGGTAAATGTGTACTGGAACCAAAGTTTGTCCTGAAGATTCATGCTGTTTTGAGCTGTTGCACTTCTGTCCACTTAGAATAGAGGTAAGAGATACTTGTTGTACTATATTAAGACAATGTATCAGTGCCATTTAAAGCATTTGTATATGGATAAAACATAGCCTGTGTGTAGAAAAACAGCACCTTTTCCTCTCTGAGAAATCAGGCTATAGAAAAGGTAGGTATATTGTGGAAAAGGGTAAAGGAAACTTGCCTGTTTTTCCTGAACATGCACACACAGTGTCATAGTTGTTCTCCCCTCCCTGGTTTAGGGTGAGAGTGAGAAGAAAGAAAGGTGCCTTTGCAAGGTAGCTTTTCTGTAAGGCAATTTGCATTTTCAAGTAACCATCTCTTGTCTTTGCCTAGTAAGTAGGTCCCTGCTGTGAAATCCCTTGTTTGCTTAGTTTATGTGAGAGGTTAGATGGAGTAGCTGTTCTAATAAAATGAGCTGGAGTCGGTTATCTCTAAGGTCACTTCAGTCCCATGTTTCTCTGCCTTGCTTAATTTTGTTAAGGAGTTAGATGTACCAAGCTGTAGATACTGAAAAAGTCAATGGTGAGCCTTAATTTTAATAGTAGCTCATAGTTATTAGTGTGTAATTAATTTACAATATCTGACCAGTCTCTAAAATGTGTATGCAAATACACAGTGTGTAACTTGTTTTAAAACTTAAGAACAATGCATTTAGATATGGAACTTGAATTTGTCCATAGTTAAATTGTTGCATTTGTTTTTAATATCGGTGCATTTTCAGATCAAAAGTGAAGTGAACAAACTGTACAAATTGTTGGAAATTGATATTGATGGAATTTTTAAGTCCTTGCTCTTGTTAAAGAAGAAGAAATACGCTGCTCTGACTGTGGAACCAACAGGAGATGGGAAATATGTAACTAAACAAGAACTAAAAGGGCTGGATATAGTCCGGAGAGACTGGTGTGATCTTGCTAAACAGACTGGAAAGTAAGTTTCTTTGTGGCATTGTCTTCTTTGCTCTGTTTTAAACAGTACGTGACTCCTAACCATTTGATACTGTGTTTCCTGAAGATCAGATTGCTAACTAACATCAGTGTTAAGACTTAGCTGATTTTTTTAGGAAATGGTAAACGTTACCTTCTGGCATTGGTAACAGGTTATACCTGTGCAAGTCCAAGTGTCTCCTAATTTCATTATCTGGCTTTGCATCTGCTGTGGAAGCTGTGCTTCTGAGTTGTCACAGTGTTGTAAATGCCATTTAATAACCCAGAGTTGAAATCTTGTGAAGATGGTAGTAGATGCTGTCAGCATTTGGGGTTGGAGGTTCTAGATCAGATATTTTATTTCCTAGATGGGTAATGAAGCTGCTGGTCAGCACTTTTAGCACCCTCTGAAAAAGCTGGAAGTGCACTGGGTGCAGCCTGAGGAGGTGGTCCCTTTCCCCAAGACTGCTTCTCTTTCCTTTTGCCATGAGAATCCTTTGATACTTCATTAGGATGTGTACTGGATTGACTGTTTATTAATTGTCATTGCACAGGGCATTTTAATGCTTTAATTCAGAAGAAGTAATACATTTAGCACCATAGAAAGAAAATTAGAGAGAGTGGAGAGGTGGTCATCTGGGTGCTGACTCATTGTATAATGCCTCTTGAAAACTTAAACAGCTCATGGTCCAAATGTATCCAAAAATGAATACTTTTCACATCTGTAAAAATACACCACACACTTGCTTACTGTTCTTAAGACTTGCATTTTCTAAGAAAAGATGCATCATAATAGAAGCAAATTTTTCCAAGTTAGGAATGTATTAGTAATTAAAGCTATACAAATGTTGGAGAGTGTTCTTTAGTGACTAACTCTTCTGCAGCTGGCAGATCTTCCAACCACATTTTGCAGCAATAGGCAAGACTTCGCTTTGTTGGTATGTTCTCTTCTCCCCCATCGTAAGATACCTGCTATGGAATAATAAATGGAAAAATGATATGGCAGCAGAAAATAGAAAGTTGCACTCAACTATTCCAAATCACTGTTCAACATTAGAACTGTTTGCAGTAATTTGCATTTAGTAAAATAAGTTAATAAATAAAACACAACATAAAATATACTGGCAGATTTCTGTAATTTTTTCTTCATACTTCTGGCCTCTTTAACGTCTTGAAAAAATCTGGGGAAAGAGAAGATTGTGTCTGTTGTAATGGTTTTGCATGTGCCAAGCTTTTCGTAATTTTTTGTACTGTTTTTGCAGCTATGTAATTGGTCAGATTCTTTCTGATCAGCCCCGAGACATAATTGTGGAAAATATTCAAAGACGACTTATAGAAATTGGAGAAAATGTGGCCAGTGGTCAAATCCCAACAAATCAGTTTGAAATAAACAAGGTCAGTGATCTTGCAGCTCTTTTCTGTCTCAGAAAAACTTTACTGTTCCTGAATATATTGACTGCTGACAAAAATATTTTTTAATCCTTATGATGTTGTGAAACAGCAGGAGTTTTATTAGGTACTGAATAGTTCAGGATGGGCTGCGGAGATCCTACAGTATGAGTGAAGAAAGCCCTACTGGGGCTGGAGGCTCCAGAATAACAACTTTGTGTCTTGTCCCATCCTGCTGTTTACCAGGCTCATTCTGCACTTTCAGAATGACATGATGCTTTCAGGAAGAGTTTTTTCCTGAGCTGTTACTGTATGTTTCAGGCTTGAAATGCATAAACTGAAGAATGCAATGGAAAAGTATCAAATACTCTGTTTTCTAGTAAACCCTCATAGTATTTCCCTAGAAAGCTTCATATAAAAAAGGTAGTAGTCATTTTGAGCCCTCATTCAAGACTCTCCTGCAAAAAGAAGTAAAATACTCTGCTTTTTCTACAGCAGTTTTAGCAACAGCATTATGGTTTGGAGATTTTTTTTTTTTTTTTGTGAATCCTCAATGATAAAACCTGTGTTTTTAGCTTCAGAGACTCCCCTTTCTGTTGGGGGGTTGTTTCACCAGTGAATTGGGTATTACATGCCCCTCTTACGCTTCTAATAGAAGACATCTATCAACTGTCCATCCAAAGTCTGTTTCTTTTGCCAGCTGGACATCTGTCTGCTCTGTAAGACTGTGTTAATCTGTTAAGAAATGTGTTCAGGTTGTCATGCGAGTGTAGAGAAATCATTGAATTTTATGATTGACTTAAAAAAAGAATGTTCTGATGCAAATCTTCTAAGAGCACTTAGTGTCCCAGTAAAAGATATATATAGCAAAATGTTCACTTTAAATTCCTAAAGTTCCTCTGTTTTACTACTTCAGAAAAAAATGTATTTCGCTATTAGGTCAGGTGTAGAAGTTGTTTCTAAGAATTTTGAATGACAGTAAATATTTAAATGTAGCATTTTATTGTATTTTATTTAAAGGAAAACTCACTGTGGAATCTCACTAGTATGATACACTGAAATACTTAAATCCAGTTGTATCCTCTTGCTACAGAGGTTGTTAGAGACACTTAGCTACACAATATTAAGATTTACTGTATGACCTTAATGGAACAGGAGTAAGAGGGTAATCTCTGGCTCTATTTTTATATTTTGTGTAATATTGTCATCTTCAATTTAGTCTATAACGCTAATGCATTTTTCAGATGGTAATTGTAAAAACATAATTTTGTGTCATTAATAATAACATTTATAAAATTTGAAGGACTGGTACCTAGGGCTTAACATGGCAAATACATTTGTTACAGTCTTTTTGTCTTACTTTGTGTTTCAGAGGAACTTGTGAATGGTAGAAGGATGAACATAGCTGCTATGTAATCTTGTCTTCTAAAGTTCTGAGTTGTCCATCACTGAAGTAATAGATTTTTCTCATAGTTATCTTTCTGTTTTCCCCTTTGATATTTTAGGCATTGACAAAAGATCCCCAGGATTATCCTGACAAAAAAACCTTGCCACATGTGCATGTTGCCATGTGGATAAACTCTCATGGAGGCCGAAAGGTGAAGGCGGGAGACACAGTGTCATATATCATTTGTCAGGTAAAAATGTCTTTCTTCATAACTAAATACTAGGTATTGTTTTGAGATATGGCAAAGAAAACCAGCTCAGCTCCTGGGAAAATACGTTCTGGCATTTCTTTTTGGTGAGGTAGTCTTCTATTTTAAAATAGTCGATTTTCTGTACTAAATTTAGTTTTATAGAGTGTTGTGATCAGCTCACAACTATTTCCAAATAGTGACTGGTAAAATCTCCCTGAATTCATTCCTGTTTAGAAGTAGAACTTACTTTAAAGAAAATGCCTAATGTTTGTTTTAAGCAGAAGAAAATTCTGGTGGTGAAGAACCTTTTATTCGTGGAAAGATAATTGTTGTTGTTGGGTAAATAGTGTCATTGTTATTTCCAGTCTCAACTTGTATTCTCTTGAGTTTATGATCATTGGATCTGGCAGTAGCTCTGATGTACAGACTGGGAAATTTGAGCCACTTTCTGTTTCAGGTGTTTACCTATGAATGCTTCATATGTGAAATGCTATCACTATTTCACACATATATACTCCACGTTGGTTCTGTTAATTAAAAAGAAAAAGTGTAGGCTGAGTTAGATGGACCAAAGGATCTTTTAGGCCAAGCTGATGAACTTGACAATGTGACTATTTCAGCTCCATTATTATTTTCTAACTGAAAGATACTGTGTTTGACTTAATTGAGAGTTCTTAGCCTGGCATCCCAAAGCTGCCAAGACTTTTGAGAGCTGGACCACGGGTGCGGCTGAGCAGTGGCACAATACAAGAGAAGAATATACTTGTTGAAAGAAGGGAGCTGAAGGAGTTGCATTGTAATTATTTTTGCAAAGCAGCTGGATGAGCTGAATAGTCCTAAATTAATTTTGTTCTGAATACTAAGTTGTCTGAAAGGAGTAGGAGGGACCAATGGCTTGCAGTCTGTCTTTATTAGTGATGAGTTTTCAGTCCATGGTTGCTGACCCTATTGAAACCAGTAGCTCATCTTAAATGAAAAAATGAAGGTGTCATGTATTAATGCATTAGTTTTCTTTTGCTGAAAAAAAATCAAAATGGAGACTGTACTTAGCAAAAAAATCCCAGAACAGTTGTGGTACTTCTCCCCACCCTGCCCCATTCCTTTAAATGTTTATGTCTACTGCAGAATCTTGCTAAAATACTGTTTTAAGTTCTGCTTCAAGATTTTTGACACACATTAAAAATGAAATTTCTTAGTGCTTTTGAGGGCTGGGATTATGATTTTACAGATTTAAATGAGTTACATTTTCCAAGACTACTGCTGTCTTAGATCTGATACTTAATTCCTCCATGTATATTGTTTTCAATTTAATATTACCTTCCTAAATGAAATTATTTTCTCCTTATCTTCCTCTTTCAAGTTGGAGAAGAATTTAATGTATATTTTAACCTCTAAGTGGTGTTTCTCTCTTGGCTTGAGATGTCACCATACATTTCTTTCAGTATTTCTGAATATTTTAGAATTTCCTCTTTCAAATCAACACTGTTGCCTCAGTTATTTATTCCTATGCCAATGAGTGAAGGTCCATTCTATGACTGTTCATTCTATTTGCTTCTTTATAGAATTAAAGAATATAAATTTCCTAGCAAAACAGATATAGCTTTGATATCCATGACTTAGAATTTGCTTGTTGTGCAAAATGATAATACTGATTTAGTACAAAGTGAATCCAAAATGCATGCCCTCTGTGTATTTTTAACTGGGCTGATGGTTACAATGTGTTTTCATTGTGCATTTCAGAATTGACAGATGGGACTGTTTACTCTGTCTACTCGTACTGATTTGCACGTGTAGGCTGCAATAATACAAGCTGGTTTTGCATTCTTGAACTTGCTAGTTGATGCCAGCATCAGCAATGCAGTTTTTTTTACTACTGTTGGATTTGTATTGGATGCATAATAAATCAACCAAAAGAGTGTCTAACAATTTTGCATTAAAATAATGTGTAATATTTGAAGCATAATTCTTTGTATAGACTTTTTTCACACTTTTTGTATGTGTCTCCTTAGGATGGATCAGATCTCAGTGCCAGCCAGCGAGCATATGCTCCAGAACAGTTAAAAAAGCAAGAAAATCTTACAATTGATACTCAGTATTACCTGTCCCAGCAAATACATCCAGTAGTTGCTAGAATATGTGAGCCCATAGAGGGAATTGATTCTGTTCTTATTGCAACATGGTTAGGTAAGTGTTCTAAATTCAGTTTATTTAAAGAATTGAAAGATCCAAAGTGAGAGGTTTTAATGTATGTTTCTCAACAGAAATGCTTCCCCCGTATCAGTCTTTTTACACTGAACAATAGCTTGTGTTACACAGCCTGTAGAAAGCAGCGTGGACTGTAAGTGTATTTATGACTTCTGCAGAATGGTGTTTTTTCAGAAGGTGATCGCTAACATGAATTTAATCTTACAATCCTTGTTCAGAGTTACAAAAATCTGCTCTTCAGAAATGACAGTACTATTGCACGTCTTTGAGATTTTCTTAAATTACTGAAGGAGTTCTGGGGTGTGCATCTGAACTAATGTTTTTTTCAGAGAGAAATGCTGGCATCTCTGGCATCTTACCAGGGAAAAAACTAGTCATAATTGCAATGAAAAAATACAAATTTTTGCTAGGATGTAAGTGAGGACTTGGTTGCTAGAACTGACTTACTGGATAATAGAAACATGAAATCTTAGTAACAGTTTTAAGTGCTTCATAAGAAGGAATTAAGTGGTCCCAAAACCAAGAAGTGCTGTTAAAAAATATAACTCAGGTTAGTGATCCATGAAATCAACAGTTTTAATTCAAATGAACAACAGGGAATTGCTCATTAGAGTTGTTTGTCCTTTTAAAAGGTGTCTAATAATCAGAATTAGAGATTTTCCTGCCCAACTGTGATTGCCTCTTTCTTCTCTATTCCCTAGACTTCTTACCTAGAAAAAACTGAAAGGTTGAAAATTTAACAGTTCTATTGGGTCTCTTCTTGAAACTGCTATGTTCTATGTGTGTATTCCTTTTAGTGTGGTTTCCTCCCCAGAAGTGATTAACCCACAGACTTGACTGATCCACTTGATAAACAGAACTTTAGTAATTTGTATCCCACATGTAGCTCATTATTTTTAAAACTATTGCTGAAGGACATGAAAAAGTTGTTAGTTTTGCTGGCTCTGAAATTCTTGACAAGGCTGCCTTTTCTCTAGGAGAACTTCTTAGAGAATTGCACTGTGTCAGTTTAATAATCTGTTTGTGCTGTGCCCATGTCCACAGGAAGTTCAGACCTGCAGAAATTACTTTGTTCAGAATATTGGAACGCTCAAAGGAAGAGTTAGTTGTAGCTCTGGTTTGTGCCTGAGATGTTTTGGTTTTCTGAAATTCCTTTCCCAGGGAATTTTCTGTAAACAAGAGACAGGTTTTTGTAACAGTAAATTGTTTGCATTCTTTCCCTAGAAGGGACTTCTTGATGTCCCTCTGGTCTGACCAATGTGATTGAAGAGATTTGTCTTCTTGTCACCAATCAAATTGGTCTGTGTAGAATAGTATAAAAAGGGAGATACATCCCAAGAATAAAGGAGTCATTTTCAGCCTTCTGAAGTCAGAGTCTTCATGTCGTTGTAGTGTACAACAGCGTCAGTTAGTCATCAGCATTTTGTGGTTAGGTAAAGGAGGTCAAGATCCAGGATTTGGCCAATTAAAAATCACCTGGTAGTGGGTTGCCTCAGAACTCTTCACCTGTGTAACTGCATCTGTAGCTCCCTTAGTAACAGCTGATTAGCTTGGAGATTGTACTTAGAGTGTGTGCAAGAAAGGTCCTGCCTTCTTGTTTCTCAGGAAGGGGGATGATAGCCATGAAGGATCTTAATCTCCCAAGACAATCCTTGTTACACACAGCTTTTTCCATCTCCATTTCTGGGCTGTTGAGAAGGGGGTTGAAGACAGAAATTCTGCTTTTTCTGAGTCAGCAAAGGTATTTCTTGGGGGCATTTGATGTTGCCATGTGTCCTCAACAGCTCTCATGCTTTGAGGAGGTGTCAGCCCTGTTCCACACATGCAGGCTGACCACACAAATCATCGTGTTTATTATGTGGCAAGGCCTTGGTATCCAACTTTCCCTTGATGTCAGAGTCGACTGTGTGGTATGCCTGACTGAAAAGGTCAAGCACTCTTGGTTAGGTGAAGGGGTTTAAAATAGGCAGCAATGTTGTACTTCCTTTAGGTAAAAGACAGGAACGATTTCTGAAGCTAGTTTATTTTATTTGGCAAAGATTGTTAGTCTTGAAGAGTTAAGCTCAAATTTAGAGCTCTTACGCAGAACAGGTTAGATTTTCAGAGAAGACTGGCTCCCTTCAGAAACCTAAATTAACTACCCAGATCTTAAGAACTCTGTGCCACTTGATAACACCTACTGTTTGCAAATGCCTGTGCTGCTTTTTGCACTGTAGTATGTTCCAGATGAGGATTTCTTTTATGGTCTGTAATAACATCATGCAGCTGAGAGTTTATTAATAGTCCACAATTGTCAGTCTAAAAACCTGTATGTATCTATTACAGTCTTAGATCTGAAGTGTGTTCAGTTTGACCTTGCTGTATAGTCAAAATTTTATCACCTTCCCTAACTTTGTTTTCTTGGGAAAGCTTAAATTGAGCTTGAGGGTAAAGTCAGGTCTTTTTCAAGACTTCTGATCTGCTTAGGTTTTCATATACAGCACTTGATTGGAGCTGTACATAAGTCATTGCAAGCTGAAGTTATCTTACAGGGTTTTTAAAATGGTACTGGAGGCAGAGTCAAGTGGTTTTCTTTCATGGAAATCAAAAATCCTTTGTAAGATACAAAAGACTACAAGATACTTGAGTCCAACTTGCTAAAACAAGCAAATATGGAAACTGTTAACTGATCTGTGATGCTAAGTTGGGTTTTTTTACGTAGTATTTTCATCATGATGTACATCCAAATTCCCACTGTTTTTCCCATCTTGTTGCAAAAAGGCACATTTTCCCATTCTGAAGCATCATAAGCATCATGTCTGTGGACCAAAACCCTGTTGCATTCTCATTGTGTGTGTCTTCCTCTACTAATCAGATTTATTGTGTTATGTAGAATATGTGTCTGTATAGGGAGAGTGGTTGTAGAAGACAGATCTTGGCTGCGTATTTAACAGAATCTACAATAATGCATGTTTATAAGGTGAATGTTTCCTGTCACCCTGCTAGTCTGAGTGGATAAAATTGACCTCTGCTAGGGAAGCTTGGCTCACGTCAAAGTGCTGAAAAGTTCTTTGTTCTGTCTGTGCTCAAAGCAAGTAATTTTAAATTACTTTAGACACTGAAGAACAGGAGCAAATAATACAACTTAAAAATTGCAGAGCCCCTTTAATATCATATTGATTTGGTCTGGAATCAAGTTGAAAACCACCTTTTGTTTTGGGGCATTGTAGGAGGTCTGCCTAGTGTTTGAAAGTTCATTGTTCCTAAAAACGAGAACCTCATGGGCATAGTCCTGCATTCACTCTCTTTGTCTTGAAGTTTCTGAGGAAATACAGTGACAAGATGAGGATTGTCTCAGTTTGTAAAACTAAATAAAGTGTGCAATCTAATCGGTTATATAATTTAATAAATCTGATCTTCCTGAATCTCCTAAATGACCTTACTTCATCCTTAATATATCTAGCTTTTAAACTGGAAGAACTGTATGGCACAGCAATTCTCTTAGTGTATTTCAAAGAAGGGGTTTTTGTAAGTACAGAAGTTAAGTACTGCTCCTTGTCTGGAAGAAAAGTTACATCTTATTTGTGCGTTGTCAGAAATAAGCAGACATTACGGAAGCAGACTTCTTTAACCATAGGACTTTTGTAGCTGTTACTGCATAATATTATTAGCTTCAAATGATGGAAGTTGATAACTGCTGTCCTGGACAGTGTCATGATGTTCTGAAAGAGGTGTGTTCTGCTGCCTTACAGAGGGATGTGCACATTGGTGCTCTGCAGATTGCTTCCGTTGGGCATTTCTTAGGAAGGCTGTCTGATTTTAGGGAGTCACTCGTGGGTCCTGATGAGGCTTGTCCTTAGGAGCACTTCCCAGTATTGCTCCCTGCTTTGATGCAGTGTCTGTGTGTTAGTTGCTTCTTGTAAGGAAACCCACCAGCACTAAATATATTGGCATTTTTATTGTCTTTTTGAAAAAAGTATCATTAGAGAATCGTTTAAGTATCTTTAATACACTGTGTAGCAGCTGCTCAGACAGACACTGCAGACAGAAACCAGGATGGTTTCTCTCCTTGTGGCAGGCGGAATTTTCCTCAGGTTTTGACTTTTTTATTGCTTTCCTCACATTAGGGAGTGAAGTGAAAGGACAGTGATGAAAATTAAGAGTAAAGTCATAACGGAACTTCATGACAATACGATAACTAGCCCTAGAGCATGTAAACTTAGTTGTTTGTGGTCTGGCTGGGTGTTTTGAAATGGTCCAGACATGCTCACAACCTGAGAATCGTTAAAATATTCAGCGTTGGGCGCTCTGAATGAATAAAGGAAAGAGCGAAAATATGAATGAATAAAAGAAACAACGCTATCAGGAATGAATAAAAGAAGCAATACCGATGTGAATGAAAAAACGAACAAGCCCGGCCGGGCGGGCGGCCCCGGCCCCGCGGGCCCTGCTGCAGTGCCCAGCGCCGGCCGCGGGGTGGCAGCACCGGCTGACGATTCCCGGCCTCCCGCGCGGGTCCCCGGGAAAGTGCGGGTGGAACTCCCGCGGCCCCCGAGCACCTGCGGCTGGAATGCGGCCCCCGGGCACAGCCGCCGGGCACAGCTCAGGGCACGGCCCCCGGGCACAGCCGCCGGGAACAGCTCCGGGCACGGCCGCCGGGAACAGCTCCGGGCACAGCCCCCGGGAAC
>JBBMKD010000001.1:102642357-102684857 GCA_037834095.1 Argya squamiceps
AACAGCTCCGGGCACAGCCCCCGGGAACTGCCCCCGGCCCCTCACGGCTGCCCGGCAGCCGCGGCGCCCCAGTGCCCGCGGGAGCGCGGGGGAAGGAAGGACACAAGTGCTCCGCACAAACGTTGCTTTTAAAATCCTGCTTTTGTTTAAAAAATCTCTGACCGTTCTTTCAGGTCCTTGAGTGACCCTCTTTGCTTATTAAAACCAGTTAGTAATGGTTTTAATAATTCCATTAAATAATTCAGGAACAAGTCCCCGAACTTAGTCGTGTTAATTAGTTTGGTCACACTGCTTTCATCAGCACGTTTGTAATGTTGTAGTGCTTTAAAGTCCTGCATCCAGCCTTGCAGTTTTGGTGAAGTGATAAAGCTTACCTCCAGTGCAGGTAATTTAATGATAGCGCTGAAGAGTTTTTCCTGTCAAGAGTAAGTCAAAGTCCATTTGATTTGTATTTTTTCTTGATGTCATGAAGGGGGAAAAAAAAGGAAAAAAAAAAGAGTTCAAAGTTCACTGATTAGTCTCATTCTATTCATTTAAAAATTACCAAAACCAGATATTATTTTTTTTCCACCACCCAATTAGATAGCCCTTGTTTTGTGTACCAAGTAAAATAATGTGACCAGTGTGACCTGGTCTGAGAGGATACCAGTTAGGGTGCTGAAATGAATTAACTGAACCAACTAACTATTCCTGAAAGGAGATAATAGATAAAATAGTTCCCAATTCCACAAGATAATTAAGGTAGGCATATTCTTTAAAAGCCTGATTTGTAATCCTTTTTATTTCACCATGGCTGTTTGCACACCAAACCTTAGATGTATGCTTGGTTCAGCACAATATTTTTTTTTGTTGTTTTTTCTAGCCAAAACAGCTAAGAAAGTTCAGAGATAGGTGTGACTTAAATTCTCACAATGATTTTTTTTTCTGTTAAATTAATATTAAATGACCAATATTTACTGTCACTGTTTTTGACTCAGTGTTGGAAAACTGCAGTTGTCTGAAGACCAGAATTTGTCTCCTTTTATATTTTAGTGAGCTACTTTGCTCCATATTTGCCTTTTGGGAAACAACCAGATTTCTAGCTGAACTGTAAAGGTAGCTGCAACAGAAAGTTTGGAATGATGTTTTTTCATTTCACTTCTGAACTCAGAGTAAACTGAGAATTTTTGTTTTCACCATTGCTATCTTAGATCCAACCTACTGCATACGTGATCTTTTGCAAAATCTGAATACTGAATTCCAGTTCCCTTTCTCAACCTTTTATCTGCTACCTCTGTGCTGCAGATATATTACCAACCCTTTTATTAAAAAAACCCCACCAAAACAAACAAAAAAACCCCAAACAAAAAACCCAAACAAACAAAAAAACCCTACAGTCTTTTTAGGGGATACCATGTGTATTAAAGTGTAAAATAAGCTATTAACAGTATATTTTGCTTTGTATGCTTTTTATTTAAATGAATAGTGGAGAACTGAATTAAAAGTTTAGAAACCTCCTGGAGGTGAATTGTTACCTTTATGCACTGACATTTTTTTCTTTTGACAGAACTGGAAAGATTGAATAAATTTTAGTTAAACTCATATTCTGTCAAGAATCAAATAAACTTACTTGGCAATAGAATTTTTCCTAGTGATTGAATTTGTTTTGAGACTGCAACATAAAAATTCAGAATAGTGATAAAGTCAGACAAATCTTTTATGTAAAGACAGTCTGTATCTGCCTGTATAACAACTGTTTTATGAGTGCAGCAATATTTGTGTAGTTTCACTGAATATTGTTGCTAACCAATGCCTTATAGTATCACGGTACAGTTATAATAAGGTGAAGCTTCACTTTCTATTTCTAATCTTTGTTCCATTTCTTATAGGAATTATTACATTTTTAAACTGAAATTTATACAGGATATGGTTTAATACATGGTAATCGGTTACTTGGTTTAATGTCTGTTAAAAATATTTTTTGAAGTGCTTCTCTGATCTTTTTGTTCCACTACTAAAGTGAGTTTTCTGCAGGTTTTCTCCTACATGCTCATTCGATTAAGTTTTTTTTCCCAACATGTGTTTTTTCTTCAAGTTAACAAAAAAACCCTGTAAATGAGATGCATGGACTTTTAAAATGTTGCACATGACAAAGGATGACAAAACTTGAGGATTTTTATTAAGTTTACTTTGGCAGTCTTACTCCTAGAACAGTGAACTTCGTGCTTGCTTGCTTATTTACTTATTTGTGGTTGAATCAGTATTTCTGGGATCTCTTTTGTGTATTTATTTGTTTAAAATCTTGAGTTCTGGCAATCAAAAATAAAGCACTTTGTCTCCAGCGCTGCGGTTTTAAATGCTGCTGCTGAATTTTAACCACTGCATTAGATTGAAACCTCCATGCTGTTAACCACTGAGCCAAAATGAAATCGACCACTGCATTGAAATCAGAGTTGGCAGTTGTGTACGGACTTGAAGGAGTTGGTAATAGCAGTGCACCCGCGTTTCTTTAATGGGGTTTTTATTCTCTGTTTTTGGTTTTAATGGTGCCATTTTGATTTAAAGACCGTTTCTTAATAATGATGCACATTTTTATTGAAATATTTTCAATGTAACTTAAGAAGAAAATAACAATAAAGCTATCCGTTAGGAGTGGTTTCCTCAGAAACAAAATGTTCTCTTGCATACTCCCATGATAATGCAGTGTGCTTGTTTTATTTATAAAGCAATCTTGCGTAAGAAGATAAGATGATTTCTTCATGTCTCGTGAACCTTTATTCATGGTTAAAAGTTGTAGAATGTATTTATGTTTTATAGAGGAAGTTTTGCTAAGGAGAGATGTTCAGCTTCTGAATTTACATTTTGTAACTTTCTTTTGAATCTGCTTCACCAAGCATATGAGAAATAAGCCTGCTTGCATGGTTGACCTCTTAGTCTTTTGAAATTTTTGTTTCTTATTAATAGGACTGGATCCCTCCCAATTCAGAGTCCATCACCATTACCATAAAGATGAGAATGATGCCTTGGTTGGTGGCCCAGCTCAGCTCACTGATGAGGAGAAATATAGGGATTGTGAAAGATTCAAGTTTTGCTGCCTCAAATGCGGAACAGAAAATATTTATGACAATGTCTTTGATGGTTCGGTTAGTTGGTTTTTTTGTTCGTTTCATTTCTGTTCACTGGTAAGGGAGAAAAATTGCTTGTAGGGAGAACAGCTTTTCAGACAGGATTCATATGATGTAGGAGAAGATACCATATTGTTTCAGTCCTCCTGCTATTTATAGCTTTGGAGCAGATAATTGCTGATAGGATAGTGCTGACATATTTTTCCCATTTTTGCATTTCAGCTGCGTTGTCTCACAGAACATGTGAGATTTTCTGGCTTCATTAATCTGTTTGCCCACAGTCGTGAATGATTGTTGCTGTTACTTCTAAAGGAATCCTTATCTTAACACCTTAGTAACTTCCAGTTCTCCATTTAATAAAACTTTTGTATAGCAATGGCAGTTTTTTTATCCTAAATTATAATAATTGGAACAAAGTGCTTTTTAAACTCATGCTTATCTTGCTGCATCCCACCTCCCTTCTTGACAGTAAGGTTTTTCTATGTTATCTTTCCTTCTGTCTCTGTGAATTGAATAAAAAGTCACACGGGTGCATTCTTGTTGAGAAGCTCTGCCAAAAAATGTATCTCTGACCTTGGATCACAACTTGAAATAAGGCCAAGTATTTAACTCTACAGCATGTTATGTATATATTAGTCATCGGCAAATTAGCGAGCTTCAGAGTAGTAAAAACCTTGAAACTGAAAGCAAATAAATCTTTTATCTAAATTAAAAGTAATTATTTTAAGTTAATTTGGACAAACAGCAGATGTTTTGCATTTTTTGAATCAAAATAAAGTGGTGGTTGGAAACAAGTAAGAGGAAAAGACACACAAATTGAGTGATACTTCGTGAATCCTTGACTTTTGTTCATTGCAGCTGTAAATAAGACAGTTAAGTGCGTGTAGACTTGACAAGTTGCAGATGGGCTAACTGGGGAGGAATGGATGTCAAACTCCTTAAAAACAATATATCCCTACCACCAAAAACCAGAAGAAATCCTGAAAGCAAGCCAAAAATCCCCTCTGTTTCACCTGGAATTAATTAGTGTTGTGAGTGGGGGTTTAGCCAAGATGGCTCACAACAGCTAAGTCTTACCTTGAAAGAAAGTTTTCTGAAAGCTGTATGACTGTCCAGCCTGCCAGACTGGTGTTATTTTAGTGAGAATCCCACAAACTTAATTTTAGCTGTTCACACAACAGTTCCAGGTCCTGAATTTTTAATGTCAGATGTTCAGAAAGTTTTAAAAATAAGGGAATGAGATGGTGCAAAACTACAAGAGCTGTTCTGTGGACTTGGAGAAAATAGAAGTGATAATGTGATTTTTCTTTAATGAAGTTTGTCTCTACAGACCTGTTGGCAATTTCATAATTAGTATCTGTAGGGTTGATTTCAAAGCTCTGATCAGTGGACTGAGGCTGAAGTTTCTCTGTTAAAACAATAAACCTGTTTTTTGGGGGGTGGAGATGAGGGAGCATAATTTGTCCAGAGATCTTTTTTTTTTTTTAACTCAGCATCTCTTTTTGAATTATTAGCTTAGTGGTGTCTTCTCTGAAAGAGCTTTCCTTAAGAACAGAATGAAGATATCTCTGCCCTGCAGTTTTCCCATATGGGTGTGGCCAGCAATGATGGGAAGAAAGAAGGCCCAGATATTATGGGCCCTTTAAGACTGTTACTTTAAAAAATATATGTATTATGTCTAAATTCCTTTGATAACTTCTGTTTCCATCATCTGTCATAATGGTGCTGTTTTTACATGTGTGTTTTCAGGGGAGATTTATTGAACCCAGCTTGCAAAGGTGCAGCAAGACAGAGTGTGACGAGCCTCCTTTCAGCTACGTGGTTCAAATGAGCAACAAGTTACTGCTGGATATTAGACGTTACCTCAGAAAATACTACAGTGTAAGTATGCAGGAAATGCTCTGCCATGTGAAATGAGTTTTTGAAGTAGTACTGAGTTCTTAGTGACTATCATGTTACCCTTTTTTTGTATAGTGTGAGCATCATGAAGCATCAACCCCCAACTTTCTGAAAATAAAACAATCAGTGAATTAAAAAATTAATTTATAATGTTTGTTTTCTCAGTTCAGCCTCAAGATAGATTTATTTACATATTTGTAACTGTGTGTCAGCATTATTACAGATATAATAACTCTGTTTTCCAGATTTTTAGCCAGAGTGCATTATCTCAATGCTTTTAGGAAAATCTGTGAAGCCCATCAAATATGTAGATATCTGTTTCTCATGTAATTGAAATATGATTCTCTCTCTTCAACTCAAATTGATATCTATTGTCTTATATTGTGGAAAGGAAACCCAAATATAGCTCTGTAAAAATTCTTTGAAGGACTGTAGGAAGGGAAATACTATGAATGCTTCTTAATAATGATTGGGAAGGGAAAAAATGAGGAGAAAGATGGGTAGTTAATTAAATTGATATAATTCTCTTTTTTTGAGGGGTAGTGCAAGAAATCCAAAGTGCCAGTGGTGGTGGTTGCCTTAGAATTGCATTGTGGGGGAAAAAGGTGTAGTATTTTAAATTCCTATCTTCTCACAGTCCAACATTAGGACAAAGCCCACTACGCTTTTAAACTTATATCAATATGTTTTGTATTTCTAATATGCTAAAGCATCATATTTTGTGAATTGGCATTTAGTTATTTTAGTCAGATTTTCATAGAGCTCATGCTGTTGCCTGCCTGCTTGTTTTGATTGTCCAACGTTGCCTGCTTACACAGCTTCAGGATGGACATAGATTTTGAAGACATTCAGAACCTTTGTGTGCTCATAACTTTTGATACACCCAACAAAGTAAATGTTTTAAAAAAAATTTGGCCTGTGCCAAATGTGAATGATGTACCTAATTTGTTGTGTGTTTTCTTAACTATTACAGAATTCTTTTGCAAACAGCAGTTACAATACTAAGAATTACTATTGTGGTTTAATACTAAGTGTAAGTGTATTAAAGTATATGTTTTGTGTTATCTTTCTTCTGTACCAGTTCTTATTGCAATTATAGCTGATTGTTTTCTAAACCCGCTTCTGAAAGCATAATAATTTCTGAAGGTAAAAATACTTCTTTTGAAGATCTTTGCATCAAAAGGAGCACAAAACCTTTTAAGGCTATTTAAATTCAAGCATTTTTCACAAGGTAGAGGTAAATTGTTCCTTTCCATTGAAGTTCAAGATGACTTGGATAGTTGAAGTCACCAAAATGTGAGATCTCATGTTACTTTATTGCAAAGTCCAGGTGTCTGCAAAATTATCATTATATTAAAGTGTTATTAAATAATGGGTCTAAGTAATATATTTATACCAACTATTTTTGTATGAAAATTGCCTTTTAGATTTAATGTATGTGCATAATGCTAATAGACAGTGGCACATGCTAAGTAATTTCAGGCATATAAAGTGTTTAAAAACATGTGCAAAAGATATGCAATAGTAAACTTGTATGAAGAAAGATGCCTTTAAGGGCAGGAGAAAATCTTACTGCTGATAGGAACAAAAAGTGATGTAATGTTTTGCGCTGCTCTATTTTTATTTTAGTTGGTTGTTTTGTCTTCTTTTAAGACCAAGTTATGAGCCAAACTGTGATGTTTGAATATTGAACATTGGAAATTGCCTACATAAATCTATTAAGTATCTTACTGCGTGGTATATTGGATAATTAAGATAATTTAAAAGAAAATTATTTGTCCATGTAAGTAAGAGCTTCAGGGTTTTTTTAGTAGTGAGAATTTACTTTTAAACTAGTTAGCTATACTAAGGTTTAAAACTATTTTTTGACTGGGGAATACATTCAGACTCTGGAAATGTGAGATTAATTTCCAGATTGCACATTAATTTTCTTTTTACAAAAGGGATTTTCATGGGGTTGGGCAAGTAAACTTTTTGTCTTGTTAGCTCCTAGAAAAGCAGATACTTAGACTTTTAGTTTATTCCTTTCATCCAGTACTTGTAGTGACTGTATAACAGCTGGAGTTGAAATTCATCAAATGGGTGTTTGCACTAATATATGTAATCCTATAAGCTATAAAGACAAACTCAGAAGTATTATGGCAAAGAACTGTCTGAACAAAACATTTAATGAAACTTTCAGCCTCTTATTAAACAATCTCCTTTGTAGTAATTGCATCTGAAAGACACAGAAATACCAATTTTTAAGGGTCACATATATTGTCACTCCATTTAAATTTTTTTTAGTTAATATTTTGTTTGTATATTCATCAAATGGCACATAATACAAAAACGTAAAATGTGAAAATGTGTTTTTTAACCTGTAAATAATGAGCTGTGTTTTATGAAGACAGCCCTATCAAGAGCCTTTCAGCCTGATCCACAGCTCGCTGAGATAAATAAGTGTACTTTTTTTTCAGTGAGCTTTGAATCAGATTTTTGAGTGTTTAAGTGTTCAAGATGTTGCTTGTTTTTTCCTTTAGTCTATTGAAATGCTTTTATATGTGGCTATGTAAATTTAGGGGCAGGGGGGAGTGCCATAAAATCTAAAAGTAGAAAATCTACTCGCTCTTTTTGGCACATGAAACTGTGTTAAATAAACAAAAACAACCATGATATACTACATTCCTTTAAAAAGATGCAAATATAAGTGCATAAATAGAATTTTGTGAGCATGCTGCAATCCCATTGTTTTTGTCAATTACTCGCCTTTATATGAAAATATCGGCTTCTGAAATCGTTTTTTGCCATTAAACATTGAAATGTTTTATGTTTGACTTCTGAAACGTATCTGCCATTGCTCCAGTATTTACAGATTTCTTAATGGTATTAACAATATCAATTTTGATAAGCTTACTCTTAAATGTAAATCTATTTTAGAATGGCATGGAAAGATTTTATTTCTTCTCAGAAATGCATTTATTCTATGAGAGATTGATCCTGTTGTGTGCTTTTTTTTTTTAATTCTGCTTCAGAAGAGCAAATAGATGAAAAGAGAGAGAAACGCTAGCTAATCTAAATTGGGAAATGAAGAGGGCTTTTTTAAGCATGAAAATTTCATCATCTTGTCAGCTGGCAGAATGCCTGCTGTGTGGATTCACAAAGGCTAAGAATTACACTTTCATGAAATTTTCCTCACTAACTGCCCTGGTTAATTTGAAAGATAACCCACTGTTCTAATTCATTCCTCAATTGGGCGGTGCAGGTTTTATCTTTGATCTGACAAAGCATTTGTGTTAATCGTTTTGGCCCTCTACTAGACACTCTTGGGATTGTGCTTTTACAATAAATGTGTCTGTGATAGCTCTTTAGTCTATTATACTTACAATAGATCCATAGAACTGGTAATTAATTCTGTACTGCTTTGGAAATGGGGAAGAATAGGTGTAGCTCTGTCAAGTGCTGCTGGGAAGTTTGTTTAGCTAGTTCATTTTTGAAGTGTTACCCTCAGCCATCAATGAAACATCCATGCTAGGGAAATGGATAAAAGCTGAAATATGCAAGCATAAATGGAAAAACTGACCAACTTCTTTGCTTAAGCAGGGTGTAATTTCGTTTATAGTAAGTGGATCTAATTATTGTCTTGGAATCTGTTTTGTGTTTCCCATTGGAATATTCAAATGCTCATTTTTGAACACTTAGTAAACAAATGCCAACTCTTAGATCCCCATTTAAAAAGCCCTGTAAAAGTCAGTATTCATGACAGTAAAATGAATCCTGTATCTTATCCAGCTGTTGAGGTGTTAGTTTTGCCGGCTAAAAAGAATTGAATAAAAGCCCCCAATGTCTTACATATGCCATTTGAGCAGTAGCAAAATTCATACAGAACTGGTTGGACTTGGAAGCTGGTGTCCCTGCAGCAGCAGGTTTTTAATCTTTTTTTGTTTGTTTGTTTAATTCATGCATACACCTGTAGTATTGTTAGTGGTATGTTTATAGGCTGAAATCTGCTTTTATATAGATGCTCTTTCTATGCTGTCTGATTAATAGAGTGTGGCATCTATAGAACTCTGTATGTTTTTCAAAACACATAGAATTATGTGAACTTTAAAAGGGTTTTTAAAAAATACTGAAAATGTCTTGGTCCAACTTGTATTGCACTATTTTTGTTTCTCAGTCTTTTTCTGCTGGACCACTGTAACCCACAGCCAGAAGTGAGTTTGAAGGCTATTGAACACTGCTAAATAACTTTATACTGTTCAGCTGTGAAAATTCAGTGTTCAATAGCCCTCAAAATTTCTCATTTCTTACCTGTGGTGGGTTAGTCTACTGCTTGCACGTTAGGTCGCAGTATAAAAACATCTTCAAGATCTTTGAATTACTTTTATATATATATTGCTGTTCTGACTCTTCTATATATGTTCAAGGGATTTGCATTAGTATTTTGTGCACTTAAAAAGGTAAAATATTTATAAATAAGGTAACATTATAAGAGGCCATAGCATTCACACAGGTTTTGGGATTGTGTGGCATATTTGCTTAAGAGAAGAAAGATGACAGGGCTCGTTCTGAACCTGAAATTTCCCACACCTCAGTGAAGTGTATTGCCAAGAACCCACAGGTGTACACCATGTGAACAGGTGAAAATGTGATCGTAGATGATGGTGATGACTTCTGTAATCATGTCCTCACAGGCATCATGCATTGAAAGTGTTTTTGTTTGGTGGGTGGGTAGGGGTAAGAAGTCTCTTTGGTGTGAGGGAAAGGTGTCCCATAGTGGTAATAGTACAATATTTTATTTATTGCTGTGCTAATTGTACTAGAATTATGTGGGCATGTCATGAAGAGTAGTTAGGGCCAGAATTGTGACACCAGCTGATGTAGTAGGCAGGACCACATAGCTAGACTCTCCCTTCAGATTAACTCCAGTGATTATTTTCACTCCTTTCTGTATGTATGGAAATAGGTTTCTGAGTCTTTCCAAGTTTGACCTTGTACCACTGTTGTTTTGGTTTATACATAGAGAAACAGAGATATTTAATTTTAATACTGATGGTTCCAGGACAAGGCAGGATTGAGAGCGATTGGAATGAAGATAAAATATTAATGTGATTCCATTCACAGTTTACTGGGAACCTGAAGGTGAGAGAATGGAGGTTGCCACCAGATTATCAGGAGTTTCCTCTTCCCCTCCACAGCAGCATTTTGTGATCATCTCCTTGATTGAGGATGACAAATGAGTTTTGTTTGGAATCAAGTTTTGGTTAACCCTGGAGGAAGTTAGAAATATCTTGATTATTGAACAGGGCAGTCGGTATTCTACCATATGAAAGTGTAATACATCTGTCATAATTAATGTTTATTGAATAATAAAAGATAGCCCTTTTGGTCATGGTGTGTAGTGCATTTTGGGGATGAGTAAGCAGTTATTTGTCACAGCACTCATCGAGTCCATTAACTGGAATCAATTTGCTATTACTGCAACTTCTCCATGATCTGCCCTGTAAAGGAATTGTTTGGTTCAGACTTTCAGCATCAATATGATTCTTAGTGAAGTGTTTCAAAGTAATGATCGATATGTCTTTACAAAGGGTTTAACTCTCCTCAGTGGATTTTACCAGCCATGACGGACATGCATCCATCTCGCTGCTGGTTGAGAGAGGCTGTGTGTGACTCTGTGCACTCCAAATTTTAGCCACCGAGAATGAGTTCACATAAGCAAAGAAGCAGAATCTGTACTTAGTCCCTAGTCTGGTACCTTGCCAGAGAAGGCTTAATGACACTAGATATCTCTGTCAGCTCTTTGTAGAAAAGGCTCCCCAGGCTGGCCACCGCATGGATCAGGTTCTAAGAAATGTGGATTGCTTCAATAGAGTAAAACTAACTTTGTAATTTCCTCTGTAGGTAGAATGCAGGAATGTAAGGACTTATTATCACAATAATTTGTCTGCTTAGGCTTATAAATGGCAGTATTGTGAACACCGTGTTACAGGAAGTGTGCCTGGAGGTAAATATGGTTGTGGTTATGATTGCCACCAAGTGTGTAATGTTTACCTAGGTGATTGAATCACTCATCTAATAACAAGATGTTGCTGTCTTCAGAGGATTACAGAAAGCACAGTCTTTGAAGGTACTCTGTTGGAACTGATCTGTTGCCCCGGTCAAAGCAATGATGAATTTCAGCAACACTTGGAGAGCAGGTTTGTGCTGCAGTAGAGGGATACAGTTGTTGCTCAGTGTGTCTGAACTGACTACAAAGTGTGTAACTTCGTTGTACCAGTAGCAGCATTTGTTATGAGATTCTGTAGCCAAGAATTTAAAATCTTGGGCAGATCTGTGCATCCTGTGGAGAGGTCTGCCACAATGGCGTTACTGGTGGTGCTTGAGAGAAAGTGAGCCTTTGGATGTGTCCTCCTTTGGATACCTTGGATTGATGGAAGTGCTACAGAAACTATATAGACGTGGAGGATTTTCTGCTTTTGAGCCTATTTTAATAACAAATAATGAATCACAGGAGGGTTTATAAAAAAATCACTGGGCTTGAACAGATCGTTGTTCATCTTTCTTCTTTTTACAGTAGTTTTAGAGAGCCATTTTAAATTATTTTTGGTTTTTATGTTCAATTTAAAGTTTGATGGAACGTTATCCCGCTAGTCTATAATTAGAGACGTTACAAGAAGGAAGAGTCCAGGTAATCTAAATAAGGAATGAAGTTTTAAAACCACCAGTTCTCATGGAATTCTGATGTAGTTAATGCCTTACACTATAGTAACTTGGACCAAACAATTTCTGAAGTACCAGAGCAGGTTGAGTCTGCATTAGTCTACAGAACTTTTAATTGAGACAGCTTGCCAAGAGATTACACAAGTGCACAAGTTCCGTTGGGCTTGAATGCTTGATGCTGTTGATGTGTGTGTAACCAGGAATTCTTACAGTGCTCAAGCACCTTGCATCCATCAGGCCACCAGAGTTAAAATCTGGTTTTCTCTGGATGTAGTTCCTTCCATAAGAATAAGTTTGCTTGTTGTTCGTGACCTAAAGGTGATGTGCTTATCAGAAATGTTTTGCTAGAAGTCACTGTTGATATGGAGATCCATAGTCCAATGCCAGTTCTAAAAAGTGAAAATTACTTGCTTTAAGCCCTTTTAAAAAAACCCAAAACCTAAAGTGGCACCATTTAGGTTTAGCTTCAAAAGTAAGCTTAAAATAAATTGTACAGTATTTGGGAAGCTAAAATGTTTTTCATTCACTTGTCTTCTTTTGGTAAACAGTTTGTTTGATGCTGTCTTTCATAGTTCACATTCCTGAAGATAATTGAATAAGAAAATCATGGAGTTGGGAGGCAATGGAGGGCACACATGAAAAACTTTGTCTATGTTTGCTCTAAATTGCTTTTCCTTTTGGCATATTGGGAATGACTTTTGCAGGTGTTTATTTTTCTCCTACTCTTAGATGTTAAAAGAATTACTTTCTTTTTTTTCTGGTTTCAAGCAGTTACCGTTGCCAAAAATAATTATAGCAATGTTCAGTCACTCTTCTAGTTCTTGATAAAACACTCTTAGAAAAATTAAATAAGGTGTTCCTCAACAGAAGTTATTTCAGTATTCAAAATCCTGTCATAAGGAAGCTATGTAGTTACAAGATAATTTTAAAAACTTTTATTTAAGTTCATCCAGGCAGCTGTTCTTCTGCCTTCATGTGCTCATTCATCTGCTATGGGAGAGGGAAAGTGACTCTTGAGACTTCTGGGGAATAACTAATTTTTCATCCATGGTGGCCAAGAGAAGCAGTACCAGCTATAATGCAACAAATTTTCTATAAGATATCCTGTATCCTAGGAAAAACCATGGTCAGTTTTGGCAGCCTGTGCTGTGTTAGAGTTGACATTTGTTCCTCTTCCTGGTTTACGAAACCTGGAGTTCTACAGGTTTGTTTGAAAGGAATAGTTTTAAGAGCCAGTGAAGTTTTGGATCATCTGAGATGAAAAAGAGATGTTACTTCATTTTAATTGAGACTGTTCCCAACTGCAGGAAGAAATGACAAATGCTGTTACGTTAGATGTGGTTTCATAAAGGCGTTTTGGATTTGCTTTAATGTCTTGTTTAGAAGTCAAGTCAAGCTCTACAGGGTCTCTTTTCTGCAGAGGACCAGTGTTTCCTGCAGTGGATATGTACAAGTGGATTATTTTCCTTAATGCCCAGGCATTAAGCAAATAAATAACTGCTTTGCATGCTGCCTTGGGAGATAGTGTGATTTGAGTGCAGAACCTTATTCCAGTATGTATAGTCAGATTGTAAGAATTGTTCTTCAAAGCAGTTGTTGGTCCAATGTAGCATGTCTTGTGTTGGTCTCTGTGAAGAATCTTGGAATCTTATCAGTCAGGTTGGCTAGATTGGTCTTCAGATAACATTTCATCATATCCATCTATTGATAGGCTTTACTTGTACATTTTAGTGATCATTAGTTAATCTATTACTTTTATTCTATCAAACATGGGGAATTTGTGCTGTTTCTTTTGTGAATAGAGCCTGGTGAAAGGGCAGCTCTGCCTGTGCTTTAGTCCTGTGCATTCTACGATGGCACACTGTTTTAAAGACCTTTTTGTTGCTACAGATCGACTTCCCCTCTCTGTTTCCATGCCATGCTTAAGATTGTGTCTTCAGTCTGCCTGCAGCTGCAGGGTCCTATAACACAAGGAAAAAAAAAAAAAAAGTCTGTAGCCCTGCTAAAACTCTTGGATCCATGACTATCAGTAAAGGTCTCCAGATAGGAATGTTTATGCAGTGGCTGAACTAATTCCATCCAAAAATAATAAAAAATCTCAGTTTCAGAATTGTAGCAGGTACTCAGAATGCCTTGCATGTGTACCTTCCACCTCCTATGGAACAGTACAAACCAAATGTTGATGTTTAAAGGTCGATTTGTTTTTTTATACTGGACCAGTAAACAACACTTCTTTTGTCTTGTCTTTTCTCTTTCCGTATTGGTGTCTCCAGGTCAAATGCGGAAAATAAGAAAGTATGAACTCCCAAATGGATTTATCTAATTATGCATCCACTCTACAGCAATGTCATCCCAGACATTGATTTAGCTGGCATTTTTCTTGTATTTATTTTTTTCATTTATCACTTCTAACCACCTGTCTTAGAAGATTATATACATGCATATGTTGGAGAGCATTTTTGTAATAATACGCTGTCCTTACCTAATGAAAATTTGGTCAACCTAACAGTATTATTCCTTTTACCCTCGTGTGATGGAAGTTCCTGTGTTAATACCTTCATTTTGGATTATGTGTATTTATAATGTCTTTCTTAAGATGTCTGCATTAGCAACACTTAATTTCTGCACTCTGACTCAAATGTGAAGTATTTAGCATTGTGCATATTTTATAGTTGATATGTTTTAATTGTTTAAATTTTTAGAATTTACTGGATTTGGAAGAATTATCTGAAAGGACAAAACAGGAGGTGGAGTCAAGTGGAGGTGTATCCTCATCAGCTCTGCAGTCAGCCCCCATTCCTTTGAGTGCAAGGCAACCCAGCTGTGAGGATTGCTGGCCACACTCACTCTCATCAGAGAGAGAAAGAGGTGGGGGGTGGGGAGAGAGAGAAAATTAGCAAGACAAAATTCCTTTCTATCAATCCTGTCTTTACACAAATTCAGACTTCTGAGTTCCCATACGTGAGTGTGTAACTTAATTTCCAAATTACATGATGAAAGCACATCTGTCCCAAAATTAATACCTCTTGAGAATATCATAATTGTATATACTGAAAATAATTAGTATCTGTAATTTGCAAGTCATAAATGTCTAATTTTTAGCGAAGTTGTTTGTTTCCATTTAAGATAAATTCTCAATTTAATATCCAAAGCAACATTTGACTATACTACAAAGGGGCCAGAATTGTTTAAAAACAGAGAACCCCCTGGCCCCCCAAAATACAGAGACACAAAATGGCATCTGCTGGGTTCTGTTGCAGAATGAGACATCAGATTTCTGCAATAAGCTTGTAATTGCTGCAGTAATTTTTATTGGATAACATATGTTTTCTCATACTGGAGCAATTCATGCTGTATGATCTTGCACTAGAGCTAGCAGATACCAAGCTACCCATTACTGGCCACTTATCAAGCACAAAGATTGAATGTAGAATTTGAATTTGGTAGAAATTCTTTATGTGTATCTACCTGTGCATCCATCTATCTATCTGTGAATAACATCATTAAGATTAGTATTTAGAAATATTAGATAGTATTCCAGTAGTTCATGCAGTGTTGATGATGCTTTCTCACACCATTCTTTAATATTTGCATGTGTTTTTTATGCTTTCTTGAAGGAAGCAATTAATCAAATTCCCCCTCCCTCCTACTGCTTTTTGCATTTCTTTCTCTTTGTGTGATAAGAGATCACCATTTGTACTGAGTTGTTCCTTTAATGGGGCATCTTTTGGGGATCACCTTGTTAGGATTTGGTTAGGTTTTGTCAGTTAGGTAGCAGAAATAAACTGAACTGTGATATGATCCTTGAGAGAGTTTCATGTATGATTAAACATAAGGTGGTTTTAGGTTCCAACATCCTTTGACCTTCCCCAACCCCCCAAGGAAAAGGTACTGAAATATCTTGTAGAGAATTCATAATTTAAACTCTGTATATTCTGATTTGTCTTTGGAGGCTTCCCAACTAGAGTGAGTCAGGCACTCTAAGATTTAGAAAATAAGGCTGTATTATCTGCTAAGAAATGGTCAGGGACTTCTCCAAAGTTGTATGTTCAGTGTTCATCCTGTGTCCATTCCTGAAGGGCTGCATGAGGCTGATGGCAATGTGCCACCCAGCAGTCAGATGCCATTCAGAAAATGGCTTGAGTAGCACATACCTGTTTGAGGAGCATCTGAGACTGTAGTGACAATAAGGAAAATGATCTAGGGAGTGATAATTTCACTACAAGCTTTCATAATGAGAAGTACATATAGTTCTATATAAATTGAAGTTCTATATAAATTAAATCTTTCCAGACACAGATCTGTGCATGAGAAGCCAACATCATAACTGAGGCTTAGTCTCTTGTGTTGATGGGGTCAGTGTGATTACTGACCATTTTTGGTTTTTTAAAGACAAAAGGCATCTAGACACATCTCTTTCCTTCCCATTCTTTTCACCTTAATTTTAATTGTAGGTAACTCTTTAGCTGCAAGGTTTCCAGCTTTCTCCTTGTGGTGGGTCACTGAACTATCTTTAACAGATCAAACATGATACAGCACTTAGGAGACTGTTAAAAACTGTGTTTGGGTGGGAAAGACCTTCACAGGCAGCTCAACATCCTTAAAATAAGTTAGTGAAAGAAAGTGGAGGCTCATGGAAACATTGGAAGGTTTGGGTTGGAAAGGACCTTAAACATTGTCCTGTTCCAGTCCCCCTGCTATGGACAGGGTTGTCACCCACGAGATCAGGTTGCTCAGGGCCCCATCCAGCCTGGCCTTGAACACTGTCAGGGGTGTGCCTTTCCCATTGTTTTGGCAATTTCTTCAGATTAATTCTAGCAGACTTCATTAGTTGTTACTAGGACATTCCAGCTATGCCTGAATAGTGACACTAACAAAGGAGTTTGGCTTTTTATGTCTCTTAAGGGGTTTGGAACTCTTAGGAAAGATTCCCTTTGGATTATAAAAATTGTTAAAAAAATCTAAGTGTTACGTATTTAACGAGTACATCTAATTTGACTTTTTGGGCAAAGGTCAGTTTCTTCACAAGCCACCTGTAAAATGTCTTGGTGGATAAGGTTGTTTGATCTTATGAGATAGCAGCACACAGAGAGAGGTAAACAAATTCCTTCATTCCCCTTTCTGTTCTGTATTGTTGCTTTCCATACTGACTGCTCAGTCGAGATCTTCCAGCCCTTTCTGTTATTCTCAAACATTTAACCATATCTAATAGAAGTATTTAATTATTGTGACTAATGCTTTAAAAAGCATAAAATTTTAAGACTTTTTCTGAACAGGAGAGTAGTAAGATAATTATTCCAGCTACTTAGAAGGTTACTGGGAAGTCATTAAATGGGAGAAATACGTTAACTTTTGTAGGAAGTCTTTCTATTGAAGAATTCTTTGTTGCATTGCCTAAAGGAAGATGTAGGCCTAATGTTGTTTCTTCTTAGTTCTATTTTTTAACCCAGCATCCTTTTTCTAGAGCAAAGCTGTTTAAAACTATCAGATTATGGAACTCTGCTACTTCTTCAGAGAACCTTGGGGCTAGCCTCAGAT
The DNA here is from genome assembly GCA_037834095.1 of Argya squamiceps. NCBI lineage: Eukaryota > Metazoa > Chordata > Aves > Passeriformes > Leiothrichidae > Argya > Argya squamiceps. The sequence continues at coordinate 102,659,601 of JBBMKD010000001.1, forward strand.
ATTTTATTGCTTTTATGTCTTTCACAAGAGAAAGACAAGAATATGCTTTCATTGAACTTCACATGTTGTTTGGCCAATTTTCTGTAATCCAGTAAATACAAATTGTTACCCTGGTTATCCATCTATGTCTGTCAAGCAAATTTTAATGGATGAGTGAATGAGTCAAATTCTATGCATGCAAATATACAAATATGCAAAATATGGGTCTAATTACAAGGCTGCTGAATTTACACAAGGTCAGGTAAACAAGGCACTCTGTAATGATTATTAATTGTTAATAATGCCTTTGGCAAAACACATTTATGCTTTGAACACCTAGCAGCTTTGCATTTTTAGTTATATCAAACAGCCAGATTAGTCAACTGTTGAAAAAGATAAAAGACCTCACCTCTGTAATTGCTTCTTGATTTTATCTGAGTAATGGGAAGGATACTGTTCTGAAAATAAAAGTACACTCTACAGTTACATGTGGAAGTTCTACAGTAAAAACCAAATAAATGCATTATCATTCATTCCTTGAATAAATGAATACATTAATTTACAGATAACTTGTTTCCTCATAAGGTAGTCCTAGAAGTTCTTTCTGTCTAATCCTGTGTGATGAAGAGCCATTTTTTCTGAGTCATCATTATCCTTTGAAACAGTAGGAGTTTTTTTAAGGTGTTCAGTCTTTCCTATCTGAATTCTGTTGCCCTTCACCCTCATCCATGTACCTTTTAAACTTACCTCTCTCTTGGTCAATTGTAAATATTTGTCATGTGGCTGTAAGACAGAATTATTTGCAGGAAAGGAGAGAAAAGAGGCTGAAATGGGAAACATGAGGTTCCATTGTTAAATGAAATTAAACCATGCAAATAAAAATTCATTTTCTTTATATATTATAATACTGGATTGTAAGGTTGAATGAGGAGTTAATTTGGACAGGAATGGTGAGGGTGGTTGCAGGTAGAAAAACATACCTGTAACACTTTTTTCATAGTTTTGCCTGACATTTTCCCCTGCTGTTGCAAGTACAGTTCTGTCCTGTTGCAAACTGTGCAGCAGCCAAAGCTTTCTTTCAGCAGTACTCCTTGCTTTCTGTAGCACTGCCACCATCCTAAACTAATGTATTTTGAAGATAAAACAAGTTTGAACATCATGAGAAATAAAGTGTTCAAATTTGGTTTGAATACTGAGAAAATGGTTAATTTTTCAATGTTTGTTAGGTCATTGCAGGCCAATGACAGAGACTGGCTAAATAGTGAACTATGAGTTTTATTTAATGAAGGGATATGCTCAGTGTGGTATTGGTCTCTAACATTATCTGCGTGTTTAATGATTGAAGGAACTTCCTCCAAGACAATTTTTCCAGTAAAACTTCTGGTGAGAGATGGAACTGCCTAGTTAGCAGATGACATTTTGATAAAACTGAAGTATTTTCATCTGTAGATACAACTTCTGCCTGGCACTTTGTGTCAAGGAGTTCCAAAGGCTATTTGAGAGAGTTGAAAATATTTCTGTTTTTCACTGCTGTGGTTTTGTTATCTTTGGAGCTTCACTGCAATTCTATTTTGAATTGCAAAGAAAGGTAAACAAAACAACAAGTTTATCATCTGTATACTGTATTGTCCACATCTGTAGGCTTTCTTTTGTCAACTTCAGTTTTCATGGACTGTCTTTTGCACTCCTTTTATTCCTTTTTCCAGGATAGTGGTGGGTAAACATCAGCAAGCACTGATGTTCTCCTAGGTGAGCCATAGTTTTCATGGGTACACAAAGGCCATACCTTTGTATCAAAATCCTTTTCATCTTCTGCTTTCTCAATCTTCAAGTATAGAATTGCTTGTAGATTGTTTTTAGCACTGCACATGATCAGACTTAGGGCAGCTACTGTATTAAACATTTTTCAGTTTCTGATATTAATCTTCTATTGTTCTGTTAATCCTGAGAATTTGTAATAAAAATCTTCCCACTAGTCAAAATTTGCCCTTTTTTGAGACACTCTTTGTGCCATGCTTGTTGTTCCTCTAAAACTGCTCTTCCTTATTTTCAAATGTTAGCAGAAAGTGATGTTATTTCACTGTATCTGTTATGTTTATAACCACAGAAAAATTTACTCTATCTTACTTCTTTTTATTTATAGAGCTGGTTTTGTTGCTGTTCTTTACGGTGGTTTCTTCTGTCTGGTTTTAGTAATGTGCCCAGAATTGCAGCCACCATTTCAAGCAAGGCCTCTCTGCTGCCTTTATACAGACAAATGATTTCTTTTAGTCCTTTGTTCAGTTTTTTTTTCTCTGCTTTTTTCTTTTCATTCACTATTCCTTTTGATTAATGTATTATTTTAGCATAATTTTTGCCTTTCAGCATCAGTCTCTTACTGTGAGCTAACGTTTATCATTCTCACATCTCTTCTCCATCCTCCCCTCCCCAATATGGCCAGTATTATCTGTGCTGGTTTTTATATTTATGCTCTTTTATGACTTTCGATTTGTCTGTTGCATTTCTGAATCTTTTCTATTTTCAACTCCCGCAAGAAGTAATTCCAATTTGTATGTAACTGTCACCTAAACAGTTTCTACTGTTGATTGTTTTGGCTCTGAACAGAAAGCCTGGGTGGTAAACAGCCTTATAAGCTTAGCAGAAGCTAAACTTTTCCATCTTTCAACATGAGGAACTCTCAATTCTGATATGAATTATTTGTCTTTTCAGCTACATCAGTGTTAGAGTCAGTCTGGTTTCTTGCTGGCAGATTGAGTCTGTTTGGGTCAAGCTGACCTCCACCAGAAGTTTTGTCATTTTGGATTTCTGCAGGGATCTCATTCTTACTTTTCTAATATTTCTCTTTTTTACCATGCTACTTACATTAGTACATAAATTCTGCTTAGATGCGTTTTGTTACTTTCTGTAAATTCTTTAAATTATCACTCATTTCCGTTGTTTAAAAAGTGCCTATGAATATCTGAAGGTTTTTTGATAATTAAGAAGTATTCCTTAATTTACATGTGTGGTACTTATTTTTGCTGTGGTACAAGCAAAAAAAATGTAAGTACATAATTTGATCACTTGGACCATGTTTGAGGCAATTTGTGCTACTGATTGAATTTTGGAGTTTTATCTTTTAGCTTTTTCTTTTGCTAATTTCAGTAAAGGTACGGGGTTCATTGTTACTGATGTATTTTTATTTTATTTTTTCCCTTCAACTTTTATGCATATTGGGAAGTTCAGTCTGTTTTGCAAACACTTACTAATGCTATAATACGTTTTCCCATATCTCCCTTCTCAAGTTTTTACTGTTATTGATTGAAGATTCAATTGAGAAATGTGTTTAGAACCCTGCTTTCTGTGGTAATCATAGAAGTCAGTGGGAAGACAAGAAAATTGTATTGAAAGAAATTGTGTGCGTGTGTTTTGTGTTTCAGCATAGATTATCTCTGCCAAAATAATAGCTGTCATTTTGTTCTTGTTATATTAGTGGCCTGTAGCTTACTACTACCCCTTTTGCCTTGCTTTTGTCCATTTGACTATTTGTGAGTAGAAAAAGAATTTTGTGAAGGGCCATAATTTGGGGGGTTTATTATGCTAATAAAATCAATATTTTTGTTATCTATTTAAATTAAATATTCCAAGATGGTGACCCCACTCTACACTGGTATCAAACCTGCAGACCTTAACATTCAGTGACTTTGAAACTTGAGTTCTGTTTAGAATTTCACGTCATGCCTGTCGCAGGAGAAAAAGATGGAAAATGTATACGCTGAGCCTATAGGACTTCCTGCAGTGCTTATTAATCCTTTATGGATCATTTGAAATGTTTCTAGTTTATTTAAGCTTTGCTGCTTGTATCAGATTGTTCCTGCAAAAAAAGGGAAAAGTGATCATGCTTTGAATTTTTAAAAATGATCTCACTTTCAAGCAAAAGCACTTTTATGCTCCATTAGAGTTGAATTTGCCAAACTCTTACATCGCATTAACACAAGCTTTACTGGATAGATAAACGTGTTGTTCAGGGACTGACTAGAACTTTACCAAACTGCATATTAAGATTTTGTCATCTTGCAATTTTTGTCTTGAATATTTTCATCATGGAAAATAGAGGGATCAGACAAAATTATTTCATTAAGAAACTGCAGCGCAGTTTTTATGTACTAAGAGCGGATAGAAAACAGGAAAATCAAATTTGATAGTTTGGTATAAGACCAGAGTCTTGTTAAACTCCCATGTGTGTGATCTTTTGCAAAGAACCAGTTAAAGTTTATGCACGTAATTGAGGCTCTGCTTTTTGTGTTTTGCTGCTGTGATAGAGTTGTAGAATAAATGCATTATGATTTATAGGTTGTGGAAAAAAAATTCTGTATTCACAGGCAGGAGATGAAAACTCTGGGTTGAATTATCTTGGTGGCAAATTAAGGACTAGTCTTCCACATGAAATGCAGTAGCAAATGGGTGAGCTTAGCATTGAATTCACTGCACTTCACAGGAGTAGAGAGGCCAGCAGATCCCTTCAGGAGTGGTCTGAAGGTTGAGATATGCCTTTTTTTCTGGGATCATCTCAATGTGTATTTTCTCAATATATATATTTTCTTTGTTTAACTAGTAATTATATTTATGAATGGTTGTGTTCTCACTGTAAGTGCTGCTTTCAGGGAACTTTTTTGTTGTTATGTTTGCCAGTTAAACCAAGATCTGTATAATAATTAATGTATTATATCTTCTAGTTTTACTATTTCTGTAATATTTTAATGTGCTATCTGCCCAGAATTATGTTTTTCAGGCATGGGTTATATGAAAATTCTGCCTTAAAAAATCAGCAGCTTTAAAGCAAAATGGAAAAGGATGTGGTGTTAGTCTCCAAAAAGTTTTTTGTAAGAAATCACATTCAGTGTTGGAATCTTAGCTTTTTCAGTTTCTTTTACTTTGTGTGTTTTATTACATAAGAGAGTGGATTAGTATCAATATGAAGTAAAAACACCTTTTATGTGTTTATAACCTCTTACAAAATGCTTATTACCATAGTAACAGAGGGGGCCTATAAGCTTAGTATATTTCTTTAAATATTTTTAAAACATACGTTAAGTATTCTCTACATATTACACTCGTACATTATGTGTGTATTTTGGTAATCCCATTCACAACCCCCCCCCCACAATTGAAAACAAAAAACCCAACCAAAACCCAACAAATGAAAACCACCAAAGGAAACAAAACGATTTGGAGTATCAGCTTAAAGTTTCACACACTGTTTTTCTAAGGATGTGCTAGACCTGACTTGAATTTCCATCCACAAAAATTTAAAAAAAAAGAAATTTTAATTTTATGTGGGTGTTTGTGGGTGTGTGTCACATATGTAAATACATACATATATATATATACACACACTGATTCTGTCTGATGGAATTTGGGAAATGATTGGAATATTTTTTCCCTGAAAATATAGGCTAAGTAATCTGAGTTGTTGCTAGTGTTTGCTTTTAATTTGTTTGCCCCCCCTTTCCCATCTGACCTCTCTCATTTGTCTCTATTGCTGTCTTCTTGAGTTGTTGAGAAATTAGTAACACCTGAGTTGTGCTAAAGCTGATTTAAAAGAAAAAAAAAAAACCCTTAAAAATAGGTGTTTGGGGAGAGGAAGATTTACTTCAGAAAGATCAGAGGTAACTAATCAGAGAAGTCAAGGTAAATTATTCTGGTTAACAAATATCTGGGTGATGAGGGAGTGGCGTAGGTGTCCTCATTCTGCTGCAGATTATTCTTTCTAAAGATAGTGATCTTCCCTGGGCCATGCATCAGCCCATTCAAAGGGTGTATCAGTCTTTCCCTGCAGTACATAAACATCTGGATTGGCTTAGGTGGACTTCACGCCTGCATATTTGTTGTACAGCAGGGTGAGAAGAGAGATTCTACCAAAACCTTCTCCATGTTCCCCTGCTGGATGGACATCTCTAGGCAGAATTGTGCCAACCAGGCCAAAGGGCTTGTTGCTGATAACAGGGGTGTGATGAGAGAGGCAGAAGCATTTTGCTGGCTCATGTTCAGTTCAGGTTCACCAGCTGTATGCCGTCAGCAAACTCACCAGGGGTACCCTGTGCTCCATCACACAGATCATCAGTAGAAGATCCTGAATGGGGCTGGACCCCAGGGCTATGTTGCTGTTTACTGCTCTCCCCAGGTTCTGTTCCACTGGTCACCGTGCTGGGCCCAGACAATGGGGCAGTTTTCAATCCATCAGGGTTTTCCGAGCACTGGCTGATGTTATTCTTTTCTTCTCTAGATTTAAGTACACTGTGCTGCCCGTTGCTTTTCTCCCATGAATATACCTACTTGTTTTTCTCAGGTCACCTCTCAGTCCCCTTTTGTGATGGTTAGAGACTGCACTTTGATGTCTGTTGCTATTTTTCTTTTTTCAACACCTTCAGACATGGTTTATGGCTCTTCAACATAGCAGGTTTTTTTGTTTTTTTCTTTTTGACTCTTGCCACCAGGACTGTGTGTGCTCCAGTATCATTCTCACCCATGCATTTGAAGAAATTCAGCTGATTTCTGATACCCAGTTCTTCACTATTCAATCTCCACATCTTGCTAGGTCTGCCTTTAAAGCTGATGTTGAATAACTTGTCTGCCATGACTCCTTTACAGGTGGTAATTTCTGGCATAAAGCATTTCTATTCTCTAGGTGTGATCTGTAGTCTTTGTTCCCAGTGTGTCGCTTTTGTTTCACTGAACTAATGTGTATTTTGTGTCAAATGAACAAGGTTTTCCAAAACAATTTCTTCATGCTTATCATTATTTGCTGTTCTGCTTTTGTCATCTGTGAATTTTGTCTAAATTGATTCCTCTCTTCTACTAATTAGTGGTGTAAAAAGAGTGAGTATAACCTTTTTGTTGTGATACACCAGCATTCCATATTGAGAAATGCTTACTTGACTGTCATCACTTTGTGTCTCATGGACAATTGTTTTTTTTGAGATGCTTCAACATTGCACCTCTTAATCCATTTCACGTGTACTTCATTAACACTGTGTAATGCTAATTTAATGCAGTGTCCTTTGAAAGTAAATCAAATGTCATTCAAGAGATTATTTGTAGTATATCTGCCTTTCTTGACCAAACTTGTGGTCTTACCAAAATATTAAGTGTTTGAGGCTTTTCTGTATAAAAACATTGACTTATGTTAATTCCATTCTTGATCACTTTAAGCCTATATCAGTATTTCGTGGTTTTTTCCTCAGGTTAATGTTAGACTGATACATAGAAATAGTTACATAGATTGTTCTGATTGCTTGTGTAACTATTTCAAGGAAATTTGCCATTTTGGTTGATTTTGGGTCTCAGTCTTTTGAGGCAGCTTCAAGGGTTGCCAAATTCAGCAAGTAACATCGTCTTGGCTCTAATAGGACTGTTGAGTTCCAGCATTTATTCTATGAATATGCTGAATTTTGAGGGCCTATTAAGCATTTTCTTGTTAGCAAAGCAGAACATAGTTCTTCATCCTTATTTGCTACTCTGCTGTTACTGGGCTTTTCCAAAATGCAGGGAAAAGTTGCATTTCTGCTTTTTCCTGCTGTAAACTATTTTTATTTCCATTACGTTATTGCTTTGTTTCTACATTCTTAGTTCATATCTAATTTTCCTTATTAGAGTTCTGCTTTGGGAAACATCTGATTTATGTCAGCAGCTGTCAACTTCGATGGAAAAACTTCCATTTTTTATACTTGTATTCTATACATGCAGGTTAAAATTTGCTTGTCGTTTTTCTTACCTTAAGAGAGAGGACTTGGAACTGTTGTTTGGAACTGTTCTTCTATCCATATCTATATCTATAACGAGGTCATAACATGAGTTTCTAAGTAGTCACAGTTTTATACTCCAGGCATTTAATTTTTCTTTACCTGTCATAATGAAATTCAAAATTTTTTTTTAATTAAATATTCTCTAGAGTTTAGAAAATAATAGTTCTAGAGACTTGGGGCAGCATATGTGATATGTCTACTAGGAACTCAGAGAAGCTACACTGTAGCAACAAGTTTTTTCTCAAGCAGACAACATGTAACATGTTCTGCTCCTAAGAGGTTTCAGTTGGAAAGCTCTCCTGGGCCAAACCAATTCAGTATTGAGCTGTTGGCTTTAAGGGCCTTGCAGGTATGGGTAGAAGTTAACCTTTATAAAAAAGAGAAGCATAGTGCATTTGAAGGATCATATTTACCTGCTGATTTTATACAGCTTGTTCTTACTGAATGTGCTTTACTAAATAAAAATTTTGAGGGTTAGGTTAAAAATAAAAAAAAAATCACTGCAACAGGAAGGTCGTGTTATTTTCCTTTCTGTTTCTGTCACCAGAAGCAACAGAAAACAGTCTCTTCCCCATTCTCATGTTTTTTAGTTCAATGGGTTTATGACAGGCCTTTATTTCTGTTGATTTGGCTCTTTTAAAATGCTTACACAGGAGCATCAATTTTTAAAGGTCCATCTGGTTACTCTAGTTGATGTCCAGAATAGTTTAAGAGATTTTAAAAAAACCTCACAAAACCCTCCTACTTTCTGCTGTTGTTTTCCTCGAACCCTTGTCCTTCTAATTTTCTTCATACTAGTCCTAAAGCAGATTTTAATAAAATTTACCATGTATTACATGGGTATAAGTTTTCAAAAATTAAGTTTTAAAATTTTGAAGCATTGCCACATTTTAGGTGTCTGCCTTGCTATTTTTGTATATATTGTATGCTAAATTTGTCTACAGTTGAGTCTTGGCTGAAATTTTAACCTAAAATGGATTAAGATTTTTTCAAGATTAAATAAAATTTTTTTTACATTCTGTCTTCAACTAATCCACAACAGCTCTTCAGAGATGCTGTCGTTTCTTTCTGACCTCACTTGGATGCAGGAGATCCGTTCTTTATAGCAAGTAGCAGACACACTCAGTTTATAATCCTTTGAAATTCTTAAATATTGATAGAAAGTACATAAACTCTCAAAATTCCATCTCCCTTTGACCTCTTGTCTCAATCCCCAGACTGCATCTGGAGCAGACAGTGTGCCGTGTATGGAGATACTCCTCAGAAGGCATTTGTTGTTAGTATGGACATTGATATGACCCTCAATCCCTGCTGAAGAAGTGAAGAACTGTGCAGTCTGACAGTAGTGGGAAAGACAAATTAAGTCAGAGTCAGTAGGGGGGCAGAACAAGAGCTCTCTTTTTCAAAAAAAACATGCAGGTCTAAGGCAAAGTTTGAGAGCAACCTAAGGATACTGGAGGAAAGAGTTGTGGGCAAGTGTGGTGAGGAATTACAAAAATGGAAACTTGAGGAGAAGCCAAGGAGGAGAAGCCTGACCATCCCACAATACTTAGCAAAAGGGGTTTTGAGATTTTCAAGTGTCTTGCTGGATGCTTAGTTTAATTAATGGTAGCAGGACGAAAAGTCTCATTTAAGGTGGAGTTAAGTAGGGAGGTATATGTTTATTATGTCAGAATAAAGTATGCTACAGATTTGGTTTAATTATTCCAAATCAAAGTTCCAAAAAAAGTAAGTTGCTGTTTAAATGTAGACATCTTGGTATATGAACCTGCCTAGTGAGGTTGTGAGGGAGAGGAGAAATTTGATGTAATATAAATCAGTTCAGTTGAAGCCCACAGGCATGTTTGAATTATAATCACTTGCTTATTTTAAGACATTGCAGTAAAAGCAGTGTTAATGTTATTCAGGTGACCTTGCCACACCCAAAATGTAGATGCCATGGCATTGAGGTCTTTGACATTTGGCTATGAAGAAGAGTAGATATTTTATCCCCCTTTCCTCCTTTCTGTTGGTTGTCTTTTGTCATCCTAAGAAAATCCATATAGATTTGATAATTTTACAAAACTTTAGGAAAAATTGTAGTGTGGAGCAGGAGCCTAGGCATGATTAATAATTAAAAACCAAAAAAAGCCCCACAAAACCAAGAAACCAACCCAGAAATCCTGGCAAGAATTGACTGTAGATGAGGAAAAGAGACATGACACTGAGACTGGAGCTGGACCTGAATAGATGTAGATGAAACTAAAAGGAGAGAAGTTGAATTGAATGGAATTGGTTGAATTAGAGTATTCAAATATGGTATCTGCTGGATAAACACCTGGCTGGGCAGATAGACTTGAAATAGCATGAGGAGGGCCGTGTAGGTGAAGATTGCCTTTGAAAATTTGGGCACAAAACCCAAGCAGTTATATTGGAATGTGATTGGTTTAATAGAAAAAGAAAAGCATAAGAAAATTCATAAATATTTTCCTGCCTCTGCTGTTGGGAAATACTGGGCAGAATGCATTGCTTTCAGAGAAGACAGAAAGTTATTTCGGGCTGCTCTGTTTATTTCAAGAAGCAAAATCCATGTATTCCTTTAAACCATGTTTTGAAAAAGAATGGATTTTTTAAAAATTAAAAAATAGAAGATAGATCCTGATACTACGGAGTTGGACATTTGAAAGTTTAAGATATAGAGTGAATACTGCTTACTTAAATTTAATGCAGGTCATTTATATATGGTGTCATCCCATTCTGTGTATTTTCAGTGTGTACAGGTGGGACTGCACTCATTAGATGAGCAGCTGGTCTGTATTTGTTTCTCTCCATTGCATAGTGGATGCTCTTTACCTTATTGAATGCACTCTCTGAAACTTTGCCTAGGATTATTTATTTTCTCATGGAGTTTTCTGTGGCACACTTACTGTGGGATCAAGTGGCTCTTAAAAATCATCTTTACAAGAGCTGTGTGTTAAGAGACAGGTCAATTATTATTTCTGTTTGTCAAAGAGATGAGACACAGAGGAATGAACATCAAATGTGTTCATAAGTTTGGGTGCCTAATTTGTGGATCAAAGGACCTGTTTTTTCAGTGTATAGTACTGAGTAGCTGCCTGAAGAACTTTCAGGTTGCCGTTGGGTCTAAACTGATTCCTGAGGTGATCATGGCTTGTGGGTCTGTTCAATGGACTGGAAGTGACTTGTCCAGCAGCACAGAGAATGAATCTGTGTACTGGCAGTGGTGCATTTCAGCGCCTGGGCCCACGTTCAAGTGACTTTAGCACTTTGTTTTCATCTCTTCCATTTTCCTGCATACTCTCCAGTGTTCCCAGCACACAGGGATGTAGCAGTAGCTCTTTTTTGCTTTGGAAGCCAGCTTTTATTGTAAAGGCAATCCAGTGCTTTAAAAAGAATTAAAATATAGATGTGGCCCTTTAAATTGACACGCGATTTGTACGTACAGGGAACTGAGATGAGGATTACCCTGGCTTCTGATTGCAGACTTCTTGAGCTTAATGTATTTCTCATCCACTCTGTATGTGAAAATCTATTGGTAAAGGGTGCCATTGCATTTCACAAGGAACATATGCATACATCTGATGACAGGATTTGGCCTGTATAAAGGCATAAGTTGTTTTTATTAATGATATCATGAAAATTAAGCTCTCAACCATTCAGTCAGCTCACTGTGGCATAATAAATGTTTCAGCACAGAACTTGTGTTCCAGTAAAATATAGCAAATTAAATGTGACATGCATTGGTAACATGTATTACATTGTTTTCAGCAATTTTTTTTTCTTAGGCAAAATTATTTCTCTATATTTCCAAGATATTTCTGAAGATTTGGTTTTATTGTGCTTTTGGAGTCTTAATAGAAGCCTGTACTCTAAACTGTACTGTAACAATAACTTCCTTACAATTGTAAAGAAATAAAGTTTAAAAATATTACTTTATTGTGTATTACAATTCTATTCATTGGAAAATGTTTTAATACAGTAGGTATTCTGTTAGAAGCCACCCAGTCTGATAATTTTAAGAGATTTTTGTTTTCTTTTTAAGCAGCTGCTTCCTCTCTGATTTGGATTTTAATCATGACTTGACTTAAGCTTTCATGTCTTATTTATGCTGCCAGGAGAGAACTTGAGCACTAGTTTACTTAATTATTTGCTGTACAACAGCTGCTAATATTAAAAAGAGAAAAAAAAACAACCACAAAAAATGCCATCTCATCTTTAGGTGTGCTACGGACAAAAAAGCAAAGGCAGGGAGGATGACTGTACCTACCCTGTCTGCTTGGCACAGTCTTCCTCCTCCTCCTCCTCTCTCACTTTCAGTTTTCAGTGTAATGAAGAGCAGGAGAACAATATTCTGTAATTAAGGATTCCATTAAGTTGAAGAAAAGAGCAAATGGAGTTGTTTGTTCTCCTAGCTGAAAAAATTTGTCTGGGGTGGGGGTTAGTGGTAGTAGTGTAGAAAGAGAGAGGTGGGTGGAGAGACTAAGTCAGGGCTGTTTGTTGAATATACTGTTAAGGACTGTTACCATCCTAATTAATCAAGTTAGAAATTACAGCTGTAGTCGGTTTCCCCCCAATTCTTGTTATCAATTTTCTTCTCTTTTGAGACAAAGCAAATATAAATTTTGTGTTCATTTGTCATTCGTTCTTTGACTTCAGCATCTCTGAAAATAACAATGTAGCACAAAAGACCAGTATTTACCTAGTTGTAATGTGGGTTGCCATGGTGTTTTGCAAATTATTGCAATTATGTTCACCATGCGAGTCGCCCTTGGTAACTGGCGAAAAAACTGATAATCCTGTTTTGAACAAAAGGTCAAATTGCTGAATAGAAAGTCTTGATTAACTAAAAGATGTACAAAGTGGAATTATTTCCTACCATTCAGAAATAGTTCTTGATCGGGTTTGGGGGAGGGGGTGAGTAAGTACATCTGATTACTGAAGTACAAAGCATTGAAAGGATGTTGTCTTGAGCCTTTCATGTAGTCTTAATGGTGGCTTTTTTGTCAAATTTACCCATTTGCGGCATTGAAAGAGGCAGCTGCATTTAAGCTTGAGAGATGGTGCTTTTTCAAGAGTTCAGTGCATGGAAAGTTCTCAGCAGTATCTGCAGTTTACTATTAGACCTTCAGCTATTAAAACTGATGTGCTGCATTTGAGCCCATAGCTCTTGGTGCTTGTAAAACCCTCTGACTGATGATCTAATAAAGTGCTCTTACCGGACAATCTCTGATCAGATACTTTAGGGGGGAAAAAAAAATAACCACTGCTCTGAAAAGGGTGGAGGTAGAAACACATGGCTGTACTGAAAAGTTTGCTTTTGTAATCTGTGGTGGAAATGTCAGTAAATAAGACTGTATATTCAGTTTAAATATTTTAAAGGCCCAATATATTGTTCCAGAATTCATTTATATTTACATTTAAAAAGCAAAGATCAAGCAGAAATTATTAAAAGTTTTTCATAATGACCAGTCTTCAACAGTTACATACAAGTATATAGAGGGAATGGTTTCCTGCACTTGAGTGCTGTGAATTTCTTTTTGTCTTTCCTTTATCATTCTTGGAGGGGTGGCAGGGGAAGGGAGGGAAGAGATGAGGAGGATAAAGGAGTTTTCTTTTTTAATTATTTCTACTTTTTGTTTTTTAAATAGCTACCTGGAAATTAATTCTTAAAACTTTGGAGAGCCTGTGTGAGAGCAGCATGAAAGCAAAGTAAACCTGAACAAGTTTGTGGGTTTACATTCTGCATCACCTAGCAACCCCCTGGCTCAGCCAGTTCTCGTCTGCCCCCAGTCCTGTTTACAGACCATTCAGACTGCTCTTCGAAACCATGAAAGATATTCAGTTTCATTAGTGCCATTCTCAAGGAGAAAATAATTAAACTTAAATGAACAAACACTGCTTAGTGATGCTTTAAAGTTCTCTAGTTTAAGGTGACCAGACTGTCTGACTGACCCCTTTCTCTGCCATTACCTTTAACTCTTTTGAGCTCCTCTGAACTTACATACCCATGTGTGTGTGTTACCAGTTCTAAAGTTTTCAGAACTCTGTTAACTCCTTCAGTATTCAGAGATGTTCATAACCATATTGCAAAGATAAATGCTTCACATAAACAATCTTTTTGTCTCTTTACCATCTTGAAATATATACTAGAGTTGATGAACCTTATTGTAGGTGCCACGTGTTTCAGCAAAATCTTTGTGTGTTCTATCCTACATCTGATGTCTTACAGGAAGTTCAACATGACAAGTCTGAAAAATTCAAGGACTGTACAGAAATCTGAGGGGAGAAGGAAGATAACAGAATGCTGTAATAATTGGCGGCAGTAGAGTGTTTTTAGCTTTCTAACCAAACTAGAGGCATAGGTTTTAAGAAATCTTTTGAGTTCTTACTGTCTGTATGTTGCTAGACTCCTTGACAAGCAGTATATGGATGGGCTGTATGAGCTCTTTGTGCTTTGTTGGTAGTTGACAGACAAAGCAAAATTCTTTCTGAAGCAAGGTACTGTACTTAGTTGTGACCTATTGTAGCCTAAGAGTATGGCTTCCTTTGAGTTGTGTGAATAGGGAGAGTATTTTGGCAGAATGGACTTAAATATCCTTTTAGAGGTTTTCATTCTCAGTACAGAAATCCATAAGGCTTCTTTAACTGATCCTTTTCTCCATTTAGCTTCCCATGCGTAGTCATTTTAAGTATGTCTTCTCTCAGTTGCTTGCTCAAAGGCCAGTTTAGCTGTTTTCAGTTTGTCTTAAGTGAAATAAAGTTGTTGGTAATAGCTGGGTCTCTGTGAGTGGTGTGTTAGTGCGAGAACACTTTTTCATCTTTTACCGTGTATCTCGGTGCACAGAATCTTGCTTTAGTGAAGATAAGAAGACCAAGGTATTGGATTTGATGTGAAGTAAAGCAGAACATATTTGCTAATTTAGTTTGTAATGTACAACTGTTAAGGTTGGAATTTGTCCACTTGTGGTGCTATTACATGTGCTAAAATGAAGGCCACTGTTTGCATCAAATCTTTCACAAGGGTTTGGAGTGCTCTATTATCCTTTCAGCAGGCTGATGATGGAGCCTGGGCTTTGCACAAATGAGATCAATAAGTTTCAAATAACATTTATGAAATGACATGTGACTGTACATCTAAAGGTATCTTAAAAAAATCAATTTTTAATAACATGTACAACTCTTACATTGACCTACGAGATATTTTTCACTTACGTCTTGTTTGATAATTTTGTTTAAAACATTTTTTATGTTAGCTTGAGTGTTTCAGGTCTTGGGGGAGGGGTAAGGCTAGCGTGGATTTCTTGCTTCTTCAGTTATCTCTTGCTTTGATCACATACATACACCTGTAAGACTTTTAGTGGTAAAACTAGTATGACAGATAGTGCTGAGCATAATGTTTTCTTGAAAATAATGAAGTTTTCTTTTGATCTTTGATGGTTTCTTCCTTTTTATTTTTTTTTCCAATTATGCATAAGAATGCAATAGAGTTCTATTATTTTGGAATATTCAGAATTACAAAATACCATTCTTGAAACTCTACAGACTTTCATTTTTGGTAGCCTCTAAAGAGGCATTTGATATTCTGTGGCTTACTTTGCCTCACAACAGTGATGCATTGCTGGTTGGACTGTGAGATATACAAGTTCTGAAGGAACTCCTTAAAAGTATGCTGTGGGTTAAATCAACTTAAATTTATGGCCATTTTCCATAAAATCCAAAGGGGAGTATTTTGGATGTTTTAGATCAGTGCACTTGGCAGCTTCACTTCTCAAATGGCCACCTGGAGTCTACATCAGAGATCATTTTACCATTCTAGTATCACCAGCTTTTTTAAGATGGAAGGATATTTTGTCTTCTGAGAAATTCAGGTAGTGTTTATGTTCTCATTCATGCTTTCTTTGAGGTAGCAAGTCAGTGCAGCTACAATGCCTTCAGTTGCTGTTTGTGTAGTTGTTCTGGACCTTCTGTCTGATCCTGTGAAGGTGTAGTTCCCATTGATGCCAGATGCCTTTGGGGTGGCAGTTCTCCAGTGGGGAACTGAGACAACAGATACAAGAACAGGAGTATTTTGGAGTGGGTGTCCTTCTCTTTTGCCAGCTCTGTTAAAGTGATCATTTGCCTTCCACTAGGAAGTTACTGGCTAAGATGCTTCAATTTGATAGCACCCTTTAATGTGGGTCATGTGATAATAATACTGGATATAGATATATAACCAGTCTTCTCCAGGACCTGTACTGCTTTCAAGTAATACACTTTCAAAAGCATATTTCCTCATTTCATCTGTCATTTAAGAGATGGTTTTGATATTTTTCCTAAGAGATCATGTCTATCTGTTCATCAGCCTGGATAATGTGGAATTGTAGAGGAGGAGAGTGAACCTCCAGGAAAGGAATTTCCTTTCTTTATAAGAATTTTTTGTTATCCACTCCATCCCACAGCTGAATTCTGATACAGGCCAAAAATCAAGAAGCTCGTAAAATAAGGAAATACTTTAGAAAAGCAATTGAATTCTGACTGTCCAACTTCCATTGAAGTGAGGCAGCATGAAATGGAGTGTGAAATGCTGTGGTTACTGTTTACATTTTCCCTAAATTGGATGATCAGGTAACATCAGACTAAAAATACTCACACTGGGAAATGTAACCTATTTTTTTCTGGATGAGAAGCTAGCTACAATGTTTATTGTACAGAAAAAGAAAAGTTAATGTGAAGTCAATGGCCAAGAGTGAGTTGATAAAATAGGTCCTTCTCTTGTGATCTGAATAGTCATATACCATGCTGGATCTGTGATCAGGTTTCTTAATGTATTGTAGTTAGCTTTATGTATTAATTTTAGGTGTTGTTACTGTAATAGTTACTAAAACTAATTGCATTGCCAAAATGTACACAACACCTAACAAAATATTAGAGAACGTAGAATAAGCATTCCCTGGGTAAGGGATTAAAGCTGTAGGGCAAATATATAAAGAATTCATGCTAACCTAAGATGTTTCACTATTCTAAGCATATGCTACAATATCTTTTAGCTGCCACAAGCTTGGCAGTGTGTTTTTAACGTGGTACCTATTCCACTTAAAAAGATAAAAGCTCCAGTCAGCCAGCATCAATAGTGGACTCTTGACCCAGTTCCTTTTCTAAAACAATTTATTTGAAGAGTCTGTAAAATATCAAAGGAATTTATTATCCAGAGATGATTTAATGTTACAGTGGTATAAAACCTTAAAATATTCTTGAAAATCATCTTTGTCTTATATACTCAAATTGGAGTACAAATATTTCAACTTAGTTCTAAGATGTTTTTGACTTAAAAGTTTCAGTTATGCCTGACAGAGAGACCTTGCACACACACCGTGCTGTGAAATTCTTTTACATTTTAAAATTCTCAGCTGGAGTTCAGATATATCTCTTCTCTAGCAAGGAATCTCTTGAACATAACATTAGGGCTTTTGATTTAGTATGATTTGATCTCCTTGTAGTAACATATTAAAGAAGTGGAGAGAGCTTCTCCATCAATTTTTTGTTGAAGTGAAAAGAAGGGTGGAATACCTGATATATCAATAACAATGTCTGTCTGTATACTACTTTGAGATCTCAATATGTCCACGCTCTGTAATGGAAGAGGCTTTGCAAGTCCCCTGGATGTCCTTCACAGATAAGTTGAGATCTTTCTCATGGTGTCACAGATACCTGTTTTCATTAGTGCTTAGTAACTGATTTGCTTGGAAAATACCAAGTTTTGAAGGATCCTGGAAAAGTTGCTGACTCAAAATTCTGCATCAGTGATTGCTTTTAACTCCGTTACTCCATTTTTTAGGGTTGGTTTGCATGATTCTTGTAAAAATTGTGCCTTTTTATTATTTACCAAGCAGATATTCCTTGATAGGAAACACACCAAGACAGATGAGATGCTCCTTATAAAGGCTTAGTTTCTGATAGTGATCATTTTCCTATGGGGAGAGGGAAGAAGAGAAGCCTGATGGTTCATTTTCTAGATATATTATGCTCTTCTGTGGCAGCCCATTCTTTTCATTTCCCTCAAAATATTTTTTTTTCTGACAAAATTATCTTAGAATTTTGCCTTTGTGGAGAATTTGCCTAGTCTTTTCTTTCCTGTGCCCAAGGAGGGGTGTGACCATGAGGTGGGTTTTTAAACATCACAAGGTGTCCCTTTCTTATGTTCATCCAGTCTTACATAAGTTTAGATAATCTCATCTCCAGGTTGTTTCCATTAGTAGCTGCAAGTTCCAGAGGAGTGGCTGTGCCTGCTCATGCTGTCAGGAGACACAGACTGACAAAGTCAGATGTCTTAAGGTGTCAACTGTGAGGAGCCCTCCTGGTCCAAGTGTTCTACACTGACTCTGCTTTGGCAGTCTCACAGATCAGTTACTCCATCCATAAGATTGTTCAAGCACAGCTCTGTGATGTGTCTTTGTCTTTGCTCTGGAGGCACATTCAGGATGAAGCAGCTACAGGAAGTGCACAGAGCTGGCAGGCACCAGGGCTCTGCAGAGTTACTGTTCCTGCAGGAGAGAAGTGTGTGTTTCTGATTGTACCAATTCTGACCTTAGTGAGTCCTCCATCTGGAAAAACCCTTTCAAAAGTTAAATTAGTCTGTGCCTTTCTTGTGTCTAGCAGCAGTAAAATTGGTTTGTTTATAACAATGCATCCTCTGAGGTTTTTATCAGGTATATTTCCCCACGAAAATGTGGGGTGTTGTCTGAGGAACCTAAGCTAAGCTGAACTTCACTGAAGTGGTGGAATCACTGTCCCTGGAAGTGTTCAAAAGGTGTGGATGTGGCAGCTGGGCTGCTGGAATAATGGCTAGACTCTGATCTTAGAGGTCTTTTCCAACACTAATGATTCTATGATTCACATTACTAAGTGGGTAAATTGATGGGGTCTTATTTCACTATTTATGATAGCATTCCTGACCTGAGGGGATTTCTTCTTGACATTGTAGCAGTGGCAGGTAGGTGTCACTGCTTTGTCTGCTGAAATTCCAGTGCATGACACTGGTTCTCACACTCTCATTCAGACCTTCATTTCTGCTGGTATCTCACCAGGGTGGGGCAGATGCACTGGGTTGTGCTAGTGTTATTACTAGGATGTTTCTTTGTTCTGAGCAGGCAAGAAAGCAGATTAGAAGTTGAAATTACTCCAAAATAATTTGGTTTCTGGTACACAGCAGAAAAACTTTCCTGACTTTGCAGCAAGAGCTCATTTTTAAGTCAATATTCATATCACCTTTTACTTTGGAAGTGTAAAGTCATGATGTAATTCTCAAAAGATGTAGTTACTACTGATAGTCAAAACATTGGCCAAAGAATATGCAAACAGAAGTTGTAGTTCTGGTTCCTGACACGTTGTCCACTACTAGGAAAGTTTGTCTGTTCCCCCAAAAACTCAGCTATTTACAGAAGACACAGACAGCTGGGATAGGGAGAACACACCACATGTGTGGAACAAATTATTGCAATTGACACTGGTGACTTTCAGCTCACTGAGTTAAGTCTTCTGTTGCCATGATGAACTGCCTTATTTAACTTCATAAAATCATCTGTCTTTTAATATTGCTTGGGGAGATCAATCGATTTGGTAGTGTATCCAGTAATGCAGTGTTGGTGGAATTTCTCATCTTCCAGAGGATTTCAGGCCACTTCAGCCAGATTTGCCCTGTTAGGCAATACTGTCCATAATAATGGATGTTGTCAGGAAAGCAGGTTTTGAAGCTTCTGATCTTGGAATGAGTGGAAGTAATATACTTTTGTAAGAGTAGTATGAAAAGAAAGGCCAATGTGAAGTGACAGTGTCATGATTAGCAGCTCACAGTGGTACCTGGATCAGAAGATCTTCATTGCATTGCCTCTCACATTCAGCCTTCCAAAAACTGGTTTGCTGACCAGTGACATGAGCAGCAGGCTTAAGCTGGCTGATGAGGATAGAGTGTTCAGGCTGGGTTCCTGTGCTTCCCTTCTGCTGGTTTGATGGTGTAGGGTGATAACTTCAGCTCTGCAGTGCTGGAGACAGGGGTTTAGGGTGTAATGTACTTGGATATTCCAGCCATCTGAGACTGGACATCATCCACCAAGATCCCATTTTCAAAATCCATGTTAATATTGTCTTCAATGGAGGAGGAAGATTGCAGAGAAGCAAGCATGGATTACAAGTAAATTTAACTCCAAAATAACTGCTAGTGACTTCTGAATAACTTTCAGTGCTTGCAGCTTTCTGCTTTTTACTGTTGCATTTCTTCGTTCCACTTGAATTTTGAAAACATTATAGTGCCTCAGCATCCAGACTATCTGAAGGCAGGAACAGATGCAGAACTGAAGTGTCTTAGAGAATATTCAGTCCTCTACTGTAGCAGGCAACCAAGCTACATTGTCAAATGTAATTTGTAAAAATTATTAAGATGAAGCTCAGTAAATGCATGTTGTTGACCCCTGCAACTTCTGTTTGAAAGGCTGTTGCAAAACCACTTGCCTCTGTATTTTGGGGTAATATTCCTAATGCTTGTTGATCATTAGAATGGGAGAGGCTAATTCTCAAGAACAGACTTACAAAGAAACAAAAATTACTTTTGACTTGCAAATTTCTCCCTATTAGCTACAGTTCATGGACTTAATACTCTTCAGGGATTTTCTTTTATGTTGTGCATGTATTTCAGGGGTTTTTTGCATACTTTTATTATTTTAAAATACACTAACTGTTTGTGGGAAGGATGTTTGGAAACGCTAGTTGCTTTTTTTTTGTCCCTCTGTTAACTTGTATTTCATTTCCCACAGTGTTGCAGATACCAAGTAGAACAAAGCTGAAAGTTCCCTATTATGATTTTGTTTGATCTACTGCAAATTAATTTACAGACTCTGTGATAGCTGCTGGGAAATGAAGGATTGGTTTTGTTTGGTCAGTGAAGATGACAGGCATGGATC
Source organism: Argya squamiceps (assembly GCA_037834095.1). Classification (NCBI taxonomy): domain Eukaryota; kingdom Metazoa; phylum Chordata; class Aves; order Passeriformes; family Leiothrichidae; genus Argya; species Argya squamiceps. The sequence goes on from JBBMKD010000001.1 coordinate 102,680,296, forward strand.
AAATAAGGGTTAACAATAATGCACTTGAACAGATTGAATCAGAACATAATGCATGTATTGAATTTGATTGCAACATGCATGTCTATGGAAAAGGTTTTTGTTTAGAAGAAATCAAGGCTATGGCTTAATTATCAAAGCAAAACAAGACACATAAAGAGCTACATGTTTCTGATACTGCTTTTTTCAAAAATAGCTCCCTTCACACCGTTATCTACATGTTTAATTTCCATGCATAATAGCAACAGTTATTGTTGTCATTTGTTACGAGAGATTAACAGATAGCAAGTACAAACGCAAATAAGGCCTGAATAGAGAGGTGACAAAGAAGAAAAGACCTCTTTACTGTTAATTATAACTGGTGGGAAGTCTATACCAATGACATTAACTGTTTTCTATATGAGTTGAAGTGACATCCACTTTGTTAGTATCTACTCAACACATTTGGGCATTTTATTGTAGGCAGTAACTTAAATCTTCATTTTTTGAATATAGTTGAGAAATGTACTACTCAGTAAAACTTGTATATTTTGATCATTATTTCTTAGTAGCTGAAAACAAGCATAATAGTAAGCTGTTGAATTTAAGTGGTTATTTTTATCCTAAGCTATGGATTTTAGTTTGATCATGGGGTTTTCAGTCTTTTTTCATCTGTTTTTTTGTGACCAGCAGAGCCTCCCAGTGCTTTCTTCAACGGTGACTGCATTAGATTGAAACAATTGCATAAAGAAGCTTGCTCCAAATGTCATTACTCAGTGGTAGTTTGAGAGGACCTTCTATGCATCCCCTTATAAGACAGTAGAACCTTGTGAGTGATGTAGTCCTTTGTTTCATAATTGTTAGCTAAAAAGGCCAACAGGTGGCAGAAAACACAGTTACTTTTATCATACATCATTTTCATGGTTGTCTATTTTTGAGTATTCTGTTCAGCTGGAGCTGGGATGCTGCTCCCATTCCAGGCTTTGTTTTTTCAGTTGCAGTTACATTCCCTAACAAAATATCTTACTATCTGGCAGTTTCTATTATTTGTTTTTCTAATATAACAAATTGTTTCAAAGTTCAGATGTAGTCATTTAATATGTTTTGAGTCATGAATGTTCTCTTTGTGCACACAGAGTCTTTTCATAGTTACAGCTGAAACAATTATGCTCTTCAACAGGAGGGTTTTGGAATGGGTGATAACTCCCTCCACACCTCCCCCTGCCTGGTTGTGTATTTTAAGGTGCTGTTTATGTCAGATTGCTGCCAGATGTTTCATAGGAGGTAGAGATGCCACAGAATAAACAAATTTCCAAACAGAGCATGTCTTTTGTTTCTAAAAATTAACTTAATGCAAGATCTGTGAGAATTCATTACCCTAACAAAAACGTTTTTGTGTTTTCCCTCACGGTGGCTCTAATGATATTCTTGGTACTCATGTACTCAGGTGAGTAGTGCCTGAAGATATCAATGGTATCCTTGAGTAGCTTTTTTCTTGTAGAAGGTTATTCCATGTCTTTTAAAATTAGTTATTTAATCAGTGTGAAACAACAAATAAACACCTTCCTCTTTTAGAGAGAAGTCAGGTTTGTTTGCAAAACCAGAGCTAAGGCCTGCTTTTTTCACTTGAGGCTCATTTGTGCCTGATGACTTGAGAAGACACAGGTCAGGTGTCTGTTAGGTCAGGGCCTAAGTTAGGATTTGTCATGGTGAACCATGTGTTGGTGAAGTAGCTCGGTCTTGGTGAGCAGTGTCTTATGTGGCTAATGTCAGTTCTGAAGTATTTGTCATAAATAAATTGTATATGACAAAGAAAGTGGTACTAGGACTGCTAGGGTGACAGATGTGCAAGAGAACAAATCAAAGAAGGATTTTGAATTCTTTACATTTTCTCACTGTGCAGTTTTAAATGTCATGATTTACATTGCTGATCTACGTAACGATAAAGTTCACACTTGTGATCAGATACACTGATCATACTGTTTCCAACACCCCTTACTTTATTAAGAGGGTCTAGAGCAGGGAGGATTTCCTCATCCCAAAATCTGTTAGGTGAATTGTTTTTGAAGATGCTTTTTTCTTTCTCCGTTTGCTATAAATGGATCATAGGGTAAGCTAATGCATAAGTTTAAACTGGGTATCAGGCTTTTAGATGTCAGAGTTTAGTGAAATGAATCTAACTGCATATGTAAATACACTCTGTCCATTCCTGCACTATGGGTGTAAGTACACATTTCAGGAAGTGCTATATACATTGACATTGCTGTGATGTTCTCCACACAGTTTTTCTGGTCTGCCCACATGGACATAGAAGCTCTGCTCTGCAAGGGCAGCAGGAAGTGTTTTGATGGATTTGACACCAAGTGGGGTAATATTGAATATATGACATGGCTGTAGAGATGGTAAAAGGGGAGACGTCTCTGGAATAAATGAAGTTATTTGGAAAGGACTTGAGGTTTCATCTTAAAAAGATAAAGAAAAACTAAAACAGTCTTGGAGCACTTCTGAAATTATTATAAAATATATTTTTAGGTTGAAATCCAGATTGAAATTAGGTAGAAGCCATTGCCAGAGCATAACATTGGGACAACTTCTCAAAGAGCTAGTGCGAGTGGAAGCAAGCAACTTTTTGACTTGTCCTCTGATTCATAACATTTCTGTCAAAGTACCAGGGATCCATCTATGCAGTTCACTTCTTTGCAGGAGCAACAAAAATTTTGGAAATGGGCAAAAATAACCAGTCACTATTCCCAGCAGAGACATCATGAGCCAGTAGTCTGAAATCCAGAGTTTGACAGGGCTGAGCTGCTCTTGATGGTGGAAGCAGGAACTGCTTGGGAAGAGCTGCAGGAAGACTAAATTGACTTCTCAGTTAACAGTAGAAGTTTAAATACTCTGCAAAGTAAAGTGAAGTGAGGAAATGCTGAAAACCCAATCTTGAATTTGTGTCCAATGTATGTATTGACCTAGTAGGGAAGAATAAAATTATAATTCTTGAAAAATAATAAATAACTTTCTGGAAATGACTGCTTAATGCCCAAATGCTCAGTAGTATGCTCTAGGCAGACAGAAATTGAGGAGAGAAAGGAGCAGAGAACAAGATGGTAAATACCATTTTTTTCTGTATAAAGTCATGTTCATCGATATCCTGAATACAGTGTGCAGGACTAGTTTCATCTCCCTCCCCACTTGTCCCATTTTCCTCCACTCCCTCATTTCCAAAAATACGTGAGAGAGATTCAGAGAAGGGCAACAAAGATTTGGAGTGGTTTCCAGGCAAGGAACAACTAAGTAAATTATGACTGTGGTTTGGAAAAGACTTTGATTGAAGGTGATGTGATGGAGGTCTGTAAAATCATGAGTGGCATAAAGAAGTTGAATGCAGGATGATTTTTCCTAGTCTCTCCTGATGCAAGTACTAGAAAGTGTTAAAAGAGAAGCTCTGTGTGTGTGTGTTCAAGAAAGATAAAGTACTTTTCCATATAGTTCATAGTTGTTTTGCAGGATAGTGCAGATGCTAAAAGTTTACATGGGTTTGAAAGGCACTTGAAGTTCATCGAGGTCCTTAATGCATCATTAATGCATTAGTTCAGTCACCACTGAATGCAGAGACAGTGATTCAGGTGGTCCTTGAGCTATTTCCAAAAGCTGGGAGAATCTTTGGAAGAGTTCTACCGTGTCCTTTGGCTTTTGCCAGTCCTTAAGTATCTTCTCATGGTGGTTCTTAGGGATGAGATGTGGCATTGTTTTTAGCATATGGTTGAACCTGGTACAAGAAGTTCATCCCTACCAGTCCTGGAATAATTCCTTCATGCATAGTCTTAAGAGAAGCCTTTTGCGTTGTCTCCCTGAGCTGACATAGAGCAAACTGGCTCAGATTTTATTTCATTTTAATTCAGCAAAATGTTAGTTTTTCCTAAGTGAATCAGTTTATGTTGAAGTCTTGGAAGCTTTCTGAAAAAAATAAACAAGAACTTCAAAAAGAAGAAGAAAGAAAAGCTTCTGGCTTCCATCAGAAAACTTAAAACTGTTTGTCCCCTCTAAAGCACAAGCAAAGAAATGGCATTTCACTTAAGTATTTGATTTATTACAAGTCTTCCTGAATGGAGTGGAGGTCTTGCTGAATGGTCTGAATGAAATAGCTGGATAAAATACTCCTCTTGTATGTTAATGTTGTTGTAAGTAGAGAAGAGAAGAGCAGAGGTTTCATAATATTTCAAAGAAGGGATGACTGCAGTGTGCAGAGTGTGGGATTTTGAAGCAAGAAGACTGCAGCTTTGTTGTCTGCCATTAATTGTGTTTAAACAAGGTCCTTGAAGGACCTTCATCTCTTTATCTGTATTACAGTATCAGATTCACAGAGGATGTTAAAATTGGGATATTTTTCTTCTTTGACTATGATTCATTTTTAGGTGGAATTAAAACAAGCTATAACTTGAAATTAGGGTTAAAAATGTGGGTTTTTTCTATGTTCTGCCTTTCTGCAGGGTTGGTTGATATGTGAGGACCCAGCGTGCCAGAATCGAACCCGTCGGCTGCCGCTGAGTTTCTCCCGGAGCGGCCCCGTGTGCCAGGCCTGCAGGAGG
>JBBMKD010000001.1:102689857-102727969 GCA_037834095.1 Argya squamiceps
ATTTACAAACTATATATAGGTTCACTTACTTTATCACTGAAGTGCAGCTACCTCAAAGATTGAACACAGCAGCTGTTTAACAACCTAGAGAAACATCACATGTTAGCTGAGAGCAAGAGCTGAAGAACACAGCATCAAAGGGAGCTTGAGGCATTTGAGCAAGTTTTACTCCAGTAGAGTTAATTTGTCTGGGACAATTAGGATAAACCACCAGAACTTAACAGAAGGTGCCCACAGGACCTTTAATGGCCATGAGCCACCTTCATTTCCTCTGAAAGATAACACTATATTCCCTTCTAAGGATGGGTCCAGCATGAGGAACTCCTTAGAATCTTTTGGTTTTGGCTGATCTCTTGTTCAAAAGCTGACTAGGAGTATAGTCCAAGAGTGAACAATTGTAGAACAACTGAGAACGACTGTAGAACAAACTGAGAAGGGCTAGTATAGAAGAATTGACTTCTAATTAGAATGGTTCCTATGGAGTTGGTTGTTACATGGGAGGATGTTTCATGAAGTGTGGAGAAATTAATTCACCATCATTTTGGATTTCCTGGTATTTCCCAGCTGATGACATTTCCTTCTAGAGCATAAGAAAGTGGGGAAAGTTACAGAAGCTATGAAACAGCATTTGTTAAAGCTTGTTCTTGGAACTAACTTGTAATGGGAACATTACGAGTCTCATCATGAGACAGGATGTTTTTGTTCTTAGTTTTTCTTTGTGGATAAGTTTTCAACAGGTTTTGATAAAACAGTTGTGGTACAGCATGAAATTTTCAGCATAATTTGAGCTGAAGAATAGGTTGTCTTGTTTAGTCACATGGTGCTGGACAAAACAGAGATATTTATCTTCTGTCTTGTAAGTCCGAAACTCCTTTTGAGAACTTGCACAATTCTGTGAAAACATTAATTTTTTTTGATAACCCTGTGATGACAAATGTAGGGAAAGAGCTCTTCTGCTCTGTAGGTTATCACCTGTTCTTTGTGAGTTGGATGTATTGATAGAAGTAGTTAAACTTGCTTGAAGAGGCTTTGTCTGGATTTGGTTACTCAGTTTTCTAGATGATTTGTTGTCATGCTTCCAAATACCCAGAGAGACCTTTAAGTACCTCCACATGGATAAGAAAATGCTGCCATTTTCTCTGGTTTTTTATTTTGCTGTTCATCAGTGCTCTAATCTTGCTGTCTAGATTTTTGCATGAGTGATCTTGTTAAAAGAGCTCAAAGGTTGCAGCTAGTGCATAATGCAGGTGAGTGCTCACTCTAAGGTTGAGAAGGCTGCAATGCTCTTCCCCTTGCTGAAAACCACTCAAAAATCCTCACCTAACAAAACAGTCTGCTGGTGTGCATAATAAATAGTATGAGGTTTGGCTGCTTTCCTGCTGCCACACAAGGTTGTTGTTATCTAACTTAATTTGTGTCTTCCAGCCAGCTTTCAGCTCCATTCCTCATCCTAAATGTAGAAATACATAGATACTCCAAACAATGAGCTAGCATAAAAATTAATCTTCTGCTTGAGACAGCTCCTCTGGTTAGTCATATTGTGTGTATAAAGTTATTTCTTTGCTACACAAATACTTTTTTAAAATCAACAACTTCCCCAGCCTTTTGAAAAAAATTAAAAGAAAATTTGAGCTTGCAGTTTTCCCTTGTACTTGTGTAAACCTTAACAAGAGAATTGACAGTTCTGGACTGAATACATTCAGTGTATCACTGAACAAAAAGTTATTGATGACCTAACATAGATAATACAGTCTTGAAGCCTTGTGAAGAAACAATATATTAAAGATGACATCCTTTCAAGAGACGATTTCCATTGCAGAATTATACAGTGGAATGAAGATAAAATTGAGTGGGATATATAAATTTGGTGAATAAAGATGAAAGGCTGTAATGAAAAGACAGTGAAAGAAAATGTCTGATGTAAAATCTATAAGATTGAGGGTAATACTAAACTTTCCCAACTGCCTATATTTGGCTATATTGTACTTGATATCTGTGTTCCCTTACTAGCAACAGTCTTGGTTTTATCAGGAAGCTGAAAAGTCCTCAACACTTCCCTTATGGAGAGCTGAAGGTGAACAGTGGTATTTCTGAAGAATTCTTTTGGTATTGATTCAGGGGCACTCTCACCTGCCTTGATGTGTGTTGTGGGCCTGGCCTCAACATGAGCAGGCTGCTGTCTGTGTGTCAGACTTGCCATACCTGTGGAAATCAGCTGCCTTGCTGTGCAGGATTGGAGTGAGCTTTTCATTATGTAAGATTTAAGAATAACAATGCTAAAATCATAATTTTGTAAGGATAAAGTTATAAGAGTGTAGAACAATAGCAATGATTTGCAGTAAGTGTATTTTATTAGGCGCTCCTGTGGTTCTGTCTTGCTTATAAAGATGGCTAATTAGGCGATCTAACTTTTTCTAGGACAGAAGTTTTTTAGTTTACTTTTTCTAAATACATTTTTCAATTTACTTTTTTAAAGTATTGTTACTAAATCCTTTGAGAGCAGCTGCTCTGAGCAGTCTGTTCTTTCACTACTCAAATGCAATGTCCTCTTCCTTGTTCATCTTTTTATTCCCTGTAATTTGGGCACTGGGGTGCTGCATGGTACTCTAAAGGATAAGGTCATTTTTTTTACCAGTGTTACTGTAATTTAAAATTACATGATTGACATTTTTATTGCATGCATGTATGAGTATTTTCCCTGGTCCTAAATTTCAGGTTGATTTTTTCATTTGGCTGTATTTTAAATCTCAGAAGTATGATTTTACTGGCTTAACAATTTAAATTGCTTAATTATTTATGATTTATGTTCCCTGTGAGATTCATTGTATTTTGACTCATACAAGCTTTTTTATAAGACGCTTCTTTTTTTAATGGGAAAGATTTGGAGATGTGTTTGAGAGTGGAATGGCCAAAATGGCTGTTCACTGAGTACTGTGATCTGTACTGTGATCTGTAGGGTCCCTGCTGCAGCATCAACACTCTAAGAGGTGTGTGAAGGAGAAGCTCCAGGGAGAGCCAGCATCATGCCTAGCAATGCTTTTATTCTGTTGGATCAGTTAGGGATTTCTCTAAACTACGTATCATGACAGGCAGCCTGCTTAGCTGCTTTTTAGGATTACTGAAATCTAGCTTCCCTCTACTTTTATTCTTTCACAAGGCAGATTTAGCTGGCATCTAAAATTGTGTATTCAGAAAGAGGCAAAGAACATCACTGTGCGGTCTCAAGATGGGCCTGTTTGGTATCTGATTAAAAAAGGGTGGTTGCTCAGAGGATGAAATTCAGCGTACAGAGATTGTGAGCACAGGTAAGTTACTTAGATGAGGAGGAGTGCATCTTTACAAATAATTTTATAAGTTGCTAGAAAAATCAACATGCATTCTGTTGTGATTGGGCTGCTTTTTGTGGGTATGTAGGTAAATGGTGGTGATGTTTATTCTAATGCCAATGTTGGCAGTATGCTCACAAAGTCTTCAGGTTCTCCTTTTGTCTACAGAATTTTGGTAGACATCAGCTCCTTTTGTCAGGACTGTTATATCTGGTGAAGTTCACCTTCTTCAGTGCAAACAAGCATTTTGGAAAGCAATACAACAGCTTTATTTGAGCTGTCCAGTTTTAGCAAATGTGTTTACAAGCATTGTATCATGATCTAGAACCATTTGACTGACAGTCAAGTTCAGATGTCACTTGTTCTTGCTGAAAAGTTTCTGGTGTCTGCCCTGTTAGTGAAATTCTCTGTTCCCCTCTTTCCTGTTTTTATGGGTTGTCCTGTTAGAACAGGGCTGCAGCTGCAGTCTCAGGCTTGGGAAAGAGGGGAGGAAGTTCTGTGATGGAGCTGCTTGACTTTGTACACTCCAGGGCCTTGCTCTTTTCTTTCTCCATTTATCTACTATGGATTCTCACCATTGAAGCAGACTTGAATGTTTATATAACTTTGTACTACAAGTACCTGTATGTTCTGTGTGATCACTAGAATGGAGGGAAAAGTTACTGGTGAGACTCCTTAGGATTGTTTCTTTATAGTAAGAATTGTTGTACTTGTGTTGTTGTACTTCTCATTAAAGCTTCTCAAGTTCCAGAATGTTATACGTGTTCAGATGCTGTATTTTTTGATTACATGTTTTAACTTCTCTTGTGGGACAGAGTCCAATATTTGAAGCATTTGATGCAATTTCTTGTCAGATATGTTGAACTTCTTGGGAAAATTTTAGTTGCTATCATCAGAAAGGTGAAATATCTTTCTAATGAAATGCTTCTAGTTCTTAATTGTTAGACTGCTGCTCTAAGACAAAGAGTAGTAGTTTAATGAGAAAATTCTTCTAATCATGAAAAAAAAAATTATTTAGACCAGCACACTGCTACTAAAGGAAATTTTTCACTGGGTGTTCTATGTCTTCCAGTCATAGCCAGCTGCTTTTCTTCTGTCCGAGAGACAAAATATCCTTTGCACTTGGAAGTACTAAGTCTAATAATAACTATACCACATTCCTTTTCCAGCTTATAGGCCAGAATTTACTCAGATATTTTGCAAAGTAGATGCATGGTTTTCCTGTGAGGCTCACACTCACTTGAACACTGATCCTGAGCTGCCTGCTGACTTTTGCCTGGAAGCCCTCTTATCATGGGACCTCTTGTTTCAACAGTTTGGAACCACACAAATTACTTTCTGTCTTTCTTTGTGTTTGGTAAAATAATATACCTTGTATTTGGTAAAATAACATAGCTCATTTTTAAAGGAGTACCTGACCTGCTTTAGTGTTTTGGTGCTGGGGCTGAGAAAAAGCATCCAGCTTTCCTGTCTATTATTTTTAGGAGTTTGTTGTAAACTTTGGAAGATAAATTTAAGATTTCTTCACTGGTTGAATGTGAACATTCAGAACTACTAATAGAACTAGATAGTTCTGCCCAGATAGGTGTGTACATCTAGGGCATAAAAACACTAACTTTATTTTAGACTCTGAGGGAAACAATCTTCAGAAGACTTTTGACTACACTTTTTATCCTGGAACTTAAACACACCCTGTTGGCTGACAAAGTAAAAACCTAAGTTTTTAATTCTTGCCTTGTTCTTTGGTGGACTTAAGCTTTTTCCTGGTGGGTAATCTTAGGATTGGTGTCTTTCTCACAATGTTTGGGTTTGCCAACTGAAGGATGCAGAACAGGACAGAATCTATGGCTTTTTCACAAAATGGTCTAAAAACTTTACATCGTGACAGTCAGTTTGAAACATGCATTGTCTGGTGAAACTTGTGCCACCCAGAATCTTGTTAGACTGGTAGGCAATGCCAGAGATGTGTGTGGAGAAGTTTGCATTAAAAACTAAAATACATCCTAATTAGTTCATGCACTGATGGCAGTGCTAGTTATCTAGCTGAGGAATCAATTTTGATTTATGGAGAAGGAGATGGAAAATAACATACATTTTATCTGGAAAGGAAAGCGTCTGGGCATAAATCCTCCATCACATTGACTGCATGTGGAAGGTGTAGCTGGAATCTTAGTGGAGTTGTCTGGTACCTAAGGTGTTGTTATTGATTTTGACTCTTGGGTAGCTGATAAAGTTGCCTCATAAGTCACTGAGATGTGTCTTTGTGCACAACTGATCTTAGCAGAAAAGATGCTGTCCTGTACTTCGTCGTCTGTGCAACTTAACTTTTCTTTAGCATTTAGTAGAGAACCATTCTATTTAAAGTCTAAGGAGGTGCTCCAGAGACGTCAAATTAAACCTTGCTTCAGGTTATTTAACTACTTGAGCTCAAATAATAGTTTGTTGAAAAACGAGAAACTAGGAGTTGAAGGTGAAAACCTGTCTTTCCAAACTTTTTACTCTCTTGCTAATACCTAGAATGCAGGGAGTCGACTCCTGAAGTCTTGGAAAACAGGAATACTGTAATCCAAAGCAGTATTTTTAGTTCCTTTGCTGTAAGTGATACTTTTTTTTTTGTTTTCACATGCATTATTTTAACATCTAAAACATATTTAGACAAGCTTATTTGCTTGTGTATCTAGCCTATTTATAGTGTTGTTTATTTAATAATAAACAATTTTTAAATGATGTGCTTGTGCTTGTTGAATGATAATCAAGATTTTGTTTAAAAAGGCTTTCACAAATATTAATAAATTATTTTGGGGAAAAGAAGTGCAACATTACCCATTTCTTAACAAAATTGTAATTTAAGTAAATACATATAAGGGAAGTTGCTTACACAGATTGCACTTTTACAGTGTATGCTCCTGGATAGCTGACAAGTGCCACATATTTGTGTAAAGTATATCCATCAGTGAGGAAGAACTTTATTTCTAAAAGAAGTAAATAAAACTAAGGTTGCAAGTACTGAGCTAGATTAAACTAATTTATGTAAACAGAAATATCTTACTTCCAGATTGTAACTTGGTACTTATATTACCGCCTAGATTGTGAGGACAGGACTTGTTCTACCAGGTTTTTCCATTGTTGCCTGTAGCTTCCTGCAGCTGAACATCAGGTGTAGCACCCTCTAGTTTTGCAAGCAGACAGAAGACTCAAAATGTGCCTCGGTTAAGATAATGAGGAGTATTTTGCTCATCCTTGGCAATACACAACCATTTGTGAACATGTCAGCAGATTGCATGAAATGGTAAAAAGCAGCTCTGTACCTGCAGAGGCCTCCAGAAGACGTCTGGGAATGGCCTCTCTCTCTGCCATGGAACAGGGCTGTGGCTGATAGATGGTTGATTTGTGGTTCTGGTCTGGGAGGTGACTTATGCAGATTCTTCCCTACAGACAGAGTTTATTCCCCTTAAGTTTTATTCATATAATCTTCTGCATTGAGCCTCACTTGATTTGATTTCCAGCTGTGAGAAGTGTGGGTCCTGAGCAAGGGACTGTGCTACGTTCTCCATGAGTAAGGCCAGAGGTCTTGTGTGGAGATTTCAGCTCAGCAGAGTCCTAATTGTTTGATTCTTTCAGTTGTAGTAGCACATCTTTTTTGAGGTAAGTTTCCCGGATATTTACAGTTCAGTTCTTTTTTATTAGAGCATCATGGTTTTACAATTTTTTATGGAAATATATGAAATTGCTTGAAAGTTAAAAGAATTCTCTTCAGTGATGAGAGGTCTTACACATATGTTTATTTTTCTCTTTTGAATAAGCAGATGACCTATAGTTAACTGCAAGTGGGTGCTCTTCAGTGAGTAGATCCATCAATTCTCTAGAATGAGACAGAGCTCTGGAGCTGTGCTAGCTTGTTCTGTTACACTTAAGATAGCTGGGGAGTACTTGGCCATGGTGCTTTTATCTCCAGAGCAAAATGACAACTTTATGTTACAAGAGGTGGTTTGCAATTCTATTTCACTGAACCTTTTTTGCTAACTTCTTTTTATCCCCGATTATCAAGGGTTAGGTAATTCCAGAAATCCATAAATGAATTACTTACTTTGAAAGTGCTTGGGGTTTTTCCCTTAAAATTGTAAACATGGGGGTTTTTAAAACTACATTTGTCTTGTATACCAAGGGGAAGATATATTTTGGGATAATATCTATATGTTGCTTATTTCAAGCAGAAATTTATTTGAAATGTGCAAATATTCTTGATCAGAAGCTCTTAAAATACAGTTGATTTTGGGATCATGTGGTAATTCTCCAGAGTTGTGTTCCATGCATCAGGTTGAATATGGTTTTGCAGTTTTGCTTGTATGTTCTGCTGGGTCAGTCTGGTTCCAGACCATATCTGGCTTTCATTTGATGTCCAGTAAAGCTCATTTGTTTGGTTTGGTGTGGAAAACCTCAAACCTTAACCTTTCTGCTGTAGATGATAGTTTTGAGGATTTCTGTACAATCTATCTGAAAATACATCAGTGTAGGATGTATATTCAGACTGATTAGTCTGCAAATTCCTCAGTTATGCAATGACACTGCTTTCAGAGGGAGAACATGAATATTCTAGAGGCTCTCCAGATCTGTGAGGCAGATTACAGATGAAGTTAGTTTTAAAAAATGTATTTTGTTCATCTGATTTAGAATGCAGAACCTTGAATTGTTTGATAAACCCAACTGTTGTACCTTTTCCTCCTATTGCACTGTCATTAACAATGACAAGTATCCTTTGACCAGAAACTTTAGATTACAGGTGTAATCTAAAGTCAGTGGTTGTCCACTGTGTGTGTTTTGTGTATGTTCAGAGCCTTTAAAACAACATCCAGAAAGATCATCTAATGTCAACCCCTCTGCCTTAGGTAAGGATGCCTTTCACTAAACCAGGCTGCTCAGTTTCATCCAACAATTAGTCATCGCTGTTAGTCATTAATTGCTGTTATAATGTTCTTACCAAAAAAGATACCTCAGAGCAGATAGTGTCTGGTCTTGTTAAAGACTCAGTCACAAATTTTATGTGCTTGTCTTGTGTATAATTGTATTAAATATTAGTAATATCAAAAATTAGTCATAAACATACTGATGCTGAAAATTTCCAAGTGAAGAACACTTGCAGTGACAAGTGTATACTGAAGGTATGTGAGGCAAGTGGTTCCCACACATCAGAAAAAGGGTGATTCTTACTTAAGACTTGTGTTTCACTTCCAGGTGTGATAATTGTGGTGCTCAGATGAGTTTGAGTGCTGGGTGCAAGGCAGAGCTCAAGCCCAAAACTAAAGGCAGGAAACATCCTTTCTTCTTTTAATAGAAGCAGCTATTTTGGCTTGTTCACATCAACTACCATGCAGTTTTCTGTTTCACCTTGTGCCAGCTGTTGACCACTCAGGGAGGTAATGGAATTTGGGGTGTTAGTTTTCTGCCAGATTAAAAAAGAGGTGAGTAATTTTGGCTGGATTAGTGAGTTCAGTGTGGTTTACTGCATGCTCAAATGAGCTTTAGTGCACACACAAGACCAGGATCAGGGGAGAGGGTTGCATCCCATTAAAATAAGAAACTGTTTGTTAGGCATAGATGACACTCTGTCTTTTTGTTTAAAAACCAACATATCTCCAAGGAAGAGGAGCAGGGCTTTTAATGTTCTCATTAATTGCTAGACAGGACAGGAAAAGCTCTTTTCATTTCAATTACTTAATGGAAAAAAAAATCTCATAATGTACAAGTGTCCAGTCTTCTGTTGGGCTTTTTTTCCTTTTCATTGACTCTGTATGTACATGTAGGGATCTCTTCTTTTGTCATACAGTCCATGTTAGCATAACTGCTAGGGGAAATTTCATCACATCTAAATGCTACCCATTTCAGTGTTGGTTTACTGCTTTACTGAACTTAGTGAGTCAAAACCACTAAAAAAACCTAAAATTGATCGAACAGGTGGACAGCTTGGAGGGTTAAGAAGGAAACTACATGCACACAACCCTCTCTATTTCCAAGGCTTCTGTCAGGAAAGATGGTGACCAAAGGTCTCTTGTTTTTAATGGAATTGAGTGAAAGTGGTGTGCACTTTATTTCAGCCTATTTGACATAGACCAGCACTGTATTTTAACCAGGCTTTGTGGTGCACAAGAAGACCAGACTTCAGGATACATCAGCATGAGGCCAGGAGTGCACATGTTATGAGTGTTTAGTGTAACATGAATTCACACTTTGTGAGCTCTTGTCTCAGACAAGAGTGAGTGCCTTCAAAATCTGCTGGTGAATAGGGGTTGTGTGTGATGCAACTGCCCTGGGTTTGCTAAAAGAATGTGTGAGGTGTGTAAAACATGACACACTGTTTATTGCCTTGAAATCATTGTAGCATGGATAGCATTTGGATGTATAAACATCCACAAAGTGGAAGTGTGTCCTTTTTTTAAAAAAATAAAAAATTGCTGCACATAAGAGACATGATGGAAGATGTGTACCGTCTATACAATCTTCCAGCAGTAGATTGAGACCAGTGGCACTTCCCCGAAAAAATAAATTACCCGAAATTTGCAGCACATTCATATTCAATTTCATCACAGCAGATGCTCATTAGTATGTTGTTATTAATTGGTATTCACTTTAGGTTTTGTTTAAAATGAAGATAATAATTAGGTTTTAATTACTGCATCTTTCTAAAGGGGGGAGGGGAGGAAATGCCTCTCAAAGCACTGAAGTATTTCCTGTACGCTTTGCTCCATTACATCTGAGCCTTGAAAAGAGTCCCTAAGACACGTTTTACTGCCAAGAGACTTCTTTTCTGCTTTCTTTTATTTCTTTCCTGATTTTAAAATATTAAGGATTTGTTTGATGGACATACTGAATCATATCACAGTAGTAAGAGCCACTATTCTTTTTAATCAAAATTATTGAAAAGGCTTTTCACAAAAGTAACTCTCTCAAGTAGCTGATTAATGAAGTGGTGCCACTGTTTTGTATTATAATTAATTGAAGTAATACAAATAACTTCTGTAGCCTGTGGAAATTATCTCTTTTGCAAAGCAGTCTATTAGAGTTAGCAAACTAAATGGGTGATTTTTTTTGGTTGATTTTGTTTAATTTCTATTTGCCTTTATCATCCTTAAAACCATAGGTGGCACAACAGTAAACAAAGAATACACCATGGAGAGGGCTTGAAGAAATGGGAGAGAGTCAGGTGCAGAAGAAAGCAAAAGGGCAGAAAAAGTGAGGATGCAGAAAAAACTTAAAAGTTTTAAACCTAAACATTTCCTCTTTCTTTTTCTGATTTCTTCCCTTACCTGATTTCCTTTCTTACCTCATTTCTCCAGGTTTCTGTGCTGCCCTTCAGTACTGAATGGGTTTTAAAGGCTCGTGTGTTTGCCACTTGGGTGCTCTCTTAACAGAAGGAAGGACAGTGAGGCATCCCAGCTGAAGTTCCTTGGAATGTAATTTAAATTAACCAGCATTGAGGGAGAAGCCTTCTAATTTCAACACCTTAATACAACTGCCGCCAAACTTTCTTAAATTGTGGAAAAGCTGGTGAGAGATTGTACATCTTGGTTTCTCCTCAGGTGCTGTGTTAAGGGTAGGGAGATGGCTGCCAGTGGTTAAGTCTTTCCAGGGCTCCTCACTTCCTGGAAGTTGAGCTTTTGCATTTCTGAAAAAGAGGAGGAAAGGTGGACACTGGATATTTTTTTTACTCTCCAGATTAAGAAAACCAGTTTCAATTCTCACATCTTGTTACAGAAGGGTCACTTTCCTCTAGAAAAATCTTTACTCCTTGACTATGCTGTTATGGACTGAGGGAGCTGTCTGTTATGGCTGGAGTGAGTGTACAAGGGGACCTTGCTCCAGAGCTGAGTTTTTAGGCATTCATGAGACAGGAGAAGAGATGGTGCTACTCTTCAGTCCAGTGCCTTGTTCAAACACCAGCCGCTGCAGGGACAGGGCAAATGCTGGGCCAGACATTGTGTTTGAGCAGGGTGGACTTGGCCTTGTGTGGAGGCACTGCTGTCCTTCAGGAGCTCCTGGGGAGTCTCCTTTCCTTGTGTATGCCCTGGTGGACATTGTCTGGTGTGTGTGGTAGCTGAGCAAGATAGTTTTCTTTTCATGATTGAGTGCTTTATGCTTAGTCATGGGAAAATTTGCTTTTCCAGTGTCCATAATGCACCAGTTCTGTTAAGACACCACTGATTTCCTGCTGTGTAATCTTCTGTAATCTTAAATTCTTCCTGGGAAGGCAGTTGGAGACCTGCAGTTGGCCTCATGATGCTACAGGAAACAGTTCTACAACCATTTCAAACCTAGATTTGAATTAATATTTTGTTGGCTAAACACAATGGTTTATTTTTAATACATCTGTTATTTTTATATTAGAAGCCTAATTTTTCTGTCAAAGAAGTGAATAACTGTGAATGAAAACTATATACCTTTTGTTCCTTCATCTGTTGATTGTGGTTTTAAATGCAGTTTTGAAAAAATAGTTTGGTTGGATGAAAAGAACAATACGTTCTTTCCATGAGTGGAAGCTCTGAAAGAAGCAGACTTACCTGCAGAAGTTAGTTCTTAATGAAATAAAGAAAGCACACATCATGGAGTAAATAAAGACTTCAAAATAGAGTTTTATTTTCATGTGCTTGCCATCCAGTCTTTCATGGGAAGAAAGAATGCATAAATGGTGATACAAATTTAGCTCCAGTTCTTCCTGTAATGCTGGGGTGTTGGGTTTTCTTTACACAAGAAAATGGCCATTAAAATTAAGTATTATTTGCGTGTAAAGTTCTAGACGTTAGGATTTTTTTCCCTTTTTTAAACCTACAGGCTGTCAGAAATTAAGGAAATGTAAGAAGTGGTGGTATAAGTAATTCTTAAAGTCCTTTCAAATTTAAGATGCCTTGTCCTTGTATTCATAAATATGCCATATTAATACTTAATTTCATGAAAATCTTGAAAAGTTTTGTTTTCTACCAGTTACTAAGTGTAAGATAGAAGAAGCTAAAGGGAAGGAGATATTAGGACATTATCAATAAAAAAAATTTGTGCGTGTATATGTATCTGCCTATGTGTGCATGTATACATTTTTACATACTGATTTTTGTACTTTCTTTATCCATTTAAGCAGTGACTTTCAATTAGCCTGCCGACTAATATCAGGTCACTAAACTCCATAGCTGATGCTTTATTCTTTCATGTGAGTTGTCATTCGTTTGCTTCAGTTGGCTGGCAAAGGTTGTTGTATATCCATTACCAGCAACACAGCACTTTGCATTTCTGAATTGACAAGCAGCTATATTGACCTAGCGCTTATTATGGGTCAACAGCTGCGTTAACCGACGGAAGGACTGAGGGGCAATTAAAATGAATTGGCAAAAATATATCTTCCTAATTTACTCCAATTTGTTATTTATGCTAACATTGTATGGCTTCTATGGTGACACTAAACAGAATGGACCCAATAATGGCAATTAACATAAAAATATAATGGCTAATCAAATTGACAGCAACTGTTTCTCATCATCTCGACACACAATACATTATCAAAACAAACTATTATGAAGGAGGTAATTTCAGTGTTCTATTCAACCTGCTTCATGTGTGCAGTCAGGGAGATGTGTACCAGCAATTACAGCTGAATCTAAAAAACTAAACAAATAACTTAATCGCTGTCGTCCTCCTTTTTTCTTCTTCAGGAAGCAGTAATCAGGATTTACTAAAAATAACTGGTGTATAATAGTATAATGATGATGCATATCGTAGAATAGCTAATAAGGAATAAAATATGCTTCTGTGTGTCTTTTTTTAAAATAGGTTCACATGAAGTGGAAAAAATACTGTTGAAATATATAAAAAATAACTAAGCAGTAGTAATAGTTGTCAGATGTCTCAACATGAGTTGCTTAATAGTTATGGATACTTACTGCATGTCAATAGAAATGTAAAATTAGCTGAATGTAGTAGCAAAACTTGGCTTGATTGGGCAGAAGACTGAAAACCTAAGTTAAAGTAGAATTCCCTTAAGCAGAAATAGTTTACCAGTTGCTCTTCCACTGCATTTTCAGGATCATTCTTAGTGGTATGCTGCGTGGTAGTTTTCCATTGGTCTAACCACATCCTTTGTTTTATAGTTCATCAAGAAAATCTTTGAGGGTTCATAGACGTCTATCTCTGCACTAAATATATTAAAATGGACACTACTTCCAAATTTGATGCAGTTAAAATAATCTTATTCTTTGTAATGAACAACTCTTCAAATCATTGTTGGCCAGTATCTAAAATCCAGTATCTTAAACAGCAGGGAAGGGAATATCGTTATATGGAACAAAAGTGCAAGAGATGAACTTGAAGGGTTTTAGTTGTAGTGTGGTCCAGATGGATCTAATGTCTACTCAAGCAATTTCTAGAGCACAGAACAGTGGCAGCGGTAGGAGAGCATCCAGGTGTGCACTTTGGAGCTAGAGGAATAGCACCGAGGCTTGACATAAATGGCCTTCAGACCATTTAATTGAGTATCATATTCCATAGGTACACATCTGCAGGTTTTTGAACTACATGTGTGATTACTGACATGCAGTAGCCTTCACAGATGTGTAGAGCACGGTGATGTTGTAGCTGTAAAGGTGTTTATGCACTTGCTCTTATTTGAATGACACATTCCCAAATTATGGAACCACAGTTGGGGTGGGAGGAGGGGAATACAGACAAACACCTGTATTCATAAAAAAAGTAGACATTAATTATATTTTTCTTAGTTCATTGTATTGTACAATATAGTAAAGCACCAAAATTATTGCTTTGTCTCATCATTCTCATGGCTTTCATTTTCCTGCTAAAGCATCATTGTGATACATGTATCTGTAAGAATGGATAAATGCATTTTAAATTTCTGTAAGAATTTATAAATTTAGTTGATTCATATAAGTGCTCGGTGTAAATTGTTAGGAAAAGCATAGAGGGGGAGTAAGGACACTTTGTAGCACAACACTAATTCCAAAAGCTGCCATGAATAGAACATACAAACTGTTGGAAGAAAACCAAATAGAAATAATCACTTTTTAATCCTGGACGTACAAATGAGTGCAAGAGACACACTTTTGAGTTGGGTTTTTAATTGCTATCTTCTTTCATTCCAGTATTCTGACAAGGCCCTGTACACTCAGCTCTGTTTCTACCGATACATTTTTGATGTGGACTATGCGATGGATAAAGTGCTTACTGAGGAGGAGAAAGGTATGTTTAAATTTTTAATTAATTAACTATGGTTTAGTAGCAATTTGCATGCTAGACACTAAACCTACTGTACTCTTCAAATCTGAACTATGAGGCTGTAATCTAAAACAGAAAACAGAAGAATGTATGAATTTAAGAATCCCTTGTAAAGGGGAATGTGTTCAGTCAGAGTTCATCACTTTAAGAATATATTACATGCCCCCTTTCTTCTTTTGAAGTGACTGTGTTTTGGAAAATGCTTTTCTTGCATGTTACACCCTTAGAGAAAACTCTTTGCTTGAAGGACATGTTAGCTTCAGTAAATAAATTAATTAAAATATGTACATATTTAAAACTTACATTCAACTGTTAGTATTAAAGAGACACTTTTTATCAGGAAGAAAAATGAGGGCACAAGAAAAGCAGTGATGCTAATTGTCTACAAACCTCTCTTAAATAAACGACAGATTAACCTGATAAAAATTAACCTGATCTTAGGAAGATTTTTTTTTTGTCCTCTCCCAATTACCATAACATTTCTGAACTAAAACGTTTCTAAGCTGTAACGGATCAATGGGTTTTTGTGCAGCTAAGCTGATTTTCAAGCTGACACTTCTTAGAGTGTGCTAATGCTTGGAATTCTGGAAGAAGACATGTTTGGGTCCCACCACTGAAGCACATTGTCCACAGAGAGCACTTGGCCGTGTCCTCTGCCTGTGAGGAAAATGTGCTGCAGTGGGGACTGTGTTCTGGTGGCTGCTCTGCTGCCAAAATCACCCCCATCCCTGCCCTGCATCTGCAGTTAAGTTACTGAGTGGTGATAAGAGATTAAATAAAACTCAGTCTTTCTGAATGTTATTTTGATAAACCACATATGGAAATGAAAATAGTGTAACCTCTTAGCTAAAAACTGCTCAATTAAGTAAACAGGCTGCTTTTGGCCTGTAGTACTTATGTTTCTTCTTGCAGAGGTTCTCATTTTCTCTCCTAATCACTCTAAGGCAGTGAGCTCACTCTGATACTTGCATTTCACAGTGTCTTTGTACATCCAAAGAAGTCACAGTGTGTAGCCATGTCAGTCTAACACACTCTGGAGATGTACTGAGGGAATGTTATGGGCTGGATGCTACTGACTGGAGCCAGTAGCTGTGTGTAGATCTCACACCCAGTGTAAGGACATAAGAGTAGAAAACACTTAGTGGGTGATCACATCCAGTGCCCTGCTACAGCATTCCACTGCATTTTTCAGGACTACAAGTTTCTGGAACTTCAGTTGGAAATCTGTGAGTGGTGGTTCTCCTTTTGCTGCAGTTCCAAATTGTGTTTCAGCCTATTGATCTGTGATGACTAAAAATTCACCATAATTTTCATGTTCTAACTTGTTTGTGGCTATTTTATGGCCATTCACTACATGTTTATTTGTTTTACTTCACTGATGTTCTCTGCTATGCTTTTGGAAACAGTGATGACATCTCTGTTTTGTTTTGCAACTAAGGCAAGACACTCCTAGCTTTTTTTAAGAAGAATTGGTCTCTACTATATGATTCTTCCTCTTAGCACCTTGGTGTGCAGTCTTTTCTAGGTTGAATTAATCTTGGGAGTGTGAAAAACTGGAAATCATTTGGTGTTTTAGATAGTGTGTCTCCAGTGTCTTGTACACTGGGTCTGTGTATGTGCTGGAATTACGTCTTCTGGTGCTTTATTGAGCCACCTATGTCCTGTTCATAGCTGTTCATATCATTAAATTGTAGTGAAAGAATGATAGAAATCCTGAGGTTTCAGAGAGTTTCTTTTCTTCCTGTCGTTTCAGAATCATGGGTTTATTCATATCTCAGGTTCATGCCACTTTTTTTACTTAATTTTCCTGTTTTCATTAATTTTTGACTGCTTAATCTCATTTGTAATATTAGGTTTCAAGGTTAATAAATTCTCTCTGAAAAATAGTGTGGTGGCTTCTGAATTCACATAATTTACCACCTTCTGCTTTAATGGGAAAATATTTCTTGGACCCTGACCACTAAGTTCAATAAAATTAGTTTTCAGAGTAATTCTTAAGGAATTGTAAGAATTCTAGTAGGACTTTTTTCTCTTGGACAGTTAACCTTTCAGCATGGTGTATTTTTCTCTTTGTCATAGCTGTTTGAAAATTATTGCATTATCTTCTTCAGCAAGCCACTGATTTCAGTCTTGGTGTTGCACCAGGAGTCAAGGCCAGATAAATTAATTCTCTTCATTTTCCTTTGGCAATTGATTCTCTTCAAAGCAGTTGGCTATGTGGGTATGGTAAACATGTGTATAATTCTGTCCCATTTTTTGTATCTCTTTTGGGAGGAAGATCTCTTTCTACAGTAAATGCAGAATTTGACAATAATTATCTATGGCTATTTGTGCCACCTTTCTATTTTATAGGTACCAGTGTCCTCTGTCTTCTAGTATATTTTACTGATGTGATACACTTCATGTTAAACTCTGTAGGATTAAATAATTTTCATGCACCATTTTTTTTTGTAGCTCTGAAATGGAAATTTAGTGAACTCCCATTAATGATGGGAGCTAGTGTTGAAGCTAGTGTTTATTTTCCCTTGTAACAAAGGAAAAAATATTTTGTTTCCATGCCATCATTCAGAAGCCATTTTTCTTTGATCTGTGATCAGCGCCTTTATCAAAAATGGTTGCAAAATTTAAATATAGGTTTTGTATGTCATTGGTATTTTCAATCTCCTCTTTCTATGTGACTAAACCACTGCTTGACTGTTGTTTTGATTTTGGTTTGGGAGATTTTTTTTGCTTTGTTTTACGTTGTTTCTTGAAGCCCAAATTCCATAGACTTTTGTTGTTTCTACCTCTTATTGCCATTTTTCCTGAATTTTTAAACACCGATTCTTCTTTTTTGTAGATTCTGTTTATTCCTATTAGCAGCTTTAGTTGTTATTTGTCTTGGAATGTTCTTCTATAAAAAGAAAAAAGTTTTGATGGCTACAGATTGAAGATACAAATCTGTTTTCCGCTGTAGTTTGAAAGAATTCATGTGTTGTCTCATTCAGAACCTTGAGATTTCACTACTAGTTCACTTGCATTTTCTGTTCTTGCCTCTTCAAAATGCAGAATCTTAATTACAGAGCAGATTTTGTTTGTTCAGTTATTTATACTGAAGGCCCATACTATTTATTG
Source organism: Argya squamiceps (assembly GCA_037834095.1). Classification (NCBI taxonomy): domain Eukaryota; kingdom Metazoa; phylum Chordata; class Aves; order Passeriformes; family Leiothrichidae; genus Argya; species Argya squamiceps. The sequence goes on from JBBMKD010000001.1 coordinate 102,707,563, forward strand.
AAATGGAATCTAAAATAATAATTGTGAAATCAGTGGGAGTTCAAAAAGGTATTCAAGCTGCTTCCCTTCCTGCTGAAGGATCAATACCACAGCCTACTTTTTACAGATGGGCTAAATTTAAAAATCCTCAGCAATGCAGGTTCTACAACTTGGCAAGTTGTTCAAACAGTTTTTTGTGGTGTTTGGTGTTCTCACTGTAGTTATTGTGGAGAGCTGGTCTTGGTATCTGAGGTGAATTTTGCTTTCTGAAGCTTATTCTGTGCACAATGGATGATACACTGTTCTCTTAGAGAGTTTTGAGTATTTGAAATATGCCATGCTCTATTCTAGGTCTCTTTCAACTACTAACGTGTTTCGTGGAGGAGCAGCAGGAGAGTTTTCCACTTCTCTGTGTCTTCGGCTTGTTTTTTGTTTGTGGGTTGGTTGGTTGGGTTTTTTTTTTCATTTTTCTAGACCTTCAGTAGACCTTCAGGTCTACCACAGAGGAATACAGCAGAAGGATTAATTAATATTTTTTGCAGACTCTTCTTCTGCTTATTTATACCAATGTGGCAATTACAACATTGTTCACTCGTGTTTTATTTGGGATGTACTGTAATCATTAGATAGTTATTGTTCCATCTTTTTCCTGTGAGAATCAAGGATAAGCTGACTGGTCTATGTGATGTTTTCTTGTTTCAGTGACTGGTAAAGTTATATCACCCAGGAATATTTGGATGCTATAGTTATGGGTCTTTTGTCCTATTATTAATACCAGCATTTATCCTCCAAACTGATGTTTCCTTTAATGTCGAGGTTTAAGGTCTGTTATGATGATACAATTTAATAGGTTAACATTGTGATACTGTACAAGGTTTTTAGTTGTCATACTACCAGAAGTGAAATTCTGAAAATTCTGGGCTGTCTTTCTGAATTAGGAACTGTTGCACAGTTAGTATTAGGTTAAAAACCAGTTTAATTTTTAATATTGCTATGCCCAAACCCCTGATTTAAGATACCAGTAATACTAGAAGGGCTGTTTGTTTTCAATTATTTTTTTAATCTGAAAAGGAAAAAATGCTCTATTGTGAGTAGCAACATACTCAGCATGTTTTCAACACTTTCTGACAGTTTTTTGAAGCTGGACTGTGATTTTAATCAGACATTGCTACTTAGGTGAGCAAGCAGAGCAGTAAAAAGCAGCAGGAGTAGCAAAGTAGTAGCATCCTCTCTTCATGTAGATGAAAAAGGATAGGCCAACTATCAGTGATTTTGGACATTTGAGGCTCAACTAATGGCATGTGCTTTACTCTGTGCCTTAACTTCAGAATGGAAACCAATGTATTTTTATGGCTATGTCATCAGGAGATCAAAATAGAGTGTAGTAATCTTTATCTCATTATTCCATTCAAACATTGGCATTGTTAAATATTCAAAGATATTACTGTTTTCATTTTGCCTCTACTGCAGTAAAATGAAAACCTCTGAAAGCAAAGAGAAATGGAGCTCCCATAGAGTCACTGCAACTACTGTGCCTTGCACAGATGTCTCCAGTTTAGTTTCCCCTGACATCATCTGGCATCAAATAGAAAATAATGATGCTGCAATCTACTTATCCACAATGCATTAGTATCACTGAGGCTGTTCATGGTGCTGAGATCTTTCTGGAGATACTGGATCCTGGTCATAGGATTTTTTTTTGTTCCATACTGTAGAAAGGGGCTGGAAGCTACTGCCCTTTGGCTGTCCCATTTCTGTGAGAGGGAAGGTCACAAATGTTGTTTGCAAGACATTTAACTATTTCAGAGACAGAAATTGCAAAGCTGCTTCGGTGGATTCTTTCCTAGAGTATATTCAACAACCCGTGGAGGTTTGATTCTGAAAAGTCTCAGCATATCCTCTTAATGGATAAGCAGAAGAAAATGAGGATGAGAGGAAGATAACTTTGGGAAAAGCAGTTAAATATTCCTGTGTAGTAGGGAGACCACTTTGTGGAAATAAAATGTAATTGTTTTGATCATATACTTACAGGCTGCAGTTCTGTAAAACCAAATGCATATTCAAAGGATGTTTTCATGTTTTTATTACAGCTTTTTGTGTGCACCTCACTCCACCCTTCCATGCAAACATCAAAAATCCCTAGTTTACTTTATGGATGAATAAACTGAAAAATTATGTTGGGAAAAAAGAAACTCCTCTGGGCTGTTAGACCTAGATGTAAAAAAAATCAGCTCTGAATATTTGTGAGAATCCTGTCAGTTCAGTGGTGAGTGTTTTTCCTCAGTGTGTTCATAACTTGGTGTGTCAAGTAGCAGACTGAAGTGATTTTGTTTTTTTCTAATGGAAGGCTTTTTGTAAATCAGAACAATTTGCCACATTTTTATCAATATACATACAGAAGACTACAGCAAAGTACTTGTTGCAATAGTTAAGAAAGGAGATACAGTTTTCTATATGTGCATTACAGTGGACAGTAAGAGATTGTATAAATTACCCAGGTGTATCTCTATGTGTGCATTTAGTTGTAAGATGGCAGCAGCTGAAACCTGGCCTGTCTTTTTTCAGAAGGAACAGTTCAATAAACAAAACATTTCTGATGGCATCACATCTCCAGGCACCATCACTAAGACTTCAGTTCACTGTAGTGATCTCCACATCCAAGCAAACAAAAGCTTCTCTGCACATTTGCTGTCAAGTACTTTGTCTTCCAATCATGTTGTTTTGAAGAGACTGTAAAATAATAATTTTCAATAATTTAATCTGAGTCTTTCTTCAAAAGCACTTGTTCATTTTTCCTTAATGTGTTGTTTTGAAGAGAAAGACTTGCGAACTTTTTTTTTAAATTTGAGTCACTATTTTGCGAGTATTTTTAAATCTAACTTTTTTAAAGCAAAACCTACAGAACATTATTTGCAATAGGGTTTTGAGCCTTCTGATGTAATATATGGGCATTTAGATCATCTTTAAATCTAAGGTTATTCTCCCCTAGTGATCATGCCTTTTTTTATTGGTATTGGCCATTTTTAAGATCTTAAGCGTAATGTTTTCTCCATTCTGTTTCTCTTCATGTTGTCTTTTTGAGAGATCTAAAAATTCTAAATAAACCACATTAACACTGTACATTTCTATAAGCAGTTCTCTGAGCACAAAATAGAATGGGTTGGTACACCTCTCTTGGAGTTGTTTTCTCTACTTGTGAGTGAAATAAGTAGAAATAATAAGTAAAAACAATTATAATATGTCTGCAATGTGGAAAATCTGTGGCATGAGAGGAATGCATTTACTGTGGCTCAGACCACTAAAAAAGGAGGTTTGATTAATGAAGACTTTTTTCCTTCTATTGATGTTGCAGATGGGATGAAGTGGTGGCATAGCTGATTTCTGACTCCTCATAAGTTGGAATGGTTATTTGACCATGGGGTTTTTTTATATGTGGAAAAAAGTGAACAGAAATATCTGCTCATTTGCACTTCAGGATTTTTTTTCCTACTGAAGTATGAATAGGTGCAGGTCAACTTGTTATCTCTAATCCATGCAATGACATCATCTCTCTGGTGTCATCTGTCTCCTCCTTTATCCGTTCTCTTGTGAGTTTCTCTAAACAGAAAACATCTCCAAACCAGTTTTTTCTTCACTGTTTCTATTCTGTCTGAAACACTGACATTTCTATTATAGAGACCTTCGTCTTCCTGGTTTCATCTCCTTAGTAAAGTTTGGGTTTGGTTTTTTTTTTATGGGGGTCAGTTCTGCTGTTGTTTGCTGCAAGTCAGAAACGATGGCATTTTAGTGACTCACAGCAGTTTCTTCTTTTCTGTAGAGAAAAGTGCAAGACTAGCACATTTTTCCTTTTAGAAGACCCAAAAGTTTTATGGATCTGATGGTACTAAAAAAAAAGTTATAAATTCCTGTGTTTTACATATCAGAATTCTGACATCAGTGCAACTTCTAAAAAAAATTGTTTTAGTAGAAATTGGAAATAAAAATGTAAACAATTTAACTCTGTAAAGTGCATTCAGTATGTCTGCCTAGACATCAGAAAGATAATGTAAAGCTAAGGCTTAAAGAGATTTTTAAAAAGATACAATTATCTGTATGATTTTTAAGTCTCATAAGAAATGTATTTTAGAACTTGCCAGTGATGGCTTATAATCACTTTGATATTTTGAGGAAAATGGTAGCTTTAAACAGATGATACAGAATTTATTTTTAAAAATGTATTGTGCTTATACAGTTGATGGCTTTTATTTCCATAATGTTTTTTACTACATAATTATACATCTTAATTACGTAATTACCGTCATAATTATTATGTAATTACATGTAGTTCCACTAATTACAAAATCAGGAAGTGTAATTATCTACTAAAAACTTTCTGAAATCTTATTTGTTCACTAGAGATTATTTAAAAGACCAGTGACCTACTGAAGATGGTGCGCAGTGTTGTACTTCACACCAGCACTCTTTTTTTCCCCTTCCTCATGGACAGTACAGTTTGACAGGGTTGTGGAAAGGCTTCCAGGTCTTTAATTATGACTTGCCTTGATATGAGGTGGGAGAACTCAACTGTGTTGCCTGCAGATTTAGAGCCTCTTAATTTTTGCCACTGATACCTCATGTCTTTAAATTTAAAGACTCTGTATCTGAACATCCAGAAAATTGTGTGGTTTGAGTGAACACCTTTGTGACATGGTTTGTATAGTTGAGGAAGTCTGGTTCAGGTGTTTGGTGTCAGGTATAAAGATATTTGAGAAAGATTGTTTGTGGCTGTGCATATGTGGAGTAAAAGCTTGACTCCACAAAAAATAAAGGGAATGCAACTGATTTCTCGTGGTCCAAAGATTTCTTTTATTGCATAAAACTGCTTTTGAAAAAATTGTTTTCCTGTACTGATATGCACTTACATCTGTATGTTGTTTTATTACTTACTTACTATTGCACATTCTTGAATATAAATTTGTCTAATCATGCAGTTTGAAAACAAAAATAGTTTACTGCATGTTACAGAAGAGTAAAATTAATATTCAGGACAATCAATGGTTCTTGTGTCCTGGTGTTGTGTTAAAAGAAGATGGTAACTATATTTTCTATAAATAAATAAATCTATAAATAAATATTTCTATAAATAAACAAATATTTCTATAAATAAATAAATCACATGCTACCTTTAGTAGTTTGAATGAAAAGAGTATTGTAAAGTGTTAGATTTGGTGGTCTTTTTTCATTTAGTAACACTGTGATGTATGAAAATGGCATCAAAGAGACAAAGCTTTCTCTCACGTGCATTATGACAGCAAGCATTTATTTATTATGTCACAGTATTAAAATCACCCAGAAGAAATACAATTTCAGTAAGAGAAAGCAGAATTAATACAAAAGGTATAATTTTTAAAAAGTGATCACTAGTTGTGATAGTAATAAAAAGGAAGAAAATTGTAATCTATCGCAGAAGGTGAAAAAGAAACACGAAGAAAGGGGGACACTGAAATACTGAAATTTCTTTGGAACATCTCAAGATTTAATACTGTGTTGCACATGTATCATAGCGTAATTTTTCTGTGCTTGTTACATAAGGCAACTGTCTTATTGTATACTTGCCAAAGCTATTCTTAACCACCAAACTTGGCCTGGGTTTGCAGTTGATGTGAATATGTCACCTTCTTGGTGGTAAATGTAATTACCTCAACTCACATCTCCTAAGTATATGAATCCTGAAGAGAAATTGTATCCAAACCCATTTAAATTACATTGACCATTAAAAGGAACACATGGAGTCATTATTTGTGAAAGCAGGAGCCTTATTTAATCTCCAAGATTTAAATTATTGCTGCAAATAAAATTATGTTAATTATTATGCTCACTGACGTATAATAACTACACAGGAGACATTTCTTTTGAAATATCTTTCTGTATCCTCAACAAACAAAGGATTTCTATCAAATACATTATGAAAATATAGTTATGCTCTCTTCTCTATGAAATGGATGGAGATAATCTCTTCTTTTTATTAGAGACTAGCAAGCCATGTAGAGAACAGTATAATGGAAAATTTTTGTTTTATTCCATAGGGGACATAAAAATGGTGCATGATATATGTATAAAAATGTAGCACAAGACAAAGAAGTGTCTAAATGCAGCTTAAATTTTATTTAAATAAAAAAATACTGCCTTCTGTAAAGCAGTATTGCATTTTTGCCATGTCTACTTCAGAAAATTGTGGTGGTATCAACTGATGAGATTGATGTTTTTCTGAAGGAGCAGGGACAGTTGAGCACTTGAAGCCATGGGTGTTGCTGCCTTGAAAATAAGGAATGCGCAGGACAGTGTTTGAAGTACATATTCCAGAAAACAAATACCTCTTTGTCTCCTGGGCAGAGCCTCCACTTGCAGTTCTCAAGTCCCTCTCTAAGCAAAGCCACACTCATTCTGTGACCTTTGTAGTTATTTTGAGGTTGATCTCACTCTAACAATCCAGCTACCAAATTTCATGTTTCAGTCTAATGTAGTTGGCTTTTGAGAACAGATTAGTCATCTGTGACAGGCCAAAACATGGTTCAGCCTTAAAAAAAAAAAAAAAAATTACAGAAGGATGTTCTTCTGTCCTGGCTTGTGTCTCTTCTGGGAGGGAGCCGAGATGGGTACAAGGGGCAGCTGGTCAGGTTAGGGAGCTCTTTGTTTTTATCAGGCATAAATAGGTTTGGAAGAAGTTGATTCGATCCTGCAAGGATTACAACATGTTAAATGCATATCAAAATGTTTTCCTATCTTATATTATTTAACTCAGAATATAATAATGTAATTGTTTTGACATGAAAGCGTTACGTACGGTAGTATTTCCACTTATCTTTAAATAGACATTTTTCACTTTGTGAGAGATGCATGCAGTAAGACAAAACAAAAAATGAATAAAAAGAAATGAGTGACAGCCTAAGCTAGTTTATTTATATTATAAAAACAAATAATATTTGACATTAATAGAATTCTAAAGACTTGGAATTAAAATATTTAGCTACTTATGGTATTGTTTTATATTTCTAATGTGATACTATATGTTCCATAAACTAACAGTAGCACATTTGTCAGATTAATATTTTAATTTGAGATTCTGTTACCTAGCCATGGCAGAGGGCAAAAAGCCTTAAAGGGACTTTTTTTTTTAAATAGAGCTGAGCCTGTAGTTTAAAACATACTTAATGAAAAATAGTGGTGAGTGACCAGAACCAATATAGTTAACATACTTAGAGCATTAACTGCCATGTTTTTGAAGAGTAATGGTAAACTACAGTAATCAGGAACATCATGTGGAATATTTCATGCTTACATTTTGTATTGTACAGGAATTAATGGGTTTGAAACTGGTTATTATGAATGCAATGTCATGATGACTTGTGATGTCATTCAGTTATTTTGAGTAGTACTGAAATTAAGAGATATAAAGTGTAGCTTCTTGTTTGGAAACAAGTGCCGTGTGTTTTTTGAGCACTCTTGGGGATGGTGACTCCTCCACATCCTTGGGCATCCCATTCCAGTGTTTAACCACTCTTTCAGTGAAGAAATTTTTCCTAACATTCAACCTGAACCTGCCCTGGCAACTTGAGGCCATTTCCCCTTGTCCTGTTGCTGTTTACCTGGGAGTAGAGGCCAATCCTCACCTGGCTGAACCCTCCTTTCAGGGACTTGTAGGGGAGCAATGAAGTCTCTCCTGAGCCTCCTTTTCTCCAGGCTTAACACCCCCAGCTCCCTCAGCTGCTCCTGGTAAGGAGTCCTGCACCAGATCCTTCGCCAGCTTTCTTGCTCTTCTTGTGACACAGTCTAACAAAAAAGAGAAAGAAACAGAGGTTGTAATTTGAAGGTCTAGTTTCTGAAAGTCTGGATGCAAGTTGAAAACCACTATTTCTGTTTTTTCCATTTCTGTTCCCCAAGGATTTATCAGCTGCTTCCCAGTTTAAGCTCTATTTCAGGTAGCACAGCAGCCATATGGAAACAGCCATAAAGGTGACCTGGACACAAATTAAAAATATTTTTTGATTTTTCCAAAAAAACAGGAACTCTGATAAAATTCAGAAATTACCATGAAGGGTCCTTGCCTTTTTGAACTTTCGAATACGATCGGAAGAGTTTGCTTCCTTTTGGTCTTACTGTGTTGTTCTGGCAAATTTTGAACAAGAAAAATATTCAGTCAGGAGTTCCTATTTAGACAAAACATGCATTTTATTTCAGTATTTAGTCTATTAACATATGAGCATGTCAGTAGTTTCTACCAAATACCAAAAACTAGAATTTTTGTTCTGTTAAGACATTTAGCACTTGAGATTTTTGATACATACATGTGTTCTCTATCCTGCAAATGACTACTAATGCTGCTCTGACCCATAGGAGCAACAAATATGCTTTGTTTCAACCTGAGTCTCCAGAACCCACTTTTGCCTGTGGTGTCTGTGGGTTTTGGGGCAGCTCTGATGTGTCTGGCCACAGCTCTCGACACTTCTCCATTTCCAAGCATCTCTATTGCCCTGATAAAAACCACCCTCCCCCTCATGTAGATCCTGGGTTTGCTCAGCTCTTCCAGCACAGAATCATAGAATGGTTTGGGTTGGAAGGGACCTTGAAGATCACCTAACTCCAGCCTCACTGCCATGGGCAGGGAACCTTCCACTAGACCCTATTGGCCACCCAGCCTGGCCTTGAACATTTCCAGGGATAAGGTATCCACAACTTCTCTGGGCAACCTATGCCAATGCCTCACCAGCCTCACAGTAAAGAATTTCTTCCTAATATCTAATCTAAACCTGTCCTCTGAGTTTGAACCTATTTCCCTTTGTCCTGTCACTACATGCTCTTGTAAGTAGTCTCTCTTCTCTTAGAGTCTTTCCTCTAAGTTCCCTTTAGTGTGTTGTGGTTTTCCTTCTTCCAGTTCTATTAATGGCTTTTTAAATGGGAAATATGATCATCTAGATAGATTCTTGAGGTGTGATAGGCATGCTGGGCTTTTAGGAGCCCTCATCTTCACACTTTTTTTGCTTAATAAAGACTGTTCAGAGATGCATTGGAAATAGCTTTCAGTTTCCTGCTACCATAAGCATCCATTGTCACCTGCTGCATGTTTTAGACCCATGTTCCTTCAGGCATTGAGGTGCTGGTGCTTTGCTGTCATGAAGGCCCTTGGCTGCTCTTGGGTCACCATCCTTTACCAAAGAATAGATGTGAAAGGCAGACTTGGCAGAAGTTTCATGAGGATAAAGGAAAGAAGGGTAAAGTATAACCGTGGATTACCACTGTATAAGGTAATCCTTATCCCTAACATCATGTGGTAAAACCTTACACTACACATTCATATGTTAGGATGCAGTTACTTGCCTGTGTGCCTGTACTGTGACTGTAGAAATAATATTGGTGGTTCAGCATTATGCTTCAAAAATTGTTTCACTTTGAGAGGATTTGAGTTGTTGAGGATTTTTTGTTGCATAGTGATTATAAGGTAAGCTCCTCTTTCATGGGGAAGGAAAAGCCTGTGGGTTATTCATTTGGTCTTTGATTCTTAAGAGACAGGTAAAGAACTTCCAGTTGTCCTGTCCAAATTCATGGCACTGTGTTGGTACTGTAATTAAGGGCCCAACAAAATATTAATACTTAAGGTAACATTTTATTAGCTTGCCACAGGGATTCATGTGGATTTTTTTGTTAAAGAGGTTGTATTTTGTAAAGGAAATGAGAAATGCATGCTCTGAACTACATGAGGACAGAGCTTTTGTGCAAAATAAGAATAAAGACATAAAAGAACAGAAAAGATGTGTGAAGTGAATTTGACAAAAAACAATCCCAAAATTCTTGATATGAAAAATGTGGGCAAGAGGAGGAACAGAAACGTTGAAGGATTTTGTAGAAGCAATAGTAAATGAAACTAATTTGCAGTTCAGCCAGACAGTCAAATAGTTCATTGCAAAATTTAGCCTTTATTTTTATGGGTTGTTTGAATCCAGTGTGTTTAAAATTAAGTCCTGTGTTTCCAGTAGGAACTCCCTAAACTGGATTTCATTACACTTATTATCCTGCAAGAAGTTTTTCTCGATTAGGGAATTGTTATTCTATGTATGTATTACTGAAAACTGTTGTACAATTGTGGGCACAGCCTTAAACTGATTTAAGTCATCTCTAAAAGAGTTCTAGACTTGAGTTGACTTGAAAATATAATTTTGTATCATTGTTCTGGATGTGTACAGTGAGGACTTTGGAAAAGTATGTGTCAAAGAAAGGTTTTTTTACTGTCCTCTAAACATAAAATATGATTTGGGAGGCAATCTCTCTTTGCAGAAATCAGCACTTTTATAGATGGAGTGCATCCTTCTTGGGAAGTTTCTTCAACACTTGCAAGCTGATATTTTTGAAGTGTCTGGAGTAGACCAGTATTTCTGTTGAATAGCACATTTTTGAGGGCCATTATTATGATAAACCATGTTCTTAGCATAATTCAAGTTGGTATATATACTTTGATTTTAAAAAATTTCGTTCTTTTCAAACTGGGAACTACAAACAGCACTCAAGAAAAGACTACTATTGAACTTACACATAAAATTTTACATTTAAAATTTTTCAATGACATGGGTACTTTGTGTCCTCAAGTGTGCCTAGCTAAGAGAGGCCCAAGGAATGCCTGAAGACCAAACAAACATTTCATTATAAAGCAAAGCTTTATAGAGCAATATATCCCAATTACATTGATAATACAAACTACCCCAGTGACAGGCCTTTTAGGTAGTAAGAAGCCATCCTTATCTTTCAGCTAATAGACCTCTAATAAAAGATACTGGACCCAGCACTCCAGATATTTTCTCCAGGGCTGAGCAAAGGAAAAAGTTCACCTCCCTGCACCTGCTGGTGATGCTCTGGCTGATGCAGCCCTCAGTGCTGTTGCCTTCCTCCTGCAAGTGCCTGTTGCTGGTTTGTGTTCAGCTTGATGTGTAGACACTCCTTACCTTGTTACACAGCGAGCTGAATCTGTGAGTCCTGTGTGAGATGGGGCTTTGCTGTTCTCTTTCTGTCTAAGATAAAGCAAAGCAGGCATTCTCCACCAAATGTCACGAGTGGAGAATATTCTCTGCAAAAGGGTGCACCTCACTGCTGGCTTTAAGGTCTCAAAGTTCAAGCATTTGTATGTGAGTTTATCAGGCTGTGGTCGTTATTATTTTGGGGAGAATTAGGCAGTTCTAGGACTTGGCTCAGCTGATCTCATCTGTACTAGGCTGGTGTGGATCACACAGGAGAAATGCCTCCTTGTTTTGCTGGTTATAAAGGAGGTCCAGGGTGTTGATTTGTTCAGATCTACACAGCATTATTACAAGGACATGTTATCATGTTAGATGCCAAATGTGAAAAATTGATGTGTGCAGCACTCCAGAGGTTTTTCACCAAAAAATAAAAAGTAACATGGAAGTAGTTCTCTTTATCCTTCTCAAGTTACATCCTCTGTTGGCTAAAGCGAAGTGAGAAAAGTGTGTTCTGAAATAAACTATTTCTGCATCCCAGAATAACCTGTTTTTGAAGTGTGCATAGCTAATTGTATAGACTCTGGGGAAGGCATCTCATCACAAGGAGGCAAAACTCTGTAACTTCCATCACTCCTGTAGAAAAGGCTGTCTTGAGGTCTACAAACCAGCTGGTTAAAAATCATTTTCAGAATGGAGTTCTGGCTTCTGTCACAGGAACAGGCTGTTGTTTTGTAGAGAAACAGAGGTTGTAGTTCTCACTGGTACTATTTTTTGAAGTGACAAATCTAGAGATGAAACTTCTTGTATTGGGTCACTTGAAAATTAATTTGCAATCTCAGGGTGAACAGTTGTTGTTTATTAATAGCTATTTTTTATCTACAGAAGATTCTAGCAGTTAAAAGCCAACTCCATCAACCTCTGCTTTTTCATATTCAGTAAATACAGGGATTTTGATAACTCCAGACAAAGTTATCATGGGGAGGAGTTTAATATGCTACAGATCATAGCACATAATCTTTCTTTCTTCTGCTTGAATGTCAAGCATGAAAAAGGAAAATATACATTTACAAAGTTGACTTTAGAAGGGCCTTTAAAATACATTTTCTTATAGCAGAGCAGCCTCAGATAATCCATTATTTTACTTGTTAGACCCTCTTTAGGGAGGGCAGAAGACAAAAGGCACTCACAGATTTGTAAGTGTATCAAGTTAGTACACTGAGATCAAAGGCTATCTCTGCCTGAGGGACTCTGCACATTCTCTTTCGGATCATCTGCAACATCAGGGACAGAAAAATCTACAAAGCATTTTGTTTGCTGTGTGTTCAGTCTCCTGTCATCTGCTAATGCAGTCTTTGTCAGAAAGTACTTAATGTTGTGGTACCCAAGTAACCTGCTTCCTTGTTTCAGGTCCATTGTTCTGCTGAATGCATATCTCCTGTATTCCCTGTTCAGGTTTGCTGACTTCACAAACAGGAGATGATCAACAGACATGCTTACCTCGGGGGCAAGGGGTAGAAAACAAATGTATTGGCATCCTGGTAGTGGAGCTGGTTGCATCAGTGGGACAGAGGATATTGTTGTGCTCTTGATGTATTAGTGGCAGCTGAGCCCAGTTTCAGAATAGCTCATCTCTTGTGCTCTAGAAGGGCAGGACAGAGGACACAGACTCTGGTAGATCATGTAGGTGGGGGTCTTTGAAAAGAATTTTGATCACTGTATCAGAATAGCTGCAGGTACGTATTTTATCCACTTCAGTGTCTTGTGGAGAATTAGGAGGAGTGCATAGGGAGAGACAAGAAAAATTGTTTAAGAAAAAATTAAATGTCTGGTGTTCATTTTCTTTTTACATTGGCCGATGTGTTAAAACAGAGTAATGCATTTCTTAAAGTTACTGTACATTATGTTAGAACAGGAGTGATGTTCCCAAGTGCTAAACTGTGGTGATTCTTCATTTTCTCAACTGCTTTACACAGCATTGTAAGGTAAAGGTGGCAGGGAGTCGTTTGTCTCCTTTACTTTGCGAAAATGTTGTTTTTCAGAAATTGGCCCAAGTTGCTTTCCTAAATACGGTATAAGTTTCACCAGCAGTGGAACTTAAGTTATTTAGTGCCTTTCCATGTGAACGACTAATTATTTCTTGGATTCCTTTATCTTCGATAAAATCTAATTAAATTAAGGACCAGTAACTTAAGTTTGCCAGAAATGGTTTAATTTTCCCTGGTTTATCTCATACCTGTTTTACATGACCATCGCTGGAAATGTTCCCCTGCACTTGTTGTGCAGCACCATGACAAGAGATAGTATTTCAGCTCTGGTCACTCTCCGTTGTGTGACAGAGGAAAGATGTTCCTCATTCAGTGTGTGCTGGGGTGGTTCTTGCCCATCCCTTGCACTGGTAGCTTACAGAGTTTGTAAATCAACACCTGTAACCATCAGGGAGTTGGATGTTCCTGGTCCCAGAACGTGGTGCTGCTGGACATCAAGTGACTGTAGCACCAATGACTCACGAGTGAGCTGTTTCCTGAGGAGTTTGACTCTTTAATGCTAAGCAGGACTAGTCTGACAGGATAAAAAGAGAAAATTTACAGTTCAAGAAGGAAAGGAAATAAACTTTTTTTCTTAATTTCTGTAAAGCACATGGGTTTATTCAGGAGGAACATTATATTGGCAGTTTCTTCCATTTTAATACACAGATAGGTGCTGTTTACCTCTGGATGCATCTATAGATGTGGGTCCCCTGCAAGCAACTACTGCATAATTTGATTATGTTTTTCTAGAGGATGATGAAAGATTCCTCTGCACACAGTTGGAAAAAAAATCCTGTGTTGGGCATCCATCCCAGAAATGTATCTAAGCAGCCATGATCTGTGGGATTTTTTTAATGGAATTACATATATCACCAAGAATTATACGTTTGTTTGCTCCTCACAGCCAGATAAACATTTACTCTAAGGGTGAGCAGTATTTCTTTGAATGGGGGATGTTTCAGTATAACAGATTCCCTTTCAGATAGAAAGGAGATACACTTTCATCTTCATCTTTTTTTTTCTGGTGTTTTGGGGATCTGCTTTGCCTCCTAATCTGTAAAATATTGTGTGGAAGGTAGATGAAGATGAAAAATGATGGTGAGTTATGTCTCATACCTTTGAGAATGTAACAAAAGCTCATGATCAAAAAAAAAATTCTGTTACGAAGTTGGTATGTTGCTACAGTCTACAGCTTAAATTAGGAAGAAGCTAACTGTTATCAAATACTTGAACAAAAAGTCATTAATAAGTTGGGCAAGTGTTTATTAAATATATTTTTTTCTGTTTATATTTAAAGTCTTTTTGGATTAAATGTCTCATGTGGTGTTTAATTTTGGTCACGTGCGTCATCCCAAACTAGATCACAAATGGTGTTTTCCCTTTGTTTATAGTTGATTTTCTGTGCCAGCAGCAGATGCTTTAGTCTGTTGTCATCTCTGCTGTTTCAGTGACTGTTTTTGACAGAGCAATTTCCTTTCAGGTGTCTTGTTTTACTTTTGTCTATGTTGTCCTTATGCCTGATATTATGGGAAAGTCATTTCCTCAAATTGGTGATGGTAACGATTTGAGTAAGTAAATGGCAATTGAATTCCAAGTCTTCCAACGGCGCTGATGTGCTGATACACAAGATCATCGTTCTCCAGAAAAGGCTTGTCTACCAGTCATCTTCTGTTACAATTGAAGCTGTGTTTTGGATAATTCTACTGAATTTGAAACGCTTTCAAAATTTTCCTCTCATGCAGGTGCTAATTAATGACTGAGTGGACGCAGTCTGGTAAGGTGCTGCTCCGTTTGTAAGTTAGTTGCAGTCTCATTAGTGAGAACTGGTTTCAGTAGCTTCTGGAAAAATTTTCTCAGCCTGAGAGATCTGTGGGGCCTCCAGGACCAAAATTCACAAAAAGTTAGAGCATGGCAAGTATAACAGACGTGATAGATAAGACAACACTGTTCTCAGTATTTTTTGAGTGGGAAGTAATGAATCTGTGCATTTCTAATTATATGGGAGCTTCTTCTGCTTTTGAAAGTATGTATTCTTCGTGTATGACAGGCTTTATACAAAGTTACTAGTAATTTGTGTACCTACTCTATTGCAGCCAAATATGCATATTTAATATTAACAAGAGCTCATAAAACCCAGTTAAATATGACATACAGTGGAAAAACATCATAAAGAGCAGTCAAACCTTTGAAGTGGAGTTACAATGGGTTATTGCTGTTAGTGAACCACATGACTGAAGCATTGTATTAGAGATCTAGCCTTTCTATTTGAATATTCTGGCTTTTGTGGATTTAAGCAATAACTTGATATGTAAAATGCTCCTTACTAGGAGAGTTCCTTTCCACTCTCCTAACAGTATGTGGCTTTAACTGATTTTGAATATTTTAAGGGTTTCTGGTTCTGTAAAAACTGATTAATTGCTTTTGAAAGCAGGCCATGTTACCAGCTGTTGATAGGTGTGCTTACATCTCTTTTCAGTGTTTTTTGTGAACAACTGATCAAATTAGATTCGTCACTTTTGGCTTGTGGTGATTTTAAATTGAAATGGAATGTATTAAAGCAGCCAACCACGCTGATCATATTGCAAGCCTCATTTAATTTTGTACATTCACCCATTATTGTGCAAAGCAGGATTTTTTTAAATGCATGATTGTGACTGCACCTTTAGCATCTCCAAAGGTCATCAGTGCATAATTTGTTAGTGTTAGATACCTGATTTCTGAAAGCAAGTTCCACAATGTTGCATATACATTAAAGGTGGAGAGCAAAAAAATCAAATTGTTATCATTTCACTGATACACTGTTCTTGATGCTGTCCAAGTGCTTACTGGTGAGTTTAGGCTCCTGCATTGAAACATTTGTATGCAATTGGTCAGTTGGTGTCTGTAGATCACAGAAGTGTCTGTTCTGAAATACTGAGGCACTGCAGCATACATCAGACATTATCACAGAACCACAGAACAGCTTGGGTGGGAAGAGACCCTAAAGATGACCTCATTTCAACCCCCCAGTGTGGGCAGGGATGTCACCCACTCCATCAGATTGCTCAGGTCCCCATCCAGCCTGGCCTTGGACGCTGCCAAGGATGGGGCAGGTAGATATGGCAGTGCGTTGTTACAAAGTTGTTCCTGCCAGGTTGTCAGATTACAGTGTTTCCATGCAGTGTTCACAATAATAAAATATGCTTCTTAAAGCTTTTTCTTCCTTTTTATTAACTGGCACCTTCTTATAATGTATGAGAAGCTGCATAGAATCTTCCAGTTGAATGTCAATAGAAATGCCGACATAATAAATTTTTACACAAACTCCCTCTATCCCTCTCCATACCATTATCTTTGAAAATAAATCTGTAATTTCCCTGTACTTACTAAGATGTAAGTGTCCTGGAAATTAACATTGTGAATATTTGGTGTTCACAAAGTGGTTAAATTCACATTTCATAATAAATTTTTCCAGTTTGTACATAGCTTAATGCAAAAGAATAGTATTTACACAGTAGCTTTCAACAGGGATTCTTGTATTATTTTTGAAAAACGTTGCATAGGCTTTTAATGTAATCTATGCACAGAAAAAATTATTACTTATTCCATCATTTTGAAAATATTTTACAGTGCTGTGTCATTCTGTGTATGACTGTTTCCCTTTCTAGAAATCCTTTGGGAAAGCAGTAGATACACCTCAGTGTCCAGATAGCTGCGGCTAATCTGGGGAAAAGTGGATGGCACCAGCACAGGGTGCGGCTGGAGTTCCACCCTGTTAGCTTGCCCTTTGGTTTACCAGTAGCCAGCTGGACCTGAAGCAAATGTTTCCTCTGATAACCTGGTCAGAATCAGTTTCATTCCAACTCTGAACGGAGTTTAAAATCAGCTTTAGTTACTTTTTTTTCTTTTGATTTGAGTAAGTAAACATTTTTATACCTTTTGAAGAAAAGACACTCTAGTGGCTTCTGTGGCTAAAAGATAACAGTTAAACTCTCAGAAATGTGCAGGTTTGTTCCTCCAGGAGACCCATGACCAAGAAATAAAAGTGAAGAGAGGTTATCATAGAATACTGGTTTGCAAAGACAATTCACCTTGTCCTTGTTTTTATATATGTGTACAAAGCAGCTGTAGCCTTTGTGTGGTCTCTACAGCAGCAGTTGCAAGATGTTTCCAGTTCTCCTGAATAACT
Source organism: Argya squamiceps (assembly GCA_037834095.1). Taxonomy (NCBI): domain Eukaryota; kingdom Metazoa; phylum Chordata; class Aves; order Passeriformes; family Leiothrichidae; genus Argya; species Argya squamiceps. Next base: position 102,724,719 of record JBBMKD010000001.1, read on the forward strand.
TCAGTGTCTGCAGTGGGTTTTTGTGGTTATCCATCAGTTGTCTCCATAGATTTTACAGCTTAAGACTTTGTCATCAGACTTCAAGTCTAGTTGCACTCAGAATCATTACTTAGCTATTTCATATAAATTTGTTCTCAGAATAAATTGTATCAGTGACATATATAACATATCTGGATGTTGTTTACTGGCTTCTTTGCAATCTTGTTTTACGTTTTTCTTATTTTAAAGTCTGATTTGTTAAGAAATGGTCAAGAAGATGAGCTGGATGAACATACAATCATTTGCAGAAACAGTTAATTATGCAAAGGGCACTAGCTGGTACAGTAGTGTAAGTTATTTCTTAACATTAAAAAGAGCTTCTTTATCCAGCTCAATGTCAGAAAGGTGTTCTCAGGACAAAGGACATTTTAATGTCCATTCAAAATGGGTATATTAAATGCCTTGAGCAAAACTTTCATCAATGTCCCTTGTAGTGCTGACTGTCTTTATGGAATGCACCTCTGTCTGTGTCTTTTCTGACCAGCTTAGGTTCGCATTTGTAGTTCAGGTGTCTGAATGATAATTTTGAATATAGGACTTTAACTAACATAGTGTAAGCACAGTACCTGAGGATCCCTGTGTAGAATTTGTAGAATTTCTAGAGGCTTAATGTGGATTTTGGGAAACAGTTGCCCATATCAAACTAATGCCATAATATTTTTTAAAAACTAAATAACTGTATTAGCCAGTTCTCAGCACTGATTCTGAGGCTTTTTCATTAGCCCAGAGTGTTCGTGTTTGTTTCTAAATTCAATGGTTCTATATATTTGTGTATTTTTAAATAATTTCAATGTTTCTTCTATTTAGAGGAATTTCATTTCAGTAATACTAGTTTTCTGTGAGGATGAAGTTCTAATTGTTATCTTCACATAAAGTTTGCAATTAAATACAGAAATATTATTTTCTTTAGTGTCACAAATCCAAAGCATTACTAAGAAGACGTTGGGGTCTGTTATCTGCAGAGCAATAGATTTGTCTGAGTGTGCTCCAAAGTTCATTTTCCTGCTCAGTTCCTACTATCTAAATTGTGGAGTGTTTAGTCACCTGAACCTGTGATTGTGTAGTGAATTATGTGTTCTAAAAACCATTACAGCTGTGAATAGTACCTGGTATTGTCAAAAGACCTTTACAGTTTAGTCTTATGAAAAAAACTGTATTTGTATTAGTGGAGACAATTTCTCTAGGCACAGCATGTTTATATCTTCCAAGCCTCAGAGCAAAACTTGAGTTAAAAGGGTGATCTCTAACAAATTATTTCTCCACTGGACCTTTACTTTCATCTTAACCCTTAGGGTCTTCCTTCCCATATAGTCAGTGATGACATTCATGGTGTGTGCCCTACTGCATCCTCCCCATTTCATTGTCCATAAAGTGGTGTCTAACTGAAGGTGTAATTGTAGAAAAGGTGGGTATTGGAGACTTTCAGCATTAACATCTCAATTTCCCTCAGACTGAGTTTTCCTGTCACACTTTTTAAGTGTGCAAGTTAGGCCTTATCCAGTGTGACTGTGTCCTCTTTAAAGGTTGGGTTTACTGCCTGTGGTGAAGAAGGCTGTGCCCTAAGGAGTGGTGGGCTTGTTCTGGAAGTGAGTTGCCCCATTGGTGTGTGGCTGATGGTGTTGAACCTCTGTGTAGCTGGGGAGGGTCAAGACTGCCTGTGGTAGGCAGAAACTCATATGTAACTCACTGAATGGGGTAGTGCTACATGCTTAGACATCTTTTTAGGTTTTTGCAGTAAATCTTCACTGTTCTGATTTTTTCTTTTTAATGATAGTCACAGCAACACTTAGCCATTCAGTACATTGTTGGTGAAAATTTTGTGTCAAGTGAAACCAAGGTGTAGAGCAGCAGATTTTTTATTAAATTTCATTTTAAGCTTTCTAATTAAACTTTTAAGAAATTTAGCCATTTTTAAATCTTAGTTTTGCACATCTCATTTGAAATGTGTGTGACACTTCTATCATGTGCTAGATACTGGCACTGTTGCTATTAAAATTGAATTTACCAGTTTCAGCAAAAATAAGGTCTGTAATTAACAGATGGAAGTTCTCAGTTTCCAGATCCAGGTCTTCCATTGTATTCTTTGTATTCTTTCCTCCATCTCTGAGAAACAAGAATAGAGCTTCCACCCTTGAAGACTTGTGAGCTTTGATGAGAATGAACATTGCTCAAATTTAAATAATATTCAAACCATTGAAGTGCCTCACATGACCTACAGCAACTCTGACTTGAGCATCTTCAGCAGTTGAAGAGGAATATTTTATGCCATCAAAAATACAGATGCCAGCAGGGGCATCTCTGAAACAAAAATTGCAAATGTGGTTTATTGTTTACGCCTTCTTTTAGAAGACAGGTTTCCCATCACTAGTTATTACTTGTATTCTGCTGCTGTCTAGGTCTGGTGCACCACAGATAGGCAGTCTTTAAGACCTATAGAATTTGCAGTGCAAGAGAAGCAGTGGGTCTGAGGAGGAGGTGCTGTCCAACCTGTTCTGCAGACAAAAAAGTGAAGCCTGAATTCAGCAATTGGTCCTGTATGATGCTACAACATGCTGGCAAAGCTGAGTGTAGCACCTTGATCTTCTGAATGAAGATTCAGTGCTCAGCAGCTGTAAAAACAGCATGAATAGTCTGTCATTTTTATGTTTCCCTGATGATTCAGATAGAGCAGGAAACTGATAGTGTCTTCCAGATAAGCATATATATCAGTTTCATGAGCATTTGCAGAAGAGAAATTTATATTAAGCTTTAATAAGTGCAAAGAACTGTGAATGCTTTTAGGCAAGCATTGCTAGCAGGTATCTTAATTAATTTTTTTTCTAATTTAATCTGTGGATGCTGTGCATTCCGTGGCTTGTCTTGATTGTCTTGACTTTGCTCAGTTCTGTTTTTTGATATTGCAGGGGCTTTTCTGTTTATTTGCTTTTCTGTTTTTAGACTTGTTCCCACTTGACCTTGATTTTAAATGAATGCATCTCTGAACTGCCACTTTCAAGCAAATGCTTTCCAGTATTTTCATCTTTGTGGGGTCATAGAATCATTAAGGTTGGAAAAGATCTCTGAAAGTATCAAGTCCAACCTTTGACCAAACACCCCCATGTCAACTAAACCATAGCACTGAGTGCCATGTCCAGTTGTTTCTTAAACACCTCCAGGGATGGTGATTCCATCACCTCCTTGGGCATCCTGTTCCACTGTCTAATCAACTTTCC
>JBBMKD010000001.1:102728069-102738069 GCA_037834095.1 Argya squamiceps
CATGTCCAGTTGTTTCTTAAACACCTCCAGGGATGGTGATTCCATCACATCCTTGGGCATCCTGTTCCACTGTCTAATCACCTTTTCTGTGAAGAAATTCCTCCTAATGTCCAACCTGAACCTCCCCTGCTGCAGCTTAAGACTGTTCCTCTCATCCTGTTGCTGGTTGCCTGCTTGCAGAATCAAAAGCTCTGCAAAGCAGAGTCTCATTTTGAATAGGCTTGCATTACCCAATCCTTTTTAGTTCTGTTACTCTACAAAGTGTTGTTTTATCTGGGTTTACAACTGCTTGACCTAAGAAAAATCAGTTTCAGGGATCCTGGGTCATTCATCTCTTACTGCCATCTCATTTTTGCAAGATGATTAGCTATTTTCCAAAAGGAAAAACTGACTGATTATTGTAAAACAGACACTGAGAAATTCAGTAAGTATGTTTTTGTGTTATAAAATAATTCACTGGAAAACGGGAAAAAGAGGATGCAGGGCCAGTTACACGTCTTGGGGAAATAAATGTCTTCTGACTCTGCTGTAATAATATTTCCTCCTTCCCCATTTCTTCTAAGCAAATACACTTGGGGTACTCTTCAGTGATAGTATATATAAAGGATATCCTCCAAAAAGAGATTGGCAGGTTTAATTTGTTTGATGTGTGCAATCACGGTCCATGTTAAATTTGAAATGCTTGTCCAATCAAGGGTTCAATATAGAAAAGAGGCAGTAACAAGCATGCAGTACGCTGTAATAAAGAAATCTGTTGATTGAAAAGAGTTTGTATATTTTGGAAATGATAGGGAATGTAATTGGTAAGAAAGAAAAGAACAGGGCTTCATAAATAATAGGAAATAGAGCATATTTTTTCCACTGATAATGCTAACTCAATTTAACAATATTCTGGTACTGAATTTTCCTGTTCAGTAAAATAGGTCTGGTAGATCTTCCAGTACTCTAAATTTCATGATTAATGGGAGGAGCTCTTTGTTTTGATGATGCCAACTTCAATGTGTTGAATTTCAGCTATAATGACCCTCTCCTTTTCCCTCATCCTTTTTTTTCCCTCTGTCTCATAACCTTAGAAGTGTATATGAAGAAAGAGGATTTGGCAGATGAGCTTTTCAGTCAGACTTGGCTTTTTTAAAATATAGCTCTCAGAGGGCTTTTTTGAACTTCCAAAGGATGTTTGGTAGACTGGATAAAATGAAAAGACCTTGATGAGTCAGGCTAACTTCATTATTTCTTATAAACTTTAATAATCCCAAATCTAATCACAGTGAAAGCCCAGAACCAGTTCAAGATTCACACTTGCTCTGCACCAAACCTTCCATATAGTCTTTCTTTTTTTTTCTGCAATTCACTGACAAGAACTGTTTCTATTTATGGAGCAGTAAGTACTTGAATAGACTTTTAGCATATGGATCATATCTTTGCAGTATTAAAACTCTACCCGTCTTGAAAATAGCTTTATTTCGTGTCATTAAATTTCTGAGGATCAGAGTGCTGTTTTCTTTCTTAAGTTTTGTGTGAGTGTGTGTGTAAGCTTATATTAGGGTATTAATACATATTTTTCAAAAGCCTGTGTTAAATGGACATATAGCTGCAGCTGTTTATGCAGTAATTGTTGTGGTACTTTAACACTCTTATAAGCCAGGAGGAGGAAGTACTTGAGAGTCAAAGCTAGGAAATAATGCAGCTAACAATGCAGTTTCTTGTGGGAAAGATTCATTATTGTTAAGTTTCTCAATCATTTTATGTTATGTTTTACATGGAGATAATCTGTTAGTCAATGTGTTATATGAGGTTAACCAATATTTGGAGATAAAATTATACCTAAGTGGTCATGGTATTTATGGGGAATATAATGTGTCAGGCTGAATTTTTGTTCAAGTATTCTCATGCAATGATTATAAATATTGTGACATTTTGAAGAAGTGCTCTTAAGACTCAAAAAACCCCAAAACAACAAAACCTATATATGCAAAAATGTGAAGATGTCCCTGTAAGTTTGAGTGATGCCTTGAGAAGGCTGACCTGAAACAGAGACTGGGTAGAGCTAGAGAATAAAGTAGGTATTTATTGAAAGGCCTTTAGGGTACACCTTGGGCAGGACAAGAGCTTGACCAGGGCTACACCCCAGATGGACTAAGAATGGTCACAAAATGCCCGACTGGTCACGAGGTCTCACACTTGTATAAGTTTTGGTCCATTTGCATATTGGGGTTTAATTGTCCAATTACAGTGTCAGGTTGTGAGGTCTCATCTTTCTTATTCCTCCCTTCAGTCCACCCTTGTTTGTGCTTTTGGGCCTGAAAGTTGTCCTTGGTCTTCAGCAGGAAAAGGATTTGTTTTGTCTACTTACTCTGTGAAGAGAGCTGACTGGCACTTAATATGAGCTCAGAGCTACACCCCTGGGCAGCACAGAATCTGGAAAACATGAAAACTGAAATGTAAGGCATCATGAGCAGTTGGGCTATATCAGATTCTGTGCTCAGGAATGAAGAACAACGATTCCCAGGTGATGTTTGTTTTCTGCAGAGTGGTGGCCACTGTGGGTAACTCCAAACAGGAGCTGATGCTTGGTCCTAGAAAGTCATCTCGCATAAAGATCTACAGAGATGATGTGATATCCCTAACAAATTCAGAATGAAATTGCATCAGTTCTGAGACATTTAAAATTACTGTACTCTCTGTGGGCTCATTGACTTCACAGGGGCAGCCGATCATTTGCTCTTGTGCTCAAATAATATTTGAGTCTTCCTCTCTTGAGGTTTTGGGTTCAACATTTCCCTCCCCAGAACCGATGCAGTCAAAATCCCATAAAAGCATGCATTTGCAAACACACTCAAGGCTTCATTGTTTCTCAAGAACTTCAGGCTAAAATCACGGGACCTCATCAGATGTTTGTTCTGTAAAACCAGTGATTCAGAATAAAGATGATTTTTACATAAACCTAAAGTGTAGAAATTATAATAAATGCGATTTCACAGTGAGTAATAAGCAAAAAGCAATCTGTTTTTTGGTCACAAGTTTTTAACCAGGTATCAGCATGGTTGGAATGTTGCTACTTGTTGAGAAATTATCATAGAAGGCTGTCACTCAAAACAGTTCTTTGAAGGCTCTATTGAAACCCTGTAGATACTGGGGATTTCTCTCTGAGGGATAGTTGTTTTCCTATAATCAGAAAGTGCAATTTAAAATCTGCATTAATACATTCAGCCTAAACCTTTGAATATTGTAGCCCGCTGCCAGTTAACTGACTCATTTCTAGTCACTATGTTAAAATACATGAAAAAGAATTGTTAGTATGTCTAGTAAAATAGCTGTTTCCATTATCTTTGCTCTTTCTATGTACGTGTTTTAAGAGAGAAATTCTTACTCTGTGTATTTGGGTGTCAACAGTTCTACTCTTAAATGATGGACAACAAGTTAACAACATAAAATGGGTGTTGACAGTTCTTGAAAATGAAATAATGTTTTATATAACCTCAAGTTTCTCTCTGAACTTTGACCAAACAATAAAAACCTGAAAAAGGAGGGGCCCTGTGCTGTCAAGCACAGAATTGCACAGGAAAAAAAAATTAAACAGTGAGGGAGAAGTCTGGGTTCTCTTGCATGATATTTAGCAGCAATGGTAAGAAGAGGGATGTTTCTTTCTTTGTGTAATGTGCAGTAGTTACAATAAACACAAGATTTCCAAATCTCAGAGGACTCTCTTGACAGTTGCTTGATAACAGCTTTTTTCACTCCATAGTTTTGACAGTTTGTATGTGTTGCCATATCTAGTGTAAACTAAAACATCACTGTCATTCTGTTTTTCTTTCTTATGTGGCTTCCTTTTCTTTATTTTTATTCTGTCTTCAGCATAATGAAAAACATGGGCTTTTAATTTGTCGACTTCAGTAAGACAAGTTGTGTGTGGAGAGTGGCATGTGTTTAAGTTTTGAAATCTTCAGATTGAAAAGGTGCTTTTTTTTTTCCTTTTCTTTCTTACCTTTTTCTTTAAACGTGTATGTGTTTGTGTCCTAGTTTTGACCTGGCCTGTCAGCATACACCAGTCCGTAACGTGTGTGTGTATGGGAGATAGGAAAACACAGGACACAGGATACTTCCATGTTCGCAGTGGCATTGCACATTTTTGTTGTAGGCTTCCTTTTTTATTCCCACAGAGGTCCAAAGAACTGCAGCACTTGTGTTAGCATCTCTTCCTAACCTGGTGTCCTTTGCTTCCTTTCCCTCCCGTGTTTCTGAATTATATTGATGATGATACTGGAGTAATGCACCATTTTGGAAGAGGTGAATGGAGTAATACACCATTTTGCTGGGAGGTGAATACTGCAGAGAGGGACTTGAGAGATGCCTGTTCAGGAGAGGCCAGCCAGCTCCTGGGGTACTCTGGTTTCTGCAGCTACTGGTCAGCTGCTTTGGTTTACTATAGTAAGATTTTGTCCCTGGGTAAGGGATAGCTTTATTTAACCTTTTGGATGGTGGTGGATGCTGTCCGATCTTTCTAAGGTTATTTTGTCATCAAACCAAATTTGCTTTAGCACAGCAAAGTGCCCAGTGTTGTCATCTGGCATGTTACAGACAAATTCCAATTACTTTTCTGCTTCAAGCTATTGTTAAACACTACGAGCTAGCTGACAGTAAAATTATAAATACAGGTGTTGTCACACTACACTATAATCAGAATTTTAATTTGAATTTTCATTTGTAAAGCCCTTTTTTAACATGAAAATGGGAATAGAATTAGTTTTATTGACAGTAAAAAGACATTTTGAAAGCTTCCTAAATCATTACCTGTATTTAGTTGTGGGAAAAAATTGTATATGTCCGTATAAAAAGAAGAGTTTTATTATCACATATTTACTCATTATATTTAGTGGTAAATAAAACTAGGAAGATGTGTTTGACAAATGATTGACGTAACTCAGTACGTTTTCACTTCATCAGAACAATAGACAGACATAAATATATATTAGCTTTTGTTTTGCTCTGATATTACTAATGCAAGCCTGCGATAAAATCTTCAAGCAAATTAAGTAGTGCCTGTTGAGTCTGCATGCAGTGCTAAACTTTTTATTTTTGCAATTTTCTCTTCTTACATAGATTCATCATTCTTTGCTTTCTTTCTTCCCTTTTTTTTTTGGTTTTTCTTTTTTTTTTAGTCTCCTTCCTTTTCTTTGCTTGGTGGTTGGAGTGGTTCCCCCTTCTCAAGACCCTTTTTTTTTTTCCTCAAGGCATTTAGTGTCGTGTCTGCCAGATTTCAGTGATGAGCAGCGAATTGCTTTTAAAGTGGGCATTATGCCAGTTCAGCAGCACAATGGAAAACCAATCTTCCACCATTCTACTTTTGATGCTGTTATTGTAGCATTTTAGATAACTGCTGCCACAAAAAAAGATGTGCTCAATTGCTACCAGTTAGTCAAGTTAAATCCAGAGTAGCATTAAAATTACTCTGAAAACTGTTTGTCAGAGGTCATGTGTTGTCTGTGGCTACAGCGCATAGGATAGATGTTCTGTGCTGTGTGGGGTTTTTTCTTTTTGCGTTGTTATTATTACTGTGACTGACCAGCTCTCTAAATAGCCCTTCACTACCTGTTTACTTATTGTTTTCACCTCACTGCTGAAAATATGTGTCGAACAGAAATGTTGAAAAGTTTCTCTAAAGTGCTGGAAATAGCAGGGGAGTGAGTTGTTCAGGGTGCTACAGTTTGTACGGTGTGAAAGAAAAAAAAAAGAAAAAAGAGGGGTAGAGCAAGAACATAATTCTCTGGTTTCTGTAGCAAGATTACTGTTTTCATCTTTTTATCTTCACTTTTCAACCACTGAGTTCACTTTTCCATTTTTTTTAATAGCACAAACGGAATTTATCTGCTTTCTCACTCTCTTCCCCTTCAACTCCTCCTCTTCCTCTTTATTCTGCTGGCTTTGCTTGTGAATGAAAGGGTCCGTTCTCCTGCTGCAGGACAGATGGCAGTTGTGAAGCAGGGATTATAGCACTAGGTGACTCCTAAATCAGTTGTTTTCCAATAAAACACAAACAGGAAGATTATTTATGGGTGGTGGGAATTAAAAGAGCAAGGATATTTCACTTGCCTCTGGCTGAGTCTTTTTTTTATGAATCATATAATACCCACACAGCCTGAATACTTATTTCACTTGCTTGCATCCCTGAAAAATGTATGTTATGGTGTATTATGTTCTGGTCATTTCTAACAGGGAAGCAGCCTTCTGCATCTGTCAGTAGGCAGCACCACTGTGGAGTGTAGGACTGCAGATTACAGTCCCCAGCAACTCTTGTGGGACAGTGAAAGAGCTGATTCAGTTGTGAATTTCAGCCTTGCACTTAGGCATCTAAATAACATACTCAGCTTTCAAAGGACTTAGTATTTGTAGCCTGGTAAGTGTGGTAGCACTGCAGTGGTCCATGGTGAAGGTGAGGAAATACATTTATGCATTAGGTAGGCAGGATTGGTGGTACACCTTTAAAATTCTTCCCCTTGATCCACAAGTTCTTTTTCTGTGGGACAGGAGCGGTGTCTGTCTCATGGGAACACCTTCCACCAGAATTTGCTAATATTTATGAAGTTCTTTAAAATCTCCCAATAGGTGGCAGTGTGGAAGTGCACACTTGTCACAATTAGGTGTTTTTAGTGTCCTTTCTTTAAGATGGGCATTTCCCTATTGGTGACATTTTAGCCATTCAGGCTTTTCTGCTCTAACAGTAGAAATGTTGTAAACTCTTAGATTTTTCTGTCAGCGGAGTCTCTTGGTGTTGCAAATGGGTCACTTAGAGTTGTTACTGCTAAGACTAATACCTGTGAGTCAGGGAAACTGTTCTCTCCAGTGTTTTTTATCAGAGCTGTGTCCATGCTGGGTAAGCACCTCCTGAAAGAGAATACCTTTGAATGGTTTGTTATGGAAACTGAATGACTGCAAAAGTGAAGAAGGGTGCTTGTGCCTGGAGTTCAGGGGGGAAAAAGCAGGACCATCTCCCTCAGGGAAGTAAAACTATGTCCACCAGGCAACATGATTGAAAAGTTAAAGTGCAAAGCACCTAAGTGATACAGACACACACACCATTTATTATGTAGGTAACCTTAATAATAGTGATTTAAAAAGCAAGGTGAGCACTAGATGAGTTCTCAAGATAAAAATTGGAATGTAACTCCATGAGAAACACTTAATACTTAAGGTAATTATAATTATATATAAATTTAAAAGATCCCCATTTTTTTTCTTTTGGATTTTGTTTTTCTCTTTCCTTTTTAAAGTAGAATTTCAGTTTTGTAGGGGTTATTGTGCAAGTTTCCTAGTTTTTTGATTACACATCAACAGACCTGTCTACGAGGAAACTTGCAAAATTCAATTACATGTATTTGCCTAGTCTCTATATGTAAATGATTTCTCAGAAAGACCTGTAGAAAGTGTGTCCACTGAAGTCAAGCCTTACATGTAGCTAATGCAGAAAACCAGTTAGATGGATTAAGAACAGGAGGAAATAGAAACCCCTGGAATTTGGTCACAGTGTATTTCTGCATTTAATATTTTTGCTGATGGGAGAGAAACTTGAATCCATTGGGGTGGTTTTTTATAGTTATTTATACACATGGCACAAAGTTTTTGTTTTCTTGGTCAGTATTTTGGAGATACAACATCGAAAATTGTCACATGCACTTGGTTAAATGCTGTGGAATTCCTCACTAAAGAGCCACCTACAGGAAACAATACAGGAGGCATACTCAGTGCAGCAATTTCAGAGCTAATATTTTTTGCAGCCAAGGAAGACGGAGGGAGCTGACTTGAATGGAACAAAAAAACACCCTTATTTTTGCAGATCTCAACCTTATTATTCAGTTTCTCAGAAAATATTTAGCGTGAGGCAAGCTTTCTAGGAAGAAAATGTAAAAGTAAGGATTGAGATGCCTACAAAGTGCTTAGAAAGTATCAAAACAAAATGGCATTTTAGGCTGTGAAATCAGCTATTTGGTTTTTTTAAGAGGGAAAATTAATTAATTTGGGTGACTATTAGGGCTCCTTGAGGAGTAAACATTAAGTTGAACTGAACACAGTTTAAATAAGGACTAGTTAAACTGGAGCTTGACCCTCATCCACTTTTCTTTTCAGTTTGAGTGGTATGCCAAAGAATAGCTTATAACAAGATACTGGCTTTATATTGAAGGCAACTGTTTAAAAGTACATACTAATGTTGTCACCTTTGAATTTTCAGCCTTAAGTATATGTACTCTTAGTAATATTAATGGAGTAATTTGAAATTTTGAAAGCACTTGCTTTTCAGTATAAGTGATCCATATGAATTGGTCTGCATGAAGTTCCACATTACAGTTCTCTGGCAAATTGCTTCTCTGCTCAGTCATTTTTGTCTTAGTGCCCAAGATCGAACCCTTCAGAGCAGGCAACAAAACATGCAGAATGGTTTCAGAGCCTCTCTAAAAACTCCTTTTCTGTGAAGAAGCTTACATATCTTTGTGAAAGTATTGCAAGCATTTCAACTTTTGCCCATTTCACTTTCTTTATCTCTGTTTTTTCATTTAAGTTCTTCAATTTCAAAGTTGAAAAACTATTATAACCAAGTTAAACTGTAAATCTGAGAGTTAGGCAACTTAAAAATGAGGAAAGCTAAGACTGAAGTTACACTTTCATTCAATGCTGTACCTGCTTTATAGTCATACATGGCAGTTGTTCAAGTGTAAGTTGTTTCTTAACTGCTGGTGGTAATCCAGTTACTTCTGGTATTTTGTTGAGGATTATCTGGTCTGAAGGGCTGGTGGGTTCATTCTTCATTACCACTTCTAACTGCTAGGTCAAACTAGAAAAACAGTGTATTTAAAAAGATATATATTTTTGTAAAAAAGACCAAAACCTGTACATTCTGTTGGAGAGTTACAAAAAAAAGACATGAGAGTATTTGCTGCTCTGATAAGGAAGTTTGTCTGAATCTGTCTATCTGTGTAAACATTTAAACATTTTGGTTTAGTGCCTCTAGCACAACATTAAGAATCAAATTTAACTATAGGAAAAAAAATCCCAGAAAATTCTTTGCAGGGCCACTGGATAAGCTAAGCTCATGGAAGATTGAGATCAGCATTTGACCATAAAGGCAGTGCTTGAAAATCCCAACTCTAGCAAAAATATTAATTTGTGTGCATTATTCAGCTATGATTTGTGCTGTGAGTGGGATGGATCTGATTCTCATTGCCTGTCTGGCTATGTCAGATGCATTATACATACATATATACATGGTTTAAAACCCTTTAGATTGCTAGGATACATCATGTACAGGAAAATGTCTCATTTTGTGCTACAATATTCTGTGTAGCAAGATCTCTTACATGTCTTAGAGTTTTTGAACCATGTATTCCTGGGGAAAAAAAACCCACTATTAAAACAAATTATGAAATCCCAGAATGCTCTAGGTTAATCCTCTGTTTTTTGGTAATTAAAGATCTAACTGGTTTCCCAGCTGTATGGGGATTTCCTGATTCAATAGGTGTTAGTAACACTTTATAAAGTTCCAGTCATGTTGGAGCTGTAGCCAGTATAAAATTTTCTGAACGACTGATTGCTTTAAATTATATTTCATGCCCATTGAGGACATTTGACCAGATTTGGTAGTTGCCACCTCATCTGTAGTGGTTATTTAGAAATTAACTATACTGTATACACTGTACATTGCAGAGAAAGAAGGATGAGGACATTGCTCTTAGGAGAGGGGGCAGAGAGCTGGATGAAAATCCAGCAGAGCAGTAGTGGTGATGCTTTGCCAGGGGAGCTGCCCCTGGAGCCCCCCTCTCCCCAGCACTGCACCCACTATAGCTCAGCTCCTTCAGCCCCGTGGCTGCTGCTGCTGCACAGCACAACTCCAGGTCTCTGGAAAATTGTTCAGCACATCCTCGAGTGGGAGATACATGCAGGCAGGGGCGAGTTGCTTGCTTTCCTCTGTGCTTTTAAGCACACTGTTGTTAAATGGCTGTATTCATTTCCT
>JBBMKD010000001.1:102740569-102750169 GCA_037834095.1 Argya squamiceps
TTTAGACCAATGAACTGGCATCACTGATAGATGTTTGAGGACAGCAGTGTCATGACAGAATAATTTAATTGCTTTATAGCCGAATTTGATTGTATTTAATTAGAAATAAAAAAGCAACTATGTTAGAGGCTTCCACGTCTGTTCGTTAAATTGCTGTTGACTTTTTTCATTGACATTCCATAAATGACAAAGTTAAGGTTAACAGTATAAATAGGGGTGCTGTGGATTATGAAAGGGGAACCCATGCAATTAAAAAAAAAAGCTTACATAACCTGATATCATAATAGACAGAATATTTATTTAACTTGCCGTAAATTGACACACCTCTAGACAGAGACAATTATGACTGACTGTAAAACATCTGACAGAACCAATTATGACTGACTGTTGTTTGCTACCTTTGCACAGAAATAAATGAAACACAGATATTTGGAACAGAGACTGCTGCCTGTGTGTCTAAGCTTGCTGTAATTAAAATACAATAACCAGTAGGAAATGTAAAAAATTTAGGAGCTAATTTAGTATGTTCTTTAACTCCTTAAATAAAAGTGTGATAGAGACATGATGCTTTACATAAATGATACTCTGCAGGGGGTTTTGTGCATTCCCAGACAAACCAACGTTTTGGTGCTATGCTCTTAGGCAGCTATGTTGTTTCTGATGTACCTAGTGCAGATACATTCACACAAATACAAAGGAATGAGATATTTTTTTACTTCTCACTCTGAAGAGCAGGCTATCAACAGAATGACTTGGGGAGAGAGTTTAATAATATGACACAGTTCAGTTGTCCAATCAGGAGGAAAAAAATCCAAGAATTAAAGTTCTTGATCATGGCTATCAGGTTACTGAGCATAATTTTAATAGAAATTAAGAGAAATGGCAATAAATGGAAAACATGCAGTCAGGTATAGATAACCTCCAACTATCTCCATACTTGCTTTCAACATCTGAACAACAGCATAGGGTAAATGAATTTCAGGAACCTTTAAAATTTTTTAATTTTTTTTGTTCCTAATAATGTAAAAATATACTTAGGTAGCTAAGGAAGGATTTGGATGGGGTACTGAATTTGACAGGGTTATCCAGAAATTTGGACTGTGTTTTGCAAAGGGAAGGGGGAGGCAGTTACTTTGGGAGGTGGAAGGAGGGATTAACTGCATGCTTGGTGGTATGATTCTGTAGTATTTACCAGAGTCAGTGATCTACTAACTTTAGAAAATACAGTACCTGAATTTTACTTCCATACAGTCAGAAGCACATCTTCTTTTTTTATTTCTATTAAACTGATTGCATTTTTATTTTTTATGTTTGTTTTGATAATGTCTTTTGTATGCTTTTTATGTGTATAAATACATTTCATTATGTATAGACATATATTCATTCTGCAGCAGTGGTCGTCTTAAAAGATTGCTCATTGCCACTGAACTTGGATGTTACTAAAACAATTATGGGGTGATAATGGGTATAGAACTATTTCAGAATGTAAGTACTAAAAGGCAGTTTCATTCCGTTTGTATAGCTTAGCTTTCAGAAGGCCTTAGGTATATTATTGATTAAATTCTCATTTAGGAAGAAAGTAGGAGCTCTTATATGCATCTCTGAGTTGGATGGTGTGGTAACTTGGCTGTGTGATATACAACGGTCACAGTTGTCTTTTACTCAGAGGAGCACAGAGTGATGCTGGTTGTCATTCTTACTCTGCTGTGTGGCAGCGTAAATAGTCCCCTTTCTAACCAACCTGGTGGGAAAAGTCAATATCCCATCAGCAAAGGAGGTAAACACATCAGGAGCTGTGTCCTCTCTCATCTTCCCCTGCTCTGTATTACTACAGTTCTTTAAATCTCCTCTCCCCAGTCATCAGATGCACTTGTGTCATTCAAATGCATGGTGCTGCAGACACAGCCCTGCCTGCCTCTCCTCCCGGAGCTCCCGGCTCCCATTCTCTTATAATTGAAACTTAAAATTGGCCTCATTACTTCAACGAGGCCCCTCATATTTCTCCTTTTTTTTCAGTCCACCCTTTCCTGCCTGCCTCAACAAGGGTAATTGCATCTAAGAAATGTTTGAAGCATACTGTCAGAAAGGTTATTGCGTATAATTGGAGTTTAGATTTAATGTTGGGGGGAGCTGGGAGCTCTGCTTGTGGGATGGCTGGAGCCCTGAAGCCTGAATTGGAGCAGTACATGGGTCTGTATTTCCGTTCCCTGCTTTCAACCCTGGTGTATTGTTTGCCTCAATGTCCTAATGATTAATGTGCCTTCCTGCTCTGTTCACATGTGCCAGCTGTTCACATTGATGTATTTTACCTTGGTCCCTCCTGAGCTCCAGGAAGCTTTAAACTATTTTGGCCTAGTGTTAAGGTATAAGGATAGTATTTTCCACAGTTCCTTGGTATAAAGAGCATGGTTTGGCTAATGTGAGCAGTTGCAAGTGAACCCACTTACTGTATCATTAATCTTGAAAATACATAAACAAGTGAGAGCTCAATTTGTGGCAGAGTAGGATTGGTGTTTTTATGGATGTGGTTAAGACAATTTTCAAGGTTTGTTTCATTTAACCCTATATCTAAATACTTTCAGAATCATTAAATCTGTTTATGCCATAGTGACTTCAGCCTGTTAATGAGGAGATTCACATAATCAAGCTTTTATTGTATTGGAGTTGCAGTTTAAGGAAAATTCAATTCTGCTAATAGACTTTAAATCATTACTGTCTGTGTAACAGTAAAAATGTGTTATCTTCAACAAGGCATCTTCCTCTGTTTGCTTACTGCCCAGACACAAAACTGAATGTGACAACACAATACATATCTTCTTCACAACAAAGCATGAAAGGTGCTTATCAAAGTGCTTTTAATCAATGTGTTCACTTACTCAGGCATTGTTAATTTAGATTTTAATTTAATTTTTTAAGAGTTGATAGCTTCATGCAAAGCAGTTGACTTCCTTGGAACTTTGTGAATAACATGGAAAACCTAAGCAGGTGGCATTTTCTCAGTAAAATGTTGCTTTGTATTGTATCCAGAGTTTGCTGAGCTCATACTACAACATCTGAGGCTCTGCAGAAATACTTGTAAATCCTCAGGGAGGAGAAATTCACAAACCTCAAAACTGTAATAGCTTTTTCTTTGCCATGCCTCCCATCCCTGCCATCTCCTCATGTAACAGTCCTTGGCTGCTGAGATGAATCTGTGTCTGATGGGACACCCTCATCTCAGTCACATCACAGAGGTGTCAGAAAAAGAGTCATTTCGTCCCTTATACAGATAGATGCAAAAAACAGAGTGTCCCTCTCCCCAGAAACCTTTTCTTAAATAAACTCCACTGTTTTTAGAGACACTGTTTTTAGAGACAAGTTAAGTTTTCATCTTAACTTGTGCTGTAGAGTAAAAGCTGTTTGAGAGAGGATGGAGGCTTCTCTTTTACATATTCAAAGGACAAGGAGGGTTGTGAAGGTGTCAGGGATAAGTGAGGCAACAGCTTTCAGGCAAAGCTAATGAGCAATCCAAGGAAGGGTGTTGGTTGCTCACAAGACACATGCTTTACCCTGCACCTCAGTGGCTTCAAATCTTGACCTGTAAGTTCCTTGGTATAAAGAGCGTGGTTTGGCTAATGTGAGCAGTTGCAAGTGAACCCACTTACTGTATCATTAATCCTGAAAATACATAAACAAGTGAGAGCTCAATTTGTGGCAAAGTAGGATTGGTGTTTGTATGGATGTTGTCAAGACATTGTGTGCTGTGCTCTCCTAGTTCTGCTAGGCCTGGAGTCCCTCTAGTCTAGAAGCAGGGAAGCTGCCTGGGAGGGCACCTTGTTTTGCAGTGTATGTGCTCTCCAGTGTTCCAAGGTGTAACCAACTGCAGGAATAGGCTTTTGGGTAGGAGCTGGTGTTTGTAGAATGTAGAGTTGGTTGGAAAGTAGGAGAACAAGTGCACCAGATCTGCATCCACTTGGCACGGCTGTATAATAGAGGAGTGGAATATTTTGCTTTTTTAGTCTTTGTCCACAGTGTTTATAAAGGAAAAGCTGGACAATCACCCAAACAAAATCCCTTGGGTATTTTTTTAATGGCATATAATTTAACAAAAAAAAAACTCCAGCAGAAATAGAACAGCTTGATCTTTGCTGCTGAAATATGTACAGACTCATGTGCATGACTTTGCACACACATAAAGGTACAGGTGAGTAAATGTCTTGTCCTCCAGACATCTCTCATCAAGCATTTGGGAGCCTCTTCATGTGTCAGGTGAACCTGACATCGCCTGTTTGAGACACTGAGCATGTTCTCTCTATTTTAGGGTAAAGCAGCATGGAATTTCCCTTGTTTGTACTAATTCCTTTTCCTTCCAGTGCCTCCATAGTGCTGGGGATTGCAATTCCCATCCTGCACACAAGGTGCATTTGAGAATACACAAGGCTGGTGATAAGGGTGTCCCAGGTTGTGCCAGTGCCAGTATTAACAGCAGGGATGAGGGATATGAATTGGACATGGATTGTGATCTCCTTCACTTCTGAAGTCACCCTGGGGCAGAATCTCTCCCTGCTTCCAACTCCTGGGGACTCTGCATAGTTCTCACTAAGTTAAGGCACCTGCCCCTTTTAAATGATATCCTTTCAGAGCCAGCCCAGCTATTGCTTACCTTCTATGCTGTGACTTAGTGAACGCCCATTTCACTCCAGCTAGATGACAGAACTGGACTAGGGGTGGCTCTTGCCAGTTTTCTCACTGCTCCCTTGCTGGTGGGGCTGAGGCAGCTTCAGCCTTGGCTCCATGGCCAAGGTTCACCATGGCCCCTCACCAGCTCGTGCAGGAAGGGCAGGGAATGCAGCAGAACGTGGGAGAGCTTGCCACAAATGTGCTCTTTGCTAACTACGACATTCACTTCGTTTTAAAATACCTTGATTCACAGTCTAATGAACGCAAAAATCCTATCTTTTTGTGGTCATTTAATCCCTGTTTTTTGGGTTTTTCCCCTTTGTTCTTCTAGAGTATTTGAGGAAGAAGAGAGACTTCCCACTCAGGAAGGAAGTTTCTGAGGCCTACAAAAGACTGAAGAGCACTGTAGACAAATGCCTGTCCATGAGTGGCTACTCAGAAGTGAACCTTGGCAAACTCTTCACCGGCAGTATAGGAAGATCTGTGGGAGAGTCCAGTAATGAAAGACAGTGATGGATTAAAAACGGAGGGAGGCTAGTCCCTTCTTTATCAGTAATGGTCTCTTCAGCAATACTCTGTTTTCAGTATGTACAATGATGTTTTAATAATCTTGTCTCTTTGGAGGAGGAAAAATGGGAGATGAAAACAGGATATATGATTCTTGTGGATATGAAGTATTCAAGGTGTTTTTATATTCCTTTTCTTCATTGAGACACCAGGGTTATTAAAATATGGAGTAGTTGATTTTTGCAATATTTTTTGTTGTGTATTTAGACCTATGAGGGAAAAGGGGGTGGGGGAATTGCTGCTTTAATTGGATAATTCCCAGTGAGAGTTGCTGGAATGTAAGTGATCCTAGACTTTGCTCCAGGGTATTTACTAGAGGTGCTCTCAGGAAGAGAGGTTAGTAGAGGTCTCAGTAGGAGCACTAATGTTTTGCCTTTTCACGGTTTATCTTCTTTCTGATCATAAACATACCAATTAAAAACAATACTAAACCTAAATGCATTTAAATGTCCTATTACCTTCTGAACAGAGGTAGAGATGCTTTACTTTGAAATTCATTCAAGAACGACTGAAACCTGAGGTGCTAAAAATAGGGACCATCTTTTTATTATGAGTCTTTCCAAGCATCTTTAAGCATAGTATTTTGCCACGTTGAAAATTTCTGTGTGGATGTAAAGACATGCATATGAACAAAACCCGTTTCACACATACAGAGGATATAAATACATTTAATTTCAAAGTATTTGAAAGTAAGCAATCGATAGGGAAAAATATTTTTGGGATGGCATTGTAACCAATAACAGGGGAACAGAAAGCAGCAAATCATAGTTACTGTTGTGTAATAATTACTGTGTTGGAGGTTTTACAGTTTTTACAAACAAATTGTATTTTTCATTTACTTTTAATAAAATGACAAGCAGATATGACAAGAGAATAAATTTGGGTACATGCTTTTGTACACAAAATATTGTTGTATGCTGTTCACCACTAAGTTTGAAATGTGATATATTAATGTAATGTTATAAAAAATTGCTTTTAAATCTTAAACAGTATAAAATGTAAAGTTTTTTCACACTTGAAGGAAAAAAAATAAAGTTTTCTAGTAAAAGAGAATTTGATTCTATGATCTGATGGTTGAAGATAGTCCATGCTAGGTCATATTTCTCTGGACTTTTCCTGATCTTACAGAATTGCCTTGTATATCTGTTTTTAGGATGAACAGCCATTAACAAAGGGAGCTTGAAGAAAGAGGATCAGCTTGAACATGTTGGGCATTGTAGGGATACACGTGTCTGTTTCTGTTCGGAGTATTTTATGACATTCATTTGTCCCCAGAGTGGCATTTGGAAGAGGCTGTGTCAGTATGGGTAGTGTCAGTTTGAATATGCCTAAAACACAGTCATCTTCCTAGCAACTTTTGAACTTTCATTTCTGCTCACCTGGAATCACTATGGTGAACCTGTGCAGTCTCTGGTGTTGTGCAGGTGTTGTCTCACCCTGGTGAGCTGTCAGTCCTTCCCAATATGTTTAATTGGGTTAATACTGTAAAACAGACTTTATTTGGAGTCTTGTCTTGGAAAGGCATTGCTGCCAAGATGACGTACTGAAGTTGCAGAACTTCAAAAGATCCTGGTTTCTTGTAATTTCATGAAGGGATTTTTAGATTTTTTTGTGTCTGGCCCAATTAGGATTATGAAGATATTACTAATATTAACTGGGTAGAATGCCTTAGGAAAGTGAAAAGTGTGACCTTCTCCTCCAAACATTAGGTATACAAATAAAATGGATAGATATGGCATAACCTGACCCTGTGGCACTTGTATGTATCTGTATAATTACAGCTGAAGAGCCTGTTAATTTGCAAGTTTAGGGATGTTTAGATTAAATGAGAGTGTTGTGGAATGACTGTGTAGGGTGCAGCAGCACAGAGTGGCCCTGCGAGGGGCTGTTCCCCCACACACCGAGGCGGAGGAGCCGTGAGTGGCACAGCCCCGCAGCCCCCGCCAGCCCGGCCAGCCACAGCCCAGGCGGCTTGAGGATGGGAAATGAGGGCTTTTACCCCGAATGGAGGCTTTTTTTGATTCCTCTCAGCAAAGCTGGTCAGATCAGAGCTGAAGTCTTGGCAAGGAGTAAACCGGATTTTTTTTTCCCCCTCCCCTCTCCCTCTCTAATCAGCTCTGGGCACCGTGCCTCGTCTTGGCCCCTCAGAAAGGCTGGGAAACGCAAAATCATCTTTATAGCATTTAATATTAAATGGAGCTGGTAAATGCTGCGCTGTAAATAATTTGGGAAAGACTGAAGTTCGGAGGTTTGCATTCTGAGGCTGGTCTGGCCCGAATCGCCTTCCCTTCCTTTTCCTCCTCATATCCCCCTCCCCCACCCCGTGCTGTTAAAATTAAGGTTTGTGTTTATTTGTATTTATTTGCAGTTGGGGAAGAAGAGTGTTGATATGTGGAGCCGGTGGCCAGGTTTCGCTGATGGCATATGCGATGTGAAAAAGAATTCCCATCCGCAAACACGGTTGCTGCTGTGCCAAAATCCCTCTTTTCGCCGCCAAAGGCAGTTTTCTAAGGCCGAAGCGGAGCACATCTTCCCCTTCGAATCCATCCCCGTCTTCTGCAGGGCACCTTAAATGTGCCTTAATTGAATAGTTCTCCCGCACCCTCCTTATAGCAGTTTAATAGATTAACTCATCTGTGCCAGCTTCAAATTTCAGATTAAAATTCCTTCATCCCGAAGGCAGCATTATCAGGTTGTTGGAGGCTGTTTTCAAACCTTGGTTTTGAATAGCAGCGGCTCTGCATTAATTTAACCACTAAGCTAATAAGTAGGTTTCGTTTTGTTATGCTAAGCTTTATTGCTTTTCTTTTGATCAGAATGGTGTTGTTGAGCAAAGCAGCAGACAAGGCATTCTTTGATGAGGGAATTAGCGCTCTATTCTTCCTCTATTATTCATAGCACAGTGGAATATGTAAGTACCTGAGGGTGTCAAAGGAGAGCAGGCTCTATTGCAAAGTGTTCGCCTTGTTTCTCTCAATAGCTGACTATGAGATGATAAACCGCTTAATACACTGCACTAATTGGATGAGAGCAAAAAGAGATGGGAATTAAGGCACGGCGAAAGGAGAAAGTGCTACCAGCCTTCATTCACTCTTTCACCACTTTAACAGCACCAAAGGAGGCACAAGCTTTCTATAAGCAGACTAGGGGTTTTGTACGGAGATAAAATGAACCTGTTAGTGGATTCAGGTAATACACTAATTATTGCACAGTATAAATACCACTACTGGTTTTATAACACGGAGGTAAACTTCTTTTGAGAAGGTTATAGGATTGCTTGGCAGCAGTATAGATCCTAATAAGGGACCAGAGTAATAACCCCCTGGATTAACAAAATTGCTGCTTGCAGAAGTATGATTCGGGCTTTTACGAAGATTTCAGCAGAATGAATAAAAATGACTGAATGACATTTCTTAATGCCTAATGGCTTGATAATGATTCCCTTTTCTTTGAGGCAAAAATGTATATTTCAGGCTGCAATGTTAATAACGTCCAAGACACAAGCCTTATTTTTCCCATAAATTTTTTTTCGCGCCTATGGTGGGTTTTTAAAACTCAGAAATAGGGTAGGGGGCGGGCGGGGTTGGGGGTGTGGGATATGAAATGCAGTGAGTGGAGGGGGGAGCTGCGGGAGGGGTCGCGGCGGGATCCCACGCCCGGTGCCCGCTCCAGCGGCGCTTCCCGGCCGGTGGTTCCCGGAGCCGGGGTCGCCCGGCTGGCCGGGCCCCCTCGGTGTGCCCATGGGCTCTTCTCCGGCCCCGGGCCGCCGGTGTGGAGCGCTGCCGGGATTAAATCCAATCATCCTAAAAAAAAAGCCCGCAGCCCAGCGCTCCGACGGGCCCGGGGCTTGGTCGGGAGGGACCAGGAGTCATCACTTCCTTGGCCGGGGAAGGGAAGGGAAGGGCCGCGGGGAGTGCGGCCGGGGGGCTCCCCGCAATTCGACCCCTGCTCCGTGGAAGAGGCAGAGGGGGTGCACTGCGCCAAAAAAAAAAAAACCCAAAACCAAAAAAAACCAAAAACCCAAAAAAACCTCCCACCAAAACCAAAAAACCGAGAAGAAAAAACAAGAAGAAAAAAAAAAAACTAGGAAGAAAACCACCTGGGGGGTAATAAAGGAAAAGGGAAGAAACGGAAGTTCACCTCGAGGAGAACGAAGGGGCAGGCGCAGAGAAACTTTCGTGACCCCAGAGGTGCGGGGCGGCCAAGCGTTCCCCAACATTTCAGATTTTTCCCCCCGCCCCGACTTCGGGCAGCGGCGGAGCCTGGGGCTGCCCCGTCCCCGCCCGGTGAGCGCCGGGGGAGCGTGGGGCGGCTTCCCGCGGTGTGGGCACCAAGAGACGACCCCAGAGCACCCCGGGCTGCGGAGCTGGGCGG
>JBBMKD010000001.1:102761230-102774629 GCA_037834095.1 Argya squamiceps
GACCGGCGCTGCCTGCCACCCACCCTCTCTGCAAACCACCATTCCCACCTCAAGGGCGAGCTCTGTGCTCCCCGGGGCGCACTGCCCCGGGACCCTCCGCCCCGGCCCGGGTTGCCCCTCGTCGTCTCCCCTCCGAGGGGGGACGACGCCCGCTCCGCTTCTTCTCGAAGCGTGGGGCAGACCCGCAGCTGTCGGCGCTGCTCCGCCTGCCCGCGCAGCGGGGCAGGGTGACGGCGGGGGCCGCGGGACCACCGCCCGACGGCTGCCCGTGGCGGCTGCAGCAGCAGCACACGCCCTTCTCCCGGACCTGCCCAGGCGGCCCGGGGCCGGCGTTTGCCATGGGGTTTGAGCTTGTTACTGTTTTTCCCTGTCCATCTTTCTTTCGCGTTAAACAGAGCACCCTCGTTGGGGCCGCTCCCCCCGAAACCATCCTTGCGAGGGGACGTGGCTACAAAATGGCAGTTCGCTGTCAGGCTTGGGGAAAGGTGTTTGCTCTTAGGGCGGAGACAGGGCTAAGCTCTGTTTCAGGCGTTGTGGTTGGAAATGTGCAGGATCGGTTCAAGACTAGGTGAGAAATTGTGTTCACCTCGCAGGGAATAGCGTCTGCCTGGGCTGGGGAGGATTCACCCTCACTACGGCGGCCACCGGCGACACAAGGTTGTGACCCATCGACTGAGCACACGGCAGCTTTTAGTCCGTGAGCAGTTTGTACCCATCCCGTCCCCGGCGCAGCCCGCAAGCCTCGTTACAAGCTGCTGAAGTCGGGAACCCCTCCGGTGGGTTCCCGCTCCCTGCCAGCCCTGCGCAAGGGTGGAGCCGCAGCGGCGGACGCAGCCCATCCCCAGGCTTTTACACAAGCTGGCTGTTGTTTATTTTTTACTCTCTTTGCAATGGAGAAGAAAACGACAACAACTGTTTTAAATCATGATTTATCACTATCTACTATAGATATCACAATTTGATTTATCACTGTCTACTTTATGCTGGGAAAAAAAAGGCTTGTGTAGAAGCTGTCTGTAGGGAGGTACAGAGACTGTATTTCCTCTGCCTACTGTCTCAGCTCTTCGCTGTAGTTTCCTCCCCGTTCCTCGACGTGCTCGGCGCCCTGGCCCCATGCTGCCCCTGGCTCTGTGCTATGGGAGCCACAGCTCCTGGGTAACCCAGGGTCAGCCGCAGAGAACGTCAGAGTCTGAAGCGCCCCACATCCGAGCGCGCAGGAGAGTGAAACAGGAGACCATTGGTCTTCAGGAGATGTGATTTAGTCTCATTCCTCCCCCCAGCACAGCCCCCTCTCTCTCCCTCCCCCCCCCCGCCAAGTGTTCAGGACTATGGTCCTGTGAACAAAAGCAGTACAGCTGGGCATTAGGGAAGGAGGGATGCCTTGGTACCACTGCCACCAGGCAGCGAGGAAATGTGCCATGCCGTTTAGATGTCATGAACTGGCACGTGATGCCCCTTGTGAGCCTCACAGCATTTTATCTCAATCCATATTCACGGTATATTTTTCAGCTTTATGGAGAGTTCTGTTCTGAAAACCTTTTCTGGGCACAGCCTTGACTTTGCACAGTTCAGCCCTGAACTGTGGAGATGAGTGGAGATGGGTGGTTGCTCTTGATTGCAACCACCAGAACTACTCAATTCTTCTGCTAGAGTCTGTGAAACACTTTAAATTTTGGCTAATACCCTACAGACAGTCATGCAGGATCTCAGAATGGCTGCACATCCCCCCTAGCCATGATCAGACAGCTGGGGGAGAACCAGCATCTCTTTGTGTCCCCTGGGGCTTTGACAAGTCACTGGTCACCTGAATACACCTCAGGGTTCAATGGCTTAACCAACCTTCTCATTTCAGATGAGATAACTATTGTCCCATCACTGCAGATTGACAATTTAAACATTGGGTGATCCATATCCAGCAGCTATCACTAGGGCACTGCACCAAAATCTCTTTGCAGAATGATGTTGGACTTCAGCACATTTGAATTCACATCCAAGAGAAAAACTCATTTTGCAAGTATTGCTTTTTTTGGACTCATGTCACCATTTTTTCCAGTTTTCAGCCTATTCCCCTGGATGTGAGGCTGCAGCACCTGCCCATGGGTGAGCTGGGAGAGCCCTGTGCACCAGGTGTCAGTGCAGGTCACAGTTAGCTGGACTGTCTGGTGACTTGCAGTGCTGCTCTTTTCTGCCTGTGAAAGCAGCCCCAGCTTTTGTCACTCACTTTGGTTTCAGTACAAGCTCAGGGAGCAATTTCAGTAATAGTTGGCATCTGGACAGAGGTTTGACATCGGCAGCAGTGGTGACTCCAGTAATTATTCATAAACTTCAGATTTAGCCCATGTCTATGTGTAGGTAAAATCTGGGCCACATTCCAGAGATGTAATTTTAAAAAAGTATTTTCTCAATTATTTTTTATTCAGTTGTCATTATTTTTTAATCAATTAGTTTACTCTTCTGTTAACATGCATTTCGCTACAGACAGAGGGCAGCAGTTAATTTAGGTGAACGTGTTTCATCTTTACTTCTCTTCTGATGTTTCCCCATGTCTGGTAATGCAAAACTTCTCCTCTGATCCATGCTCCGGAAGCATTCCCAGCTTATTTTTGGGTTGACCCTTTTTTGTACGGCCATGAGACAGAACAGGTCTGCAGTGATGTCTCTGAGTAATGCTGTCACCTAGCATAGCTCTGTTAGATTTAGTTACTATATTTAACTTATTTATTCCTTGAACCTAGTCACCAAACCAGTACTCCTGGAAATCATTTGGAAAAAACAGATCTGGGCACACAGCTTGGCAGTACAACCCCTGCACAGCCAGCTCTCCCTCCTGGAGACCATGTGCCTTCCTCTCATTTGTGCCCCAGGTTTGCCTTTGGGGACAGAGGTGTGTGTGTCCTTTGCTGGCATGCCATTGCCCCCAGGTCGCTGATTGGCACATCAGAACTCTCTTTTTGGTTTGGATTGTTGTTCCAAGTGCTTGGCTTCATGAAATCCTGTCAGGGCTGGCAATTTGCTGGTTGAGACTGGGATGCTATCAATACTGTCTCTCTCTATTTTGCCAGCTTCCCATTCCATCCCATTTTCATCTTGGGTTCTCAGAGTCCCTCAAAGGCCTTTTCTAGTCTTTTAGGTTTACTCAGGGGGCTCCTGTCTTTCACATTTTTTCTCTCCCTCTGACTTCCATGTATGTCCTTTTCCCAAGATCTCAGCTTTCCCACACCTCCACAGGCTCTGGCTGTCCCTGCTGACTGCAGTGATGTTTCTGTAAGGAGGTGGATTTCCAACACTGTGGGTTTAAATCAAGACCACTAATTTTCTAGAAGACATATTTTCACCTAATGTAATTGTTTTGTCTCAATATAAGAAGGGTGGAGCTCTGTGTCCTACAGCCCCTACGACTGCATCTTAGAGGAGGTTGGGTGATGGAGTGAAATATGGATCTTTTGACCCTAGAAAACCCATGGATAAAATCCCAAGTAGGTTTCTCTCAGTAAGCCTTAGAAACCCAGTGAAATTATTAATGCAATAAGATGCAGTGGTCTAAAAAAATTAAAAAGATGATCATAGGCTTATTTAATGTTATACCTTCTGTGTTATTTTCTTTTGTATGTGCTGACTAGAACTGAGCAAGGGCTTCATAACAAATAATTTATTTGTCAGATGTATTCTCTTCTCCTGCGCGTGGAATATCCATGAGCAAGAGCATTGTTTTCTCAAACGT
This sequence comes from Argya squamiceps, assembly GCA_037834095.1. NCBI lineage: Eukaryota > Metazoa > Chordata > Aves > Passeriformes > Leiothrichidae > Argya > Argya squamiceps. Next base: position 102,764,952 of record JBBMKD010000001.1, read on the forward strand.
ATTTATCTAAAATGCTCCAGTGGTTCCTTTAAATGAATAACAGAAGGGCTTGCCTGCAAATGGTTTCTGTTGTTTAGCTGTACTTGGGCAAATAAACCTCCTGGTATCGGCTGCTTTGCCCGCCTGTTGCGCCAGCAGCACCCGGGTTGTGCAAATAGGGTGTGAGTGTCTGTGTGTGTGAATGCAACAGCTGGGCTTCCTCAGCTCCTCCGTGGGCAACCCTCCGCCCGGGCTCCTCACAGGACCACTGAAATGCGATCGCTCAACTCGCTGCAGAGGGGATGTGAACGCAGCTGAAAAGCAAAGCCATTAAAAATTCAAATGAGCGTTCGATGAGCAAAGGACAATGTTGCACCCTCTTTGACTATCTCCGGTGTGACCTTCATGTGGTGCTGTGTTCTATTTCAGTAAATGCAGCCGCGCAGGGGCAGAGCAGGAATCAGAATGATCCCGGGAAGGGCATGAGTTGGTGCTGGTCTGGCATTTCATTGCTCAAGAGATGTTATCCATAAGATCAGGGTGTTTTAATCCAGAAGCATGGCTGAAGTAAAATAGGATAACAGAGGGAAGAGACAGCAAATTATCTGTGAAGCTTGGTTGGACCATTCCACTCAAAAAAATCTAACCTCAAAACCATATTTATTGTTACTATTTTCTACATCTGTGGGCACCATTGGATCTGGCTGTCATTTAGGGGCACCACTATCTCATAGAGATTAAAAAAGAATGTTCTTGGTAAAGAAAAACCTGCATTTCACAGAAAGGAATGGGCATTTTTCCTGGGAACAGACTGATGCTTGTGGACGGATGGAGAAAATTCTTCAGTGGCTGTCTGTCAGTGCTTCTCATGGCTTTTTTTAGTGTTGGCCCCTTTATATGAGCATCCCTGCTATCAATCCAGGCTGAATGCTGCTCAGATAGCTAAAGGATCTGTGCTGGTATAGCATCCGTGTTTATCTGTTTAACATTCCGCATCTCCTTTAATGCACGATTCAGAGTACTCTGTTGTGCTCTGTGGGAAGGGGATGTGTTATGGATAAAACTCTGTTGTGTGAGTGCTGAGGCATGAATGAACCTGCTGTCTCCCAGGTTTACACCACTGAGAGCAACACAGACCAGAGATCTCCCAAGCTGCACTGAGGACAATCCATCGATACAGCAAAGTGTGTAGAGGTGAACAGATGGAAGAGTTTCTACCAAGGCACCCAAATCAGGCACAGATTAGATTTGTCAAGGAGATTTAAGTGGGAAGACAAAAATGAGGAAAAGCTGCTGTTCTGAAAAATAACTAAGAATGGAGATTCTTACAAGTGTCTGTGCTAACACTAGTTATGCTCCCAAAAAACACGGATAGCTGGGCCTTGGGTGTTCATGACATTGTGGAAAAGTATTAACTGTCTGGTAGGAAGCAGATCTCTTCCTTCCAGATTCAAAGGGGTTTTATCTTAATGGGAAAAAAAATCAAATTGCCTGTAAATTGGATGAGCAATTCCACCAGCTGCAACTCATTGGACTGCTGATTTGAAGTTTTCAATTAAAAAATAAAGTAAAATAAAATAAAATAGTATATGTTTTAAGATTTCCCTTTCATATACGATTCTTAGAAACTTCTATAGACAGATATTTCCATTCATACACACTGATTATAAAATCTTGAAGTCACTGGGTGTAAGTTATTGTTTGGAATCTATGTACTTTCTTGTTTTTTTAGCTTTTTATCAAACCTTGAAAAAGGCTTGTCACTTACAGAACACACCTATTATTTCCATTCCTGAAATTTAAAAATAATATTATGGAGCTACAGAAAACTAATTTTAAACAAAAGACGTTTGATTTAACTAAATTATTGTTCCTGCTTTGTTACCCTAACACAGAACCTTTCATTCCTCTAGTAAATGGGCTTTTCTCATGAGTGAAAGCACATTTGTGTGATGGCCTTTGTGTTAAAAACCCAGGCATTGATAAAGGCGTCGCCTGGGCTCTAAGGTGAGTCAGGGGCTACTTGAGAAGCCTGCTTGCTTCCTTCAGCAGAGGATGTGCTATCATCTGTTTTGTATAGCAGTGCTGAGGAAAATCTCAGTTTTCTTCTCTTTGAACAAGAAGGGATGGTTTGGCTTTATTCTGTTTCAGGTTTTGTTTTGTTTGTGTTCTAATATTATCAAAATGTATGAAGGGCTCTGGATGTCCATGAGATTTCTAAAACTGAAAATGGCTTCTGATTTTTAAAACTTTCTGTGGAAGAGGTTTCCTGTGGACCCATCACTCAGAAGAGGAACAGCACATGTCCTTTTTCTCTAAACGCAAACTTGAGAATAAATGGGCCATTATTTACACTCATTTGAATTCCTTATCCCATAAAACGGCTTCATTTCTAGTTTTTTTGGGGGGTGGAGCAGAGAACAAAAAATTCAGTGGATAAAGAAGTCTTCAAGATCTTCAAAAGAGTGGATTCTGACCTGCAGGATGGCAGACAGAAACCTTTGTTGTTGAGGGTTTTTTTTCCTGCAGTACATAGCAGGAAGACAAACTGGTGATCAGGTAGGGAGCAGAACCAGACAAGAAGGCATTTTGTATGATTTCCTCCATTTTTGCAAAAGAAAACAAAAGGAACAGGCATCCAGGTAGAACCATGAAGTGTGAAGAAGGAGAAGAAGAAGGAGAAGGAGAAGGAGGAGAAGGAGAAGGAGAAGGAGAAGAAGGAGAAGGAGAAGAAGGAGGAGAAGAAGAAGAAGAAGAAGAAGAAGAAGAAGAAGAAGAAGAAGAAGAAGAAGAAGAAGAAGAAGAAGAAGAAGAAGACAGGCTGACAAGTGCAGTCTGGGTCCAAAGGTAACCTAATGGAGCTGTGTGCAAGGATTATCACTTAAGAAGTAAGGCCAGATCAAACACTGTATGATTCAGTGGAAACAAAGCTATGATTTAGTAGGAAAAAGCAAATGAGGTTTGTATTCACATTCTGGTTGAAAAAAAATCCATTTTCTGTCGCTGTGAGCTCTTCGAGTAACCTAAAAGCTATGCAGAACTCAATAAGCTTCATAACCTGGGATTTCTTTAGGAATGCCTAAATGATGTAGGATGCCTTGAAAACTCTTGTTTTCATCACTGCTTGTAGGAAACCAAATCCATGTGGATATCAGTAGAATTTGGTGGTTGTGACTTTGGACACAGAATGGACTTTGCTGTATCTTCTGGGCATGTTTATTCTTTGTATTTAAGAATAAATTGAGGTTGATTCAGAAGATCCAGGAACTTTCTGGGGTCTCCTTGGAAGAAAAGCATATTGGATACCTTTCAAAATATCTGTATCTTTTTAGGAGAGCTCAAATACCATAAATATCATCATAAATTCCAACTAAATTTATGGTAAACAACTGATATCTCTAGTTTCTATTTAGATTTTAATGTTCTCATGTGTTTCATATCACCTGAAATGTGTTTTTCCCACCTGCTGTTTTCAGACCAACAAATTTACAGTTAGAAACCCTCAGCTGCACCACAAGGCCTTTATTTTTTCACAGCTTACCAATGAAATCCTTGGGCTCCTGATGTGGGAAGGACCCCGGGGTCTGACCCTGTGGCACCAACCAGCATTGGGCTGGAAGTCAGTGGCTTTGAGCTGCACAGGTGAAGAAAAAGTCACAGCAGTTCCCACAGGCCTTTGCAAAGTGATTGAATGGAAATTATTCTGAAAGAGGCGTGTTGCCCATACTTGGTAGCTTTGCCAGATGCTCACTGCATATTCAAGGAATCATCTGGATGGCTTCTGGCTCAGGTTAAAAACTGCTTTGTGTGGCTTATATGTGTTAAACAAATTAGTTTAATGTAGACATGGAGACATGGAGATGTTGGTCAAAGACAGTGCAAGAAAGAATTTATCCCAGAGAAGTCAGGGTTGACAACAGCTGTAGCAACTCTTCCTGAAGAGCCAGCTGGTCCATGGAGTATCAAAACATGCTGACAACAAATCTCCAAAAGCAGCATTTCTGTTTGAAGGCGGCACATTGCACCAGAAGGGCACAAAATGTGTCAGGGATGACATCCTCTTCTCACATCACCATCACCACTGCTCATCAGCACAGCCCCGTGTCACAGCACGGAGGGAGCTCCAGGGTGGCATTCAATTTAAGCTTCACATCTATTGGCTTTCTTCTCAGCCCTTTGTAAGCATCATTTGCTTCAGATACCAGATCTACTAATGATTTTTTTTTCCCTCCCCCTTGCTCACACTTTAATTGCAGGGTATATGTAATACCCTTAGGAATAGCTATTGCCACCTGTATTATTATTTATGCTGTGAAAACGAAGCTTGTGGCAATATATTTATTAACACGGTGCCCTGGAATCACATGAGTTAACAGCTTAATCCTGTGATTGTAAACACTTTTCTCTACATGTTCAAGCACCATCCAGGTTTTTTAACTTAGCATTGGGAAACTGTGAGCATGAGCAGGTCATAATTTTTTGAGAAAATCTACTCTTTAGCAAAAGAAAAATAATAAATCTTGTAACAAAAAGAGTGATTTATCCATCTAATAGTGCCTGATGTACTAAGCAATAATGCCTTTTGCAAAAGAAAGAGTTAAACAAAACATTTATGCAGTATAAACTTTGCTCCTTAGCATTAAAATGCACTTTATTCATACTGTAGATTTCTCTTCCAGCCACGGCTATTGTTTGTCACTAACAGCTAGCTTTTGTGAAGTTAATAAATGTGCATAATAAGGACATAAAGGTATGGAGAAGTAATACTGTAATCCTTTTGTTTGGATAATCAGTCTAATGTATGCAAATTAAACCTTATTAGTACTAGGGTTTTGTGTCTGCTTATCAAAATGTGCCATTTTCATGAAAATTGGAAGTCCATTATATAAAGTTATTATTAACAATCATTTAGGAATTATATACGGTATGCAAATTAAAGTTGATTACAACTAATTAAGGGCTTTCTTTGTTATTTGACCTTGTCTGCTTTTTATGTAAATATGTTTCTTTTGGTCTGGCATATTTTTAGACTCAGAAAAGTATATTAAGACAAGTTACATTATGTATTTTTAATATATTTTTGTATGGCATAGAAACCCCTTTGCTATTGTTTAAGAGCCTGGTTTCACTCTGGGCTGTTCTGAGTGACGATATGCAGACATGTGTGCCTTGCAGTTTTAGGATGGCTCTGTGAGATGGACCAGGAGTAGGAACACACTTCCAAGACACTCCAATGGTTTAAGGAAAAATGAAAAAGAAAAAAGTAAAAAAAGAAAAAAATTCCCCCTGTGAAGTATAAACAGCCTTCATGCCAGAGTAGCCTTTGTTCCACCAGTTATTGAACTGGATAAGCATTAGTTTAGTGGCTCCAGACACAGCCAAGTAATAAATGATTGGTCCCTACTTGCAAGGTATATTACAGAACTTAATCACTTGCTCGCTTCCCCATGAGCACTGATCCCAGGATAAAAGACTTGACACAGCCAACACAGTGAGCTGACCAACAGCAGCCTCTGGGAACTTTTGTGTACCTGTCAAAATCCAAGAAGGTTCAACATTAAGTGAAATGAAAAAAATCTCCTGAAGAAAACTTGGGTGAGTTGAATAATATTTCTATTAAAAACAACAGCAGCATGTAATGCAATTTTGATGCGTTTTCTATTTAGACAAGAAACCTGCCATGTAAGCCAGTCACCAGTGTGGAGACAGGAGATGGCATATTTTGTGGTGTGTCAGAAAGAGATGTGTAATCAATATCTTCACCCCTTCCAGTGTCAGTAAAACATTCAAGAGCAAGAAAGCCTGGGAAAGAAAAGAGATATAAGGGGTGTAAGGTAGGAATCTTAGACGTATGTATAAAACTTGTCATCACTTATTCTTTGAGTCTAAAATATTGGGATCTGAGGAAAGATATAGCATAAATCTCCTTGGTACAAAAGGGTGGGCATAAGGGGACATTGATGCTGGAATAAAACACTCTGCATAGGCAAGGTTGTGTATTTAGGCATAAAAGTGGGGATATGCTTCCAAACTCAGGTTTTATTCTTTCCTTTCCACATCCTTGGTATCTTGCATTTCATGTCAGACAGTCATGAAGCCTTCTAATCCGTACATTTGGGGCTCACAGGATCTGTTCCCTCTCTCTCCTCTCCCACCACCACCACACCTCCATAAACAGCACTGATGCCTGGCTAAGAACAAGCTGGCCTCCTGAGAGCCTGAAGACAGGGAGTGTGGGTGTTCAGATCCAACTGGGAAAGGCAGGCATGCTGGGGGCAGGCTGGGAGATGGAGTACACACTGCATCATGGAAAGGGATGGTAAGGGTCTATCTGCTCTGCCTTCTTCTTTCTCTTTGGATATGCTTGTAGCACAGAAAATGCTAACTTTTCACAGCTGAAGGCCAATACAGAAAGCTCTTACTTTGTCTCTTGAAAAGCAGAGCCTCCTGGCTAGGTGTCCAAATTCCCGGGAACTCAGTCAGCTTCAAAGGCCAGGTCTTGAATATGTGCTGCAAACGGCTGGATGGGAAGTTACAAACTGCCGATTACTGGCATGACTTATTCAGCAACTCCTTGAGAAGATATTTGAACAATTGGAGAAGTTGGTGATTTGTTCTCTCACAGTGGGACCATGAGGTGCAATTCAGCCAGTGACTTATTACAATGAATTGTCTAGGGGTGGAGTGGGGACATTTTGCTCAATGCTTCACTGCTGGCAGGAGCTAAAAAATGGAAAATCAGAACAGGCAAAACCCATCTCTACTGCATGGGGCAATGTCCGACCTCAGTCACCCTCCTTTACACTTGGCAAAGTCATGCTGGAGTCAGGAATGGAGTAGCTGTAGAAGCAGCAAAGTGAGACCTGGGGTAGGCTGTCAGCCCATTCCCTGGGAGGGAGGCTGACCTGGGAGAGAGCTGATTTCTGATACACTGCTGCTTAATGTGTGGCACCAGGTAGATGTGGCAAAAAGAAAGTTTTTATTTCCAGCATTTTCCAGTGAAGAAAATAAATCGGACATAATTTCTCCTCTTCCACCTAATAAATGGTGAGCGTTTTCACCTCAGTGTTGGGAACTCAAGGCTCTCAAAATAGGTGGAAAGCAAAGCTAAGGAGGGGTCTCAGATTATTTTCTCTAACAGAATAAGGATGAAACCCTGATGCCATCGAAGGTAATAATTCAGGATTTCCCTCAGGGAGGTGAAAGTCATTGTCGTGTTTTTAAAATAGTTGCAATTTTCTGTCTCTAAATAGCACAGACTACAAAATGTATTGCAAGGGGAATATAAAAATAGTCAAAGTCTTCAAATCTTTTAATTCAATGAGAATGTAATATGCAATTAAAATTAATTATCTCATAATCGAACTGTAGACACTGATTATTGCATCATTTTCGTAAGAGACATGCATCTTAACTCGTATAATTTCTGGTATCATTGTGGAGCTGGCTCAGGAAAGAATCTGGGCCCAGATGTTTTCATGCCTTAGTGCTCAGAGTGGATCAGTTGTGGCTGGATGTGCCTTTTTCTCCACGGAGTACTTTGAGCACCTGCGCATGGCAGAGCCCCTACCCTGCCCTTGGTGTGCAATTGATTAACTCCTCCCCAGCACCTCCCAGTCAGTTCTGCTGCCCCATTTTTTTCACTCTCTTTTGCCATCATAGAATCGTGGAGTCATTTAGATTGGAAAAGACCCTTAAGGTCATCCAGTCCAAGCATTAAACTAACACTGCCAGGTCCACCAGGACCCCTGTCCTCATCACCACACCTACAGGTCTTGTAAATACTTCCAGGGATGGTGACTCAACCGCTTACCTGGGCAGTGTATTTCAGTGCTTCACAACCCCTTTCATGAAGATGCTTTTCCCAACATCCAATCTTAATCTCCCCTGGCGCAACATCTAGTAATTTCCTCTTGTCACTTGTTACCTGGGAGAAGACAGCGACCCTCACCTCACCACAGCCTCCTTTCAGGGAGTTGTAGACAGCAGTAAGGTCATCCCTGAGCCTCCTGTTTTTTCCAGGCTAAACAGTCCCAGTTCCCTCAGCTGTCCTTCAGACCCATGCTCCAGACCCTTCCCCAGCTCTGTTGCCCTTCTCTGGACCCACTCCATCACCTCAATATTCCTCTTGTAGGGAGTTCCCAAAAGTGAGCACAGGATTTGAGGTGCACCTTCACCTGTGCTGAGAGGGGACAATCATTGCTGTTTTGTCTCCAGCTCCCATTGCTCCCCACAAGTGTCCCCAGGTCACTTATCCCAACCTGGTGAGATATGCAGAACGATACTAATTTTTCTCAGCTCATTTTAGTACTGTCTTCTATCTCTTATTCTTCTGACACAAGGTCTTAACACAAGAGACATTCCTGTTTTCTGTCATTATGTTAAATATAACGTAAGGTGGTACCTACATGTATTCATTTGGTGTCATAATTTAATAGTGCTAAATGTTGAGCAGGGCTTGGCTCTACTGCTGGTTATCAGTATGGACTTGTGAGACCCTGAGAGGTTCAGGGTATTGAGGTGGATCTGGCTGTACCTTCTTCAACTGATGGTGAATTCTCTAAAGAGGAGCAAAAGAATTTTAAAATCCAGACCCCATTACAATGTTCAAGTATAGTAAGTAATGTAAAGAAATAGAAAAACATAAAGTGAATGGGGAAAACAGAATAGAGATAAAATAGATTTGTAAAACAATCTCCAATTTTTCACAATATCATTATAGGTGAGACTATGCCTTCAGGCCTAGTTTCAGTCACCTCTATGGTTTCATGGGTTGCAGCAACCTTTTCAGAGCTCCCTGAAGGCTCTAATTCCCATGACATTTTTCTTTCCCCTGCTGGGTCCTGACTGCTATACATACATTTTTTGTAAGATCTTTGAAAGCACCATTATATTGCCTTTAAACAGACCCCCACCAGCCCCTGGGGAGCTGCTAAGAGTTTGGAAATGCCTTTTCCTGGTTATGCCCAGCTAAAATCCTGTCTTCACAACCCTGATTTTCATTTTGAACTGTTTGTCCTGTTCATGTGCCATGCAAATTCCCTAGGTAGGGTTTTTTTTTTTTTCTTTTTTTTGTAAGGTTGAGAAGCATGGTTCCCATCTCCTTCTGGACATTCCTGTCCCTTTTTCCTGGAATTTTCTTCAGTGTGCTTGGGCAGATACTCTTAGGAAAATTCCTTTACTTTCTCAGCTATTTAAATTTTCATTTCCTTTAAAAATAATTAATCTGTGATTCAGAAGAAAAATAATGTTTGGATTCCCAGAATGGCATTTGAGTAAGCCAAGCCTGTTTGGTCATAAGTAAGTAGTTTCTACTGTTTTCAGCAAAGACTGATTTCTATAAACACTGCATGTATGAGCTGTAGGTAAGACACTCTTTCTTGTCTGTTTGCTTGTACACTACAAAAGGTTTCCTTTTTGTCTGTAATGCATAATGTGATTTTGATGACATCATTTTAATAGACTTGATTTCATTTCCATAAACGTACCCAGAAATCGAATTTTGCTCTTAACACACTGATGCCATAAAGGTGGAGAATTTGTGACTTCTCCAGTTTCTCCAACTCTGTTAATGACTGCATCCTGCACTGGCTGGAGGCTCAGTATGGCTGTCAGCCTGGAAGGCTGCTTACTCACCATTTCCAAACATCCTTCTTTTTCCCCCCTCACTCTTAGAATATATATATACACTGAAAATAT
>JBBMKD010000001.1:102774729-102792098 GCA_037834095.1 Argya squamiceps
TGAAAATATCCTTTTTTTTTCTTGGCCTCTATATCTTGTTCTGTGCATTTTTTAAAAAATTACATTCACTTACTGGGGTTTCTTTGGCCTCTGTTTACCACTGTGTGTTGTGTGGACTAGTGCTCTGCCTTGTTCCCCTCTTAGGGGCTGGCAGGAGCCTCCTCCTTCCCATTGCTGCTGGCCTTGTGTGCCTCTTTCCTGTGTGTGGGCTCTACATTTGCCACTCACTGCAGCACTGGTTCAACATCTGGGGAAGACTTGCTAGGTGCAGCAGGAATGTTTTAAAAATGATATATCAAGGAAAAAAAGCTAGAGAAGTGGATTTGCAAATTTTTCATCCTGATAAATATAACTATGAAATTGCTTTATAACTTTGGACACAGTTGGAGTTTTATAATAGGTTGACAGTGAAGTAGCACCTGTGATCCTAAATGTGTGCATCTATTTTCCTGATTTTAGCTATAAATTCCATTTTACAATGCTAGTGGGGATAGCTCTGGGTCTGCAATAGGGGGTGAAGTTTTAATTCTTTCTGCCTTTTCCCCTTCCACCACATCCTTAGGTTTCTCCAGACCATCTCAGTTGTACAAAACATCCTAATTTTTGCTTTCATATGAATGAGGGTGACTTGGTTTGAAAGACAGGTGTCTGCTAAGGAAGGCAGGAGCATCCCTTGGAACGGAAAATGTAAACCTTTTCCCTCTGAATTATTGTAATTTTGAAATTAAGGGGTTCTCAGGCAAAGAATATGAGGATAGGAATACCCGTTCTTTACTAGTATGTATAATAAAGCAAACAACCACCAACAACTCTGGCATTAACAACAAAGAGAACCACAAACCCAGTAACAGTCACCCTGAGGGCGGGCACTTTCCCCTTCGGTGCAGTTCCAGCCACAGCCACCGGGGGCGCTGCTGGCTCCCGGCCAGGCAGGGCGGGTGCGATGATTCCCCCTCGGCTGCAGGGGGCGCTGTTGCGCGGGCTGGGGGAGCACACGGTGATGGCGGCTGGGCCAAGACGGGAAGGGATGGAGGAGAGGCTTTGCTTCACATATCTTGGGGCAGCCGATCCCGGTGCCCCCTGAGGACTCTTGGAAACAGCAAGCTGGAACAGCAGGATGTCTTGGCAGGCAGGGGGTGTGTCGGAGTCCAGGGCATCCCTTTGGTTACCCTGGAGGGTCAGGAACCTCGGGGGAGATGTCTGGGACCTGACCAAGAGAGTTTGAAACCTGGTCAGAGGGGTTTTGGACCTGTGCAGGGGGGTCTGGGATCTGTACAGGAGGGTTGGAGACCCTGGACAGAGCCCAGGAAGACACCGTTTTTGATTTCAGTCTGTGGGAAAGGCTTCCAACACTGAGAGAGGAATTGCAAGTCACAACAAGGGTGTGAAAGGCAGTAGTTTAGCTTATTACAAGGTGGAAAATTCTGTAGTTTTGAGTTTTTAGAATGGAGGTGAATGAAAGCAGGATGGAGAATTTTGGGCGGTGCCCTGGGTTCTTCATCTCTGTCTTCTGCTGTGATGGTGGCACAAAGTAGTTCAAGGAGATTGAGTCAAAGTAGAGATGCCCTGTTTAGTATAGGTTATAGGTATTGGTATGTAATTGTAAATAAGGGACACGTAATAATCAGTATAAAGGGCAGCAATGTCCCATCGGAGGAGTAGTCGCTTGGTGCCTGAGCTGCTGCACAGACCTTGACTGGGCACAGAGAAAGTTGTAAGATAAGAAATAATAAACAAAGCAAGAAACCTTGAGAAAAAAAGAACTTGAAGACTCCACTTTATTCTTGCGTCTGGCTCAGGGCTTTTCAGAAGGCAAAAAACTCTTAACCACCTGAATCTCAAGAGATCAACTTGAGAGGGGTGCAGGGCTACAGTGCAGCAAAAGCTCGGAGCAGTGCTGAAGAAGGAGCGAGGGCAGCACAGTGGCGACCAGGCTCCCAGCAGGGCAGGGAGAGGTGAGCTCAGAATCCCAGGCACCTGAGCAGATGGGGATAGGTCCCTCTTTTAGTGAGGTAGGTGATAATAAGTTCCCAGTTCAGTGGCTGCTCACACAAGCAGAGGCTTGCCCCACAGCAGAAGAAGCAGCTCTGGGCTGGGCTCCGGCGGCAGCAGCGAATTCCCGTCCTCAAGCAGCAGCTCCAACCGTCCTCCTCCGAAGCCGAGAGAGAGACAGAGCCAGCAGCTGCCCCAGCCCCATCCTTTACCTGCCCAGTTCTTGTGGTATCCCTGCCCCTTGGAGAGAAACTCCCAGATAAGAGATGTGCAACCAGATGCCCTCCTCCCCTGAACTTGGCCACTTCTTTTGTTTTTCTTAAGTACCCAGTTGTTAGTGTTTCCTAGCAACTTAGGGGAAAAAATTCTATAAGTAAAAAGGAACAAAAGGAAAGAAACCTAACCCCCAACAGAGGGTTTCAAATTTGTCCACATTTTTCTTAACTTACACTAGCACATTTGTGTCCCTGTTAGACATAGAAATAATTTTGTAGTTCAACTTTCTCAAAGAATGCAACTGTCAAATTATTCTTCAGAGGAAAGGAAGGAAGGAAAGAAGGCTGAAGTGGGTGGAGTGTAAGTAACAATTACTGTAGGCTGATAATATTTAAAGATTCATAGAGGGATGTATTTCATGGGCCATACGTATATGTAACAAATTCGCCTACTCTGTAATCCTTCTCATTATTGACAACACAACAATCATATCTTTCCAGAATGGTAAACTGCAGAATTTTTTTCTTCTGCAAATGCTGCATCTGAGCTCAAATAACTAATATGAAGTGTTACTACTGGGAAAAGCTGGCAAGCCTACTGATCAGGTTACTGATTCAGGCATAAAACCTTCACTGAAGGAACCTTCAGCATGGACTTTCTTTTTGAGTCTTAGGTCTTGATTTTCAGATTGAAGGAGGGTGCAGTCCCAGGGGGCTGCAACTCAGTGCTCAGAATATGTAGAAATTGGACATTTGCTTGTATACTGAAATGTGGCAAAAGGAAATGCAATTTGGGAACCTCTTCTGCAGCCCTTGAGCTCATCCGACAAGAAGATATGGAAAGCAAGTTAAGCCATGCATGCAGAATGCATGGCTGTCCTTATATAAATGAACACTACTGAAATATGTTTAAAAGTAAGACCACCCTACAGCAAAATTTACTTCCATTTCTACAAACACAGGGGTAAATACCCATAACTTGCTTTTACATTTAAATTAATATTTCTTGTGAAGGGAAGGAAGGAGGACAATCTAGCCATGAGAAAGAAGAATACATTTTTCCTTTCCTTCATTTGAAGTGATTTTTTAAATGCAGTTCATTATTAGAAATGCAGTTCAGTATTAGAAAGCAGTTGTGAAATGCACCAATTTTTCCCAGCATATTCTAATGGCACAGCATAGTCTAATTTCTGAAGATGTGTCTGCTCTTCTGATCCTGGACTCTGGTTATTTATCCAGCAAAATCACTGTCAAATAATGAAACAAATACTTTGGGCAAAGTCCAAAGAAAAGTGAGTGTCCTTTTCCTTCCCTGGGACCTGAGGCAGCTCTCAGTCTTACTATCTGTGAAAATTTCTCGCCTAGCCCAGTATTAAAACTTGTGGCTTTGGAGCAGCTCAGATGTCCCATACTCTTCTCCCTCTGTGCTTTTGGGATAGCAGAGATGCCATGTCATTATCTACATCTGTATTCTGGCATCCAAGCTCTTGGCTGAGAGGATGCAAGAGGGGGACAAGAGGCTGCAGGTACAGGGCTGATGTGCACCAGCATCCTCTCCTTGGGATGCAAACCATGCAGGACACACTGGTGTGCTCCAATGGCTCTCATCTGGGCACCCTGCATGCTGGTTAGGGGGTACACGGACCTTGAGGCAGCTGTAATTTAAATTGGAGTTGCTCAGGACAGATGGTGAGAGCTCTGTGAGTGCTGTCCTGCTGGAATCCTTTCAGCCTCTCGTACTGACCATGTCTATGCAAGGGAGTGGCTCAGGAGCTTTTAATCTTTTAGAAGAAAAAACAAAGAGAAAAATACTTCTTTTATTATTTTTTCTTTTTTTGTGCCTGCCTTTTCCCCACTTTTTCTTTCTCATTTCCTGCATATAGTGGGTTTTGTATTTTCCTTTTTCCCTGTATTTCGAAGCCCCTTAATAAATAAAAGATGTGAACACAAAATTGCCATTCAAATTTGATTGTCTCAAATTATGTCTAGAATGAAACAAAAAATCTACTGATCTGTGATTTTGTATGGCAAAGGCAGCTCAATGCTATTCAATCCAGTAGGGGAGATATAAAGAAAGAGTATAAAAAACCCCAACCAACTAGCAAAGAAAAGAAGAGGCAGGGAAAGTGTGATAAAGAACAGCATAATACTTTAATGGTCTGAAGAGATTTTTCAACAAAACCATTACTAATACTGGGTATTCTTCTAAGTCAGTTCTTACCATCACAAAACCATTAGCTCTTTGGTAGTCACAATCTCCCCTATATCTATATCATGTCTTTTCATTGCTTTTTATTTGTCTTTGTCTTCTTCTGCTTGACTGGTAACATGCAGCACCCTTGTGCTGTATACTTATTTCAAGATTGCAACAGTTATAAATATCTCCTCAGCACTGAGGGAGGCAAAGAAAAAGTGATGAGCTTCAATAGCCAGAGTTCTGAATTGCTGCAGACAAGAGAGTCTGTCAGTGAAGACTAGTGAAATAAAAATTTTGCTGGCTGGTTTTCGTAGCTCTGAAGAAGAAACTTTTGGTTATTTTCATAATACCAGAGATAAAATTATGATTAGAGTTGCTTTTTCTGGGGCACTTGCACGGGATACTTGAATAGCCAGAATATTTTCCTATGCAACAGGGCTGTGCTCGTTACCTCCTGAATATTTAGTCTGCAGGCATGAATTTGGGTGAAAATTTAGCAATAGGCTTTTTCCCTTCCTGGGTGGTGATTAGGGCATTTTGTGTTGTGCCTCCTCTTTTGAGATGGCAGAAGAGCCGCTGGCTTTGTTGTATTACGATGTACACTAGTGTGTAAATAATCAGTGTGACCTGAATCAGCCACTTTTTCCTGCATAAATACCCGTGGAATGCCACATAAATACCCAAGGCAAAACAATTGTTACTAGAGGTATGTTTTCAGGTTTATCCACTAGGAGTTGTTCACTGTCAATAAAATGGAAGTAAATAAAAGGAAACTGCTTAAATCTGACCTAGAGTTTATTGCTTATGTTTGACTGGTATCAGACACTTTTTCTGTCAGGTGCTGAGGAAGCCCTGCACATCTCATCCTTCATCTCCAACAGCAGCAACACATTTGTTTTTTCCTCTGTGCTTTCAAGAAATAAACACTATGTGAATTTTGTCTCCATGCACAATAAACAATTTAAGTAAAAAGCTTAAGAAAACCTTTTTTCTCCTTTTAAACCTTGCTTCTTGCCAGTTATTCACAATGTTTGATATGTTTTTTAAAATTAAAAAATAAAATAAAATTAAGTTAAAGCTTCCCACTATTATGTGGGAGTCTGAGCACTTATTCCTTCAGCTCGTGTTTTTTGAGACCTGTGCACTGGCTCATCCAGGGACATTACCTGCCCCATGGTCCTCAGTAGAGAAAGATAAATGATGGAGAATGGATCATAAGACACAGTTGTGTTCTAGATGTTTACTATGTCTTTTGCAGTAGCATCTCCAGGAGTCCATCGAGGATTTATATTTCAGAGGATAGCAGCTGACTGCCTAGGAGTTTGTCAAAGTAAGAGAACAGGATTGTCTGAAACAGACACATGATCACAGAAAAGAGTTGCATGGCACTCATCACTCACAGCTTGTGGTGTGCTGAGTCCTTGTCCTAGGTCTGTGCTTTATGGGCTCTTCTGGCAAAACTTTTGTGGGGAATAAAGAGACAAATAACACAGTGACTCTGCAGAAGCCAATGAAAAAGCTCTTTATGAGCAAGGACTAAAACTTGGACTTGCTTTGGAGGTGAGAAAGTGGTCAGGTAGGACTGCTGGCAGACTGAAGGCAGGAATTAAACATGAACTAAGAGACCCTGAGTGGCACAGAAGCATGAGCAATGTGCTGAAGAACCATGAAGGCAAGGACTAACAACTTATGGTTGATGAGTGAAGACAGATGACAACAAATGTCACAAATTCACGGTTGTAATGAGAAACCAGGGAAGGTTATGTTGCCACCAGTGTCTGGAATGGTGCCAAGGCTCTACACCGATGTTCTGTGAAGGAAGGTGTTCCCTGGGTGATGGCTGAGCTCCAGGACAGGTCAGAGCAACAAGTGAAATCTGGCCCCTACATGATGTTGCCCTGGGCTGGATCTAGAAGCTACAGGTGTTTCCATCTGCACAGCAAAGAGGGTAAAGGCTGGAGGAAGTTTAAGTGACCAATGATTTGCCCCACATGGGAAGGGAACATTTAAATTCCTCCTCGCCTGTGATGTCTGATTGTGTTAAATAGAATCCTTTCAACTTTGTCAATACAAGAAGGACATGGATATTGATCATTTACATGGTGCATGATGGATAATCTCATTTTTGTACAGTACTCGTTATCCAAGCTGCTTTGCTCAATTAAACTCTGCTCAGCAGAGACTATTCAAATCTGCTGTAAAGTTCATGCCATGACCACATTTCCTATCAATTTCTCCACCGGAATATATATTAATGGAAACATGGGGATATATTAATTGTACCATTTTGAATAAATGCAACCTTAGCAGAGTACATTTTTTTATTATTATTTAATAATTATGAGTTCAGGCTTTTCTTAATTTCCTGCTGTGAGCTTTTAAAAGTCACTGCAATGCTGAAACATAAATAGAGTATGTGATGCAACACTTTGCCTAGGCAAATATCAGACATTTTTACCTCAGGAAAAACATAATGAAATTTAAAAAAATCATTTGGCTCATTTGAAATTTTGCACTGTTGAAACCAAATAAGGGAAAACTCAAATCAAGATGGACCAATATTTACTTTAAAAAATTAAACTAGTATTTTCTAAGACTCAAGTAGGCAAAAAATGATAAAAATCCATAGAGCATGAAAATGGTAAAATTTCTTGAAAAAAAAATTCTGAAACATGGATGAGAAAATATCTAACTTGCTCAAGTTTTTCTCAGCCATTACATTCCATAGGTAATAAAAATGGGTGGAATGGTGTTTAGATTCTCCCAGACAGTGGGAAAGCAGCAATGGAGTCCAGCGTGAGACACTAGGACAAGGTGACCTGGAACCACCCAGAATAGAGGGATCATCATCGCTTACTCTCTCACTACTTGGCCATCAAACTCACACAGTCCCTCCCTTCCCTCTCTCCTCTTTGGTTCCTTCCGATTTCCTCGTCTTTATAATTTTTTCTTTTCATCTTTGTCTTCCTTTCTTAGCCACTTGCCTTGTTCTGACAATATGATTACTTAATACTTACCTGCCAAATTAACTGACTTATTTTACCAACGAGTGGATATACCATTCCCCGACACTCGGTATTTGACAGTCTCACAATCTTTTCTGTGTCCATGAGGTGCACACTGTAACAGGAAAATTCCACTAAGTATGGTGGGCTTTCTCTACAACACACTACAGTTACATACCAGCATGAACCACGATGTGTGTTGGTTTGCCCTCTCTCCTTGGCTTTTATAGGCAATAAAATGTGAACAATTAAAAAAAATCTTTTACAACCCACTCATCCTCTCTCCTTTATTCCAAAAATCACACCCAACTGACCTCTTACCGAGAATGCTGTTCCATTCGAACAGAAAAGACTCTGTCTTTTCACAATGAAAAGAAAAAGAAAAAACCCTATTCAGCTAATTGAGCAATTTGCTTAACTGGATACACTGCAAAAATGTATAGTGGAAATGTTAATGTATTAAGTATGAGTGTGTATCTGTATGTGTGGGGAAAAAGAAATGCTATATAGATGCTCTAGTTGGAATGCTGCATAAATACTCAAGGCAAAACAATTGTTACTGGAGGTATATTTTTAGGTTTACCCACTAAGAGTTGTTGATTGCCAATAAAATGGAAGCAAATAAAAGGAAACGGCTTAAATTTGACCTAGAGTTTATTGCTTATATTTGACCTGAATTTTGTTGTTGTTGTTTTTGAATGATACATACAGAGCTCAGGAAATCATCTTCTTTTGCTTTTTATGAGCACAGTTTACTTGGAACCTAGCCATGGATCTGAATATGTTTGTACAGAACTCACTAAGAAACAAGGCAGGGGGGTTTGCTATGCATAACCCTTAAAATGTTTTGCAAGACAACACCCAGGGCAGGGAATACCTGGAGCACTCTGATGATGTCAGTGCAGTAGGCTGTAGCACAACAATCACCCCAAATCTGGCAGTGTTTTGCAGGAGGGTGGACAAAGGGATTTGAAATGGAATGGTGAGATGACTTTGTGGGTGATTATCAGGGGCCCTTCCAAATGTGAGCAGTATTAAAAATCACAGAATGCCAGCAGGTAGATGACAGTGGTTGGAGCTGCTGGCCCCTAAGTCACAACCCCTCTTGCCCTTCCCTGCCTTTCAGAAACAGTCCTGAAGATGTGCCTTCCACATTAGGAACAGAGCACGCTCCTGAACCTGGAAATCATCAGATGTACAGCAGAAAACTGGGGCAAGAAACAGGTTACTTACCACATATTTGAAGTGGAAGGGGGTGGAGACTTATACAGGAATATTCTCTATTGCACAGGAATGTGAAGAGCACAGCTGTGGTGGCCCAAATGTTGCTTTTTAAGAATAAACTACTGACTTTTTGCTTAGCTTGCTTTTAGTTCCCAAATACTGCAGCAATGCAGTACCTATATAATGTGTGTACACTGAAGAATACCCTGCCAGGAGATGAGGTGTTTGAGACTCTCTTTGTGGAACCTGTAGGCCACCCACCTAAAACCATGGTTGTTTTCTAGGTAGCAGAGACAGTAACAGCAGGACAATCTTACAGCAGAGTGCATTGAGAAGGTGAGCAGTGGAGTGAAACACCAAAGTGGAATTAGGAAACAACTGAGAGACTGGGATGACATAATTGCCATTTATTTTTCACTGCTTTTTCTTATGTCTTGACAATTTTGTTCCACATTATAAAAATGAGGTGATGGAAGCAGCTCAGCAGTGTCTGACATTTAAGTTCTCCTAAAATACATGGATGTACTGAGCTGCCACTGGCACACACTATAAGACTTGCAAGACTTTTTAAGCCTATGCCTTTCTATTGTTTTTTCCTGACACAGTCCAAGACCTCCAAATGGGGTCCATCATCCTGCAGCAAGACTCTCCCACTGATTCTCATAAGAGAGATCTCACCAGATACCTTTTGATGTCCAGCCTGAGGTGGGTTCTATGAAATACAAGCCAGTCTTAGAAAGAGAAAATTCACCCACTGAGAAGCTAACAACAATTGCAGACCTCCAAGGAAGGACTGAATCCAAGAGTGAGGGAGTTTTCCTGTCTAGAATCCATTTAATTCCTAGCCAGTTCAAACCCTCTTTTATACGAAGTGGACAGTTTTTGCACGTTGTGTGGGAAGTAAGAAAATAGGTTTATTTTTCTTCTTTTGCCTTCTCTCTACATATACAGGCAACTTTATGGGCAGGTATTTGAGGATAAATGGATTGCTTCTCACACAAAGGTTTTAAATAAAACCTCTCTTTTCTGACTAAAAAATAGGTTAGTCAATTTTTAATGGCTTTCTCCTTCCACTGAAGATCATCAGCTTGTATTTGATGTAAAAATGACACTATCATCATAAAAGCTCCTTCTGTTGGGATTCACTGCACCATTTAGACCAGATAGCAGTGTAAAGTCCTAATGGAGAAATAAACATTTGAGGATCTTTCCTGATACTGTAATTGCAACACTTAGGTGCTGCTGTATGTGAAAACAGAAGTACATAGAAAATTTCCTTGTTCATTCCACATGCTAGAAATTTTGCTGTCCTGCCTGCATATGTTGTTTGTTATGTATATGAGTGTGTGATGTACACCAAAGCAGAAGTTTCCTTTATCTTTCTGTGGTGATGGAGATGCTTTGTGATACAAAGTGTAACTCCATTCCTGATGCCTCTTGGAGAGAAAAACTCACATAACCCCCCACCAAAACTCTGCTGAGAGAAAAAACAAGGATAAATTGCAGCAAGCAACTCTGAAGCTAGAAGTGTAGTAGAATGATGGAAGCAGAGATGAAGTCTCAAAGCTGGTGAGATATGACAAAATTGATATGCTGTTCTCAGAACTCTGACATTATTTGGTAGGAGTCACAGTCATACCATGTTGCAGAGATTTTTCTTCTGGCCAGCGCTGTTGAGCCTCTGCAGTCCCTTCTTGGGAAAACCCCCTGCATCACCTGGGATGTGCTGACACAGCTGGGAAGCTCTGACACTGACACAGGTCACTCAGGCATGGGACCATCTCCTCATTTTCTGGGTTAGAACCCTCAGCACCCTGGCTCAGAGAGGTACTTGGAGCAGCAGCTGTCATGTTGTAGCACCTCTCTGGCTGAAGGCTTGGCTGTGACAGAGTGGAATTTTGTTTTTTGGAAGGTGGGGGTTCAAATACTTTCTCTGTGGCAGGCACATATTTATGCTAAGGAAAGAAATTGATACATCAAAGTAGGGAAAAGAAGAAAACCCCACTGAATTACCCTGACTAAGGGCACTCTAACATCAGGAGGTCTGGGTATAGGAATGGACAGATTGGGAAACATATTTTGTTGACCTCCCTTCCCAGAGTAATTGAAAATTATTCAGCTCTGCTTAGTGTAAGTGCCAGTAGCTTCTGTTGATATAATTGAGTTCTCTACCCTCAATTTGTTTGCTTGTGTTTCAAGCTTTGAAAAAAGAGCACTTAACCTTTTATTGTTTATTGAGATTTATTTAGAGAAAACAAAATCTCTGTGGCTGGCTCTATCAACTACCCATATTTTTGCTGATCTCTGGAATGAGGTGAGTGTCAATAAAAAGCAGCTCAAAAACTCTTTCTTCCAGGATTATTACTGACAGTGTAAACAGTTTTTAATGATATTGGATGTCGCTGATTATGTTAGCATGTGAAATGGATACAGCCCTGTTCCCCGCAAAGGACTCAACTTGTATTTGTGCTTGCAATAATTGTGTCATCTATGCTGGGGATTTAACCCAAACCATGAGAAACTCTAAAAACATTAAAAACATTTTTTGGACATTTTAAGTGTCTTGATCTCAGAAAAAATCTCACTGCAATTGAAATCCACTGCTCAGGCATGAAACTTCCCAATGCAAAGTTCAGTGCTGCTGATGACATGGCTGAGGTTTTATTAGATCACAGATATCTAGCCTGGGTTTTGCCTTTGTTGTTTTCTTTTCCACCACATTTAAGAGGAGGCTTTGTACCTCCCTGCAGCTTCTTTAGAGCTCAGAGTGCTTCCTATGCAACCTGACTTGTACCCACAGAATCACAGGATCCCAGAATGGGTCAGGTTGGAAGGGAACACAGTGAATCATCTGGTCCAGTCTCCCTGCTCAAGCAGGGTCATCCCAGAGCACATGGCACATGATTATGACCAGTCAGTTCTGGAATATCTCCAGTGAGGAACACTCCACAGCCCCTTTGGGAAATCTGTTCCAGCATATGGTCACCCACACAGTATGAAAAACCTCTGATGGCATATCATGTGTGAGAGAGGCATTTCTAATGTAGGTCCATGATGACATTGTATTTTTTATTTTTGAGTCTTGCTCCTTCAAGTGGGCATGGGGCAGTGTGCTCCTTGCTTCAGGCTGTCAGAGAAGGCAGGGGGTAAGTCTGCAGTGCCTGGCAGGAGATTAAAGAAGGTTTACAGAATGCTGTGGGCAGGAAGCTGGGGAAGATCAGGGTAGATGTAGATGTCAGGAGAAGCATACATTGTGTCACCTGGAGAGTGAGCTGAGGTAAGAAACCAAGAGCTTTTTTTCTGCCTAAAATGGCTCTAGTTCCCCAAGGTGAGAACCTACCCAGGGAGGCCCTTGCTCTCAGGTCTCTGACACCTTGAAATGCACCTGGTGATTCGGGTCCACATCCCTCTGGCTGGTAATTCCCAGAAGGGGAAACAATGTCTTTATCACTGGATGTTGAGGTGCTGTGGAGCTATCACCATTACTGGGGAAAATCAGTGATAACCAAACAGTGTGTGACCCCCCCATCCCCAGGCATGTGCCCTCCCTACAGACCTTCACAGAGGGTTCTGCAGCTCAGAAGCAAAATCACTGCCCAGGACATAGAACACGTGTCTGCTTTGGACTCCTCTGTGGTTGCAATGCAGTATCAAGTGCTTTTGCTGGCTTGTAAGTCAAATGATTTCAGTATTAATTTTTTAATCTGTGGCAAAGGAAACAATCCATGGAAGTGTGTGGAGTGGGGCATACAGAAGGGAAAGCTTGTGCTTTCACCTGCAGCTTCTGATTTCTCTGCCTTTAGCTTTTCTGGTGGGTTGATATGTCCTGTGGCAACCTTCATGGTCAGGCACAGCAGCTTTTGGGACTCTGAAAAGAAAATTATGACTATTCTCAACCTCTACTTTTCAGAATAAATCTTGTCCAGAATAGCTCTATTGTTCCTCACACAGTAGAGAACTGTTGGCTTTCCATGGCTTTGGCACGGTTGTAATAACTCTGAGGGCGTGATTTTGCCTGAGACTGTGTCTGTGAATAACCTTTCACAGGCAGTGATCCTGCAAACATTCTGGCATGTCAGTGTTCTTATGGGTTTTTCCATGCATGAATGTAAAGGACTGTTGGAACTGAGGGCTTAGGCATGGAGATGTTAATGTTTGCAAAGGTGGTCATTTCCCAAGTGTAATGTCAAAAACTTGTGTTCAGTCTGGATTGTTCTCTAGTGTTCTGGAAATTTATCAAACTCTGTAACTTCCTAAACAGGACTATGATTAGTTGTTTCAGAGAACAGAACCTTATATAAACACATATGTTCTAATAAACAGCATATATGGACATGCTGGTTTCATGTTGCTCTGACTCTGGAGCGTTCATCATTGACTGGCATGAGTTATTTCTTTGCTCTGTCCTGGTTCTGGCCAGGACAGAGTTAATTTTTACAGCACCCAGGAGGGGCATGTGTGTTGAGCAGTTCAGAGGTGAGTCCTTGCACAATCGAATGTGAATGGTTCACCTATCTTGAACACTCTTGTTACTATTGTTGTTGTCACTGTTAGTTTTCTTATTTCATTGTTGTTTCTAGTAAATTGTTCTTACCTCAACCTTCGATCTTCACCTTTTTGTGCCTCCAATTCTCCTCTCCATCCCTCTGAAGAGGTGAGGGGGCATGAGGGGGAAGTAAGTGAATGAGCAGTGCACAGTGGGAACACTAAATTGGGGAATACTATTCCTAAACTACTGCCCATAATTTCCTACAGTCACAGGAAACACCCAAAGGAAATAGACTGGCCATAGAATGCAAAGATCAGTCACCTCAGCCATTCATTACTAACTGTCACATTAGAAGAACTGAGGTTGTGACAGTGTTTCCTCCTTAATTAGCTCGAAGTGAAGGGTTCTCCCAGGCAGGTGAAATACTGCTTGCTTTCCTCTTACAAAATGGAATGGTTTTGGGCAGTGCCAAATCATTAAAGATTTTGCAGTGTTGCAGAAAGGTTGTAAGAGCTCACCTGACACAAACTGGGTGAGTTTGAAGGCCAAATCCTCAGCGGGTGCAAAGCAGCACCCTTCAATTGACATCAGGGAGGATGCCATGATAGAGCTGCTGATAAGACTCCAAGGGACCTTAGAGAATTAGTCTCAGCCAGAGAGCCTGCAGTGCTGCAATTACTGTTCTACTTTCTCAAATATTGTTCCAGTAACTCTATTTGGCTATTTTTTTTCCTGTTCTGTTGGTCTGTGTAATCCATCAGAATTTTTTTTCACTGCAGTACAGCATATTGTCAAACTCATGTCTTTTTGTCCAACCTGCTTGCTAAGCTAGGTACAAGCCATGGTCTGAATGCATCTAAGTTCACATTTAAGACGTGTCTGAAAATCTACACAATCTACAGTGGTTTGCATTTTGGCTTTTTTCTTTTATTTTCTTTTCCTTCTCCTTTCCCTTTCCCCTTTTTTTTCTTTTTTGGCTAATCCCAAACTATAAAAGCTTTCCATGGCCCATGGCCTGTTTTGATACCTGGAAGTACCATGAAGCTGCTGATCATCATACAGTTTGGTTGAGCCCACTTGGTAGGGGCAGGCTGAAAGAAGTAATCTAAATAGAAGTGCATGGCCTCTTGGACCCAAAATTGGTTGCCTTGCCAGTCCCAATTCATTTATCTCACAAAAAAAAAACCTAAACAGAAATAAATCCTCAGCAAATTCCTATCAGTTTCACAGCGATCATTTGCTTTTCTGGCTTCCACTAAGGATATCATTATGTTCTTTAGTCCTAACCCAGTCCTAACCTGCCCAGCTTTCTAAATAGTTAGTTTAATTAATCCCCTGCCTTTATGATTGTGAGTGCTATGTATTGCAAGTGAGATTTTGATGCAAAGCATCACTAAATTAATTAGTTTTGGCCCTGATCCACCAGATTTAATGGGGGTATTTGCACGTTCAAAGGTAGACCACTGTTGAAGTGCCTCATTGAATGGAGCACTTCTCCCTTAATGAGAGGGGGGGCCAGGCAGCTTGGCCTCTGGCTGCTGGATGAAGTTATCAGGGGTACTTACTGCCTCAGCAGACAACCTCTGCTCCTGGCAAGCCATGGTGATATTGTAGTTCTGTCTTTTGTTATGTCTATGTTTAGTTATGCACAGAAGTGGAACATCTTGAATAATCGTCTTATTTTATGCCTTCTTCTGTATCCTCATTGTTACCTCATATTGACGGTGTTCTCACTGAATTAGTGGTATTCTCTAGGCACATCTCAGAAAGCACTTTGGTTAAGGCCATGAGAGAGACCTACCTTGACAGCTTTGATTAACAACACCTTAGATGTTAGAGTTTGTGCAGAATTGTTTCTGTGTATTTGTGGACTGATATTATTAGCTTGATCCTTGGCCAGCAGTTTATTGTTAACATGTCGACTGAGATTAAAACTGATGCTACCTTTGTGTTGTTGCAGCATGATAGTGTGTTTCACATCAACAGACACCACTTGTTAACTTTTCATCAAGGTGTACATGAGGAAGAGGGAGAGCAAACGTTGCCAACCTGGCTTTAGTTCCTGCGGCTGGTTAGATCAACACAATGAGTGGCTGGAGATCTATGTCTTCCTCCAGTAAAACTGTTTCTGCTGAAATTCTGGGTGTTTCCCATCCATCTCACTAAAGATGGAATTTCATTCTGTGAATTTTCATGGGTTTTTCTTAGAATAGAATAACTGTGTCCAGCAGCACATACCAAGATTCAACAAACAGTGTTGCAGAGTTTTTTAAACAGCTACTCTTGCAATAGTGTCCTGATAGTTCAGCCTGGCTGGATAAGATACTGCTGGAGTTTCATAACCATATGGAATAGGTATTATAAGATGCTGAGCTCAACAGACAAATCACAGGCCTTGAGTTTTGCCCTTGAACTTGAATGATGAGGAGCAAAATTGCTCAGGCAGAAACGCAACCTGGTTTGTGAATCTAGTGTCTGAAAAAGTTATCTGAACTGGTGTTGGGAAACTATTGTTTTACTGTCTTTTATTTGCCAGTTCCTTGCGCTCCTGGGCAGCTGAGGTGGACTACATCAAAACTTCAGGATGACCTTTCTGTTCAAGGCAACAGTGATGCAGTGCTTCATCTTGTGAAGCTGGCTCTGAAAGACCAGGTTATTGAGGTCCTGTCTGACTCACAGAGCTATTCCAATTTCCATCAGCACCTTTGGGAGTGGTGAAGTTCATTCTGATCTACTAAAAGTCCTGCTGGGAGAATTCTGCCTCCCCTCTTAAGACAAGCAATAGTCTAGTGGTGCTGCTGTGGGTAAAGGGGGTGCAGTTTGGGGTAGATGAATAAACTCGTGGTTGTCATGGAATCATCCTCCAGCAGCAGCGATGTAAGGCTGTGGTCTTCCCTAGAATTTCTTCCTTAGTTCCAGACTATTCTAGGAACACTTTTTGACTGACCTACAAATAAAACAAAAATCTGTGTACCCTTAATGACCCTTTGGTCAGAGGCTTGCATTATATAAACTCAACTAGTTCTTGCTTTAGCTTGTGGTCAAGTAGTAAAGAAGCAAACAGTGGAGTCAAGGTGCAAAACAGCCTGGAGGGAGGAATTTCAAGGAATCACAGACAAATATTACAAAGTTTTTGTCCCCCTTTTCGTGGAAGGGAGATGACCAGTCGTATAATATCTGTGCAAAAAAAAAATCAACATCCATCCTGAATGATCATTCAGAAAAACAAAATTTTGCAGACCCTGTGCTACATCTATCCCTTTTCTAGAGTAACAGCGATTTTAATTGTTTGACTGCGTTTTCCACAAGGCAGCCTGGCTCCCCAGGGAGGCACGACAGGCCCCTCACCTTGCCCAGAGCCCGGCCCAGGCCAAGGCGGCGATTTCCCAGGGCAGGGGCAGCCCAGGTGCCGGCGCGTCTGCGGGGAGAACGGCGGTAATGAATACGCGGCAGCCTGCGGTGGGAGCCCTGCCACTGTTAAATTTGTAGCCAATTAGCCGTGTTGCACAATTCCAGCAGAGTAACACCAGTCTCTATAGACTTGGTATAGAGAGAGAAATTAGTTTAGACAAATACCTCTTAATCCCTTGTTCTTGGCTGGGCTCGAGCGCCTACTGCTAAGTGCTAATGGCACGGGGAAATCCCAATTTCCAGTGTCAAGGGCTTCGAGGAATCAGGCTATTAAAGGGAGACATTTATTTTGCATTAGCTTTGATCAGCAGCTCCTGGGTGAAATCTCCTTAAATAAATACCCCGTGCGGCCTCTCGCTTGGGGAACGCGGGCTTCGGGCCGGGCCGGCGGCGGAGGGAGAGGGCGCTGGGGCAGCTTTCTGCTGGGCCTTGCCCCGCGGGGGCAGAATTACTGCCCGCGGAATCAACTAGGTTGGAAAAGACCTCCAAGATCGTTCAATCCAACCTGTGACTGAACACCACCATGCCAACTAAACCATAGCACTGAGTGCCACGTCCAGTCTTTCCTTAAACACCTCCAGGAACGGTGACTACACCACATCCCTGGGGCAGCCCGTTCCAGTGTCTACTCAACCTTTTCTGTGAAGAAATTCTTCCTAATATCCATCCTAACCCTGCCCAGGCGCAGCTTAAGACTGTTCCTCTCATCCTGTCGCAGGCTGCCTGGCGGAAAATGCAGCCGCCTGCCCGGGGCGGGCACCTGGGGCACGGGAAGGAGCCGGGCGGTGCGGGAAGGCACCGGGCCCTGCAGTGCGGAGCCGGGCGGTGCTGGCAGG
>JBBMKD010000001.1:102792742-102808715 GCA_037834095.1 Argya squamiceps
CCGCTGGCAGCCGCCCCGCTGTCCCCGGGCGTTGTGCATCCCCCAGGTCGGTCGGCCCTCGGGCAGGGGAAGCCGTGCGTTGCAGGGCGAGCGACGCTGGAAGCTGGCGGTGCCTCTCCCAGACCCCTCAGCCTGACCCCCGGGGAGCCGAGCGAGGCAAGCCCGCACGGCCTCGCCTTCCCCGCGCCGGCCGTCGATACCTATTTTAGGTATTAAAATGTCGCCGTTTGCAACGCGAACGTCTCGGTGTTGCAAATAAAGCTTGAGAAGGAAATTAGTCAGCATCGCCGCGCCCTGTCCTCGTGCCAGGTAGCTGGAGCCTTTCCATGGCATTAAAGGATAATACCTCGCACCTGGGGCTGCCATGAGGCACAAGAGCGCATTTTTACGCTTCAGCCTCCGCATGTATTCTCGATGCAATTTGCCAAATGATACTGACGTCTAAAAAAGCTAAACATGTAATAACAGATGAAAATTTTATGGGAATCTCCCTGGACACAATTGTTAGGCCCTCATGACATTATTTAAGTGCTGCAGAAGCTTCTGGGACTGAGGGGAAATTGCATTGACACATGCAAAGTAACTTAGGAACCGACCAGCATTTTCAGATCACAGAGTAGCGTGCTGAAGAAAAAAAAAATGTATTGCTCCTAAATACTAATTGCATGCACTGGGTCTTGGTCCGTAACTGGAATGTGAGCAATGTGTACATATAAAATGTAGCAATTTCTGTACTTATGTAAGTAGCTGTTATCTAAAAATTACATAGCTTACTACTGCGTTAAGTTTATGACTGCTTCCTGGCATTGCCTGGACACACCGTGCCTGCAGAAGGCACCTGCTGGGTTTCTGAATGCATCAGGTACATCCCAACATTTCTATGACTTTGGAGGAATGTTAATAGCATGACAGTAGCACAGCAGGCCTCGCAGCAGACTGTTGGGGAGGGAGGATGAGCAATCTGGCTACATTAGGTCCACTTTGCAAGCATCTAAAATAATTTTGCAGATGAAATGACCGTATATTAAGCAAGGATATGAAGATGGAATGGGTGAAACTTGGTTTTCTGAGTGTTTGGCTTGTAAGTACGCAATTATTTTTCATCTGTAAATAACAAATGTGACTGCAAGTCTCTGCTTACCTGCGAGCCTTTTCTTCAAACAGGACATTTGGTCTATGCCATGGCTTCTAATGCACAGATTCATTGTCTGGTCTGCTCTGATCACATTTTCCATGCCCCTTGGTGTTTATCCTTGGGGTTAGCATCTGTTAATGCTGTGGTTGCATCTATGTTGTCAGGATATAATAGCCATAAGCTGCCTCTCCAGGGCAGCCAGGCAGGGCTTTGCTGTGTGACGGGGCCTCTGCAGTTTGGAGGTGCAATTCAAAGAGATGAACCTGGTTTATGGAACTTCACTGCCATCCTTTCTGCTGAATGGGCATGTACTCCCACTGGGTGTACTTTGCATTGTGGAGAGTGACAGGGGTCAGCTGTCAGGATGGGGTATTGCAGGGATGGTACTTGGCCATGAATCATGCGTAATTCTCTAGTGAATCAACACCTTTGAGTGAAAAAAATATTTAATAAGAAATTCCCAACTGCCAGGCTCTTAACTCCTTGGCACTGGGAAATGTGAGGATGCCTGGAGATTTCTCCACTGTGGCAAAGATACCCAGTGGCTAAGGTTAACACAAAATTAAATTCACATTGGAAATAAATTGTGGATTTTTAACATTTAATTAACTATTCAGACAGATTGCCAGGAGGTGTAGCAGAAATTTTTTTCATTGCTTTTAAGTTTTTTAATGAAGACTGGTTGTCTTTGTAGAAGATACACTCTAATCCAAATGTAAATTGTTGGGATCAATGCAAGAATTACTGGATGAACTGCTCTGGCCCTTGCTATGCTGCATGTCAGACTAGATGATGCTAACAATCACTTCTGGCCATAAAAATGTATGAGCAGTAGAAAATTATAAGTTTGAGAAGAATAAAATGATATGAAATTAACTCCATAACAGAAATATTTTTGCAACATAAACTCTTCTTTAACTTCTCTTGCATTATTTCACACTGTCGCTGAAAGCAGCACAGATTTGTTACATGTTCACATTAAAAACAACATTTGAGATACTTAAATAAGGAAAAATTAATGTAGTTCAATAAAAAGGGAACCCACCCCCAGAGAAAGGTCTGTCTGACCTGCTAATTTGCTACTCAGTTTCCTTATGGAGGAACAACTTCCTGCAGCCATTGCTTGTACTTGTCTGACTCAATTTTTAGAAATTCCCCCTTTAATATACAGTATAATTGAATAGGTAATTGACCTTATCTAATAGGTAATTGAATAGGTAATCTATCTTTCTCAATAGATGAATGGTATTTGTATTTAACCCTCTCAAGAGCTCAAAGTACATTTTCAACCTCTCTGTGTTGTCCCAATGATCATGAGAACAACCCCCTGACTTCAACAGGAAAACAGTTAGCTACTGAGACCTTACATTTATTAGGCACATTCAAAAATCTCCATCATGAGTGGGAGGGGGAGGATAGGATGAACACAATTCCCATGTGACTACCTAAACTGCCAACTCCATGATGACAGAAGTCCAGTGAAGTGAGTAAAAGCATTATTCATACTTTGAACCACTTCTTTGCCTAATTTTTTTTTCTGAGAGTATTCAAAGAGAGAAATGAAAGCAAAAAAGTCACATCAGTTGGAGAAATCTATCGTTTAAAATAAAAAGAGGGTGCAAAGGCCCCATATCACTAATATTTTTCTTGCCCTTTCTCAAACATCATTCTTGAGGAAGGACTTGATCTGCCTGGAGTTGAATCATGTTGTGTGGTTTTGCTTTATTTTGAAAGGTGGAAAATTTTGAGTTGCCTGTTTCTGTTTTGAATGAGGTGAAGCAATATATTCTGGTTTTGATGCATTTGAGATTTTCAATACTTTCTTCCTTAGCATAACAGAGATTTGACCCAGGTTCCTCTCTTAGAGATTTTCAGTGAAAAACTGTCTGGGCTGCTCACTCCTTAACAAGGAAAAAGACAGCCCTATTTTCCAAAACTTTTCCACAGTAAGAGAGAGCGAAGAGAACTAGATACTTCCTATATGTGATTAATCTGGCTGTTATCAGCTGCTACATTAGGATGAGGTAATTTGTAATCTGAAGACATTTGTCTACAAGGACTATAGATTATGAGTTTATCTTTAAATGCCTTCATTTACCTGGTGTTGGCCATTGAACATTAACTAGGAATAAACATGAAAGAACAGAGAAGGAGAGAGCAGGAGGTAATATTTTCCAAAAATACTTAAAAAGGAACAAACCAAATGCTTGAAAAGCAAAAGGGGTCTGCAGATTCATAGAAAAGGGAAAATAATATAGAAGAGGCAGAAGGAGGGCAAAGAAGAAAAAAATCATTTCTTTCCCTTTGTAGGGGCCCAGAGGGGAAAAAAAAGGTGCAGTAGTTGAGGTCCGGCCAAATGAGGAAAGCAACCACTGGTTTTCAACAGAACACAGCCCAGTGGTAGGGCTTGGGAAACTGATGAATGTTGAAATCTTCTTAATACATCTTGGCTCAGCTGAGTGCCTTCTCTAATACTGCTCAAGCATCCTGTAATGTAACAAGCACTTGTAGCATCCAGCACGTTGTGTAGTCCTCTTCACTTTGCCCTGCCTTTCTCTGGGAAACAGCCTGTGTTTGTGTGCAGCTGGTGGGAGAGTATGAGAAGAGATGGATACCATTCCAACATAGCAAAATATCAGGAGGGAAACTGCCTCTCTCTCTCTCTGCCTTCCTCAAATTCAGCCTGGAGCTGCAGCCTGGCCTATCTCTGCTCAGCAGCCCCGGAGTCAGGGTCAGGGTGGGTACATCTGCTCTAGTGACTTGGGATAGCACTGGGAGCATTCCTGACACTGGAACTTGTTTGTGCTGTTAAATTTAGAGAGTGGTCCCTGGCACAGTTCTGACCTGGGATGGCTAACATTCTCTCAAACAGTTTTAGACACATTCATTGCTTTGAGATCCAAGTGCCCTTTAATCATCAATCAGCTGAGAATACGTTCTCTCCAAGTTTTTCTGAGATTTGCATATCTAGGCTGTGTCTAGTGTCCTGTTGAAGGTTGCTGTAACAACTGTGCTTTCTTTTTTGTCTCACAGACTTTCAAATCTCCCCAGAACCAGAACAAATTCCTCAGCCTTGGAAGCACCCCTTTGTTTGGACTGTCGCACATATTGTCAGTGTGTGGCTATTGATTCAACAACTCTGTGGACAAAAGGACCATTCTGGATTCTTATACTTGCCTTTAAATGAAAGTTGTCAATTAGCCCCTTCAGTTTCAAAGGAGTTTAAGCTGACCAAACAGTCTGACACCTATTCGCTCACACAAAGGGGAAGAAATCAGAAGAAGTAAATATTGCATATTAAGTCTCCTTGTCTATGAAATCCAAAGAGTTGCCAAAATCTCTGATACTGTCTAAACTCTTCATTCCAAGATCTAAAGTGTGTATTCATGCCACCATTGTCTCAGCTGCAATTGAACACTGCAATGACTTTTAATCTGCTTTCTTTCTTCCCTCTCTTGTTCCTTGACCCTGGACCTGTCAAAATCACTTACTTTACTGCTCTGATTGTATAGTTCAGCTCTTTGAATCTCTCCTCTAATTCCACTTGGTTTATTTATTTCCCATTCTGTAGTTATTTCCCTTACTTCTTCAGCCAAAGGAACATCTTGGTCTTCTCTTATCACAACCTCTTAAACCTCATATTGCTCTGTTGGGTCCTGTTCCAGGCTCACGTATGGCTATAGAAGGGCTATGTATTTAGCTGAGGACTGGAATTAGTTCTCTACCCACCTGCATTCCATTTTCTAAATATCCATATTTGAGTTTTTTCCTACACTTGCAACAACACATGGAATATAATTTTTATCCAGGCAAGGCATTTTTAGTACATTGGAGTTCCCTACATTTTATAGAATTGATTCAAGTCTCCAAAGCCTGTCTGTGATACAAGGGATGATACTAGGAATGAACAAGAAGCATTGCTGAAAACAACCAGACTAACTGGAAAACCAGGTAGGCCAAGGTGGTCAAGAAAACAGCCTGTCTTTAGGTCCTCTGTTTTATGGTGGTCAAGCCTGGAACCATTTCAAAGAATCATAGAACCATTTAGATGGGAAAAAAACTTTAGTGTCATTGAGTCCAACTCTAAAGCTAACACTGACAGGTCCACCACTTAACCATGTCCCTAAGCACCACCTCTCTGATATATCCCTTAGAGCCACATCTACGTGTCTTTTAAGCACCTCCAGAGATGGTGGGTGAAAAGATACTCGATAAATCATTTCTCTTACGGCTCTCTAGGGACCTCCTCTAAGATTGTGAAAGACCATTTTCCAAACCTGCATTCTGCCTGATTTCCAGATGAGATTTCAACCCACATCTTCAGCACAGGAAATGTCTAGACTCCCAAGTTATATCTGTTTTCAGCGTGTGTTTCTCTTTCTGCTCTGCTGAAGACCTACAACAGCTGTATCATCAAATTCAACTGTATGGAAGGACAGACCAGCTTAGGTGAGATCAGGCTTTGAAGCAGAGGAACTCTTAGAAGAGATCAGCAGTTTTTAGCAAAACAGTTTTTGGCATGAAAACACACTGGTTTGTTAACCATTTTTTCTTGTAAAAGTTGAATCTAGCTGAGTGTGGTTACTGCTTCAGACACTGGTGATCTGCACTGCAAGAGTACCTAATGTAGTATTTTGTGTACTGCTCAGTGTCCTAGCCACCTTTCTCTCTCTACAAGTTTTCTTGGATTCTTCATTGCATTTTTCTTTTGATTACAAAATTATTAGCCAATACTGGGAGGTGGTGTGTGTGTCTCGCATGTTTTTTCTTTTTTGAAAAGAAGAAAATCCATTTCTTTCTCTATTACTGAGAATAGTGTAATAACTTTCCTCTTTGTTGTGGAATATGGGGCATGTTTTTAGCCAACCCTATTTAATGTCTCTTCCAATAATCTGTCTCACATGCAGATTTTCTTGTAAAAATAAGTCCCTGCAGTAATTCACATTCTAATTCTTTAAATATATAATGACACTCCCTAGTCTGTTATGAAATATATCAACTCAGTCACATTTCCTATTACTCAGGTAGAAAAGATGCAAGGTTCCAATCTACAGCTCTCTTGAGTCCTATATGGCAGTTTCTGAAAGGGCTCCTGGTTTTGTGTGTCCTCTCAGGAGGAGTGGCTGAACTGACAAGGATCTCGTCTCCCAGTGACCTGTCACAAACCAGAGGCAGCCCTAAATACCTCAGAGACAAGGTACAAGGAAACCTGTGTCAGACATGTCTAAATTAACTGGCTCTTGAAGAAAGACTCCTTCCACTCTGTCGTTATTAAAAAAGGAAAGAAATCAAAACACAGAAAACTGAAAAGCCCAAACAAACAAAAATTGAAGCTTTGAAGAAGGAAGGTAAGTAGTTTTTCTCTGAAATTTCTGCCTTTTAAATGTTTTAAGCATTTCTCAGTCCAAAAAGGTGCCTTATCCTCTGCTAAGTCCTGTTGGATTCACTATGTCATGTGGTTGGGTTTTCACATGTTAATTATGTGAAAGTATGTCTCTTTTTGTATAATTTTTCAATCTTCCATGCTTAAATTTTTCAAAATGTCTCTTTGTACTTGCATTATGATAAAAGAGGGGGGGTAAAAGTGCCTCATCTACCTTTTCTATCACACTCCTTATTTCTTTTGCATTCGATCATTTCCTCTTTTATTCATTCCATCTCATCTCTTAGGTAAACAGTCCAATTCTGTTCCATTTTGCTTCATTTTTTGAGGTTTTCCACGTCCCTAATTATTCTCATCACCCATCTTTGAACTCTCTTCCTCTGTGCTATATCCTTTTTTGACATTTTAGGTGCAAATTGTTGTAGGTGCAATTTAGATCACTTAAATGTCCAAGTCCCTGACTTATGGATGCAATCAGGGACTCAGACATCTAAGTAACTAGATTGCAGACACAAATAATTACATTGCAAAATGTGCCTGCAAGTTTTGTGCCCGTGAGAAATGGCTAAACCAGACTAAAGATCAGAGTCTTAATCACAAGCAAAATATTCCCCTCACCCTTTAAAGGAGAAAAAGACTCCCTCCATTTGAACAAGGTACTAACACAGAAATAAAAGTCAATTGTTTAAACTCTATAAAGCTATATGATAAGTGTAATAATGAATAGAATAATAGGTCAGAAAGATGTGGAACGGCATAATAATACTACTAATAATATCCGGAAACCTTATTGGGAGAGAAGAGCACAGTGTGCACTGAGCTTCCATAAAAATCAGCGCTTGTCATTTGCAGGTTTCTGCCTTTAAATATGAGAGTTGAGATGGTTTACTTTGTGGCATTGAAATATTTCTATCATTAATCTACAGGAAGAAGGTCTAAGACACTTTGCCCATGGCCGTGATCCAATATTCTAGGAAATTCAGACTAATATTGGAAAATGTTTTGAACAGGGTTTTATCATTCCTTCTCTTTAGAAATTAAATGCCTTTCTAGGATGAGGTTTCAGCAGACTGCAAAGTTGACATCATGTTGTTTGATGGTGGTGCTGGTGGAAAAGTTGGTATGAGAGCTGTATTATTTTGAAAGAAATAAATTATTTGACTTGATCTTTATTTCTTAGATTTTTATTTCTTAGATTTTCTATATTGACTGGAACAAAGTTTCATTTTTAGCTGAAAGAATATAGCTCCTCTTTCAAACTTATGAAGAGAAGTGTTTATGCTTTCTGCTGTTTATTCTGAAATGAAAAAAACTTTTTGTCTTCAAAAACCAAAGATTTCTAATTTTTAAAATTAATGAAATACTCTGTTTTGGAAAATGTTCTGTTCCATTCCTTTTCATTGAGCTTTCTGAAAAAGACAGTAAAAGATAAAAAATAGCAGTACATAAGTACTTAGAGTAAGGACTGGCTATGTTTTAGAATTAGACATAGTGGTAACTTCGATTTTAATCCATAAATATAGAAAAACTTCAAAATATTCTGGACCTATAATGCTTCTATTTTAAATTCTTATGTATTTCAGCCCTGTGTTTGCTTCACTTCCATCCCGTGCCTCCTTTGCTCTGTGAGTCAGCATTCCCAACTAATGGATTTTGGTCATCTTACAAGGCTGAGTTTGGTTAGATATTATTGCCAAACCATAGTATGGACAAAGCCAAAATAAGTTGCTTTCCTATATAAAATAATTTTCGAATCTCATCAAGCCTGCCTATAGTACAAGACATTTCTTTCCACAAGGAAGATTATATCCTCAAGAATATTTCTCTTAAATCCTGTGTAATTTACTAACAGGTCCACATTTCAGATAACTGTGAAGAACAATTTATCCTCAACTGTGTGCTCCTTGTTACTCACATAAGAGAACTTATGCATGGAGGATTCACTTAAGTTTAATTAAATGGGCCATATGAAGTTCCTCAGAATAAGAATTCTATCTAGAATTGCTTAAATATTTAATCAGCTCTCAACCAGGAATCCTGTTTGGTTAGGCACCCATGATCCCATCTTCTTCTCACTGAAGACAATGAGAAAACTCCAAGTAATTTTAAAGGAAGAAGAAACAAATTCAGTGCATATGTGTCATATTTATGAAGTTAAAGAAAATGAGCTCATGGAAAGAAAGAAAAACTGCTCAGAAACTTTTTGGTGCACTATCCGAGAACAATACTTCTCCGGAATTAAGCCAGATTTCTTAGCTAGACTAACCTGTGTGTCTTTGAACTTGGGCAGAAGGAGAAGCACCTGAGAAGCAGAAGTTGATGCAAGTGCCTCCAATGCTTGCATCTGGTGCTTGTTTTCCTTTGATCCACCATTTCTGCCTACTCAGTGGTCTGGTGCTTTAGGCTTAGAATGTGTGACTCTCTAATAGTGAGGCAATGAATACAGAGACTTCTTTTCCATGGGTGGAGCAAAACGGGGGAGGAGCATCGTTATTGTCACAAGATCAGGAGCCAGCAACTTGGCAGTAGCAAGCATTCGCCTTAACAATTGTGTGCAAATTGAAGTGGGTGCAGCTGTGTGGGGCTTCTCCTGTGCTCTGTTCCTGGTCTAACACATCGTGTGGTCTGTCTGTGACTTCCATGACCTAGCTAGCACATGTTTTTCTAAATACACAGCCCAGAAACAAAGGTCTAGAATAGGCCAGAATTAACTTTTCAGAGAAGTGTGCATTCTTGCCTTCAACCCTAAAGTAGCTAAGAAGAGAAATCTACATTGTAGGCTTCTAAAATTCTTGGAGGTTTTTTCCCTCCTACCTTATTTTCCTCCCTGAGGAGGAAACCTCTCTTGATGCTTTCTGTTCTTCCAAATGATTTGAAAACTTGACTGTACTTTCCCTTGCATTTCATTGTCAACATTTTCAAGAATCTTCTGAAAAACAAGTGGGATTATGATGGACAGGTGGCTCAGGTGTGGGCAGAGCTATGTGGAAAGCAGAGTTAGAATTCTTTCTCCAAAATATTAGAGCAACCACTCTATGCAACCACTTGGAACCACTTCTCTAAAAAATCTCAAAAGAATTTACATTATATTGGTTATTTTATTTCTCAACTCTACCATTTAAAATTATTTTAATATAATTTCATTGTGTTCCTCATACAAAAAAAGCTTCTTATAATATTTTGGGGTTTGTTTTGTTTTATTTATATATTACAGAAGCAAGATCCCTAACAGCTTGAGGGCTTTACAAAGCCTAGGACCCCCAAGTTCTTTTCTTATCTCTTCTCTTTGAAGTGGAACATTTTTGTTTAGTCCTCCTCTTTTTTCTTCTTCTTCTTCTTCCTGCTGTTTAATGTTTGCTAGCTTTTCAAAGTCAGCTTTTCCTAACTCTGCTCACCTTGTCCTGCTCACCCCTGCATGGTGTCAGCTGCTAACCTGAAACCTCATCAGGCTCTTTGGTGCTTGCCCACCATTTGCTGTGAAAGGACAAGATCATATGAAATGTTTGCCTAGTTCTTGCTTTGCAAAGGTTTCACGGCCATTCAGGTTGCAGTGAAAACTTCATAGAAATCTGTTAGGTTACAAAGACATCATAACCATTCATTGCTGCTCTCAGAAATAATAATATCTGGCAAAGGCAAATTCTTTAGAAGACTTTTAAGCTTGACCTATCCTCAAGGATGGAAGAACCTTGAATGTTCATAATGTTTCAGTTTGTCTTGTATTCAGTAAGTTTTCTTGTGAAAACTCGCAGTAATACCAGAAGATCTTAGTCCTGGGATTTCATGAGTTTTATTGTGAACGTATGAGAGACTGCTGTGGTTGCTCACCTTTGTGAGTGCACTGACCAAGCTTTGAAAGCCTGTTCCTGTCAAGACAAGGTACTGCCTTGATTTCTCTCCCTTCAGGTGACAATTGGCTTTAGACTCCCTGTGTATCCAGAGGCAGCAGGGAGGGTGACAAATCTCATTATCATCTAAACCCTTTTCTTCACTGACGCTATGCAGGCAACAGTAGCCATTGCCTAACTTGTAGAGGCTGGTAAGGTGGGATGGATATTTTGACCTCCAAAATAATTTTTTTTTCTTTGTTTTCTTTTTTTTTTTTTTTTTTTTTTTGGCCTGGCTATGCAAGGAAGAAGGCAATGAGACAATTTCCTCCCTCCTGTGCTTTTTGCAGCCCAAGGGGGCTGTGCTGCATGCAGGATATGTCATGACAGTCCTGTAACCATCCCAGCCCTCTGGGTCTGACCCTTTGTGCTTAGATCTCTTTCATTGTAATGTGGCTTTCTGCTGCACTTGGGGCTGGCTGTCATTTTACAGAACAGCAGATTGCAGGGATTGTTGCTTCCTCCTCTCTTCCTGCTGCTGGCAGTGGTTTGATTTTCTCAGTTTTAGAGGGCTCCAGGCAAATGCTGCAATCCTCTTCCTTCTCTAGGGACCTCCCTCAGTAATAACTGTGGTCTGACTGAGCCTGTTAGGGATTTTTCATGGAGAAATATTTAAACAGTAGGCCTTGTGATCAGGTTTAAGCATGAAGGAAGCCCTGATTGGACTGAGGCTGTTGTAGGTGTGCAGTTTCTTCTTTTGTTGCTATGAAAAAGCAAGTCAGTGGTGGAATATAGGTGCTCTGAGATGCAGGAATTGGCAGAGTAGATTTCATACTAGACCAACTACTGAAATTCAGCCTCAGCTACTTGTCAGTCCTCTTTTGTCACTGGTTCTCTAGCTCTTTCTACATTATGCCCTTATTAATGAATACATTTTATTTTTTTAATATCAATTCAGTTTTCGGCATTTTTTGGTGTTGAAAGAGGTAGGATTTATTTTTTCTTCCTGTGAGTTATTCATAGTTCTTGGCATTTAAGCATCATGAGGTTGAATTAATTCTGCAGAGGAAGGGTTTGGTCTGATTTACTTACGATGAACTCATTTCTGCTCCACAGAACCTATTTTACCTGAAACATTCTTGTTTAAATAGAGTAATATTTTAATCTTGTGCTTTGGGTCCTTTTAAACCTGATTCTATTTTGTGCTCCTATTATTCCAATAACAGTTCAATTAGGGGTGGTTAAAAATCAAGATATTTATTTTAATTGCATGCTTATCTTTTGAGGGTATATTGCAGTAAATAAGGAACATTTGAACAAAAAAACCCCCTAACATTGCAACATGTCTTGTCACATTATACTTACCCTACACCTGATTTCAAATGTAAATTGCACAGCATTTAGCTCTAATGAAAATACTCTAGTGAAGGAAATTGTTAAGATTTTCTGGTGCTCCCCTAGGGGTAATATTAAAACCTCCATTACTAACATCTCACTCTGAGAAGACAAAATGTGCACTGAGAATACAAAAGCTCTGTTGGCATCTAAATGTGTGCCAATTAATTCGCAGTTACAGACCTGCAGATCTGTATGGAGATGTAAAAATAGGACCTGGGAAAGCTATTTAGATCCCTGTATAACAGGGCTTCTTGACCCTGGATTTCTAATGTTACTTTAATCATGGCATTCTGCTTTCTATTTATTTATATAGTTGCCTCAATGAACAAATTAATAATTATACAGCACATTGACAAACATGCCGAGTAATATTTGCCAGATTTTAAATTAATTTAATTCAAG
Source organism: Argya squamiceps (assembly GCA_037834095.1). Lineage (NCBI taxonomy): Eukaryota > Metazoa > Chordata > Aves > Passeriformes > Leiothrichidae > Argya > Argya squamiceps. Next base: position 102,804,888 of record JBBMKD010000001.1, read on the forward strand.
GGCCACTTCATTTACAGGATTCATAGGCACATCAAGGAGTAGCTTTTACTTCATTGCTATTCCGATTACACCAAGATTTTTCATAATTTTTCACTTTCCTTTTTATCTCTCTCTCCTCCTTTTGCTGAGGAAGACAATTTGACTTGCTTTTCCAAATAAGTGGTTACTTTCAGGTGGGAAACAGGTAAATGGTAGACAAAGAGAAATGTAGATAATTGCATGGATGACATACATTTTAGAGAGATAATAATTTTTATTAGGTAAAAAAACTGCTCTAACAACACACCTTTATTTTTCCATAATTTTCAATTTTCAATCTTCTCCTTTTGTTTTTCACCTACAATTTCCTTTGGATATTATTTTAATTTTAAGTCTATCTTGTGATCCTGTGGAGGACTGTTTCTGTGTTGAACAGACTCAGTTACACAGAGATGCCATGCTTTATATTGTTTGTCAACAGAAACTTGATATTAGAACCAGCAAATGGCTTGAACTGCAGTATTTGAAATGAGAAATATATGTCCCATGGCAGGCAAGTAAAAGTTTTTAATGAAGGCTTTGTTCTTTGAGCAGGGGGAAGGAGATGATCATCAGTCTTTAAAAATACTACCTCCCTTTATCCAAAATGGCCAAGTAAAAGGAATTCACAAAACAGTGCTGTTTTTCTTTCATAGTATTCTCATTTTGTTTCCCATTTCATTATTCTTTTGGAAGAAACAGGACAACTGGTATGTGAAAAAGACTTTTCTCAAAAGGTGGCTCAAAAGCAATTTTGACTTTTCTCAAAATTGCTCTCTTGGCCAATACATAGCAGGGTCTTCTGCTGGAATATAGAGAATCTGAGACATATTTAATATTTTCTCCATATTTTAAGAAGAACTGTAATGTTGGGGGAGATTAGTACCCCCTTATTACACCTTTTATAACTGATATGATCTGTGTTTTCATGTATTTAATTATGGCAACACTCCCCTCAGATGCTGGCACTTACAGATACATGATCAGTTGTAGAACAAGACCCTTGAAAGCCCCTTTCATCCCTTTCTGCTATCACCTGATTTCTGCCCAAAAAATCCTTACCTTGGCACAGGAAATTGCCGAGGAGCCACTACACTCAGCCACCTGAGTGACACAGCAGAGCCTGAGCTGCCACATCCTCTCTTTGCTCTGTGCCTCTGCTCCCTGTGGCAGCAGTGCTTCCTCAGAACTGCTGCAGCTAGTTTGGTAGCCAGATATTCCTTTCTGGGCTGAGCCCCCACTTGACCTGGTTCAGCTGAAAGATCACAATGAAATAGTCCCATGGGTCCACAGATGCTCAGTAGTTTGCTGAGCACAGAGAATTTGCACTGCTGCATTTGCTCTCCTACTCTTTTCTAAGTAAAACTGATAGCAGAGTTTTAGGGGACAAGATCCTCAAAGACATGAAGTCCAACTAGCAATGGGAACTGGGTCTGAAAAGCTTTGGAGGAGCAGTGCTGTATAATTGTACTGAACTTCCAAGATGTAGCCAGATAGTGAAACAGAGAGCTGTCAGTGAGGATCAACTCACCCAGCTTCTGGGGAGGGACTCTTATGCACTTGTGTGTCTGGCAGTGAGGGAGCTGCCTTGGCTTCTGCTGTGGATACCAGGGGTCTAAGGCCTAATTCAGTTGCATAAACATGTGATTTAAGACTCCTCCATGCATCTTATGTTGTTGGAGACCTCTGCATGCAGCTGATGTGTGTGACAGAGGCCCTACAGAAACCTATTTCCTTCAGCAGCTGGAGCCAGGCAGCAAATGCTAAGGTGTCCCTATTGCCTCCTTTGGATAAATTGCATCTGGGCTCCACTAACCAGATATGCATGAACTACACTGAGAGCTCAGATACCCCACCAACCTATAGAGTCCTACATGTTGGTGCCTAAAATAAGGTATCCTATATGGCAGTGAAGACCACCCTAAATATCTACTGGTAGGCAGAGGTAGGAAGATGAAACTCATCTAAGGATATTAACAATGAGAAAGCAAGATTTAAAGGAAGACAAATGAATCAGCTCCTCACACCCCTGGCTCAGATGAAGGCTAAATTTGGAAATGAAAATTGTTTAGGTGATACATGGGTCTCTCTGGAGAAATGTCTCAGAAACCATTTTAGGAGAGATCAGAGGGGCTGGAAGTGAATTGTAAAACAACATTTGAACCAAATGCTTATTTCTGATTTGTGTGACGTGACTTAAAAGATGGAAAACCAACAGCTGGTGATGTGAAAGATGGATACGAGGGAGATAAGACTGTGAAGAAAATGGTGAAATAATTTTTATGCCTTTAATGTGCATCACATTTAGGAAATTTGTGAGTTATCAATGAATAGTAAGGTTCTTCTCAGAAACAAATAGGAAATAGCTGTGCCTCATGTAAGACATTAGCAGTCTCTCTTACGTCTGAACAACTTTTCATAGGTAAAATTGCTTTAGCTGGCACGATTATCACTGTTCACTGCTGCATTCAGCATGCTGCTCAATGTGATAATGAGGGATGTCTTTTTTCCATCACTTCAATACAGGTATGCAATTTATTCTGCCAGTAAACACTATTATAATGTAAAATTTATAATACAATATCTTTCAATGCCAGTCAGAGTGATAGTTTGAAGGAACTCGAATGTGTCTGTTATGTATCAGAGCAAACAAACCCCACATTAACAACAAAGTTGCTTACTTGGCAGAATGGTGCAGCTGCATTGCTTTGCTAGCTGGGGTGCATATATTAACAGCAGCACTGCTCCCTGGAGTGTCATGGCCCCAAACTCCCTCACTCTTTCTGTACAGTCCTCACATTATCATGGGTACCAAATGGAATGGGCTCAGTGATGTCATGTTAGGCATTTGGAGCTCTAGGTTTACATTTTAATATCCCCACAGCTCAAGCACAAGGTCGGCACAGCTGATGATCTTTGATGTTATTAGCCAGATAAACTCTCACATTAATCCTGCACATTTAAGTTGACAATACAAATAAATACTTTCTGCTCTGTGTGTATGTGGGGGTAGTGTTCTTTCTTTCAAGAGCTTTTAGAATATATTCCAAATAATTTCCAATAATTTAAAAGCCTTTTAAAGAACAGGCTCTTCTTCCAATAATTGACAGGCAAGACAATACCAGAGGGGGAGGCGAGGTGGAGAGGGGCGGAGGTGTAGATTGCTCTATATAAAAGCTGCTAAATTATGTTGTCAAAATTATAGCAACATTTTTTTTTGCTCAAAAGCCTTGAAAAATCACACTCCTCCAGTCCCAGACTTCTGGCTTTTGTTTGTTTTGTGCAACCAACCTAAAACTTCATGTCATGAAATCTGTTATATAATTGGAAGCACTTGTTGGATTCAAAATCAGCCTAGGACCAGGAACCCAAACATGTGACTGAAAACATTGTCTCTATTTCTACACATAACTACAAGAATAAAAAATTTTGGCTGCTTCTGGTGGTATTTGTGATGTCTAAGCTGGATCTTTGCTTTTGTCTTGTTTATTTCCCATTCTTTGACAGATTTTCATGTGAAAGGTAACCTGTCTGGAGATCTGGAGAGTGCACTCCAAGCTGATGTGGTTAGACATTTTTGACAGTGGGAAAGCCACTGACTACAGGCTCTTCATTTGAGAATGGTCTCCATTGAGAACAACATTCAGTAACTTGCTGGAATCTCAAGAACTCTAGATTTCACTTCAGAGATCTTGTTTACTGACTTCTCAGTATCTCTTCTAACCTATAAAAATATTTTCTTTCTTTCTTTCTTTCTTTCTTTCTTTCTTTCTTTCTTTCTTTCTTTCTTTCTTTCTTTCTTTCTTTCTT
>JBBMKD010000001.1:102809323-102829205 GCA_037834095.1 Argya squamiceps
CCCTTCCCTTCCCTTCCCTTCCCTTCCCTTCCCTTCCCTTCCCTTCCCTTCCCTTCCCTTCCCTTCCCTTCCCTCATTCTGATGTCTTTCCTTTTTCCAGGATGTTTACTCTTCACATGCAGTATGCCAAGCTGCAATTAAATTCTTGCTGTAGTCTTCATGTCCCATAAAGCCTATATAGCACAAGCATTTCAGAATTGAAGATGCATTTGGAAGATGACATGAAATGTAATTGGAGTTTCTGTTCACTCTTCCACATGTTGCACCATTTATTAACACTCTCCCTTCATAACAAGTCTAGATGATGAAGCTTCTACAAAATCTGTCTGTTTGACCAGCCACCTGTCTGTCTCCCATATACCAAACACAAAGCAAAGCTCAGTAGTTGTGTGCACTTTTCAGCTTTGGTCCTTCCAGAATGTCTTATTAAAGTGGGAGAACAAGCAACCCTCCAAAAAGGGTCTGAGAAAACAAGAATATACCTTGCATGAACAAGAGGGAGAGACTGAGATGCTTTTTCAGCTTGTGATGTTCAACTGTGTAGGCATTGCATGCTGTTGTGCTTTATGGCATCTCTCTGCTGGAAAGGCTGATTAAAAAAGAAGGGTAAATGCAGGCTGTTGTCATCTGATGACATTTCAATAAACCTACAGTATTTTTATTATTTTGAAGAAACCTTTCTAAGAGTAAACTGCGTGCTTTAAGAAACATACTTACACGTGATTCTGCATGAATTGAAAGTCTTGGTATTGTTGACAGGTAGATGAATAGACTGCAGTCTCTTCAAGCTGCAAGACAAGGAAGAAATTGGTCTGGAAATCTGCTGAAGAAAGGGACTGTTTGGCACTCCTTGGTGCAATATGAGCAGCTCACCCTCCTATCTGGGGTAATGTTTGTAGAATAGAATCATAGAATTGTAGAATGTCCTGGGTTAAAAGGGACCCACAAGGACTGTCAAAGTCCAACTCATGACCCTGCACAGCACAACCCCTAGAGTCACACCATGTGCCAGAGGCTGAGCAAGCCAAGTGACCTAATATGCTGCTCACATGGTTTTCCCTCTAGACCCTTCACCACCTTTGTAACCCTCTTTTGGATGCTCTCTAATAGCTTTATATCTCTCTTGTGTTTTGGTGCCCAAAACTGCAGGCAGAACTCAAGATAAGGCTGCACAGAATAGAGTGGGGCCAGTCACCTCTCTCCACCCAGAATTTCTGGGAGATTTTGCAGAAAAAATTATATTATGCACCCTTTCTCCCAAACCCCCCCCCCCCTCCCCCCCCATGTACAGGCACATTTTCTGGAACTACAAAGAAAGTTTTTATCCACACCTTTTGAGCACTGTGCCTCAGATTGCTTTCATACTGACCCAACTTCTAAGAGCAGTCTCTTATCCATAGAGGTAAATAAATCTCATCCTTTTGATCAACTATGTGGATGCTTTCCAAGATTTTTTAACAATGATCCTAATTACCTAGCTTTCAGCAATGATCCTAATCTAAAAGTTTATGTGCTAATTTTTGACTGGTCTGCTGCCGTCAAATCCAAGAGTCTTTTAAAGGCAGGCAATAAGCTGTGTTTCATCATTGCTACTGTCCTGTCTACCTGCTTTATTTTATGCCCTGATGACAAGAAGTACTGCAAAAATGAATAGAATTTAAATAACTGTATTTTTTGGTCTATATATTTAAATGTACACAAGTATTTCAAAGCTAAATAATGTCCTGACAAGGGAAAACAGTGCCTAGCATGTAACTGAGAAACTAGTCTTGAATGGTATTGAATTACTGGCCAGTTCTGAGTTCTGTTTTCAGGTGTAGCAGACCTGATGTTGATGTTCCTGACACATTGGGTACAGATATCATTTGTTTTCCTCTTAGTCATGCACTTAACCTAGCTCTGCCTGGAAACTGTCACCAGTGTAAACGAGAGCAACCTTTGTTTTCTCGCCTCAGGTTTCTGCATCTCGTGTTGTAAGCCAAAGCAGTTGCCAGTCACCACTTTTGGAGGAGAATTAAAATCACATTGTGACTGATCCAAGAATCAGACCTGGAATGTGTAAGCCTGTTTTTGTCTACTCAAGCACCAAGGTAACAAAGTTTGGCCTTTCCGAAATATTGAAAAATATATTTTCGTATGTTCATGTATCTCAAGAATCACTTTGTTACCTGTAGAAAACAGTTTGCCATCAATCTGTGAAGAATGCTAGCTTTATTTCACTGAGTGCTATACCCCTTCCAACAAAGTGTCAGGAGTATCTGCAAAGGAAGGATTATGATCAAGGAAGCTCTTCTTCTGTAATGAGATTACTTCTAACATGATGCTATAATCATATGTGCAGGGTTACCAAATAATTTGCCTTTGCAGTAACTCTTATGACAGTAAGTACCAAAGTAATAATTTGTGTCTGCTACACTTTGTAAGCTGTTGTCAAACAGATAACATGTCTACATGCTCAGAACTGCTATCTCCAGCTGTTCAGCTCAATGGACAAGGGGGTTTAATTCATGGAGGCCCTCTCAGTAGAATATAGGTTCAGACTGTGGATGGAGGTGCTCTAGTGCTTGTAGAAAAGCAGCAAATTCTCTCTGAATAGCACTTACATTATATTAGCTACTGGAGATGAGTGTTTGCTTTTTTGTTTTCTTTTGCAATAGCATCATTTTCTGTGCATAAATTCTGTTCATGCTTTATACTTTGATACTTCATTCTGTGTGTTGTTGGGCTTTTTTGGTTGATTTTTGTCTATTTGATTTAAATGTATAAATGTATGCCTTAAATAAATAGTCACTTTTTTTTTTTTGTCAGTGGAGATGGGGAATTGTTGGAGTCCAGGGCATTCCTTTGGTTGCCCTGGAAGGCCACAGACCTCGGCAGACCCGAGAAAGAGGGTTTGAAACCTGGACAGGGGGGTCTGTCCAGGGGGTTGTCTGGCACAGAGGCCAGAAAGACACAGGCTTTGATTTTAGTCCATGGAAAAAGCTTCCAACATTGAGAGAAGAATTACAAGTCACAAAGGTGTGAAAACAGTAGTTTAGCACAGCACAGGGTGGAAAATTTGGTAGTTTTGGGATTCTTAGAATGGAGCTGACCTGGAGACAAGATGGAGATTTTAGGGCGGTGCCCTGGGTTCTTCTCCTTCTCCCTTGGCCTCCATCTTTTGATCTGACGTGGACACAAAGTAGGTTGAAGGAGATTGGGTGAAAGTAGAAGTGACCTTTTTAGTACAGATGATAGGGATTGGCACAGAATTGTAAATAATAAGTACATAACTATCTGTATAAGAGGTAGCAACCTCCCATCATGGTGGGAGTCGCCTGTGTCCGAGCTGCTATGAACATCTTGGCTGGGCACAGAGAAATTGTAAGATAAGAAATAATAAACATGCAAGAAACCTTGAACAACAAGATCTTGAGACTCCATTTCATTCTCGCACCAAGTTAAAAGCTTCAGAGGGCAAAAAAACCTCACTCAAACCACCACCCGAACCACCACCTAAATCTCGGGTCAGAGAGAAAACCAAAAAACCCCGAGAGGGAAGTTGGTGGGTTATTTCTCACCCATTAGCCCTGAAATAAAAAAGATCTTTCATCAGATAAAATAAAGTGAGTCAAACTCAGTGCCATGATAGATCACTTGATTAACCAGCAGGGAGAGCTGTTTCTTTAGTAAGAATCACCTGCTGGTCAAGATGAGGATTTACTTATAAATTCCTCTTCTTTGGTTTAGGAATTTATGTATGGATAAATCCAGACAAATACTACATACTGGAATGAAGTTATGAACACCTCGAGGCTCCACTGTAAAAAGCCACTGTTTGTTGCCCAGTAAAAGGCTTTCAGTACAACTGTATCTATGCTATTTACCAAGTAGGAGGTGAGTAGAGGATTCCAATAGTTAATAACTGCTCTTGCCTCAATTATGCCCCTTCACCCATTGCTGGCATTTATTAAGGCTCAGATTTTTCAGCCATTGTTCGTATTAAGCAGGACCATAAATTTTCCCAGGTTTAGCTGTGCATTGCTGTCTCTTCCAGTCTAGTGGCATCTAGTCTAGGGCCCATGAGATTTCCTAGTACTCACATTTTATGTCTTTATTTACTGGCTATGTCCTGACTACATTTTAAAATTAAGAACAGTCTTTTCTATCTCCTGATATTCCAGGATAAGAGGAACTGAACAATATGTAAGCCATAGGGACTAATGTTTCCAGAACAAGTTTCTGGCACAGGCAATATTTTACATTTTGGAGGTGAAGGACTGCCAAATATTAAACATTATGAATCAAATTTTCACCTCTCATTGAAATTAAATCAAAAGGGGAAATATGTCTGTATATGTCTTTTCCCAAGTAACAAATGACAGGATGAGATGAGATGGCCTCAAGCTGCACCAGGGAAAGTTGAGTTCAGGTATTATGGAAAGTTTTTTTCACTAGTAGGGTTGTCAAGCATTGAAAAAGGCTGCCCAGGGAAGTGATGGAGTTGACATTTCTGGAGGTATTTGAAAGATGTGTAGAGGTGGCATTTGTGAATATGGTTTATTGGTGGACTTGATAGTGTTGGGTTAGCAGCTGGATTCAATGACCTTAGAGGTTTTCCAGCATAAATGTTTCTATGATTCTATTTAATCATTCCATGATAATAGTCCTCTCCTCCTGAGGGGAAATTCTGATGCAGAACTTAATTAAATTAATTCAAGAATTAAAAAAAAAAATTACCCTAAATAATGATTAATTTCTGGGTTTTTTTTTTTAACATTTTACAAGGTAGATTTCTTGGTTCCAAGTAAAGATTTAAATATTTAAACATATATATTTTATAAAAATATTTTATATTTTATTTATGACAGTTTTGTAAAGGGTTTTGTTTTTAAGCATTAATTGTTTGGATTTTCAGTAGTTTTTTATGATACACTTTCATCTCAGATGATCAACATTACAATTATCTCCTAAAATTTAGCCACAGCAGTGGTCCTGATACAGAACATTACATTCCGAATGCTCACTTTAAATTATAACCATTTTTGACAGCTGTGCTACTAAGCATTATCTAAGCAAAGTAAATGTATAGGGTATTCAAATGTGTGTGTTGACATTTTTAAGCCCAATCACTCAGAAAAGAAGCTTTTTCTCAAGCATGAACTGAACTGGTTTGCTGTGTATTCCATACAGCACCTCTGTGCTCAGTTATGTAACACAGGCTGGTTTCCTAGAAAGGTGCCATATAAAGGGCTGCTTCCTACTGCTCTCAGGTGTTATGGCAATTGAGAGCTCACTTTTTGTTATGGCAGTGAAACCTCCATAGCATAGAATCTTCCAAAGAGAGTAAATGAAAGGAAATAACACTTTTCACAAGTCATACAATGATCATGTTCTTTTGCTAGCTGAGACCAAGCTCATGGTGCTTCTGAATACACTGGGGTGCACTGTGCCTTTCTGGTTAAAAAAAATATAATGACCTCAAATGCGTGCAGCATAAACACTGAGAGCTTTCTGACTATGTAGGTGAAGATGCTGATATACCAAAGCAGGTAATTTTATTGACTGTTTTGCTGTCTTTGACAGGTGGCCCATAAATATGTGCTACTTATTACTTATAGTTCAGCTTATTGGCTAGGAATCAAAATTTACAGGACCAAATCCCACACTTTGAGAGATTTCCTCCTTTAAGGCTACTCAGGTGGCTGAAAGAAAAATACACACCTTCTAGGACTGGCAGAGATCTGGGAAAGGGTAATTCTTTTCCAGCTGTTTCTCCCAAGAACTGACTCACAATGTTGGCTTTTATGAAGCAGTGAGTATGTGCTGCCAAGTACGTTTTAGTGGCACATGACTGTTTTTTAAAGTTGCTGCTTGCTGTGACCCTTGGAGGCTTTTAAACTAATCCATATTTAGCTATCATAGCATCTCTCCATCTCTGGAGACTCAGCTTTGACCGTCTGTTTTCAGAGGATGAAGACTGGTTTGAGTTCCTTATTTGTCTGCTGAAAACAGGGGAATTGGTAGAGTACTATAAAATTGGAAACTTGGACTTTATCTTCCATTTACAAAGAGGAACATTTCTGTTTTTGTTCACCAGGGAAGGCAACATTTGCAGCTGACTGGAGGAAGAGGCCAGGTCTACTCAAAGATGTTGAGAGGTACTAATGTATGGAGTATCCAGTTTATGGAACAGGATGAAGGATGGAAAACAGGACAATTGTGCCAAGAGAAATTATTTCAATCACTCTATGTGCCCTGAAGTATTCTGCATAAACTTAAAGGTGGGATGGGAGAAAGAAGGTTTCTGCTTTCTTAACTGCATTGTAAATGCAACAGGGAGAGTGATTTATGAACTTGGAGTTTATGATCTGTAGCACCTAAAGCTAAAACTGAAGTCTTCCGTGTTTCACACATTCATACTTGCTTCATACAAGAGTTCAATTGTGAAGGGTGGAATAACAACACTTGCTAAACTTCAGGGATGTATAGTAATAAACACTCAATTTTCCTTGCTTCCCAAACTATTGATGTAGAAATATGTGTCCATTCTGTTTAGTGGAAAAGGCTTTTGCAAGTTGAGTTATCCTTTGTATTGTGCACCACTATTATTTTCCTCTGGAGTCTTCCCACTGTAGAAAATTCTGTGTATTTGTCTCTTTGTATCATTACAGTTGTGAAATACATGCCTGGATTGGTGAGCTCTGAGTCAGATTTTCTGCTCCTTTATATTACCTTTCATGCCTTGCATCTTTCCTGACTTCAGTAGTGCACAAACTCAGAGGCTTTACTTAAATGGACAAAATCTGCTTGTGTTTATGTTGAGATGAAGGCCTGGATATTCCTTTGTGTGAAGATGACTGTCACTGAGGTCAAGATGTGGTCCATCATTTTCTCTGATGTAACAGTGTGAAGGAAACAATCATAACTACTTAGTTTTTTGACTGTTGGTGTGAAATCAGTGTTGCTTGGTCTGTCGTGCCACTATGCATCTCTAGATGCAGGCCTGAGGTAGGATGAACCAGGAGGGATGGTGAGCACCTTTGCTGGAGCTGACAGTTGTCAGAAGAAATGTTTGTTGGAAACAAATGATTGTCTCAACTTGCTGGTGACCTTAACTTGCTCTTTGTAAAACACAGCTTGACTAATTCATAATTATATCCTCAGAAATTTGTTTGCTCAAATTTTAAAGGATTTTTTTTTTTATTCTGTTACTTTTGGTACAGTAAAGGCAACAAAATATTGTTTAAATGGAGTACCTCAATAATGCAAAAATTGAATCAATTTCTTACAGCAGCACCTGTCTCTCTAATGGAAACCCTCAGAATGGATGGGCTTCTGTTTCTTGCTGCAAGTGTTAGGTAGCCTGTAGAGGAGCTATTGCTCTATCAGAAATCATGCCTAAGCCTGTTATTCCAAGGAGACAATTTTTTAAATAAAGAAGTGATTTCTTATTTTAAAGCTTTGGTAAATAAACACATTTAAAAAAAAGCGTTCATGCAGAGACATGCCCATAATTCTGAGTACAAAACTATGATGCTAGTTTACTTCATTTTGTTTTACAGAAGGGGACAGAATTAGGCATGAGCAACAAATCTATACAAAGTCATTTATCAAGCTTTGCTGGTGTCACTGTGTTGTCCTTGAAAATAGACTGCTTCATTTCTTACATACTCTGATGTGGAGGAGAGACTGCTGTTCTAAATCTCAAACATCGGGAAAGGCAATGTGCAAATAGTGCTGGCACTAGCTTTTAGTAAAAATTCAGGAATGTGCTAACACAGGAATAGAGCATCTTCAAATTATTTTGACATTGTCACATGGAGGTAGGATTCCCTGTGTTGATTGTGCTGCAAGATTTTACTGTCTTTTCATCATCTTACTGAGGATTTCGGACATTTAAAGGTGCATGGTCAATAGATGGCAGCAAGTCATTTAGCCTGACTCTTACCTCTTCTGGGCAATCCTCTGTGCACAATCAGTGCTCACCTTCTTCTTTTAAGAAAATACCTCCTTCTTTGCAATTCTAAAGACTGCAATGAGATGTATAAGCCAATGACAGTTAATCATATATTCCATCAAAGAAATATCCCGTTGCGGATGTCTGGTGTGTCTGGTTTTTCAAACCCCCTAAGATTATAGTTTAAGCTCCATGTTTCTTCAGTCCAGCAATTATAAACCCCTTAAACTGGGATCCAGAGTGATAAGATCTAGTGATTTCCTATGGAAATGCTTTATCAAGCCACAGCAGAGGAGGTGGTGCTAGAAGGGAACCTCTACACCCTACATAGTACCCCCATGAAGACCTTACGTGTTGTCATGGCAGTGAGTAAAACTGGCAGGAAGAGAAAGTTGATGACAGGAATTTACTGAATGAAGAAAAAAACAATAATTCTTCAAAGTACAGGAACTGAAAATAATGTTGTTCACAGAAATTTTCCTTCCAGGAACTGCAGTTAAAACTCATTATATCTCCCAAACTGACCACGGTTCCCAAAAGGAGTTTTCATCTGTTAGTTTAGTTTAGGAGCTTTGACACCAGGCTTTCTTCAGTCACAGTACTGCCTCTGACACTAATCTTTTGTGCAGCTTTGAAAATGGATGAGAAAATCTTTTGATGAAATCTGTAGGAATCTAGAAAGCAAACTGGTGTATGACCCACTACACAGCCTTTCTTCTCTGTAATCTTTACTGTTCCCTGATATTCCAATATAACTGTCTTAGAGCAAGAAATTCCTGTGAAGGAAGATGAGGGAGAGGCATGCTGCTTTTCCTATTAATCTCTTGCAAAGCTAATTGTGATTACAGTAGAAAATAATTATTTCCTCAGTGATATTGCAAAATCAAGCAACTGAAAAATCATTGCCAAACTTTTAAATATTCTAGAACTACCTTTTTGCTGAGTGATTGGTGGTGTTTTGCTTTGAGTTGATACATGCCTGATAATTATGCTGACAATATTGACGCCTTTGAATGTTCTCACAGAAAGTTAAGATTCATTTGAGAAAGAATAGGTAATACCACATTCTAAAATGAAAGATGTGATGATAAAACCTTGAGTTTCACTGTTTAGTTATTAAAAGTGCATTTATTTAAGAGAAGTCTGAGAAGTATGTTTTACATCCTCATTTTATTTTATATATGTATCTTACTTTACAACTGTTCTAAGGATTTGATATTTGAAAGATTTATAAAGCCAAGCTGGATAAAGAACACTTGAAAACAGAATCAATAATTTCTTACATAACTAGAGTAGCAGTATTATTCTGGAGATCTTAAGGCATATATTCAAATGTTAATTAATATAGGACCCTTGTGAGGAGAATAATTATTAATATATTCATATTATCAATGAGTAAACTACTCACAGAGCATATTCTAACGCTGCTGGGAATGCAGTAATAACTCCTGCTTGACCAACTTGTTAAATTTCTGGTTTGGTAGATGAAGGGAAGGTGGTGGATGTTGCTGACCTTAATTTCAGTAAGGTCTCCCATAAGATCCTCACAGACAAGCTGATGAAGAATGGGTTGGATAAGAAGACAGTGAGGAGGATTATAAACTGGTTGAGCGGGTGGGCCCAGAGGGTGATGATCAGTGGCATGAAATTGGAGGCCAGTAACCATCAGTGTAATCCAGGGGTCAATACTGGGTCCAGTCCTGTTTAAGATCTTTGTTAATGATGGGAAAGACTGTGCCCTCAGCAAGTTTGAAGATGACACAAAACTGCAGGGAGTGGCTGGTAGGTGCTGCCATCCAAAGAGGCCTCATCAGGCTGGAGAAATGGGATGACAGGAGCCTCATGAAGTTCAACATGGAGAAATGCAGTCCTGCACCTGGGGAAGAGCAATCCAAGGCACCAGTATATGCTGGGGGCTGCTCAGCTGGAAATAAATTTGACAGAAAAGAATTTGCAGGGTCCTGGTGAACACAAAGTTGAACATCAGCCCCCAATGTGTCCTTGCTGCAAGGAGGGTGAGAGGGATCCTTGTCTGCCGTAGGCAGAGCTTTGACAACAGGTTGAGGGAGGTGATCCTCCTCCTTTATCAGCGCTGGTGGGCCACACCTGGAGTGCTGTGTCCAGCTCAGGGCTCCACGTAGGAGAGACAGGGACATAGGGGAAGAGAGATGGAACAGTTCAGTTTGGAGAACAAAGCCTCAGTGGGGAATCTCAATGTGTAGAAACACCTGAAGGGAGGGTGCAAAGGGAATGGGGCCAGGCACTTTTCAGTGGGGCCCAGTGGCAGGATCAGAGGTGGTGGGCAACACTGAAACACAGCAGGCTCCCTCTGAACATCAGGAACCAATTTTTTTTACTGTGTAGGAGACTGAGCAGACATTGCCCAGGGAGGCTGGGAAATCTTCCTCCCTGGAGAGATCCAAAAGTACAGACCTACATGGTCCTGGGCAGGTGTCTCTAGGTGGGCATGCTTGAGCAGGTGGTTGAGCTATGTCACCACCTGAGGTCACTCCCAACCTCAACCATTTTGTGGTTCTAACTAAGATTCCTTACTCAGTCTTTCTCTAAAATCATATACTCTATAAAATCCATGTGAACCTGGATATTTTTCATGCTGTTTCCATGTTTCTTACTCTAGTCATGTTCTGAAGTAATAAACATCTTTTAGGATAAAGTTCTTTTTTTATCTTCTCAAAGTTATACTATTTCTTCTTTGCACTTCCTGCTTCCACACTGACTTTCCTTCTTCCCTTCCTTCTTCCTCCATCTATGTGGATTAATTTTCCCTATCATGATATTTTTGGCTGTTCACAGTGCCCACCCTGCCTTTCTCTTTCACTCCTCTCTTGCCTGAAAGCCCAAATCTCACATCTACCATCACAACTGTTTTCTTCCTTTTCTTGTTTCAGTAGCAGAGATCATATCTCCAGCCTGTCCCTCCAGCCTGCCCACTCTATCCCACTCCACATTCCCTATCCCTGCTATTAAGTCTCCTTGACATTTTTTCCTAAGTCTTTGCTCATATCTCCTCCTGCCCACTATGTGGAATATCTCCTAAACCAAATCACTCATCCCAGCTTTGTCACTAAACAAGGTTTCAGAGGAAATAATTTAAAAAATGAATAAACACAAACATTTCCCACAGTAGCACAAGCAATGAGTGTAGGAAAGGTTGTTCTATTATGATTATAATGAAAAATAAAACCTATCTCTGGTAGTGTCAGTATGTCTGGTAGCTTCCATTTCCTCTCATATCTGCTTCTTTTTTTTGTGTTGTGGAGTGCCTCTGGCTTCTGCTGTCTGCTGGGAGAAGGAGGAGGACTTAACATGAGCAATATGTCTTGATATGAGCAGTCTGACTTTGCCAGTTGGAGTTTAAAAGCCCCTTTCACTTGTCCCTCAGGACATCTTTGGTGGGACTTTCTGATATGGCACTGTGGGGTTTATCATTATCACCTATTTTATCACATCTTTCACAACTCTCACATGCTGGTTGCTTTTTCTTGTTTTTTTCTCTGAAGATTCAGTGGTAAAGTCCCAGAGTGGGGTGTAAACTGAAGCCTTTATTACCCCTGTATGTGGTTGTTTTAAGAGAATTCCTTTGTGGAATTCTGTCTCCCAGTTTGGAGTTTTTTATATGAATCTCTCTCTGTCCCTCCCACACAACGACTCCTAATCTTGAAGCTGATATTCATGGATGGGTTTTCATGTTGTGCTTCTTTTCTTTTTAACCTGTTTTAGGTGCAGAACCTCAGGACCTGAGCGACCTGAGTCCTTGCTTTGGTCTAAGTCTATCAGGGTGGACCTTCAGGCAGCTACTATGCTACAAACATCAGATTAATTGCTCTTTTTATCAGCATTTAGGGAGGATGTAAATTTGGGAGCAGCCTTAAACAATTTGCAGGTCATCAGGAATCCTGGAAAGAGGGAATTATGGAGGGAGAGTGTTCCATAATAAATGCGGGGAACCTTCCTTTTGCCTCTGACAGTCCTTCTGACTTTTTCAAATGCTGAGTCAGTGCTTAATCAAGCACCAGTTCTGTGAAAACTCACAGGCGTGAAGCACATGAATCAGCTTTTAGTATACATGCCCTTGAATTTTGGTAGGGTCGGAGCCCAATTTAAGAGTAATCCTACTGACCACTGGATGTCACTGCGACACTGCAGGAATGAAAATTAAGGCAAGGATTTTCAAAAGTATCCAAAGAATTTAAGACCACGAATCCTTATGACTATCATTTCAACTTTGGGAATTCCCCTAAAATTAGCTGTTAGCCTACATGGCACTGGTGAATAGTGACTGTAATTTTGAGAGTTAGACACTCTAATCTATCAAAAAAGTGTATGAATTAGTATCACTAAAAAGTGTGTGTCTCTCAGAAAGGAGATTCCCAAAAGGGATTCTAGTTGCGTTGTTTTCTGTCATTGATACAGTGAAGATTTTGATGATAAATGAAATTAAATTATATTGTTCAAATTAAAAAAATGGCAGGACTGACAGAGATTTCAAGAACTTAGTTAATCTACTCCACTTTAGAGCTGGAGTCAGATAATGTCAGTCCTAATTTAATTTACTCTCCTTACCTGCAGTTATTTCATAACCTCATCAGAAAAGAAACCTGATTTCTTTACTGTTATTTCAAATCTTAATTTCCAGACTTTCTCTTCTTGTTCTTCCCCTTTCAAAGATGAAAGAAAGCAAATAAAGAGTTGTAAGAACATATACTGCTATATAAAACAGCCTTATATACACATAAAATAGCTATATTATGTAATAATGGTAAAAAAATTGAATTCTACTAAGTAAGAAAAAGAGCAATCTGAGACATTGGACTACTTAACCAATGGCAGAAAATAGAAGACTAAAAAATGAAGATACACATTGAACAGATTGCTTGAATTTGAGATGATTCTTTCACCTGTAGGTTATTGAAAGGAAACCTTACTTGGAGAATTGTAGAAAAGGCTGCTGGTAGTAGTAGAGCACTTATTGAGGCTAGACCTATGGGACTTAAATGATGAGTGATTCATAAATATGAAAATTAAGTTTGGTCTTTAGTTAAGATTGTGGTGCTGGTGGGGGTCGGGTCTGTGCACACCAGCACACACAATCCATGAATTCTTCTCATGCTGCAGGAACATCCCAGCCAGCCTCTGCATATTTCAGGGCAGGCTTGAGGCAGTGGCCAGGTTGAAACCAGAAAACCTTCACACCTGAGTATTTGACTGTTACATGTGCCCAAGCAGGTAAGACAATTTTAGACAGTTGTTGACATTGCCTAAGGCAGCTCCTGCTACATATAGTCCAGTTTTTATCCCTAAAGTTGGAAATTCCTATATTTTCAGTGAAGATGATTTTTGCTTGTTTTATGTTGACTCAGGTATTTGGTTTCTCCCTTGATTCTTCAACTGTAGTATAAGTAGCAGAAGTAATTTTCTAACCTTGGAAACAATGGCAGCTTTTTAAGGCTAAGTAATGTCTTTCACACTCTCTCATCATTGCTTTTTATTCACCTTCAGACAACTGTGAATACTTCCATGGCTTAATTATCATATGACCGCCAAGATTCTGAAGTTTCTCTCTAATTTCTCCTTGGTAAAATTAGAATAATTTATGCAAGTATAAATTGATGTACCTCCACTAGAGTTTTTGGCCTGTGGTTAGTATGTTGCTGTGTATTTTAAAATGTTTTAAGAGTTGCAGCCACAACAGAATCTCCTAGATTAGCTAGTCTAAAGGATATTTGCTTGACATGATGCTTATTAGCAGAATTTCACAGATGGTCAAGCCTGAGTTTTATTAATTGCTCAAGTTAAGCCAGAGTTTGTTCATAATTAATGATACAGTAGTAATTTTTTTTCTCAGCTGAGAAGTTGAATAAACGTGACCCTCTAGAAGGGAAGCCAAAACTGAGACAGTGAATATTTATTGCTGGATTACTGGACATAAATTCAATATTAAATGGGTAAATTGTTTAGTGAAAACTAGACCCTTGTGGGTCACATGCCACAAACAGCCCAAGCTAGAAAATAGATTAAGGATTAAAGTTAGGGTTCAGTAAAAGAGAGAGCCTAGAGATGTGATTGGGAATGGGGTTGGAAATGGACATCCAAAGGAAGGTCAGGGGACCCAAGAGATTTGTGCTCAGAGAACTTTTGTGTTGTGAATCAGAGGTGGCGTCTTAGTCCGGACCTAAGATGGGAAATAGGATTCAGGTTTGGATTTGGACTGAATGGAAGGGAGAGCCTGAAGATGTGGTTGAAGTGGTGCTTAGAATGGCAGAAAAAAATATATTTCATCTGAATGAAAGAGATTAAAGGAAGATAAAGACGTCATAGGACCTTTTATTCAAATGGAAGGATGGACAGTATTTGAACAAGACAGCAAGAGGGATATTGGACAGAAACTATTTTAGAAAAGGTTCTATTAAATGTCAGTGGTGCTAAAACACATAACCAAATGATATTGTGTTTTGACTGTTTTTATACTGTGAAAATGGTAGATGACTTGCCTCATGAAAATAATAAGAAAAATTATTATGGTGAGTTTGTAGAAAAGAAGCAATATATACACTTTCTTTAATGGGATGGTAGAAGTGCTATAGGCAATACTTTTCCATCATATGTATTTGGTCCTCTTTCATATTTGTTCTAACTTCCTATATTCTGATCAGCTTTTAAGGGACTGCCAGTTGAATGGAAAATATAAATTTTGTTGCTATAAATTATGCTGCACCTGAAAGCACAAATTTCTCATACAGAAGTTTTTCAGCTTGAATGCTATATATCTAAAGAAAGGCTGGGAGGGAAGGATTGAAAGGATATTTGAAAAGCTTTTAGAACCATTACCTCAGCACAAGGTTCCGTTCTTTCATGGAAGTGAATAAAACCATTTTGCCAGAAGAGATTTCCCCTTAAATCAGCACCTGAAAATTTTCAAGCTGACATTTCTCAGCCTTTAAAAAACACTGTTTAGAGACAGTTGCAATTATCTCCCAAACAAGCATTGCAGTTCTCAGCTATCCCAATAAGCCAGGGTGTGAAAATGGGCAATGGAATTCCCTAAAAGCCTTTGAAGATTTATAGTAACAGTCAAATAGCAGCATTTCCTCTGCAGGTTTGGTAGGTACACCAGGCACAACTATCCTTTGCATGTGCAAGGACTTTTCTTAAGCTTTTTGTCTTTTCCCAGTCTTGGCTTAGCCAAGGTAGAGTAGCAGCTATCGCGTTTTGATGGCCTGTTTGGCAGCTTCCTTGCAGACCAATAGGGCAACTTAGCATTAAGAGTCCTTGAAGGGATATGGAAGCAACGAGTCCTCAGGTGGTCCTGTAGTCTGGCACTGAGTAGAGCAGGAGCTGTTTTGTCAGAATCCAGGGCATTCCTTTTGTTGCTCTGGATGGTCACAGACCTCAGCAGAGAGGCCTGGGACCCGAGAAAGAGAGTTTGAATCCTGGACAGGGGGGTCTGTCCAGGGGGATTGCCTGGCACAGAGCCCAGGAAGACAGTCTTTGACTTTAGTCCATGGAAAAAGCTTCTAACATTGAGAGAAGAATTGCAAGTCACAAAGGTGTGAAAACAGTGGTTTAGCACAGAACAGGGTGGAAAATTTGGTAGTTGGGATTCTTAGAATGGAGGTAAATGGGGAACAAGATGGAGATTTTAGGGCGGTGCCCTGGGTTCTTCTTGTTCTCCCTTGGCCTCCATCTTCTGATGTGATGTGGGCACAAAGTAGGTTGAAGGAGATTGGGTGAAAGTAGAGGTGACTCTTTTAGTACAGGTGATAGGCATTGGCACAGAATTGTAAATAATAAGTGCATAGCTATCTGTATAAGAGGTAGCGACCTCCCATCATGGTGGGAGTCGCCTGTGTCCGAGCTGCTGTGAACATCTTGGCCGGGCACAGAGAAATTGTAAGGTAAGAAATAATAAACATGCAAGAAACCTTGAACAACAAGATCTTGAGACTCCGTTTCATTCTCGCGCCAAGTTAAAAGCTTCAGAGGGCAAAAAAACTCACTCGAAAAACCACCTGAACCACCTGGAATCTTGGGTCAGAGAGAAAACCAAAAAACCCAAGACTGTTTCATTATACTGTGCACTACAGGGACTCAGGTACCTGTCTCCCTGTGTAAGGAATGAGTGAATGGATTAATTAATCATTAATTTCATGCCTTTGAAGCGTGAAGTTGTCTGACACACAAAGCCAAGGAATTGACTCTGCTCTCCTTTACACCTTGTTTAACCTAATGAAACAGCAATGTTTCTTTTCTTTTAATATAGGAGAGAGCTCAGAGTAGGCCTTAATAATTTTTGGATTGCCTTAAAGGGAAAGCAACCTTCCTCCAGAATTCGTTCAGAAGACATTACAGAGAAACAAGTAAGCTCTGTGCTCTGCTTCAGATCCTGAAGCATGTTGATCTCCAAAACTGCCATCATGATGTGATTTAAGTACAAATTTGCTCAAGTAAGGTGTCCATTCTGTCAGCCAAAGGAAATTTGTCATTTGGTTGCCACAATCAAGTTAGAAATAGCATTCTTGTTTGGAATATACAAATGAGTGGTGACTAATACAAATGAGTGGTGACTGATGAGTTAGAACTGTATTATGACTTATGTTTTGGAAGTCTGCAGGTGGCCTTAAACAAGGCTACTTGCTGTTTTTGGATTTTGGTCACATGTGACTATTTCTGAGGTTCTGCCCAGCATGCTAGGGTCAGCTGGTGGCTGTTACAGCCTGCAAAAGCAGGTGGGTGAGGGCTGGTGGTGACATGTCATGTGGGGTATAGGCTTGTCTCTCCTGGTCATGGGCTCCTGTCTGCTGCTCTGGTCTGTTGGATGTGTGGCCTGAGCACATTTCAGCCAGGAAGAATTCATAAGCCAACTGCTGCCCAGGCAACACACTCATGCAAAGGAGGGACAAGGGACAATACTGGGTGTATTACAGATTCGTAGAATCATAGAATGGTTAGGGTTGGAAGGGATCTTCAAGTTCATCTATTCCAACCTCCCCATTATGGGCAGAGATGCCACTCACTAGATCAGATTGCTCAAGGCCCATCCAGCTTGACCTTGAACGCTTCCAAGGATGAGTCATCCACAGCCTCACTGGACAACCCGTGCCAGTGCCTCACCATTCTCTGAGTAAAGAATTTTTAAACATCTAAACTAAACCTGTCCTTTTTCAGTTTAAAACCAGTACCCATTGTCCTGTCACTATCTGATTACTAAAACAAACAAACAAACCCAAAACCCAAACCCCAAAACCAAAACAACAAAAAAAACCCCAAAACAAAACAAACAAAAAAATTCTCTCCCTCCTTTTTATGAGCAACCTTTAGGTACTGGAAGGTTGCAGGTCTCCCTGAAGCCTTCTCTTTTCCAGGCTGAACAACCCCAGCTCTCTCAGCCTGTCTTTGGATGGAGAGGTTTTCCATCCCTCTGATGATCTTCAGTGCCCTTCTCTGGACCCATTCCAGCAGGTTTGGGTGATGTGTAGCTAGATTCAATCTTTCAAAAGCAAAGAACAAAAAAATCTTGTCTAAGGTTTCTCACTGCTTCAGTGGAAGAGTATGGTGATGTACTTTAAAGTATGATCGAGTCACCCCTTGGTGAAGCCTGTACCTGGCTGGTACTACTTTGTTCCAGGTACCTTTCCACTATCCCTCCTGAAGATAGGAAGGATGTTCATGAAAGGGGTGCAGAGGGTGCAAGGGCTCCCCATGTGCTCTGGCCATGCTCTAGTCTGATTGCAGTCCTTTAGAGATTTATGGGGATTTAGGCAGGTTTCATGTCCTTTGCTCTCAGTGTCTCAGATGGAAATGAGATTTCATATTCCCAGCTTCCTATGTTTTCGTTTCCTCATCAAATAAGTGATTGTTTGTTTGTTTGTTTATTCATTTAGTCCTCTCCCTTGAAAATCTGCTTGTGTTTTGTATATTTATCCTTCCTGGCAGGTGTTTAGGAGACTGGTTGAGTAAATGACAAGACATAACTGAGTTTTTCTCTGACTGTCACAATCCTCAGGACATGCAAGGTCAGGTCTTTGCTGTAGAAGAAGCTGACTTAACAAGGTACTAATTTACTTCAAGGAAAGAGATTACTGATCACAGTAGATTTCTACAGCAGATGAATATGTAATTAAGAATGAATAATTTATTAAAAGTATTCAGCCTTACTATATGCTCACAGTCAGTCCGTGAGTATTTCAGAATGTTCTTATGTTTGTCATTAGATAGCTCCTGCTATCTCCTTGTCTTAGATTTATTTTCCTGACCTGTTTCCTGAACTAAAATTCGGCCATATCACTCCAAGAGTGGACAGGTGTGCAAACTCTTCTTTTGCATATATGGAAAAATAAGATTTATAAAACTCTTTGAAACATAATTTTAATTTTTTTTTCCATACTTGCTTAGCATTAGCCCATGAAAATGGAAAGCAATGCCAGTTACAGATAATAAAGAGTATTATGTTTTCTGGCCAGGATTTCTGAAAAATTGTATTTTATGTATGTGTGGTTTTCTTTTTTTTTAGTTTTTAAATTAGACATCTAAAAATTGATGTAGGAATATCCGATGAGGACTGTCAAACTTTCTGCTGTGGTTTAACGTGCAGACAGTTAAATCCCACACAGCTGCTTGCTTCTTTCCCTAGTGGAATGGGGGAAAAAAAAATCCTGGGGTGAGATAAAGGAAGTTTAATAGCACAGAAATGGAAAGAAAAAGACTACTATTACTCCTCCTTCTACTGATAAATTATTTACATTACAAAAGCAAGTGATGCACAATGAAATTGCTCACCGCCCGCTCAATGATCCCCATCCATTTCCAGAGCCACCACCCTCAGCCACCTTTCACCCTAATCTGTACAGCAGGCATGACATGTTATGGTGTGGAATATCCCTTTGTCCAGCTGGGGTCAAGGTCCTGGCTGTGCCCCCTCCCAGTTCCTTGTGCCCTGCAGCCTGCTCGCTGGCAGGGTGGGAAGAGAAGCTGAAAAGCCCTTGACTCAGTGTAAACAGTGCCCAGCAACAACCAAAACATCAGTGTGTTATCAGCATTGTTCTCATCCTAAATCCCAAATGCAGCACTGGACCGGCTGTTATGAAGAAAAGTAATTCTATCCCAGCTGAAACCAGGACACTTTCTGATTTGTAAAACTCATGACATTTATTTAAATGCATGTATTTGGACATATCAACCTCATGGCAGATTCCTGTTTTCAAACTAACATGAAAATATTGCTTAATCAGTCCTCAAAGTGATCTTACTAAATAAGATGGTTACACTCTACAATTTTCTTTTGGCGCTGTCTTGACCAAAAATATTTGGTTGGACTGCATTAGGACCTCTTCTGTAATTTCTTCACTGAAGATAAATTTTATTTTTGGAAAGGAGGACTTTCAGAGAAAGCACTTTGGTTAGTGGTAAGGTGTGTTTCTGGGGAGGAGAGATGAACTACTGGAAGATGAACTACTAGACAATTTTTCCCATTTTTATGTGTCTTTCTTTTACTTGGAAAGTGTAGGACACTTTAGAATGTGGAAGAAAACTAGCCATTTTTTCTTTTTGAGCTTCTTCTTTCTATTATATCTTTCCCATGATGTCATTATTGTTGCACATTTTCTATCAAGGATTCGTCTGCCCTACTCTACCCTCACATATTTCTTCTAAGTGCATGAGCACCATTCCTCTACATCCTAAGGAACAACAAGTCTTCTTCAGCAGTAACCTCCATTTTTCACCACTGCTTTCTGCTTGCTGAATCTGTCCTGATCCAGATCTCAAACCCCTCGAGCTCAAGCTCAGGCCAGCCCAAACACTCAATACTCAGAGGTGTCCTTGCCCTGCACTATTGCGGATTGCCTTTCTGGGAGCAGCTTACCGGCTTGCTGCTTACTCCAGGCTGCAATACCAGTTTGTGGGTTACCCAGTCCTGCTAGCTAG
>JBBMKD010000001.1:102829305-102841920 GCA_037834095.1 Argya squamiceps
GACAAGGTGGGCCAGGGGAGGGGTTTGGGAAGGAACAGGCTAAGCACTAACAAGCTCGGTACATGCACTGCAACACTGCACTCCCCAGAAGTGACTGTGCTTTCATCCCACTGTGTGGCAGTTTCTCGTCACCACTTCCCTTTGATAAGTCTGTTTTTTCATAATCTGCATATGCACTGCACATGTAAAATCCCCTGCTGATGTGGATTCAGGCTTTGAAGCTTAGGAATACAATCAAAAGCTCTGAAAATTCCTCTTCTTTCCTCTTACCTATTGTCACTGGGTTCAGGAAACCATGCCTGCTGTATCCTGGGAGATGCCAAGCCCCCTGTTCTGTGATTGCTCCCTTTTGTTGACAGCTGATCTGCTACCAGGACTCTGGAGAAATGGGGGCTGAAAACACCTTGTGTGTGTCAGTACCACCATAATGTGCTTTGTGGGGATAATCCAGCCAAGGCTGCATTCCTGGTACGGTGTCTCTTTCCTTTGCCACCTGTAGTCTGCTAATTTGCTACAAGGCAGGGTTCCCTGTCACCACATCTGTGGTGGGGGCCTCTGGGTCTGCAGGGAGGATTGAAATGAAGGCACCATGTGGTGATACTGCATGCTGCTGTGCCTGAGCCATAGCATGTAACAAATTGACCTAATTGGAAAGTTGCAAACTTTTTTTTCCAGCAGAACCCCCTCTCCTAATTTTCCATGTGAGGGAAAGGGTTTCCATTCCCTAACCAGCAGTAGGGAAGCTACTCCTTTGACTTTTCCATTTCAAATATGTAGCTTCTGGGGTGAAAACTGGCTGTGAATCAGTACTTGATGGGAGGATCACAAAGAGAGCCTTCTGATTCTGTCCTCTGCCCACTGAAGCCTGACACAGCAGGAGAGAATTGCTGGGTGCTGTGTGCTGAGATTGGAGCCACATTTCTGTGATTCTCCAGGCTTCTTTCCACCTTTTTTAAAATTATTTTTTAAAAAAATTAATTTAACTTTATTATGTATTGATGTTTGAGTATTAACGTTACTTATGGTACAACTTGTTCATAGCAATTTGAGGAAAACTGTTGGCAGGGGTGGCACAGTGATTTGATGACTAATATATGTTTTTTAACCCGTTTTTTAAAGAAAGGCTGTAATGAAATGTGTGTGAGAGTGTGTACATGTGAGAAAGAGATGAAACACAGCACAGTTTAAATGCTGTCACGTTTTACAGCTAGGACACCATTTTTTCTCCTACAAAAGCTGATAAAATACAAGTTCCATTTAGGCATAGGATTTATAGTTACTTTAACATATGCCCTGAAAAAATATGTATCTACAGGGGATAGTAGTTCATGGAGAAAACAAGTTGGTGCTGAGAAGTTCAATTACTCTTCTGAAATATCAATAATGTAGCTGGAAGAAAGAAAAAACAACAGGCCACTTCCTATATTGGATGTATTCTCAAAATGTCTATAAAGCCTGGCTGCCAGCAGCAAGAAAGTAATAACTATAAATGTTGCTCAGTAGGAAGACTTAGTGATAGAGCCCCTCTGCTTGAAAATTTACCAAAGCCCTGCCAACACAGTGTAACTTTAATGTTTTTGCATTTTTATTTTTATTATCGTTTGTATTATTCTTGGCAGGTGCATGTGTTGGCAGGTGAACTCAGGGTCTCCCTCCTGGCAAGGCTCTCTATCTTTTCAAGTCACTCAGCATAAGCCTGCAGTTTGTTGACTCTGAGATCAGCTGAAATACATTTTAAACACACTGTTCCAGATGGTCACTGTGGCACCTCCTAAAGTCCCACTCTATTCTCCTACAGAAAGCTTAAGCAGCAGAGTGAGCAATGTAATCTTATTCCTTAAAGAGTTACCAAAATCTTCCTGCAATTCCTTTTATTTGACAGCTATGGTTGAATTTAATAATAACAATAACAACAGCAACAGTGATGATGATTGATGATGATGATGATGATGATGACGACGATGATGATGAAACAACCCCAACATGTTTTAGGTTGTTTGAGGCAAAGTGTTATGTGTTTTTTTTCCTCTTCTTGAGGTACTGGCACCTGTACCTGGTGACAGCAGCTCAAGATCTTATGTACATGAAGAAAATAGAGAGCATTGTGTGATAGCACAGTCACACATGGGGGCTGACAGAGCTTTGCCATTGCACAGGACAGCCCTTTATCAAAAGAGCTCCTGAGAAATCTTCTGAGTTTACTTCTCATGGAGAGAGATTGCTGACCTGAGGTGCTGAAACAAATAGACTGAAATCAGATTCAGGTGAATGAATTGATGTTTTTCTTTCCTAAGGAGTTTGAAGTGAACAATAGAGTCTTCCCCCCTTCTTTTTCTTTAATTTTTATAACCATTCTCAGCTGAAGGTTTTAAAATGTTTTTACAGTTATCTTACATATTTCAAAGTAACATTTATTAGCCTAATACCTCTAATTATGCATGATGGATGAGTCACATGTAGAGTGTGCTCCCACATTTCTTCATTTGAATTCATATACATACCTAATTTGGCAGCAGTGGCATGGCTACATGTTAAATGAAATGATCCTGCTAAGATTAACTCTCAGAGACAGCCCTACAGTGCAACAACAATTGTAAGATTCGTGTCCTTCTAGGTTTTCCCAATTTTTTCATTGCAGGGCTCATTACTTAACTCAAGCTCAGAAGACAAACATGTGAAGGTGGATTGGTGTAAATCTGTCTTTTGGTTCAGACAGTGAAATTTGGTGCTCCTACTGAATAAATTTATTCAGTAAGAGCAGTTCAATTACTTTGGGGATGAGCACTTTTGAGGAAAGAGGAAAGAGCTTTAGAGTGGGCTTGCATTAGTACTTAATTTTGGAGAAGCAGAATGTTTCTGCAGCAAATGTCCCAATTTCTGCCTTGCTGTGCTGCAGTTTGCACCTGGGAGAATTCCAGGACATGGATTCCTGATTTCCACTGGCATTAGGATGGTCTCTGCTTGCTCAGGTGTGCTCAGTCCATACAATTATGATGCTTGTCCAGATGAGCCCTTCTACAAACATCTGTAGTGTGGCTATCAGGCCCCAGGTAACACCAGTTTGCTACCCTCACACTGCGAGGTGAAACAGAGCTTCTGTGGTGTGCAGCCACTGTGACCCTTCATTTGGGTGATGGGACACATGACAAATATACTGGAGCACTGGGCCTGGCATTTAATTACAGTCAGTAAATCATGGTGATACCTGTTACTATACTTTATAGTTGTTGTCAAACATATAAAAAGTGGAGATGGTCCCTGCCCACAGAGTTTGGTTTTTTGTGTGTCATCTCTGTGTGATGGTGGATATGTTAATGCACCTAAATAATCCCTGAGGGGAAAAAAATATCTAAGTTTCAGTCTGGAAAGTAATAAATTGAAAGTCATTCATTCAAAGGCAGGTTTAGCTCCTGTGGCAGCTGTGGCTGGGAAGGTGCTGGCGGTCCTGCATTTTGGTCTTCTGCACCTTGAGGATGTATTTCTTGCTCCTCTGATGGTTTAAGTAAGTGGCACACTTTCTGGCAAAGGAGAAGGTGCAGCTGCTTCAGCTGTATTTTTTTATTATGAATCCTTATTGCATTTTTGTGTCATAATAAATACACTCACACAATCAAAGCCCTCTTTGACTGTATTACAGCAGGAACTAGAAGAAGATCTATTTAAGTTCTAATCATTCACCCGAAACAGGAAGGGAACACCAGCAGTTTCCAGCAATGTCTGATATGTTATCTTTAAAGACTAAGGAACTTGATGGAGTTCCTTACATTTTCTATGAGTAAGAGGAATATATATTCAGTAGTCAGTAACCTTATTATTTTTTTAATCTCTGGGAATACCTGGTTTCCTGGTTAGGTATTTGAAACCTCTTACCTGATGTGTTTACTAAAAAATGTAAGCAGTCAGACTTTGGTAAAAAGAAAATTCAAAATCAGAAAATGCACTTGAGACATATGTTTATGTAAGAAAAATTACACTTTGAATACTGGTCTGGTTGGGTTATGTAGAGGGTTGCTTTAAGCAGTCACACAGGTTATCAGCTGAAATAACTTGCTTTATACACGTTTTTCTTTCATTAAAAGGTCAAATAAAATTGTGCTGGAAGCCTAGTGGTACTTTAAATGGCTAGTTACTCAAAATGGCCTTTTGGGAATGATATTAGAGAGAGTATCAAATGAAAGTTCTGTTGTATTTTTCCCATACTCTAAAAAAAGCCATGATCAAAACCCAGATGCTGTTTTTAATGGTGCTGTCACGCTGAGCTCTTCCTGTTTTTTGCAATTTTTCTAGAAGATGGATACAGCTCCTCAATAAAAATGCAGAGATGTGAGGCCGTGTCCCTATGAGTGATGCCTCACTATTACAAAAAACCCTATCATATAACAGCTTTCAGAAATGGTTCAAGCTCTTTTTTATGAAAAAATGGAAAGTTGTCATTTTCTATCCCACTGGAGGGCTTTGATCTGTGCTTTGACACTCATATATTTTCCTGGGTATTCAGTTTAAATTAATTCCTTATTAATTTTATAATCATTTATTAATGGCTGTGAACACCATCCTGGAGGCTGTACTCCCTTGGAATATATGCCCAAGAGCTATTTGGATAGAGGCATATTCTCACTCAGGCTTCATTTTTCCTGACTAGACAAGACAGATTCTTGTACTTCCTTAGGTGAGTAACCTCCTTCTTGTTCACATACGACTAAGAGCTTCAGCAGACCTATTTTCTCACCTGCCAGTGGCTGAAGGTGGATGGACTGCTTTAGATGAGGTATTCTCATCTAAAGAATGTACAGTATACTCTGTACAATGGCATTAGAGTCTAGAGAATTTACCAATACTGATACACCATAGAACTGTCTTCAACTTTGTCCTGAAAGATAAACTGCTTTAGTGTCTTGCAGGTGCTTGGTCAGGAGATTAACAAACTTGGGTTCTTCTTTTCAGATATTTTGAATTAATGAGAACTGACTAAAATAACTCCAGCTGCTAAGTTAAAGCATATTTCAAGCTATTGTTCTATTAATGCATGAGACATATTAAAATTTGCTGGATTTGAAATCTCCTGAATGTTTTCTTTTCACTCGTGTTTTCAGCCTGTTCCAGTGGGTGGCACAAGAAGCACAAAAACCAGGTGAGTTTCCACCCCAGCATGTCACATAGGATTTTTATTTAACTATTGTAGTTCTTAGTTAAAAATAATGAAGGAGATGCAGGAGGGTAAGGAAGTAAACATCCCTCTGAGTTTTTGATATAGGACACTGTGAATGTTTAATTCTTCAATATTGTTTTATATTCATCAGTGTCTACAAACACTGGCTCGAGGGGGTCAGTCTGAGAGCCTCCCTTCCTGAGAGGACTGTGGCTGAGAGATGATGTGCTGGGCATTGTGTGGGAGCTGCAGATCTAACCTGGGTTGTACCCACTGGGTGCCTTCATGTTCCAAGTGCTGTGGCTGTGGGCTCTGCATTGCAGCATGCTCAGAGCTGTGCATATATGAGTAATATTTGGCTCTTTCAGTGACATTGAAATGATCTTTATTATACTCAGTTCCAATTTCACAGCTGGGACTGAAAAAAGAAAATGGCAGATCTGAAATAAATACTGCAGCTAAGATATTGCCGTGGAGAACATCCTACTGTGATGTTTTGTGGGGGGGTAACTGGGGTGTTATAGGAAAGCCTATAATGGTCATCCAGGTGCACTACCCATGACACATCCATGTGGATGCTATCTCAATGAAAGTTGAAAGGGAAAACTTACATTTCCTTTGCAGAAGTACAGGCAAAACCAAACCTTGCTGTGACAAAAGGATGGATTTTGCAGAGCAAAATCACTGGGGATTTGAAGATATTGTCCATGGTTGGGATCATCAGTTGGCATTTCAGGTCAGTGGTAAGAGAGGTTGGAAATACCATGACAGATTTGAGAAAGCCTTTAGGAATCAGCTGTGTCTGAGAGGGCTGTGGGTGGGAGAACTCCCCATAGAACTCTTGCCAACCAATGGACTCTGATCCTCCTTTAAAGAAGGCAGGCTGTGGATGCAGAAGGAATGCAAAGCAGAAGTTGTCTCTGTGGGCCATATGCCTAATGAGATGTCCAGCAATCTGCTGGGCCATTGAAAGCCTTTGTCTAATGTTAGAGGCCACCCTGGATGCATGAAGGAGTCAGAGGAGGAAGAAGTGAGAGCAAAACACAAGAGTTATTGGTTAGAAGGTCTACTAACACATTTTCCAGTGTAACATTTTTCTGTATGACCAAAGATAGCACTTATTTGGGGAACATCTGTTCCATCAGAAGTCGTAATTTTGTTCATGGCAGCTTCTAACAGAAGCCTATTGGATTTTGGCAAGTGGTGCTCGGAAATGCTCAAGCCCTTGAGCCACTGGTGCTTAGTGCCCTAGTGAAGCTGAGGACTGGGAACTCTTATGGGCCCTGGAGATTCTCTGGTCTTCTGTGTTTCACTGAGGAGGCTTCTGGGAGCCTGAAGATGCATAATTTCTGAGATCTGAAATGCTGGTTTGAGGGGGATATGTGTGTGTTTATGTATGTAATACCCAGATGGGCTGGCCAGAGGCCTGAATGATTCACACCTGAAGTGCCCTGGCTCTAGACTGAGGTGGGCAGGTCTTACAGGCTTAGAGAACTTGACATTAAGGTGCAGCAGCGTGTGGCTCTGGTGGTGCTTGCTCTTCACGCTATTCAAGGCTCCGATGCTGACTGGTACAGGTTTCTCACGGATTTGGGTGACTGAAGAATGCCTGAAATTGGGAAGGAAACAAAAAAAGAAAACAGTGAAGAGGGAAAAAACAATGGTGAAGAAGTGGAAGTCAAAATCTTCTAGAAAGAAAAAGAGGATTTAAGACTAGAGAAGATTAAACCACCGGCCTTTTCTGTGTCAAAGTCTTAACTTTGACAAGTTAAGACAAGTGAAATAGTGGCTGTCACTTATTTTGAAGAACAGGGCAGTTAATACTGTCCAACTAAATGATGGAGAAGAATTATTCATCTGCATTATGGGAATATAAATAAAACCTTACTTAGCATGAAAAGATTAATACAGAAAAATAAGAACAGAGGAAAAATGGAGAAATTTAGACTTTGAATCTGCAATCTTATACTGGTCACAAGCATGCTATTCTTGTAGACTGAAGCACTGATAAGAGATCAGAATCTGACTGGGAGCTGAGCCAAGGAAAGGCCAGAGAAAGACTCAGAGTTCCATCCTGCAATGCAATGACAATTTGCCAGCAGAGCAAGCCAGCTCTCCTGCAGGAGTTTTGTGACCTGTGCTCTGATGATGCCCAGGCTGGTACAGCATCCACAAGCAGCTCTAAGCCCCAGCAGAAGCAGAGGGCAGGTGCAGTTCAAGGTGGGTGTCCATTAGAAATAGCAGCAGTGTCTCATCATCGCAGGTCCTTGTTGCTCTGGCAAGGGATGTGTAATTATGGGGACCTCCCTGCTCTCTGCAGGGCATTGCAACAGCCAGGAAACACCCATGCTCTGTTCCCTGGGTCTTGGGGACATTTGCTGGTTAGGGGAAGATTTTAGCTGAAGGAAGGTGATGTGGTTTTACTCACTTCTCTGTGTTTCTCTGGCTGTGTCCAAATCTCTCCTACTTGCTCCCAGCCCCACTCTTTCTCTTGGCCTCAATTCTCCAGGGAGAGGCTGAATTTTTGCTGAGAGTGGGGAAAGCCCCCTTTTTTTTTTTTTTTTTTTGGTTTCAATTTATCTTTCCCAAAGTAGTCAGCATGCTAAGCTTCAAATTCTCTCATGCTCTTTTCCCCTGCTGGGAGCAGGGTGCCAGGAGAGGACAGGGGTGTTGTGAGGAGACACAGCTGGTGTAAAGGGAGAGGTGCCTCTTCTGTCCCCTGCATCCCCATGGACTCTTGGCAGCAGCTCCTTTTCCCTGGATGGTTTGGACTCAGCTTCCTCTGTTTTTATCTTCCTGGGGGAAGAACTGCCCCAGGAGTTGGTGGAAGGCAAGGGGTTTGAGCTCTGCTCTGTCTGAGAGTCTGGATATGTCCAGGAGACACTAAGAAGCTGGCAGGAGAGACCAAAAAACTGGTCGAAGAGCCCAGATGAAGGAGGTGGCCAGGGATGATTCACCATTTGGTGTTTCCCACAACACCATTTTACTTTTGAGCCACCTCCCCAGGAAAAAGCCCCAAAGCAGAAAACCACGGCCTCTCTGGGAGACCCCAGAAGCAGGAGGCTGAGTGTTCAGGGGATGCAAGTCTGCAGGAAGATGAGCATGTTTTCCCTGTTTTCCTTTCGTTCAGTCCCTGGGATGACACGTCCTTGTGTTGGTGTCATGCGCGGAGCCGCGCGCTCGGTGCCGCCGCCGTGTTAGTGCTGCTTTGATGGCTGCGCTTCACACAGGCAGAAGGCAAGTAGAGGTGAAGTTGCTTTAGGCTGCGCTTTTCCTCTCTCAGCTTTGGATTCTGACTCTGAGACACTCAGTTGCTTTTATTCCCACTGCAGCAGGGGAGATTTGCAGAGATAAAAGTCCTCTGGATGGCCCAGAGAAGAGAAGGGGTGTGTCTTGGTGGTTTGTAAAAGCTGGCTGAGCAAAGCAGGTCACATACCTCTGCAGTATCCTCAAGGAACGAGGTGTGTTCTCTCCCTTGCTGTTCAGTAAATGACCCAGTTTGTGGTGGGTTTTAATATCACATTGAAACTTTTTTTTACGCATGCAGATGGAAGGAATCAGCATCTGGGTGGCGATGGTCCACAAGAAGAGGCAGGATGACCCAAAGCAAGACTGACATTTGTTTGCATTTTTACATAGATGTAGAAGTTAATTCTCCCATTAAATTTTTTGCTTTGTCACTCAGTATGTGCTGCTGCTGTGCTGAGGATCAGAAGGAAACCATGACACTGCAGCTTCTTATTTTTCGTGAACACTAACCACTTTGAGATCTTTTATACATATTTTTGTAGATGGAAGTTTCCTATTAAACTAGACCAGAAGCATACTAAAATAAAATTTGCGACAATCCTGCAGAGTGAACAAGAGAATGAGGTTCAACATATCCTGCTTGGTAGATACTATATTCATGATAACCAGACAGGGACCTCAGAAGGTTACCCAGTCAGCATTTTAAGTTTAGGGTACCTCATTAAAAGACATGGGTTCAGTAAAATGTACATTATCTGTGGTTCTTTTTCCCAAAGCTTCTCCTCTGAAGCCTTCCATAACTCCTTTATTGCTTGCACTATCTGTTTCTGAGTATTATGCTGCCAGACAGCATTGGCTCAGTAGCAAGCTTGCTACTGAGTGTGAGTCAAAACAAGGCTGGTGGGAAATATATTTTAGGGAAGAATTGTCTGAAATAGACCACTGGTGAGCTGTCATTGGGCATTAGTGTAGCTGAGGAACTGTGCTGCTCTGAACAGCCAGGAGAGGCTTATCTGGGCTTCACAGGTAGGCTGTGACAAACATGACCAGCCTTGCCCAAGGTGAGAGACAGAGATTTCTGGGTCATCTGCTCAACACCATGTTGTCATAAATGAGGATGAAACTGAA
This sequence comes from Argya squamiceps, assembly GCA_037834095.1. Classification (NCBI taxonomy): domain Eukaryota; kingdom Metazoa; phylum Chordata; class Aves; order Passeriformes; family Leiothrichidae; genus Argya; species Argya squamiceps. The sequence continues at coordinate 102,838,832 of JBBMKD010000001.1, forward strand.
ATGAAATTACATCCACATGGAACAGGAGGGACTGATACATTGTCTCATGAGTGTACAGTTGAGATGAAATCCAAAATGGGAAAAAGTTTGCAATAATGTGTGCAAGTGGGAATAAATAAATATAAATACAAAACAGTGAGCTACAGTACATCCTCTAGCAGTCTTTGCTGGATGGGACATACTTTGTTACATGCTGTGCCATAATTAATCTCAAAGGTGAACAGAAGAACTGGAGTGGGTCTTCAGGTGCATAACAAAAACAAAAAATGTTTGCATTTATTGACAGATTGCTTAAAATCACTGTTACTTTAATGCACTGCTACATGTATTTCATTAGCAGCAAACCAATGGTAAGTAATGGTTCTCAAGTATTATACAGGAGAAATACCCAATGTCCTTCTATTGAAACAGTCGTCCTAGTAAAATTGTTTAAAGACAGATTGAACATTCTTCCTTCTTCCCCTTCAAATGGTTTCCTCTGAAGTCTGAATTCAGTCTTTCCCACAGTCTTGCAGAAAAGAGTCTGGTGCATGGAATGAACCCTGCACTGAGTGAGCAGAGCAGTGGCTTCAGGTTGAGTTAAATAAGTTCAAAATGGATCTAGTCCCAAAATTCTTCATTCCTGGATAAATCCCCATTCCCACTCTCAGAGTTTCTTGCTTCCCAGCAGCTCATTTCTCCTTCTGTCTCTGACAAGCAAAGCATTAAATATAAATCTTTGCTATGACATCCATTTTTAAAGTAAGAAGAATAGCACTGAAGGGAATAGAAAGCAAAACTGAACAGCATTTCTTGTTGTCTTTTGATTAAGGTCCTTCAGCTGTGAATAAGCAAATGCCATCAGCATTGGCTTCCCTTTAGGTGTGCCTGAAAGGTGAGATGCAGCAGGTTTGTTTGCAAGTGCTGGTTACAGCCCTGCTTGAGCCTGTCCTGCTGAGCAGCTCAGCCACCTGAGCTCCCAGAGCCCCCTTGCACCTCCTGCTCTCTCTTGGTCCTGTCTGGCATGTCCCTGGGTGCAGGGCTGGCTGCAGTGGCTGCTGTCAGAGAGGAGACTGCAGGAAGGGCCACCCCAGCTTGGCAGCAGCAAATATGCAGTGTCTCCTTCCCTCCATAAGCAATTTACTTCAACAGACTGGAAGCTGAAGTCTGCCTCTTCCCAGACCATGTGCTTTGGGAGTTGTCTTGTGCACAGCTTAGACCCCTTTGGTGACCCGTGACAGACGAAACAAGGAGCCATTACTTCTCTCATCTATTTCTCAACTCAGACACCCTTTGCAGACACACAAGAGGTCCCCAGCTCTGCTGAGAAACACCTGTACAATGTTTTTCAGACACAGGCTTTCCAGAGATGGATTGTGTCTGCTTGGCACTCTTTTACATGGTCTTTCTTTTTTCTGCAGCATTGATGGTGTGCAATTTCAAACCTTGTGTCTTCTCCCCCTGGAAGAGGTCAGGAGATCTGCAATAAGAGCACTGGCAGACAGCTGCCTGTGCTGCATCCCTCACACTCCCTCATCCTTCCTCTTGTTTCCTTTCTTCCAGGCAGCATTATTTGAAATGTGGTTGGTTAAGCTTTGGTGTCTCAATACCTGTCCTCATTGTTAGAGATCTGCTTCAGAAAGTCTTATCCTGGTTACAACTTCCCTTGCTTTTATCAGTCCCCTGGAGAATTGAACTCTAGGAGGTGACAAGATGATGGGTACTGATAGGAACTGGAATAACTAGGGCAGAAGCATAGCTAACAGGAACAGAACAGAGACTCCAATAATGTTTCATTCTCAGCTCACTGCCAATGCCCAGTGTTTGGCCAGGGTAGAGGTAAAGTACACAGATGAATAACAAACCCCCTTGCATCATTCAGAAAAGGGTCTGTGTCTTGATGTTAAACACGGATAAGGAGTCAACGCCAATTAACAAACAGTTAACATATTGGTTCCCCAAACGGGCTCAAGTGACAGTTGCATGGATTAAAGGAAGTGCAGTGTTGTTGAAAGGAGGTGTGATAAATGGAAACAGGACATCAGGAGGAGGTATGTTAATAGCATTTAAACATTCCTTGTCTGTTTTTGAAAGTGGAACAGTGATTTTTTTCTTTTAAAGCTTTTCTATCCAGTGACAGATAAAGGTAGTCTATAGGAATCTGTTAAAATCAAGCCCTAACCTTCTCTGTTTTCCATGTCTGCTGGTAGCAGTGTGGATAACAGTGAGAGAGGAGATGTGAATAATTGATTTTACTCTGTCTCCCAGAGACAGTAATTTCCAGCAGCCAGCAGGTGAGTATGTACTTGCTGCTTCTAACTGGGTACAGCTCAGAGTATGTGACAGCAATGTCTGGAGGGCTCATACTGCACTGTCTCTTAATTACAAGCATTCACATGAGGCATTTCTATTCCAAGACTCACCTGTATCCTGCATGGCTGTACAGGTTCAGCTTTATTCCTAAAGTGAAATTTTTCCTTCACTCTGATTTCACAAAAAGCTTGTATAAATCCCTGCCTCTCCAGATGGCACAGACTCTGCAGCTACTAGTTTACTGCGCATCACATATTATAATTATTCATACCCTGTTCAATACAAAGCTCCCTTTGTCCAGAGGTCTCAAACCAAGTGACTTAGTACCTGTGAATAGTGGGATTCAGAAGATCCTGTAGTGCCAGAATTGTTAAATTGCTGGTTGAAAAGTAGACTACTCCTTGCACTTCAAAGCCTGGACATTCCAGCTACAGAGCGTGTAATGAAGGACATTGTATAAATCTGAAGGTTAGGAAAAGAAAGTAAGAAAAATGCACACTGTATCCCTGTCCCTGTATGTTCCCTCAAGTCTTCATAGCACCTGATGACTGTTTGAATGCTCAATTTAGAGAGAAAATGCAGAAAATGCTATGTTTACTTTTTTCTTTTTTTTAAGAAACAACTTTTAACTTGCAGATGTGTTAGCATTTCTGATGTTCCATGTGGAAAAACATTTAAGCAAGAACTGTTTTTTCTTAAAAAATATTTTTTTCTCCCCTCTTGTTGCAGTGCATGATTAAGCCTTTCAGAGTTTTATATGTATCTTATTTGTATCATGCCAGTTTGTTCCTTCCCAA
>JBBMKD010000001.1:102842020-102865063 GCA_037834095.1 Argya squamiceps
GCTTCCAGCTAGCAGGACTGAGGGACCCACGAACTCTTGCTGTTGCCTGGAGTAAGCAGCCTCAGCCGGTAAGCTGCACCCAGGGAGAAACCTCAGCACCCTCTGCCTAGTGTTTGGCTGGTAATCCAAGTGGGATGGGGAGAATTACAGACTGCTACTCTCTAGTCTGTGAATTTATGGCAGTATCACTGGTTTGAAGTGAGTGGTTTCTGGCAGTTAACATCTGTGTGGAAATATTTGTCCTGTGGCTCAGGTAAGTATCTCCACAGAGGAACTTATCTCCAGGGCAGAGGGACTGTTGTAACCAGCTTCTGGGTGTTGGTTTGGGTTCAGGGAGAGGGAGCAAGGAGGTACTAAGTGAAAGGTGGTGTAGGACAGGTCAAGTGAATGCTGGGGAAGATGATCATTTTGGATCCTAATTTATTGAGAAGGTGGCTGCAGCCCCAGAGGTGGGATGCCACTGGTGCAGTAAGAATGCAAACTCACCCTCTTGCACAGTAACTTGGCTAGTAGGGCAGTGATCCAGCCAGTCACTCAGCCAGGCAGTAACCTAGCCAAGTTCAGTTCCTTGTCTGCTTGAGGGGGTTTGAAATTGCATCTTCAGCCTTGTGCCAGAAGTCATAACCATTTAGTGGCTGGAAAAATAGGACATGTAGTTCAAAGTACCCCTGCTCAGAGGAACAATGGAACTATTGCCTGTTGACAATAACTTCTTGTAAATAATGCTCTGGGGATCTCAGCTTTTATTTTTCTAATTTTTTAGAGGCTAATGTGGAGACAATGTAAACAATATTACTTTTGACAAATTAAATTTACTGTGCAACTGAACTGTGGCTGCTCCCCAGGACCCACAGAGTTCTGTTTGCTTTGTTGGTTTTATTTTGAAACTTTCTTTGGAAACAAACTTCAGTTTCTTGAGGATACTCTCATGCACTGGTAATTAATCATTGAATTGGTAGTAGAAAAGAAGAGGTCCCAGTCCTACTTTCTCCCCACTGCCTCTGGCCCCAACTATGTAATCAAAGCTGTGCACTGTGACTGTGGTTGCTTAGGTCTTCTCTGCTCCCAGTAATGCAGCCCCTTTTGTCCAGAACTGTGGTTTTCACTGGTAAACACTCTGCTTCTCATCAGATCTGGTGTTAAACAGCTTTAATTACAAGTAAAGAATTTTGCTGACTGATTCTATCCTCCTCTGATTTTCCATATCCTTTGATCTTCTGGATCGCTGATCACATCCCTTTCCTTTCTTGGCTAAATCCATCTTGCCCATAGATCTGACAAAATGTTTGATTCCCAGATGCATTCCTGATTAGGACTGGCCAGGAATTTCCTGAAAAAGCATGCCTTTGTTGAAAAATGCCAATTTATAAAATCTGAATGCCTTATAGATGTGTCTCTGATGCATTTTCAGTGAATAATAGGAAGATTTCTGCTTTTGGTATTTGCTCCAGATTGAATTGCTGTGAGTTTTAAAGTCCAGAACAGCCTGCCCTGAAAGGGGCTCTGGGGGCTGCTATACTCCTTATTCTGTGGCAGTGACCTCCCTGGGTGGCTCAGATAATGTGACAGCAGTTTGTTGAGTCCTGCAGAGCCAGAACTCACTGGTGTGATATCCAGCTTTTAAATTCCGTATCAAAATATTTCAGAGTCCTGAAAATACTGACATTTCCTGTCAGCATTGAAAAAGTCACATTCCAGTGGAATCTCACGCCTTGGTGGGAGATGGAAGAATACCTACATTCAATGCACTCCTGACAGCTTTATCCAGTTCTGCAAAATCTGGAAATACAAGTTTTAGAAACCTAATTACCTTGGCTGAAGAGGAGAGTAAATCAAGGTGTATTTTTGCTACTGAAAACAAGATCCTGTCTTGAGCTGCAGAGCCTTAGAGACTGAAAGTCTTTGTTAATCAAAAAGTCAGGCAAAACATAGGAAGCTTATTCAGGCAGTGGTAATGCACAGCATGAGTGGTGGCCATTGGCTCTGTCCAGGAGGGTCTGAAAAGGACAGCAAGTTCAACCTCAACATCCATTAAACCTTTAACCTTTCTTGCTATTCTTAATGGAAGCTGGTGGAAGAGGAAGTGGGAATATTTTAATAGATTTGAAGTGTTCCCTTCATGAATTATTCTTCTGTGAGGAGATGAAATACTGCACTGTATGGACACATTATTTTCTCATGGTCTGCCTTATTTAAAGAAACAGTCATAACAAGCACAGTCACAAAGCTTTATATGGCTTCTTTATTGTATTGCTCTTGTTATTGTGCCTCTGTGGGGTTTACACAGAAGAAAATCAGTAGATCAGCAGAATGCTGCTGCTATTGTTGAGCCTTTGTGTAGATCTGTGTGGCAGTAAAAATATGAACAATATTTCACTGAATCCCATCCCTCATTATTTTGGGGCCATTTCCTCAGCAGGCTGTCACACGATACTAAGGACAAGGTGGGTTCACAACTACTTGAATGATGCAGAGAATAAAAGAATATATACCTCTTTGTGGAAAGAAAACCTGCCTGGGCCCAAATAGAAGGAAATCACCACAAATGCCCCTTCTATCTATTTGTCTAAACGGACCTATTCATTTCTGTACAATACACTTTCCAGTCCTCAGGTTGTCTCTCAACCCATTTTTAAAAATCAGTGCATCATAATAAGCACACCAGGGACAGATTTTGTTGACTCACTCTTTAAAGCTATCTTATAAATATGCAATAACAATATTTGTGAGAATTCAGAGCTCCACATTCCCAGCTTAAAAGCTCAGTCACTTTTCAGTTGTATCTTCACCCAATGCCTGATAGTATCACAGAAGGACACTAAAAAGTTTCCCATAATCTGATTACACTGGGGAAGTCCATTACTTGAATCCTTCCATAGAAGGATCACCATAGATTGCTGTTTCACTACAGATTGCCGCTTGTCTCAGGAACAGCAGAGGGGCTGTGAGTGCCTGGCATCCCCAGTCCTGGAAGGGGAAAACTAAATATAAGAGGCCATTTTAGGAGCCCACAGATTTAATGGATCAAAAGAAGGTTAGTTGGTATTGCAAAGGTTTGCAAGGTAACCCTAGGCCCAGTCGAAGGGTGCCACAGAGGTTCAAGCAATTGTTCCTGGAGGAGCAGGCAACTGACCCCAAACTGCCAATGCCTTTCCTCAATGCTCCTTATCACTTCTCATCCTGCAGGAAATCTACACTGATGATTTAAAGCCCTTAGTGGGGCAAGCTGCAATACTGGCATCATATCTCTGTCATGACTGTGCTCCTATTGACATTTTAAATTTTAATCTTGAAAATACTACCCTTGAAAGGTGACTTAATCAGAGACTGAAAACAGATTGATTTTGCAATAACTTTTTTCCCCTCCAAGTTACCTTTGAAAGTCAGAAAGATTTTTATGTATCTTATTTTTGATATTTCAGTGTGAATATTAACTAGATACAACTGTTGTTTAGTTGCACCATCCATGTTTTGTAAAATTCATTTTCTGTCACCTGCACCTAGGCCAGTAAGTGCTTAACTATTTTCATACTGTAAGGATTATGAAATCAGGATAATTTAAATTTAATAATTTATAAATAAATTTATTTTAAGAAAATAGAGTCTTTATCTAAATGTGTCTTTGTTATTTCAACAGCAGGCACAACAAATGCTACCATACAATAAACAAGCCCTTAGAAACAGGTTTCAAATAAGCTGCCCTACAGCTGCCCTACAAAGCCACCCCAGGGGCTGGAGCCCCCTAGATAGGATGGCAGTAGGATCAGGTTGGGTTTTGCCACACACCCCCCGTCTTTTCAGGGCTTTCTTCACTGACTGAAGCAGAGATTCCTGTGCTCTTGCCAAGCCCTATGCATGAGACACAGGCTGTGGCTGAGCTGATGAGTCTCTTGTCAGTGCACTGCCTGTGCCACTACCCTTGCCTGTTCCCCATCCAGTGTGTCTGGGCTCCAGCCAGCTCAGGTCACAGACTCCAGGGGCTAAATTCATCCTTGCCAGCCTTTATAAAGGTGCTGCAAGCTGCCACTCCTCTGGAGGAACTGGGAATGGCAGAACGTTGTATAAGACCCAGAAAACACAGTCTATACCTAGAGGCAGGAGGTGCACCATTCCTGTAAGGCAAGTTTATAAAATAGCATGAAAATGCTGTTTTTGAGCATTTTTTGCTTTGTTGTTCTGAGAGGAACTCGTGGGAGGAGGGTATATTTCAACGGTAGTTAATTAAATACTGCTTTGTTTGTAATTCCATGTGGAATTGTCCATGATTGCAAGTTTAAAGAAAAACAATACACAGCATTTTGCCTTTGGTGCTGTTGCTGATTTAAATCTTATGTAGTCCTGTCATATCCAGGAACAGGAGAAAGGAGGCACTCAGGTGAATGTTGCTACAGCTATTTGAAAATTAACTGCTTCCTGTTGAAGGGTGATGAAAGCAAATTTCCAGGGCAGAAACTTAGCAAAAATAAAAACCTGAAGCACGATTACATTTTTGTTTCCTGTAGCATCACTGACAAGAAAAATCTTCAAGCCGGGAAGCAAATAAATGCGACACTCAGCTATCCCTTTCATTTTTGGCAAACCATCAAAACCTGTTTATTTTCTATTTAGAAAACAATTTTTCTTTCCTAATGCATTTTAAATGAAATTTGTGTGTGTGTGTGGTTTTTTTTGGTGTGTTTTTTTAAGACTGTTTTGTGAAAAAGCTATTTTCTGTAGAACACCATTTCAGCTGCAGTTTCAACAAGCTCTTGTTGCTCCTGAACTCAGGCTTCCTGTGTAGTAACACATTGCACTGTTGGCACACTCCTCTAACTAACAGCCTATAGCATATTTGGTGTCATCTGTTCCTGTTTCCTTGGCTGAGACACAGGCATCGTGCCACATATCTTTGTATCCTTGGATCACTGACATTTTTGTTGTTTTTAAAAATAAACCCCCAGCTGCAACTTAAACATTCCTCACAAAATTTCTGTTTTCACTAAATGCTACTCTGTGTTTAATGTAGTAATGTGATAAAAATGGTGTGGGTACTGCCGAGCTAATTGGCATCTGTTGTAAGGTGGTGAGCATTTTCATTTTCACTGAAGGTCACAGGATGAGGGTGCTAAATACTTGGCCTCTTGGAAAAATGCTACATATGACTATGAACATTTGTTTGCATAGTCCTGGGTTAAAAAAAGTAAAAATAATCATTATTCTTTGATGTAGAAGCAGAGGTACCTTAGTGCAAGCCAAATTTGCTATCACAGAGGAGCCAGGGTAGAATTTTTCACACTTTCTTTTGGGAAAGGTAAGCAGGAAATCAGTATTCCTAAATAAAAACAGGTATGGCTGAGGTAATTATTTGTTGTAAGGGTGTTTTAGAATTACTTCCCTGTGTTATTGTGTGCCAGTGACATTTGCACTCCCCTGATCCTAGGATAGTGTTTGAAGACAAATCTAAAAAAAAAAACAAACCTAGATATCAGAAGGCATGAAATTCATCGAATCAAACCCAAGTGTTGAGACTACACATCCATGGTAGTCTACACATCAGCTCTCTTTGCAGGCAGAAATGAAAAGTAAGCACTGCTGTGGTGTAGCTCAACAGATGGTTCATGTGGTCAGAGGAGTCTTGTCCTGGAAGAGGGAGGGCAAGAGGGGACACAGATTGGATTGTTGACTCCCAGCAACTAAAGAGATATTTTATATCATGTGATGTCATGGTCAGCATATACAGCTGGAAGAAAAAGGAGAAAGTGGGGAGGGATGTTTGGGATGATGGTGTTTGTCTTCACAAGCCACTCCTATGTGTGATGGAGCCCTACTTTCTTGAAGATGTCTGAACATTTGCCAGCTCAGGGGAAGTAGGGACTGAAAACTTTGTTTTGATCTACTCACATGCATGTCTTTTGCTTATTTAAAACAGCTTTATCTTGACCCATGAATTTTCTCACTTTTGCCCTTCTGGTTCTCTCCCCCATCTTACTGGGGAAGTGTGGACGAGGAGATGTGTGGTGCTTAGTTGTCATCTGGAGTTAAACCATGATCATCAGTTCTGCTTTTCCTATCCAAGTGTGATTGCCAAGACTGGAAAGCACCACTTTGGCTGTTCACACACTTCTCATTTCAATGTGTAATATACAAATGACCACATCTCATTCTGAAGATAAACTGTTCTGATAATTACCTCTTGGTGCCAGCAAATCAGGCCTTACTTCATTTGTCTGACCTTGCCTCTAATCAACATATTTGTTGCTCTCTACCAGGTCTGTTCTTTGTTTGACCACTCAGGCTTAGCTCTTTGGTGTTTTGTCTTTCATAAGGTGTATTTTGAGACCTTAAGGCTTATAACACAAGCTTTTCCATCAAGCCTTTTGGGTTTTTTTTCCTGTCTTCTCTGAATGTACTCCATATCACCATGGACAACTGAACCATACTATTCCCAACTGGCCAAGCCCCTGTTCTGCAGCAAAATCCCTCCTCTAGTGTTTGATATCCCCCCTTTTTGGTGTCAGGGCCTGGAGCAACTCTTCACACTACTCAGTCTTACAACTCCCATGTTGTCCATCCAATGAGTTCCTATCCAGTAGGTGGGATCTGTCTCCTGCACTTTGTCATATTTCAGGAGTTTTTTTTCAACGCATTGAGCCACTTTGCCATGCAAGTGAGAACCTTTTGTAAGGGCAACTGTCTTCTTCATTATTTTCTACTCCACTAATCTCTGTAATGTGCAGACTTTATTGACAATGATTGTAAATCCTAGTTTGGAGCTATATTCAGAACTTCATCTTAGAAGATGATAGGGGTAAATTAATGTGTGATATATGGGCTCACTTGTGCCATCTTTTTAAAGGCAGCCATAAAATTTCAAAAGCCCTTGTAGCTCTTTTAAAGTTGATGGCAAAAGTATAAGTGACAAATAATTTTCTTTATATTTCTCTGAATAGGCTTTTGGAATAGTTTCATCTGTTATATTAAATGGTTATGACTGGAATCAAATTATTTTGATTTATTGAACTAAAATCCAAGTTATGCATAAATAAGTATGGTTTCTAAGCAATAGTGTGGACAGCCCCAAGGGGCTAGTAATGAAATGTTGAAACGGGAAAATTTCAGAGTAAGAAATTGTTCTCCATGTCTAACTTTCCAAAAAGCTTTCTCTTTAATTATATTTCTTCTGTTACAGATTTCTCTACTTGGTTTTCATATATTCTTCTGTACTAGTTTCTCCTGTTAGCTGATGAATTCTTTCTCCTTTTCCACACATCACATTACTGGTCACAGGCATGTCATAACATGATTAAGCTTTTCTTGGAGTAGTAGAGGGTGGAAAGTGTGATCAAAAATATTTGACTGCTCAGTCTAGTCTAACATGATGCAAGGCAGGAAATATCTGAATATTTTGGTGAGAAAGAAAAGAAGATTAAATCTTGTGAGATTGTTAGTACTTTTAATTTTAAGTAATTAAAAATGACACAATCCAAGACACTGTAATATTGAATTGTTCAACGTTTCAGGTTGTTTCTGACAAAATTCCTAAAGTTAACTGGAATATTGTCCATGGTGCTTTTTAAAATTAAAATTATTTATTTTAAAAAAGAATTAAATGGAAAGAAATTTTATTCAAAGACTTTGAAACATGTTCTTTAGACTTGATATGGATAATTGGCTTCATGTAAAGAAGAAACAGGTATGGGACTAGGAAAAAAGTAAAAATAAAAAAGAAAATTGTACTCACATTAGAAAAATGGTGTCCTTTTAGGTCAGAAAGAAGTCTCACCTCTGCTAGCTGGGCTCTGGTGTGTCTCATCTACAGCTCAACCTGATATTTACCATGCAGGGAAAAAGTTTCATCTTCATCAGAGCAGATGAACTGTGTATTTCTGACATGGGGAGTAGATGTCTCCTTGACTATGCTGTGAAGTGACTTCTGGGGATATCTGTGCTTAAGATTGAAAAAAAACAAAACAATAAAAGAACTTGAGTAAGCACAGGGGACAACTTGGCTTACACAGTCTTCGATAAAGAGCTGCCTTTTTTTCTGAGAGTCTCTGTCCAGACTTTGACATCTCCCTAGGGAGAAAGCTGACATGTGTCTGACTGCAGGGTTCTCTCTGGAACAGGAAAGATCCAAGGATATTCTGCAGATTTTTATTTCAATTGTGCCCCTGAAGATCATATTATGAAGACTGTGCATGATAGTGGTGCATAATGCTGTGAACCTAGAGATAGAATTTTTAAATCAAATTAAAATATTTGATGAAAGTTTTGAAAAGTTTTGTTGAAATTATTGCTACATTGTATCAAGACATACATTGCTTTCATTTTATATGTTTGCTTTCTGGAAGCATAAACAGTAAGCTGAAGTATTCTGATAACGACTTCCAATATTTCCTCTTTGCTTTTTCAATGCTTCATGGTGAAAAAGCAGACACTATCCGCTTTTTTATCCAAAACCTCTTCAAGACCAGAATTTTCAAGTTGCCAAATATGTGTATTTTGAGTTTGGATTTTAATATTTAAAATTTGGAAAATACCTCCCAAAAAGAAAGGAGAAAGAGTAAAGAGATACAGGGACATATTCCCCGACTTGGAACGAGAGCAATAGAAGAAAAGTGAGCTATCAGTAGAAATATATTTTGTTGTTGCCTGTAATCTATGTTTTCCATTCACACCAATTTCTGAGCAGAGTGGGGCCTATTTTCCATTTGTTGTATGTGAGTAACTCCCATTGTTGAAAATTGAAGTTATTTGTTGTATCAAAGAGGAAAACATGGTTAGAATGTGATTGTAACTGTTTTTTTCCTCTAATTTTCTGTACTCTGTGTTATTATTTTGAGGAGTGCCATATTTTGTGTTTTTTCTGCAGTGTTTCTCATATTCTGAATAAGGTCAGCTTGCAGTAATTTCAAGAAGAAAGGCATCTTTTGCTGCAGTGTGCTATCATTTCAGGGCTCCCTGCAGGCAAACTTGCAGATCAGGATAGTTTTTCCCCTTTCAGTTCGGTCTGTTTTACTTTGTTAAAGCCATGCTGATGGTCCAAATGATCTCTGCTCAACTTCTGAGTTTTAGTACAAACCAGAAGCTCACCAGTCCTTCTGGTTCATATAATTAATTTGAGGCTCATAGGTTTTTTTTACAGTAAAGAGCTCATCATACGACTAGGAGAAACTAGAATGAATTTCTCAGCTGGGGGTGAGGATAGTGTGAAGCATCACATTTTTATTACTAGGGCAATGCTGCTAATGATTAAAATATTTTTTATTTTTTCACTGAGCAAATGAATTTTTTCCAAACTGTGCAGATGCAGAATGATCAAATCTTGTGACCTTTATTGAGAAAGGGAATGTTGCCCTTAAATTAATGTGAATGTTGGCCCCTATTGAGTAGCTTCAACTTGAAGGAACTGAGTTGTGCCAATCACTCCTTACTATGCAGAAGAGCAGCACAGATGTGGTGCTGTTGCTTCAGACTTCCCTAGCATTTCTGCTCTGGTTGTACAGAGAGTGGAGCTGCTATCAAACAGGTGAAGTGCCATTTGTGTTCTTGTGATCTAAACTCTTAATTTTTTTTTTTCTGGCAGTGTGTTTTATATTTTGCAGATCTAGACCTTCTTGGAGACCCAGGTGTCCTCAGCCTGAAGGATCCCAGGATGGAATTTGTCTGCCTTGCTTTACCTCTCCTTGTAACACTGAGGTTTTCATCTGAGCTTTTCATCAACTCCCTTTGATGGTCATCTGTGAGAAACACATGCTTTTATGTCTTCATTCTAAAAGCTGACCTAAAAGAGATCAAATGAACACATCCTCCCTAGAAGAAGGATATTCCCTTGCAATTTCAGTGGTAGCCATATTAGCACGTGAAAATACCCACTATCTGAGAAAATCTCTTTCAAAGGACAGAGAAAATCAATTGGCATGAAATGATCTGATGACAAAAGATCTCAGAAAACCCTTTTTTTCTCTATATATTTTTTTTAAATTTGATGTGTCTGTAGTTTAGATCTCTGCTGGGTGACTCCCTGGCTGCTTCCTTCTGGAATATAACTGTGCACTGCAAATAAATCTGTCACCTGGACAGAGGTCAGTGACCTTCTTTATCCTGCCAACAAGTGGTCTTCCTGAACATTGCTGTAGGAGAAAAGGATAAGCATTTGAGCAAGCAACTATAAGAATCACTGTCTCTAGTGTCTACTAAGCTTTCCACTCATTGAATGATTGATTGCAACCAGTCCAAGTGCTGAAATTTTACTTGGCTAAATTCAGGTTTTAGGTAAATGACTCTGAAATACATTGGAAAATTCAGAGCCTAAATGTTCCTATCCTTCCAAAATAAAGGAGAAGCTGTTGGATGTCAGAGAATGAGCCTGTGCAGCCTAAGGACGAATGATGAGTCACATTCTGTACTGCTGTGGTGCTGTAAGAACTGCTATTGAATGCCAAGTCTTGCCAACTGTGAAATTACTATTACTGCTTGATAATGTTTTCTTCCCAAGCAGGATCTAGATAAAAGGCAATAACTGAACTTTTGAAACAAATCAGACTGCTTGTCAGATTTCTTCCCTTGGTCTTCAACCAACACATTATGGAAAGTTTTAGACTTGATATAATCTCAACTATCACACAATTTTCATTCCCTGCCCCCCCCCACGCCCCCAAAGTCATTGCCTAATTTGGCTGAATTGATGGAAAATTAAAGTAATACAGTCACTATTATTTTGTCAGACTGGGATATAATACTTAAAAGAAAAAATGCCTGCACATTGAAGTAATTTATATGGTAAAAGTAACTTTTGTTTCCAACACAATTAAAAAAGGAATTTTGGTGTTTGATTACAGAGTTAGGCAAGCATGCTTGGAAACTAAAAAACTCAAGTTTTTGCTAACATGGTAGAGGAAGAAAAACTTTTACCCTTAATGGTGAATGCATAGCTGCCTCTAGGATAGTTCAGATATCATCTGGATTTTGAGGTCTGTTTGCTGAAAGCAAAAGGGACAGTGGCTATCATGGAATGCTGATTTCTCTCGGTTAGACTTGTCTAAGAACTTAACTGAGCAAGGTACTTAGGCCTGTGTGTAGTCTGAATCTTCTGAACAGTATCCGTGAGTTTAACAAGCCAAGAACTTTGGCTGAGGTGAAGTCCAAGGGCATAAATTTTTGTAAGTTTCTATGCAAATATCTTTCTTTTAGATGCATTTGTCCAGCTGTTTCTGCTTGTCAGAAATCCATAAGAAATTGCAGCTGTAAGAATCTGCTTCCTATTTTTAATAGTCAGAATCACTAGTTTTCCCTTGTATCCTTTTCCAGAGGGAATAATTATGCTCATCTACATTGTGTTTTTTTTATGTAGACAACTCAAATGTACATCTTACATGAATTGGAATGAAATTTCAAAGAATTACTTTGAAATAATGATAGTGCCAGTCCTTAATACCAAACAGATTGTGATGTACAGTTACTAAACTCCAAAATAATACTATTGATGGAAATCATCTGTCCTGTACTTAAGAGAACTGATAACATTAATGTTAATATTTAAATATCTAGGCTTTCACTATGTTAGCTTTGTATGACTTACTCAGCAATCCATAAACTCAGATTTGTTTGTGGATTAAGTAGGTATCAGATCTGCCTTATGAAAAGTTTAGTGATTCATTCTGCCACAAAATACTTTTATACAGAATATCATATAGTTTGATCTCTATTGGTAAGAAGTCAAACAGCCCAGGTTTAGCAAACAGGACTGAAAACACCAGATTCACTGTGATAAAGATGACCAAAGCCCCAAGCCAAATCTGACAGACAGATGGATTACTTGAAGACACTGAAGTGACAACTTAATGAGGCTTTTGGAAGACTACCAAGACTCAGAGAGAAAGAAAGTGGGTGAGACATCTCCTGAATCAATATTTATCTGAAATGTTTTTCTCATTCTGCTGGGACAAAACCGTATCATGCAGCTTCTTGGCTGATAGGTTCGGGCAGGAAACGTCTTGAGAAATGGTTTTTGTGCAGAGACGGCCTGGCGGTGTCCGCATCCAGAAGGGCAGGGCGGGCGGGACGGAGGAAAGGCTTCAGCACCACGGGCAGCGCCCGCGCCGGGGCCGGGCGCGGCGGGGCCGCAGCTGCTGCTCATCGCTCCCCGCCGAAGGGAGGGGAGCTGACCGTGCTGACCAGGGAAGGGTCTCCTTGTGCCTGGGCAGTGGCGGCTGTGGTGAGCCTTGAAGAAAGGACAGAACAGCAGAGCACGGTGGAAAGCTGACACTGCCTGATGGAACCTGTGCTATAGGAAAGAGATCTCCTGGGATATGGTGAGACCAGAGGAGGTGGAGCCAAGAGGCATCCAGCTGTGAGAGTGCAGCAGCAAGGCCTGAGGGATCTGACCTCAGAATCTGGACTCAAACCTGATGAAGGGTCTTCTTCATCTCTCTCTTCTGCAGATCCCATTCCATGAGAATAATTCACAGTAGAGATACCCTATTACTCAAATTCCAAGAGGTCTGTGCAATGCAGCTAATAACTTACAGCCTGCTGATTATCACTGAGTGACTGCCTTCAGATTTCTGCAGAGATGGCTTTGCATTTCACTTTTAAAATGAGTGTTGGAAATCATACATGCAGAGTCTGTGGAATGAACAGTAACTTAGCAAGGACTGATAGTGAGGAGTTACCAAAAGCTACAATAAATCTTTCTGAACCAGCTTAATTTCTCCTACTGTTCCTGCACATTATCCTTCCTGAGGCTCTCTGCCCATACGATAGATATCATAGAGCTGTCCCGACAATTAATCAGTTGTGTTGAGGAAGTGGTTGTCTGTAGGACTTGTCAACATCAAATGAAGTATAGCAATTGAGGCAAAGGACTGCAAGAAGAGGTGGGACACTTCAAATGTGCAGCTTGTGACGTGCTGTTATGAAGAAATAGATTTTCAGTTTCTGCAAAAAATTCCTTTGCAGTGATGAGAAAATTGTTTAACCACATTTTTCCACATTTGAACACTACTTGCCAAAATACAGTCTGTATTTTCTCATCCTAAGTTTGAAGTGATTCTGAGTCCTGATTTGCAGAGGTTTTGGCAGAAACAGCACCTCCTGAGCTCACTGAAACTTGCACATAAAAAAAAAAAGGATTCTTGGAACACATTAGATGATGCATAACTGTAGAGATTACAGAAGATCAGCTCATGTGAAACCCATAGAATTCCAATTTACAACTTCTGATTTCAATTTTAAAACTTCCTGTGCTTAAATCTCTGTCACTTCATCCTCTTGAAGTGTAGAGGAATATAAATTTCTTCATGTTTTCAAAGTTCTTATGCTCAGTAGAAGAACATGAGATATACATCCATAGACATTATAGCTGTCACTACTCTTTGCAAGCTTAAATGCTGTGGAATGTAAAGGAAGAATGAAAGCCCAGGACAGAGCAACTAAGAAAGCAGATAATCGCATTAATGTTATTTTACCTTTTGGCCACCTGTTGTAATACAGCTAATGCCAGCAGTGACTGCAAGTCATTACTTTTTGACAGCTGCTTCATGTGCTTTGGAAAATGACTGTGTAATTGTTCTCAACCTCCTTTCTTGTGGACAGGTGTCCATACCATGATTAGCACTAATTGGCAATGTTGTTGGCAGTCACAGGAAGGAAACTAATGAAAGAATGAGCATGGAGGGGGAATAAATTTCTCAGCTGCCAAAGCAATATCCCTATCTATATTCCCGCCTGTTCTGGGAACAGAATGTCAGCTCTGTGTGTCCACTCTCCCCAGACATATTGTTTAGGAGAAGCCAAGTTGTTTTAAGGGAGAGAAACACTGGGTAGTTTAGAAGAGATTTGAGGCTGACTGTGGAAGAAAAACCTGCGTTAGGAATTTTTAAATTTGTGCTTGATACAGTTTGTTTGATTTTAACTTGTTTAGAAAGTAAGTTTTCAGAAAGGGGGAAAAATGTAGAGAAAGAGCTTTAAAAATATAACAAGGAAAACTCAGGAGTTCTTTGTCACAGAAAAATAACATCTAGTTAGGATATCATCAAGTCTGCCTCTGGAATGCTGTCATCGTAGTCTTCATGACACGGTGATATCAATCTCACAAAAAACCTGCCTCCATCCACTGTCTGGATATGATTTCATATTGACTTATCTGTTGGAACTGTAAAGGACTGTTGGTAGATATAACACAAAGTTTGCTTCATGCCTGCCACATGAATGCTCAGACATCCGTAACATGACTGGGGAAGACCATATGTAGTAGATGCTATACATTTTCTACTCATTCTACTTTGAATCAGTAATTCTCTGATTCTCTCACTATGTGTCATAGTATCTGAATTTTTTGTGAAAGTGGATGTGCATATGGTCTCAGTAGGAAAGGGTCGTGGTGACCAGGGCATAGTGACTTACTCAAGCAGTTACATCACTCTGAAAAAAAATCTGGATTCTGATGTCATCTTCTATCCTTCCCCAGTCACCTTGAAATTTTTACCTGCTCTCTGAAGTTTGAGTGGCTAAGTCAAGACTGTTTCAGACCTATCAGTTCTGCAAACCCTGAAGGAATCATCTTTGCCATAAATGTTTATAATGATGTCTTTTCCTGAAGTAGAGGCTGGTAGGAGCAAGTTGATAGCATTTACACACAGTGCCAAGCATACTGTAAGCACGTCCAAGTGTGTACATGATTTTGCAGTACAAATGAAAAAAACCCCAAACCCTCCCAAACCTCAGATAGGGGCAGCTAACACTAAAGGATAGTAACGTACAGTTTTTAGCTCCCACATCAGATCAGACTGAAGCATTTCTCTTAAAAAGGGCAGGGGAAAACTAAAAATAAAAGAT
This sequence comes from Argya squamiceps, assembly GCA_037834095.1. NCBI lineage: Eukaryota > Metazoa > Chordata > Aves > Passeriformes > Leiothrichidae > Argya > Argya squamiceps. The sequence continues at coordinate 102,856,838 of JBBMKD010000001.1, forward strand.
GAGGACTGTGCATGAGGAAAAACCTCTTTCCTAGGAAGTAAAAGTAGATGGATGAAAGAGAGCTGAGTTGGTATGGGAAAGCCCAATACTGTTGTGCTATCATGCAGGAAAAAGATAGAGGGGGTCTGCATTGATTCTTGTATATCATTGCCTTCTCCTCAATGACTTATCAGCATGGAGCCAACTGCATCTTGTATAATGGATGTACTTTCTGTAGGATCAATACTGGCTTATCACACAGCTGGCAGCAGTGAACATCTTTTCTGTCTCAGCCTGGAGCATTTGTTCTCTCTTGTTGCTTATTCCACGTTACATGTTCTGAGTACATGGCAATCGGTTTTGTTGGGTAATAGTTAAAAAAACCCCACTCGTGCCCACACAGACATGGGAGCACAGATGAACAATGGCAATGTGGGATATTTATAGTACCCTTCTAACCTCTGCTCCAGCTTCTTTGGGACAGTGGCCTGTCCTGTGGTCTGAGAGTGACACCCATCACAATGCCTCAGAGGAAAGGGTCTCTGGATCACCTTTTGGATAGCCTTTGGGAATATGAAACTTATTATGAGAAGCCAGGAAGCATATTTTGGGACTGCACAAGATTTCTATGGGATATTTTGAAGAGGAAGTTAAAATGGGAAAAGGGATGTATCTAGCTGATTTGGGGAGGAAAAGAATTTGTGAAGAAGGAGGGATAAAAGGCTGGTTCCATGTAAAAATGTTGGTGGTCATTCCTGGCTCCTGGTCTTCTCACCAAATCTCATTCCTGGTTTTGAGTACTGTTCTTTATTTTGTGTACATGTGTGTGTGCATGTAGGTCTGTTCCACAAACTGGAGTAGGATACAGGCACATGGGGCATGTGAGGGAGTGATCACTAGGAAATACAAAGCCAGTCTAACTGGTGACATAGAGAAGTGACAAAATATTTAAGCAGCCATAAGTCTAGGCCAGATACTGGAGTGACCAGAGGGGCTGAGAGTTGGCTTCTAGAGGGATCACAGGCTCTGAGACAAATTCTAGGGACACAGTGTGAGCATGGCCTGAGACACCCATTTTGTGTGTGTGTGGCTTGTTGGATTTTTTGCATACATATGTGCTGTATAACTGTGTATGCAAGGACCTGCTGGAAATACATGGATCCTGGCTGGATCTGGAGGCATGGAGACGCAGCAGCCTTGCCTCTCTTGGTCTACTGGGTTTGGCACCCCCTAACAGGTTTAATAAAATTATACTTAGTATACCTGATCATCATGAATGTAGAAAAAATCCAAAGTCTATATTTGTGTATTGCCAAACTTTGGGAGAATTTAGGTATTTTCACAAACATGATATTTTTTCCTGAGAATGAGGAAAATAACTCATGGGAGGTAAAAGTTCTAAAATAAAGGAAGCAAGGAGAAATAGGAAACATCGTATTTGGGTTGTCTTCCCTGTGGTGCATTTATTCTTATTTTCTAGAGAAATTAAGTCTTTTTATATTTCTATTTCTCTTTAGTCATTAAAGCAATGACAGAAAACAAAAATATAAATGATGTACTGAGGTTAACTTTTCTGGAGAATAGTTCTGCTTCCCTTGCTAAAGTGCTTATAGGTATTACTCTTAGGATAATTTTAGCATTTTATCATGTTGGCAGATCCTTTACAATGATTTTTGTTCCCATTAAGCAACAATAGATGAAAGGAAACCTTGGCTCAGGACACCTGTTGGCAGCCTCACAGTTGCTACTGAATAAGAATTGCAGCAGTAGTTGTCACTGCAGACAGGATGTCACTGAAAAGAGAGTTGGCATTTTAAGGACTGCTGTGTGTTTGTAAAAGCTTGGCCCAGCCTGAGAGCTCTGCCTCATCCTCCTAGCACAACTCTTCTTTTACTTGTTGCAGTAGCAGAAACCAGGTGAATCACAGGACTGAGAGAACAAAACTCACATAAGTGGGTACATGGATCTCAATTTCATTTTTATGATAAAAAATAAAGGGTTAGGATTAGTGTCTGTCAAACATAAGACAGTTATATTTTAATTTTATTTACAGTTATTTATAATGAAAATACTTTAATAATTTCAGGATAAATGACAATAAACACAATAGCAAAGGTATTTACTTGGTGAGTATGGTAGTAATAATATTTTCAGAAAAAAGAAAAAAATCTTTAAGTAAATCCCCACTTTATGGTGTTCATGTGTTGCTGTGAGTGCTACTTCTTTTCCTATTATTTTCTGTCCCAGAGGGGTAAAACTTTAAATAGAATTGCTGTAGGGTCACACCCCTCACATAATTTCTAAATATACACTGTAAATGAGATTATGTTTTAGTAATTGCAAAAGTTGGTTAAAATGTTATGAATTCACGTGAAATATTAGAGAAGCTTTGAAATGGGGGGCAAAGCAGCAGCCAGAAGAAAATAAAACTCTTCTCAATTGCCACATTACGTCATACTCAAAACTGTGTTTCTATAATTATAGGGCAATGATAATTGGTTTTTCTTTTTTGATATGAGATTGTATCAAAAAACATTCTGTGCTTCTTAAGTACAGTCTCTCCTGTAGCAGTCCTCACACAGTATGACTGAAAGCAAAGATGTTACATTCTTTTGCAGGGGACTCAGCGTTATGGATCTCATAACTGAACAATTTTTTCTTAGAATATCACAGCCTCTGATAAGAGGACTCTGCCAGAACCTGAAGGATAAAACTGAGCATCTGTGAATGCAGGAAGATAAATACTATTATTGAAACTGATTTCTTAAAAACAAAATTAAAGGTAGCTAGTGGAAAGTCAGGCTAAAGTTGAGGAAGAATATACAGCTGCCCTGACCACTCTGCCCATCTTCAGGATGGGCTTATGGGTTACAGAGATGCCCTAACTCTGACACTAACTTACACTTTTTTGTATCAAGCATTATTGGTCTGGCACAGGGGAAATTCACTTTCAGGTGACATACATTTTAAGTCTTAAAACTTCTGTACTCTACTTTGTAACTCTGTTCAGCTTGATGCATTGATTGCTAAAAACTTCTGCTTTTGAATAATTCAAGAAAGTCAGCTGTCAGTAGGTATATTATTTGGACAATTGCCTTTGTACTTTTTAAAATCCTTGAGCGTGTGCCAACAACTGACTGAAGCTCAATTTTTAGTTATGTACTAGAGCTCAACTTTACTGGGTTGTATTTATATGAATAGACTCTATGGGTTTAGACTTCTCCCATCAGTTTTTTACGTAGACTCCAATAGCACATTGAAGAAGAGTTTCATGTAGCGTTATTGAACTCAGAGCTGATAGGTCTGATGATTTCCATCAAGTTTTTCAATCTGTCATGATACCTGAATGTCAATGATGCATTGCTGTAAAGCTGTGAATATTGCCAGTCTAATTTCTTTTGTTATTACAAGGCACTAGAGCCACTTGAATTCAACCATGGAGTGAAAAGGTAAGAACTCTGTAAAAGAGGTAGAGAGAGAGAGAGAGAGAGAGAGATTGAAAACTTTCTTGGGAAATGTGGGCATCCTGGATTGCACACATCTGAAATATGGATGCAGAAACTGAAATCAAATAAATAAAATATAAGTTATTACATATAATTAATGGCTCATAAGCACATGACAAGATTAGGCTGAAACCCAATACATGTAAAATGAATGCATATAAAAATAAGTCTGATGAACTCAAGACAGTTAACACACTAAGTAACTCTTGAACAGCCCTATGAGCTTTATGGTCTCCTTGTTACTGAGGTGGTGCAGTTTTTTTTTCTTTTTTTGTAGCATGAGAGTGCTGCTTGGTAATCAAACCTCTGTTGTGCTCTGCACTCTGTAGGGCTGTGATATGTAGACCTGCAGAGTCCACACTGGCTAAAAAGCTGGAAAAGGATTCTCATGCCTTCCAGAAATACATTGCAAATAGGAAGTATCGAATCTACATATACATTTATATAAAAACATAAATATAGATTTATTTGGATCTGGACTACATTGAAACAGGATACATAAATTCTAATATTTTAAAATGTGTGGATTAATATGTCTATAATCATTACATGCATAATTAACATCAATTTCTCCTTTCCAATGCACATTCAAAGCAGTAGAATACCATACATTTAGCGAGATGCCATTCCTTTCTTCTGCAATCCACCATGTGGAGGAAGAAATTAAGAGACATGAGGTGAGCAGCAATGCTGGTGTCACCAGGATGTTTATGTTTCCTTTTTTCTGAATCCAGACATCTCTCTTGGCTAGCCAGAGCCTGCAGTTATGGGCAGAGGAAGAAGGGGATGCTCAAGAGTTAGATGGGTGGGGTGGTGTCAGCTTTGGAGGGTTGGCCTAAATTTTACTTCCTCAATCATGTGTCTTTTCCTATTCTTGTCAGAAAGAGACCTCTGTCCTCATGACTTTTATCCCACTGCAGGGTCAGTTCTCATGTGATCCTTGAGTTATTTTCCACTTCTCTGTTCCAGCATCCCAGTTTGTTCCAGCAATACAATGATGGCTGAGTCTTTATGCAAGGCAATTACATTTGAAAAGAAAATTGTAAAATTTGTGGAGTTTCTGTTAACATATGTTCTGCTGTGTACAGTCTCACTGAAGTAGAGGTCATAATTGTGTATGAGGTGGGAAAATTAATTGTAAAGCTGTAGGTGTTTGGCTTTTTAGCTGTTAATTTTGTTAATTTTCTGCCCTTTGAACCATGAGAATTAGCTTAGCTTTTTCTTTTTTTTTCTGCGAGTGTTCAATTATTATGACCCTCACCTCCTTCCAAGCTACTATTTTTCCATCTCGACTTTTATTTCCTACCACTCCATTCCTGCTTCTCCACTCTGACTTCCTTCATAAAAATCTTATTTTCTATTTCTCCCATACATCTCTTTATGTTTTTGTCCATGCCACTTCTTAAGCTTCTCTACCCCTTAATATTGCTACCTAGCCTAGAGTACAGCCTTGCCTAATTGTGTACTTATCCTGCAAATCAGCCATGTGGCCATTGCTGAAGAAGTAATGCATAACCCATTGTAATTAGCAGATTATAAGAAGCTCTGAAACAATATTTTCTTTTTCCATGATGGTGGGCTGAGTTGTTGAGCTAAAATATATTTTATTTAACTTTAAAACAATTGTCTTACCCAATAACAGTAATTTTTCTTCAGTTTTGAACACCAGTCTCTCTGAGCTAGGTCTAAGACTGTTTTTTTATGGTTCTGTACAGGAAGTAAATCATAGCAAACACCTTTGGGTTTCTCTAGTTCTAGCCCATTATTGTGTAGTTTAAAGGAAGTAGAAGGTATTTGCTAAAACATAATTAAGACTGTACAAGCCTCTCAGAATATTTTCTAGTTGTCACATGAAAAAGGGAGATTTTCTTGACCCTTAGTGTTTGATTTGTCTATCAGTGGCCCAGAAAGGCTGAGATCCTTGTGCCTGACCAGCCTGCCAGTGTCCTCTTAGGGAGACCCTTCTCTGAATAGTCCTGCTGGGTCAGAGGCTGGTCTGACTGACTTGTCCAGGAACACACACCAACGACATCAGGGAGATCCCTCAGCAGGTCTTCTACATTATTCAAGTATGTTCCCTGCTGCTGGCAGCTGCCCGTGAAGGACTCATACTCACAGTTTATGGAATTTTTATTATTCTCTTTATTAATAGTAAATTGTGACAAGTGAAAGTTTGATAGTACCTGTCGGTGTTAGTATCTGACTGCAAAAATGTGTCCAAAGCAATGCACAGACAAGCTCCAATACCCAATAAAAGCATTCAGCCACAGAATGTGGTTCTTACCCAAGAGGCATCCCTATGGGGGAGGAGACAGCTTCATCTCATTGATGGATCCCAGCAATTGCAATGGAGTCTTCCCTTACTTCTCCCCAGTCTGTACTTAGTTTTATACTATTTCTTCATGTTTAGGTAGAACTTGAGTCACTCCAGTCATGCCTATCTTGGTTACTGATTGATGTAAGTCATTTTGCTCTTAAAGGTACAGTCAATAAAACAGAGCATCTGTACAGTGAGGGGTGGTTGCACCTTGGAGGGGGTACCTTTGGGATGTAGGTGTGTGCTAATATTACAATTAGGTTATAATGAACCAAGTTCATCTGAGGAGAGTGATTTCACCAGAGCTGCTGCCTTGGCAGCAGTACATCTCCTCCTCTCCCCCCTGTCTGACAGGTTTTATAAGCTATGAAGCACCACTGAGGTCCCCTCCCTTTGATGATTCCAACAGAGCCTGGCCATGGTATCTTCACTCTGCTCCATGATCCATTCCATCCCCCTTAGCAGGTGCTATGATTGCAGATTGTGTGCACATGGAACCACCATGGGATAGGTTTCCAGTGTGCCAACCACATTCCATCCAGGGAGCAGCAGTTGTATTTTACCCTATAATTTCTGTACTTTTATAACTTCTGTTAAGATGTGAATATAACCTCACAGTTTCCTATAATTTTACCCCCAGCCATCTTTCCACTTTAATTAGTAAGGATTTCATAAAAAGCAGCTAAATCTGTGAGCACTGAGCTTCACAGCCCTTTCATACAGGGCTTGTACTAGGCAGACCTTATAAAAAGGCTTGACTAGGATGTAGCTTTGATATTTCAGTATGCCATATTAAGTAACTTTCAGAGCTTCTATTATTACTTAACTTGTGAGAGTATTTATTGAGTCTTTATTAGAAGTAGGCTTCCAGGTTTCTCTGCTTTTATCTTGCCGCCTACAGTATTTAGTGAAGTCTAACTTGGAAGGAATTTTTTGGCTTTATTCTCTAAGTGATCCAGTCCTAACAATGAGTCCATGATGATCAATTTAATTTAATTTATGTTTTGTCATAAACTGTTACCTTCTTGACTTGTCTGTGTAATAAGCAGCCTCACTCAAAAGAGCTGTTGGATACATTTTCAATTGCTTTATGTGAGTCATTGTTCTAGAGGGAGCTTTTATTATGGATTGAATACCAAAGATGATACATTTACATGTATAAGAACAGATACATGCTCTATTAGATTTATACCTGTTTCCTAGGTATGCATATATTCACACACATATACATTTGCATTAGTATGCATACAGACTCACAGTGTCTTGGAGATAGAGGGATAAAAAGGAAACATTGGGATGCTGCCAAGAGGAACTACAGTACCTTTGGTCTGATTATTATTCATTATTTATTCCTGTTGCCGCATATGACAAGGTTGTTCACACACGGTTGTCCCTATCTTTCTTGCATAGTCACTTAGGCTGCTTGTATTTGCTCCATGCTAAAGCTGCAGCTTCAATAACAACAGGATGTGAGAGAGCAGGAGGAGGAAATGTTGACTCTGGACATGATGAAATATCAAAAAAAGCCCATCTAAAACAAAAAGCTGAACACCTACCAGCAGTAGCAAATGTAACACTTTATCACCCTTCCTGTAAAAAACTTTTCCTAATATCCAACCTATATTTTCCTTGGCACAGCTTGAGACTGTGTCCCCTCATTCTGTCAGTTGCTGCCTGGAGAAAGAGACCAACCCCCACCTGACCACAGCCACCTTTCAGGGAGTTGTAGAGAGTGATAAGGTCACCTCTGAGTCTCCTTTTCACCAGGCTAAACACCCCCAGCTCCCTCAGTCATTCCTCACAGGGTTTGTGCTCCAAGCCCCTCAGCAGACTTATTGCCTCCTCTGGATGTACTCAAGTGTCTCAACATCCTTTCTAAATGGAGGGGCCAGACCTGGACACAGCACTCAATGTGTGCCCTCACCAGTGCCCAGTACAGGGGACAAATGACCACCCTGCTCCTGCTGGCCACACCATTCCTGATCCAGGCCAGGATGGCACTGGCCCTCTTGGCCACCAGGGCACACTGCTGGCTCATGTTCAGCTGCTGTCACCAGTTCCCACAGGTCCCTTTCTGCCTGGGCACTGTTCAGCCACACCGTCCCCAGCCTATAACATCGCAGGGGCTCATTGTGGCCAAAATGCAGGACTCAGCACTTGGACTTATTAAACTTCATCCTACTGGACTCTGCCCATCCATCCAACCATTTCAGGGCTCTCTGCAGGGCCTTCCTACCTCCAACAGATCTACACATGCTCCCAGCTTAGTGTCTTAGAGTCTGCAGATTTACTGATGGAAGACTCAGTACTCTCATCCATGTCATCAATAAAAATATTGAACAGAACTGGCCCCAGCACAGACCCCTGGGGGACACCACTGGTGACTGTCCCCAGCTGGATGCAGCACTGTTCACCACCACTCTC
>JBBMKD010000001.1:102865163-102886270 GCA_037834095.1 Argya squamiceps
GTCAAACATGACCGACCCCTCCTAAACCCATGCTGGCTGGGCCTGATACCCTGCCATGCTGTAAGTGGTGCAGGATGGCACCCCATTTAAACTGCTCCATTACCTTACTGAGGTCAGGCTAACTTGCCTATAATCCTCCTTCCCACCCTTTTTGTGAATGGGTGTCACACTGGCCAGCCTCCAGTCATCTGGAATCTCACCAGTGAGCCAGGACTGTTGGTAAATGATGGAGAGTGGCTTCCCAAGCTCATCTGCCAGCTCCCTCATCACCCTGGGGTGGATCCCAGCTGGGCCCATAGATTTATGACTTCCAAGTGGCTCAGCAGTTCTCTGACTGCCTCCTCCTTGATAACAGGGGGACCATTTTGTTCCCTGACACCATCTACCAACCCAGGAGGACAGTTGTCCTGAGTAGAAACCATTGTCCTGCTAAAGACTGAGGCAAAGAAGGTGTTAAGCACTTCTGCCTTCTCCTCAACTATAGTTACTGAGTTCCCTCCTTCATCCAGTAGAGAACAAAGGTTGGTTTTACCCCTTCTTTTACTACTAATATAATAGGAATCTGCTGGGATCATCCCAGGGGAATAAAGTAACATCAGACATGAGATGGGTGAGGGATGAGGGGTAGAGTCCTTCAGAGGGTGAGTCAGAACACAGTGTAAACTTGCTCCCCAGCATTAACTCTGCAGGAAATCATAATTTTGGATGTCTTGAGTTTGATCCTAGCAACCACATACACTTGAGAGCAAATGTAACTGATAAAAACACTCAAGTAAACCATATTGTCATTATTTGATTTAAATTACAAAATGAAATAAAAAAAGGAATTTCAAGTTAGTTTCTGATTGCTATGTTTTGCTATGTTGAACTCTGCCAAAACATTTTCTTTTTCGTTTTCAAGTTCATCTTTTTCACCTCATCTGCTTGGGAAACTGTAATGTTACAACGGAACAAGGACAAACTTAATTTTAAAAACAAGCTGTGTTTCACATCTACTGTCAGTGACAATAGCCAGCTTTTGATGTGTGATTCTGATAGCATCAAAATGAGAAAGCCTGGCAGTGATGCCCTGTTTGGAAATTTTAGAAGGAGGTTTTGGAGCTTAATTTGGGCTTTCTGAACTATTTGAATTATTTACTGGCAGCCACAGGCGAGTGGCATTTTACAGTGTGTTAAAACCAAGCTTTGATATCTGAAAATAGCTCCTTTGGTACAGTGCTTGTCTTCCTTGATTCTCACATAAGCTGCATATTTATCATAGCTGAGTGATAAATGGTAAGATTCTGCTGTTTTATATGCAGTGAAATGACAAGGTCAGTTTTAATTAAGCTGAGATCAAGCCCAGTCTGTATTGCACACTTCTGATTAGGTTACTTCAAATTAACATAAGTTTTTGGAGACTTCACTGAAGTCAGTGGTGTTAAACACCAGCTGTGCTGGCAGATAAGCGTGGGATATAAGAAGGAGATAGAATTCACATTGAAATTAGCACTTGGCACAATATAATTCTCTGATTGCAAACTATGTGAAGTTGCCTGCGCTAATTGGTTGATTTTATTTGAAGCAGATGTTGTTAGCTTTCCCACTAATGATCTGGAGAGAAATTTTTTTTGAAAGACATGCCATGTTAGGTTCTCTGCAGTATAATAAGCTAATTACAACTTTAAGTACTTGCAGTAATTAGCACAATGTGTATAAAGTGGTCCTGATCTTTTCACCCTGCTGTATTATTGTTAGGACACGTAAAAAACAAAAAAAGAGATCTAGCTGGATTTAGTTTCCCCAATCTAGCTTTTTGTTTTCCCAGACTTTTATATTAAGGAGATAATGAGCTAGACTTTTATCCTTATTTTTAAGCATACCAAAAAGTTTTAAACCTTTCTCCCGTTTCACTCTAACTCTCTTCATATCAAATCTGTTTAGATTTATTTATGTCCACTGAGGTAAAGTCTCCCAGCATCTTAAAACTCCCATTAGTAAACAGTTCTGTACGGCAACAGAGTATTTGTTCTCTATTAATTTATTTAATCACTTGCCCATGGATTACCAAGATCTAAAGTATATCTGACCTATAGAAAGAAAACAAACAAACCCACCCTGGAAATGTTCTTCTTTCAGGAGCAATTGTGCTCCTTGTGGTTTGTACTGTCAGTGATTAAAAACTGCTGGCAGTTTGCAAAATAGATACAAGAAGACCCAGCAAGTGATCCTGCCTGCAGAAAAAAAGGAAAACCAAAATGAGTTATATGAAAATAGTGAATCAGATATTATCCTCATAATCTGTTCTAAAATTCAGTGTGACTGTTGCAGATGGTTGGTACACTCCAGAAATGGCTGCTCTGAGAATACAGTGTAATAAATACTTCAGTTCAGCTAGTAGTCTCCTAACATGGTTTGGTGAAACTTGCTCTTCAGAAACCTCCACCAGCTATTTACACTGAAGATACTTTCACTTCCTAGGAGAAGTGACCGGAAGCCAGATAGAACCATTTGGACAAATATGGTCACATTTCCCAGTTCCCTGGTTTTGTGGGCTGAGGGTTGACACACACAACTGTCTTGGACATGTTCTGCCGTTTCAGGAATGCCTCCATGGCTGCAGCCACTGGTGTGACACACATGCTGCCAGAGACTGGTGCCATAAGGCATCTCTGTGCTACCACCTGAGAGAAGTGTTGTGGAAACTGTCCCTTTGGGCTTGTTTTCAGGGAAAATTATTTACTGCCTGGAACTGCAAGGGCAGACGTTTCCAGGCAGCAGGTGTCTTCAACAGGTGTTTTGTGGGGGGCTGTGGACAGAAGCCTATCTAGGTGGGCTGAGCTGTGCTGTTTGCTGCCCCTGCATGGTCCTGAGCCACTGCTTGCAAAGACTGGCACAGAAACAAAGAGGGGACAAAGTATAAAGCCCACCAAGGCTTTTGGGTTGGCATGTGCAGGGACATCCATGACACTTGAGGGGGTAGAGCAGGACGGAGCTGTTGATGACACTTGGCTGTTCAACTGGGCTCTTGCTGTCTGGAAATATCCTCTCTGACAAAGTTCTTCAGGTCCAAATGTTTCTTCTCTAGGTCCTTTTAACTGCAAGCCTGATCTGTGAACAGTGTTTCCCCTTGGTGCAGAACAGAAGTGTTTCCAGCCATCATGTTTTCTCCCCTTTTTTTTTTCCTTTTCCTTTTCAAATTGATTTTCAAAAGAAATATGTCTTTTGCAATTAGGGCATGGGTTAAATGTCCTTGTGTACCTCTTCTGTAAAGTGCATGTAAAGAAGGTATTCAAAAACAAATCTTGTATTTAGCATGGCATATTTCACTGAGATATATTCCTGGGTTAGCAAAAATGACACAAAGTTTAAAATATTCATTTACTTCCATCAAACTTTCTCCTTTTAAATAAGCTGGTAAATCTATGTCTTGAGAATGTGGGTGAAGAAAGGAAATATTTGTCATCATGGCAGTGGTGAGCTTTAAGGAAAACTCTTGAGTTAGCACTAAATCATCACTCAAAATAAACCACAGCTTGATTTCTGTAACTCCTTAAGACCAAATTAATTACTTTTATTGCCTTGGGCAAATCTTCTAGCTGTGGGTTTAAGCTAAAGCAAACATGCAACTTCCCTTCAATCTGAAGAATTGGCAAGTAAAGATTCTTTGTTATTTTAATCTCATGATTCAATCTCCTGCTGCATTAATTTGGTGATTTGACTAATTGGTGGTTTAACCTATTATTAATGTTCCTCCATTAATTTCCTGATGCAATTTTAATGACATCTTGATGTCATTATTGAATTAAAGTCTGTTTAGTCTAAGAAAAAAAAGAAAAGTAAAGTAGTAGTTTTAGATGTTGTTATCTATTTGCTGAATTTTAATGTCTGTCTTCATTCTAATAGAAGTCTGTATGTTTTTAATATAGCAGACTAGGCTTTAATCCTGAATAGAACAATTCATTTTTCCAAGAATTTCTGTGGTTTTAACTGAAATAAACGGAGTCCATTACACTGTTCCTAGATCCTACTCCAAGGAGGGCATGCAATGCATGTAAAATTCTCCATGTGAAAAAGCAACTTCTGGGTCAAGTGGTGGTGACCATGGATATTTCCTATGGACTATAGAGAAGTAACTAAGCAGAAGTTGAGGTCTTGGCTTTGCTACAGCTCTTCCTAAGTCTCCACACAAGTCTCTTCATTTGGTGGTGCCTCACTGCCTGCTCTTGACCCAAATAAGTGGGGATCTCGCTTTATTCCCTTCACCTTTTACATGTTTCATCTGTTTGTATTGTAAATTTGTCAGAACAGAGACAATTTTTCACCTGCATTTATGATCTCTGCAGTTTTGGTTGGGATGTTGAAGGGCTGTATGGTGCACATAAGTAACAGCAGATGTGTAATTAAACCCAGGTAATACCAGATATGGTGGAACCATAGTTATTTATAAACAGAAACTAACAGGAAGCGTGACTCCACTGCTTCTGGAGCCTTACAAATGCTCCTCTGAATCATGCCTGCATCTCACCCAATCTGATGCAGAGAAGCACAAGATGTGTTGACAGAAACTGTAAGAAATGCCATGAGATGAACAGTCATCTTGTTTTCTAATTTATTTAGCAGTGTAGTGCAGCTTGCAGGGGGATGAGCTGTGCAGCTTGGCCAGCAGCAGATGTGGTGACAATGTGTGTCTGGCCACGCAGCACACACGGGAAACGTCTCCACATCCCCGTCCCTCTCTGGCTGAAGAGACACGAAGGTCAAGGCACAGTTACCTAGCAACTAATGAGAGCTGATTAATCCATTTGTGGGCGTCACAGGCTGCAGTGATGTATGGGAGCCTGTGCCTGCTTCTACTGTTCGTGTAGTGGCAGGAGAAGCAAGTAGCAGTAACATCAGTATGGCATCAGTAATGCTGACAACAATATCATCAGATGTGTAAATAGTAACAGCCAAAACTGATAGTCCATTTTCAATGTTAGCATCAGATTTTGAATTTATAACTTCCATTATTGTTCCTTTGAAGACTTGGTAGGGATGGGATTTATATGTGAAGGAAATCAGATTGTAGAAACCGAGCAATTTGGTTTTTCCAGAAAAGCAAACTGCTGGCTTTCCAGTGACTCCCTGTGAAAGCAAAGCTTCCCCCAGTTTCAGTGTATATTCCACAAATGCCTAATCAAACTAAAAGAAAGTGAAACTTTTTTGAAACCAATTCTTTTGAGTTTTAAGGGCCCCTGAAGAGTTAAATAAAAATAGGGCATTTTATAATGCATCTGCTTGCTGTCTGCACCACATGCTCCAGAAGGGCAGTACCTCACCCTGTCAATGTCTAATGAACTGTGCAGTTCCATATGATTTATCATTGCTGGTATTCCACCAGGAATGATCAATAATATATTCTATATAATTTCTTTTTTACTTCCAAATGCACCCAGCAGGGTAGAGAAACTTCTATTAAATCGTTGGAAAAAAGTTCAAACCCTTTCCATATTTTAATAGAGAAGACCTTACTAGACTTGGTTTGCATTTTAAAGGCTTAAAGTCAAGAGCAAAACTATCTTTCACATATACTTTGCTTATTTTTAAATAAAAAATCTCATGAAAAATATTAAGACTTTATATGTGAGATACTTTTAAGTGAATAGTTTTAACAGAGGAGATAAAACTTTAAAGAATGTATTTTTCACAGTTCAGTTTAGACAAGAAATCCAGAAAAGCAAACTCCCAGCCCAGAGGCTCCAAGACCAGCAGCAAGCAGCAAAGTTTGTCTGAGGCTCAGATGAAGTAAAATACTGGTTTTTCATGCCCTTCATTATCCCACTGCCTCAAACACCTTGCGTGACGCCTTCCATTTTCAGGCATTAATTTTACATTTTTTCACCAGCTTAAGGATGTAATTGAGAGCAAAATGATCTCCCTGAAATAACCAAATTGTTTTGCAGGCAGAAGTGAAGGAAGGACAATTCTCTTGCTGTAACCAGGCCAGTCTGACATATAGTACATTTTTTGCCTGTACCCATCATGATTGCTTACCCTTCTCAATCTTGTTTATTCTGAGAAAATTGTGCTGGAGAAATTTGCTTCTGATTAGCAATTAGACACAAAAGAAAATGTGGACTGTCTTACCCACTCATTCAACTTCCTTTGTGCTAGGCTGTTGCCAACACTTATGCTTTCTAAGCAGACATTCCTGAGAAGCTCTTCCTTGTGTGCTGTATTCAAACTTCCTAAATAACACAGGGATCAGAAGTTTGCCTCTTGACCAAGGTTGCTTTGGGGTTGGGAATGTGTGGTCTGATTTCTAAATCTCTGTGAGCTGAGGAATATCTGATCATGCCTGCTGCACAGACCTTGCAAAGGAGGAAGGACCTCAGCCCACAAAGTCAGAACATGCCAGTCAGAGTATAGGGGCACACCATACTGTCTTCTGTGAGTGTATTTAAACTCTAATTTATCTCTGGAGCTTGGGAGGTGCAGCTGAATGGACAAAAGTATGAGGACATACAGCAGATTTTTCAAGCAAAGATGCCTTCGATATATTGTTTAAACACCCTTACCCTCCTCTCCTACCTCTCCATAGTTGTCTCCATAACTCCCCACCACACAGATAGCAAACACGGCAGAATGGCTTTTAAAGACTTTACAAAAAAGAAGAAGCACCTCCACTGTAATTCCCACTAAATTTAATGAGTGTGGGGATTTTTTTTTAATTTTTATTTTTAAGAGTAGAAAAGGAAGGGGAAAGAAGCTTCAGTTTTGTTCCTGATTTTTTGAATGGCTTGTGTTGGAAGGGACCCTACTTTAGAAGACCTTCTAGTTCCAATACACAAGGGAATATTTACCTGAGAGGCAGTTGTGTGTATGCTGTTTGGCACATTTTACTCCCTTTCCTTGCACAGCACAAAAATGTTGCTGGAGGCACATAAAAGGTGTTTAAAAACCAAGCTCTTAGTGAAACCATATGGAGGGGAGCAGGGAGCGGATGACAAAAGAGACATGACAAGCCTGGACTGTGTTGTGCAATTAGATTTTTTTCTTGACAAGTTATTTATCTGCCCTTGCTCACTTCTTTCCTAAGTCCAGGCCTGCCTCTCTCTGTGATCCTCAGAGTTTAACCATCTCACCCAAGCTGCCCAGTTCTCCACCATGAACTGATGCTCCTCTCCAGCCTCAGAAGTGGGAGAGGGGTGAAGCAGTCCCACCCTGTGAGCATTCAGAAGCTGCTTGCAAAGAATTTGGCTTCCAATTTATGAAGATCCATGACCACTTCAACATGTTTAAAGGTAATTTAAACATACCTACAAAAGAAAATTAAGAACAAAAGCATATTAAGAACATCATCTTTCTGTGCTCTGGGACTTGCAGGGCAGCAAATGGGCAGCTGTGGGCAGTGCCTGACCCTTCGTGTTGCCCACCTGGGAAGAGGTAAAAAGGTCAGGGCTGTGGAGAAGGAGGATGGGAGGGATGTTGCTCCACAGTTAACATAGAGAATATATTTCTGTTAGAAACAAAACTAGAACTCCAGATTTTCATCCTAATTTAATCTTATAACAAATTCAGAAGTGTCAGCATCTGAGGCCCTGGGTTCCAGAAAAAGCAAAAGAATCAGAATTCAAAAGATTTTGTAGCTCTTACTAACAGATTGTTAACTTGAATGAAACATCTCCTTACAAGTAACTGAACAAAGTTTCTTCTACAACCTCTTTTCAGGACATACATCAATTTCATAGGTGGCATGAGAGGGTTTAAAATAGGACTGAAGAAGGATAGCAGCACTTTAGCTGTTCAACATGTGACTTGTACTAAGAGCCCTCTCTTCCCAAACAAACTGGATTCTGGCCTGTGCCTGTTTGTGGTATTCATTTCCTGTCTGAGGTTGTTTGGTGTTACACATTTAACAGCTTTCTTAAGTGTTCTTCAGCTGTTTTTTCTCTGCTGTCAATATCTGCTAAGAATAATGCTCAGAACAGCTTACACCAGCACAGAGCAGGCCTGTTTCTTACTTAGACGAGTGCACTGGTAAAGGTCACTTTATTCTTCAAATGGCTTGAAATTGGTCCTTGGCCTTCCATTGCTGGAAGCAATGTTTCAGGCTGAGCCATTTCAGCAGGAATCTGACACTTAGCAAAGGAAGGACTTGCTCTTTTCCTGGGGAATAAGAAATACCCAGACTTAACAGGCAGGAGGAGTCTTCACTGTGGGCTAGAAGGGCATCACCAAAGCCTGTTTCACCTGTGGTGAAGACAGAGCTTGAATTATGAGCATGCAGTGCATTGCTCCTTGTTATGCCAGCTCTGAGTTTGGAGAGCCATCAGCTTCTCCTGAGTCATCTCAGAGCAGCACAGTATGCACCTCCAGCTCCCCTCTAACACCCCCACGTGCTGGGTACCAACCAAAACTTGCTGGAGACTAACACAGTGTGTATATTGCCTGGGATGATCCCACTCACTACATGACCAGTGTGGTCTCTCTGTTGTGTTATTCTCCTTTCTTGCAAGACACCTCTTTGTGTTTGTACTGTACATCTTCCTCAAAACCTGGGTCTGTAGAACAAAAATAACAGCTTTGTTTCACTGACAGGGCAGCTGGTAGGTTTTTAACCACAGTCTGTTTTTATTGAATGTCAATCACTGATATGAGTTCATCTAAGTTTGTCTTCCTTCTCAGCTCTGCAATCTGTTTTTTCTTGTGCAATATTGATATTTTTTTTAGAAAAGGGAGCCAAAATCAATTAAAACCAAACAATTTTTGACACTTCTGGCTTTCTGCAGTGGTATCGGTTAATCACATGTTCATAAATACTCTAACATACAGGTCAGAAAGATGACATTAAAAATTTAATTCACTTGGGAAAAATAAATTAAAAAGGGCTGCTGGAGAGGTTTTGCCATAGTTCTCTTGCTGCAGTCTGTCAGAGGATGCATAAACCTGTGACCTTTTTTTGTACAAAATTACAATATATCTCCTCTATCTAAAGCCAGATAATTACAAGGTTACATAGTCCCTTGGCAGGCTCAAGAAAAGGTTACTCTAATTTTCTTCCAAAGGCTTTAGAGTAATGTTGTGCACTGGAAAGGTGTACAGTCATTTAATCCTGTGTGAATGGTGAGGAGGGATGGTGTCTCTTGCCATTGCTGCTTAGTTACTAACAGAATGACAACCCTGAATTTATGTTTTAGTTAGCACTGTCATCCTCCTTACACACACAGCATCCTGTATGCTGGTTTGTTTGCAGGGATTAACTGGAGCCAGTGCTCAGGGATTCCTACCAACATCTCCCGGGTGCTCAGGATTTACACTATAATATTTTTAACAGACTGCCTAGGACTGGTTGGGAAGATAAACTTTCAAATGAGAAACTGCACAGTGTATCCACACTGGATGTTTGCCAGATGGCAGAGAAAGGAATCAAAGTCTACCCTGAGTAATCAGTGGGATTGAGCATGGGAATTTTCTTTGATCTGTATCTGGGAGGTGTACCCTGTCCCTTGCCTTCAGCATCAAAGCTGAAACCTGATGATGACTATGCAAGGGATAACCTTACCCAGCACAGTCATAGTCACTTCAAAGCGTGCCAGCCAGACTTGAGGACTCAAGCTGAGCCTGGTGCATTGCTCCAGACCTGATCCTGACCAAAACAGTAATACAAAAACAGGGG
The DNA here is from genome assembly GCA_037834095.1 of Argya squamiceps. Classification (NCBI taxonomy): domain Eukaryota; kingdom Metazoa; phylum Chordata; class Aves; order Passeriformes; family Leiothrichidae; genus Argya; species Argya squamiceps. Next base: position 102,874,804 of record JBBMKD010000001.1, read on the forward strand.
AGTGAGTTGGCCATGTTTGTCTCCAAGAGGAGATCTGCCTCAGAATGGTGAGCAGACTACAGGCACCTGTGTGCTGCTGAAAAGCTGGCAAAGGCACAGGTATAGCAACTGTGAACTTTTGGAGGAGGAATGGATAGGAAGTGATGGATGTAGCAATACCTGTACATAGAAAAATGTTGTACACATGGTAAATGGTGCTGCAAGTTAAAAAAGCAGAAAGTTAAGGTTTAAAGGCCTTTAAATTCATCAGCACACCCACACGCAGTTTAATTGATCCCTCTCTTGCAACAGTACCAGCCGCCATACACGATAGATTCCTCTTTATGGTGTCTGATGTTACCCAACTTTGCTGCCATGAAGAAGGTGACTCTGTCCCAAGCCTGGACACTCTGTTCCTCTTCTTTATCTTGCCCCTGCATGAAGGCTGGTGAGCTTGCAAAAGTAGTTTTATGAAAAACAAGAAATTTTTGCAGCTACTACATCCAACTCACAGCAGACTAGAGTATCATGGAGCACCTGTGACAGTCCTGTGAGGGCTGAATTCCTGGCTGCCCTTTACTTTGAGCTTGTGACAAAACTACTGGTCTGTATGGCTCAGCATGCCAGGCAGCATCCTGTGCTGTGCTGTGATCCTAAGGTCTTAAATACTGTTTAACACTTATTATTATATAACAAGACTAATAATTAGAAATGCTTGGAAAACATTCAGAAATAAAAAAAATTAGAAAGAAAATAAGAAATGAAAACATTATTTCCCTGAAAATTTTCTTGGTATTTTCTTCTCATGACCTATCACCTGTCCTGTAGTGAAGTCAAGGTATTGGTGCTCTGCAGTAAGGGGGATGCCCACTGGATGTCATGATTGCTCCACAAAAGTGCAAACACAATGTAATTTATCTAGCAGTCAAAATGTTGTTCCTGTGAGGAAGCAATTTTAGGACGTGCGTTTTGTGTAGTTATTCTCTCTCTCTGTTTCAGCCTCTCATCTATACACACACATAAATCCTCGGATTTCTTGAACTGTGCAGAGTCAGTAAGCCATAGCTAAACCCCTGTGTCTGTTAGGTTTATATGTGAATTGTGCGGAAACAAAAAAAAAAAATCTGAAAGTTATTCAGATAAAATACATAGGAAAAGACTCTTGTCACTGATTTTAGAAAAAATCAGTCACCCACACAACTTTGAAAATCATGGTCTTATTGCCATGATTAATGAGAGAGAGGTAGAGTCTATAATTGCAATCAAATAGATTCAATCACTTAATTCAGTGGTTAATGAGATCAACAGATTGTATGTGGGTCATCTCAGCTTCAGACTTCTGCGCTGCCTATAAGTTCTTTACAGAGAGAAAGTAAATATGAAATTAAACAAACCAAAAAAATGTACTGTTCCCCTGCCAAAATCTCATCTCCAACCATCTGAATTCATAGTAAATGGAAAATATGACTGCAAATGCCTACATTCTGCAAATGTCAGTAGTGGCTAGCTCTTGTTTTAATTTACTATTTAAATGTATTAAACATGAAAGGAATCTTGTTAAATGTCATAATCATAATGACAATCCAGATGAAATTAACTAGAAGAGTCAATTAGATTCAGAGGCCAAGCAGGAAGTAAAATGAGTCATGGGGAAAGGAGGATCCCCCAGACTCTGCACAGCATGGATTGCAGTCTTAAATGTCATGTGGAAATGAATACAGTGCTCATGTTCTCATATTCAGGGGTAGGTTATTTGCTCAGTCTCCAGAAGGCAAGCTTTTATTTTTTCTTGAAGGGTTAGGCAAACCTGTGGACTAGATAAACCCAGAAACTGTGCAGCAGTATGGTGCTAACTGAACTGCAAGCACACAAAGACTGTTTGGATGAACAAAGATTAATTTGTAGAAATGAGGCTGACAGATATGCAGAAATCATAATTCATATAATCATAAAATCTTTTGGTTTGGAAAAGACTTGTAAGGTCATCAAGTCCAACTGCTAACCCAGCACCGCCAAATTTACCACTAAATCATGACCCCAAATGCTACATCCACATGGTTTTTGAACACTTCCAGGGATTGTGACTCCATCAGGACCCTGGGCAGCCTGTTTCAAAGCTTGACAACCATTTTGGTGAAGAAAGTTTTCCAGACTCCCTGTCTAAACCTCCCGTGGTACAACTTAAGGCTGGTTCCCCTTGTCCTATTGCTTGTTACTTGGGAGAAGAGACTGCCCCCCATCTCGCTTCAACCTCCTTTAAGGCAGTTGTAGACAACAATAAGGTCCCCCCGAGCTTCGTTTTCGCTTGGCTAAACATACCCAGCTCCCTCAGCTGCACTTCATAAGACTCATTCTCCAGACCCTTCACCAGTTCCATTGCCCTCCCCTGAACATGCTCCAGCACCTCAGTGTCTTCCTTGTAGGGTGGGGTTGAAAACTGGACATAGGATTTGAGGTACAGCCTCATAGGTGCTGAGTTTAGGAAGACAATCTGTTCCCTGCTGGCCACACTGTTTCTGATAGAGTCCTTTTATTTTCAATATCAAATATCAATATCAAAATAACTGATACTTCATGAGACCAGAAGGCAGAAATGAAGTGAAAGGAAATGCATTTGTGAACAGGATAGATAAATTGTTATGTAGAAGAGAGAATTTAGTCCTTTTCCTCTGTCTCTGGCCTTATTTTTCCGAAACGTTGATGGAGACAGTTCCATGATGATCTTCTGTGTATAGATTTACCACGCCTACCAACACTGCCATCTCCAGTAACAGCACTTAGAGAGTTCAACAACAGATATTTTCCTTATTGGTCCATCTCATGTAATTGTATGTATTGCAATTTTTATGGACTGTCCAAGTACATATTCTATGATCAAAGATATTTCTCAAGATCAGCTTTCTGGTTTGCATTCTACTGTCACATATATTCAGCAAAGAATAACTTCAGATTATGATTATGTTATGTCTTTTCAGTTACTCAGTCAGCTAATATCTTGTGACTATTTGTGGTAGGAGGAGGTCAGAGCAAAGGTACAAGATTAACTCATATCTTGCAGATAACTTCAGAACTACTTCAAGGGTGGCAAAATATAATTTAAGCATTATTTTAGTCAAAACAAGGAAAGGCATTACTGTTTCAAAAGTATGCAGCATACAAATGTTATTCCTATCTTGTCCCCCTCTCCCATTAACTTGCAATTCATATTACAGCTTCTCTGATCTTTGTCCCTTTTTCCTTCTGTCTCCACATGAAAGATTATGAAGGACTAAATGGAAATAGCAGGTTCATCAAGTGAAAGTGACTCTTAAATGCTTACATTTTTGGTGGATAATTTATATTTTACAACACAGCTCTGGAGGGAACTAAAACTATGAGCAATTGCGGTGCAGTTTAATGATTTGACTATTTTCCCCTTGTTTTGAACATAGCAGATGAGTTTCTTTGTCAGAGGAAGCAGAAAGAAACAGCTGAGCTGGGATGGCCCAGGCGTGAAGCAAAGACCTGTTGTTCTTCATGATGCAGCTGATGGTCTGTAGCCTCTGTGCCTCTCAACAGCTCTGCCCCTCATGGCTCTGCCCCATTTGATTTGGGATGGAGTGGTTGGGAAAGCTGTGAGTGAACAGTGGTTTTGTGCTATGCTGTAGTGATGTCTCCTGCTTGCTTTCATTCTCTTCCTCCTATTCCTTACTGGTTTTTTTGCCTTTCTGTCTACTGAACATTGAGCTGACATTTCAGGAAATTATCCAGAGTTATTCTGAGACCTCTTTCATGAATTGTTAATGTAGAACCCATCATTGCATATGTATAGTTAGGATCATAATTTTGCCATGTGCATTACTTTGCATTTATTGACATTGAATCTCTTCTGCCATTTATTACTCTGCCATGAGAGTTTTCTGCAAGTCTTTGAGGTCAGCCTTAGGTTTGATTTTTCTGAATGCTTTTTTAGCAGCTGAATATTTGCCACCTCACTAAAAGAGATTCATTGCATTAATAGTGATGAACAGACTTCTACAGTTCATTTATGAATATAGGCTGGACAGAGCTGGCTGTAGCCCTGAAACTTATTCCCTGTGGGAGAACCTCGCTCCACTGTAAGAACTGGCCAGCCACAATTTTTGACTGATCAGCTTTTAAAATAACAACTGTTAATTAGTAGGTTCTCTCTCTCTTTTCTTCCATGACAGCTTAATATTTTTAAGAGTGTTAAGTGTTAAACCTTTCAATTTTGGAAAATTCAGCTGTGTGATATAATCATATCACTCCTCTCCACATGCACACTGATTTCTTAACAGAGCATCTCTATCCTTTTGAAGTACCTCTTTCCCATAAAAAGCCATGTTAGATCTGACTTTTCTCCAATATATCTATGTGCTATTTATGACAAAACTACCACTATTCAGTTCACTGTGCCATTCAGGCTCAGTGTACAGGAGCTGTCACCATCAGAACAGCTCTTAGAATTCACAGCTCCGTGCTGTGCCTTTTCTTTCTCCTCTATAGATAACCTTCCAGACCAGAGATTAAATACCAAGCGTCATAGTTTAGCAGTGTTATACCTCTGCTCCTTCAGCCTGGAGACCGTCTGATCCTCTTAATTTCTTATGATTCTTTCAATTTCTTCATCATACCATGGGTTGGGATTACTCCCTGGTCTCATCCTCATGAGGAAAGGCTTTGGTGTCAGTGAGTCCCATAGCTCCTACTGGAGGGACACCCTGGGGAAGAATTAATTAGGCTTTTTTCCTTCAGAAAAAAAGGAAAGCCTTTCTTCCTTCCTGCATGCTCCTTTTAGATATAAGTAGGACTTTTCAGCCTGGCTTCCTCACTGCCAGACATCCAGGTAAAGTTGTTTGGAAAAGTTAGTGTTTTTTATTTTTTTACTTCTTTACAAAAAAAATCTTTCTTCCTAGTAATTTAGACACATAGAAGGTTTTACAGACAACTTCCTAATATTCAAGTTTATTTTAAATTTTTCTCATTTAGGCCTTTTTATTTTTTTTAAGGTTGCTTTGTACCTCTAATTGCCATTAGAGGTACAAAGCAACCTTACTCATTTTACAACTCATTTTACTCTGCCATTGAACACTCTTGTCTTTTACTGTGGTCAGATGGTAATCTTTTATCTTTTCTCATGGCAGTGCATTTTGAGTCTCTAATGGGCAATCTGTAAAGAATTCCTACCTATGTTTTGTGCCTCTGCCAGTCCATTGAACTACCTTCTGTGTAGCCTTCTCATTCTCCCCTCTTTGAAAGGAAATACTCCTAGGAGGTTAAATGAAATACTCCTAGGAGATTTCTGTGTTTTGAGTGTCTTTTATGTACCTTGCAGTTACTACCCTAGGGTGCTTGTTTGATTGATGTCATGGGACAGCTACTGTGCCTTGGGTTAAAATATTGACAAGAGAGAATTGGCTTGTCTGACCACTTGGTTCAAGAAGTCAGGATTCATGCTGCTTAATAATCTGTCTGCAGCATCTTCCCCATGTATGAATTTTCCTAGGTCATAAGGGGCCAGACTAGACAATTTTTACTGCTCTTCCTAGGGTGGGTTGACCCTGGCCAGCAGACAAATACCCACCCAACATCTCTCTTAATCTCCTGTCTCATGGGACTGGGGGAGAGGGGAAACACAAGGAAGGTCAGAAGAATCTTGGGTCAAGATAATGACAGTTTAACAGGGAGAGGAAAAGCTGAGTGCACAAGCAAAGCAAAAAGAAGGAATTCATTCAGTACTTTCCATAGGCACACAGATGTCCAGCCATTCTGAGAAAAGCAGGTCCTCATCTTTCTTTAGTAAGATGAGCAATGTAACAACAAATGCCTCCCCTTTGTCCTTTCTTTCTTAAGCTTTTATTGCTGGGAATGCAGCTATATGTTGTGAAATATTCCTTTGATCATTTCATGCCAGCTGACCTGCCTGTGCCCTCTCTCAGCCTCTTGCCCACTCCCAGCCTACTCCTCCTACTCACTTTGGGGAGAAGGAGAAGAGAGCCTTGACACTGTGCAAGCACTATTTTGGCAGCAACCCAAACCCTGGTGTGTTATCAGGACTGCTTTATCCACAAATCCAAAGCTCAGCATCATACTGACTGCTGTGAAAAAGTTCATCCCAGCCAGACCCAGTGCAATCTCTACCCCCTCATTGCAGATCATTTGCATCATACCTAGCAGGCTGATGTGCTGGCACCTGCCCCTCTGTGCTGCCAGTTGGTTTGTTTCCATTGCCATCCCCACAGGCCCATGGGGTCACTATGGGAGTAGGGCACTGGCCACTCTTCTGGAAGTCCATCTGGATGTCCCTCACTTCTGCAAATTTGCTTGGCCATCCTTTGGCAGCTTTGATAACTTGTCATGTTAGACTCCACAAAGGAGCTTTCCACTTCTGATGGTTTGCTGTAACATGGCAGGATCTGTTGTTAACAGAGCACAGAGCCTCTCACCTTCCAGAACTGGTGGGTAGAAATGTGTTCCAATGTGATTTCATGTAAGAAAATTTTCTCAGTATGAAGAGTAATGGGAATGAAACTGAAGAACTGAACTGTACCTTTACATGCATGTCCTTCTTGGGGAGAAATCGGAGACTTTGGTAGACAAGAAAGTCCCTCAGAAAGGGAAACACTTGTGCGATCAATATAAAGCCCAAGGAGTTCTGTATTCTCTGCAGCAAATCCTTGAATGCTGATTGCAATTCATGAGGCAAAACAGAACTGAGCAGGCAGAAAACACATCAGGGATATAGTGTGGGGAATATAGGTTGTAGCTGTGTGTTTCACATGACTATACCAAGATCTACAATATCAGATAGTGTGAGCCAGAGGTAAAAACACTTCTGCAAATACTGCTCTGCCTTGTCTGAAAGACAATGGGTGCCCTGCAGCCTGCCATGTATGAAGGGCTGACACTTGGAAAATAATAGCTGGCAGTTCTTTATCAGGGGGGTATTTGTATATATATTTATATGTTTTTTAAGAATTGGAGCTCTTTGTCCTTTTTCAGAGACAATCACTTGAAAGAGAACATATTTGTCCAGGCTGTGAGATCTGACTGCTACCTGGAGTCAGCAGGCAGCCTTTCAGGTTTAGGAAAATCAGAATGTAGAGGTCATGTCTCTGTTTTTTGCCCTTTTTAGTTACAAAGGCACTTAATTTTTTTCACTCACAAAATGGCTTCTGGCTGAAAAAGGCTGTTTATTACATGCTGGAGGATTACTTTGGCTTTGGAAATAGACAATTCAGTAATATTGAATTCAGCATTGCTGAATTCACTCATCTGGACCACTTGAAGTGATTTAAGGCTATGTCCAGTGAAGGCAAGGAATACAACACGGGGAAGTAGATTTACCTTTTAAACATTATCCTTCAACCAGTCCAACTTATGAAGATATTTGCTATTTATATCATTACCAGAGGAGGGAAGGGAGGGGGAAAAATACATTAAAATTATACATGAAAAGCAAGTCCTGGTGCAGTCTAAACTCCTTTTACCTAGACTAATTTCCTCTGATACAGGGACTCATACAAACGTGGTGTGACTGTTAGGCTAGTAGACCAGAAAATTTGTGTGCCAGCACATGGGCATGTGGGGAATTTAGTGGTTAGCTGATATCAGAAGTGAGTGACAAGTAGGCAGTATCAGAACAATATATTGGCACGGAAGTAAAGAAGAGAGGTGCTCTGCTGTACACTCATGTGTTGTTGGAATCTTTGCCTGTTGAACTAAGCAGGAGCAGGCATGGGCTGAGCCTCTGAGAGACTGTCATCCTCGCTGATACATGGCTGGCTTTGCTTTAGCATCTGGATTTTTCTTTCCTTGTATACACTTTAGTGGCAAACAAAAACCTATCTTGGGTCTGAGGACTCAGGTGAGACATTTGAAGTCTGGGCACTGCCCTGCTGAGGTGAGCAACCCATTTTGAAGAGCAAGACTCTGGTACACCTTCCATCCTCCAAAACACATCATCCTCACAAATGAGTGTAGAGAATTGCTGTGCCTCTGTATTATGGGAAAGTAAAACACAGAAAAGGCACAGACATTTTATCCAAAACAAATGAGCTGAAGAACGAAATTGCTCATCAGAGTAATCAACTTTAAAGAGTCCTTTCCTTGATCTCAATCTTTGTTCACTTATTGCACTTAGGTAATTTTAAAAACATCAGCATAACTATTTTATGCCTGCTCTTGTTAATTTTCTTTAAGTACAGTAAAATAACATTTTATTGCTTGCACAATTCCCTGAACAACTGCATTTTCTTTGTCACACTTGCTTGGCAAGTAAAACTGCCTGAGCTGTGATGGCTGGGTAAATTAGTATCATTCACAAGCTTATTTTGCACTTTGGAGTGTCAAATGTTGTTTGACTAAAAAAACTTCTTCCCTGTTGTTGTTGTTGGATGTGGGAGGAAGGGAGAAGATAGGCAAATTTTTGTAATGGAAGAGTGAGACGCACTTTTGAATGTCAGTTTTATATATGTTGATAAAACCTGCAGACACAAATCAACTTGACTGTGATTTCACTAGTGTGCCATAACTTCCCACATGGTCTAATGAATAAGCACAAAGGGAATAATAGACCTATTGATTTGTATCTTATTTAGCAAAACAAAAAAGTATTAGTGACAGTGTGCAATTCCAGAGGGAATATTAGGAAAGAAAGGAACTGCAGGCAGGAAGGAGTGTGGGGTTCTCAAACATTTGTGGTGCAAAATGCCAAGGATTTAAATTAGGGGTGTCTCAGATTAACCTGTGAGGCAAGCTCTCTCTAGAGGTTTGATGCCCTGTTGTCAAGGTCTTGGGATCTGCAGGAGAGGCGGGCAGCTCCCCTGCTGCCTTCCTGAGCTTTCTCCCTGCAAAGCCAGGGCATGGATGATGAGGGGGCATCGACTTGCTCTGCAGTCTCCAGTATTGTGGCCACAATGCAGCTCAGTGTGGCCGTGAGATCATCCTGGCAGGGGCTCCAGGGTCCTGTGCTTATGTGGCCTGAAGGGATCAAGTTCAGAAACTTAAATTCTCTCATTAGCCTATGGAAGGAGAGAGACTAAATCTCTGTGAGTTTAACTGGCAAACACAGGTTAGATATTTGCCTGAGATGGAGTGACGATTTCCACAGAACTAAAACAGATTTATCTTCCTACAAAGCTCAGTTTTGGACAACTTTAGGTTTATATGCTGACATCTGATATAGAGGCATTCTGTCTGGTGTCAGACAGAGATACAAAACTCAGATTATGGAAAATAAGAGCCAAAATACTGGCCTGGGGCTCTTCCAGCTGACGAAACACTGTGAGTACAGAGATTGGTGGAGGCAGCCTTATGAGTGTGGGATTATGACTGTGAAAACTCATATTTTTTATGCCACTGGCTCCATTCTTGACATAAATATTTGTTTTTAAAGCCAACTAACAGAGAAAAAACACATGCAACTGAAAATTTGCTGATTACCTATTGCGTATAGGTTAGAAGGGTTCAGCTGCATTTCTTTCTGTGCAGTCAAGGGTAATATTGGATGGAAAAAGGCAGAAAGATGTACTTCTTAATGGTTATCAAAGGGCAGAATTTCAGATCTTACAACTGAAATGGGCTCCTGAAGTCTGCTAATTAAACTGTCTGAAGATCTGATCAAAGGCATTTAATGTGATGATTGCATAGCAAGATGCAGATAATTAGATGAAGGCTACTAATGATTTACTTCTGCAAAGTGTAACCTAGCACTGCTGTCTGAAAAGTGACATTTCCTGCAAATCCTGTGGCTCCTGTTCCTTGGTGTAACAGCCTAATGATTAAGTACAGATCAGGCCAACAACATGCCTCGAATTCTACTTCACAGTTAATATAGATGGTTTAAGCTGGAGAATAGTGATGATGTAGGTTAACAAGGGGTAGATATCCTTTCAATAGGGATAGATATCCTCACAGTGCTCTTCAATGGCTGAAGAGATGCCTCAGCTTGTGTGCCTGGAGCTGAGTGAGATGATTCCTAAACTAGCATGGGATTTAGCTGGGGCTGAATTAGCACAAATAGCTGTGCCTGCAGTTCTGTCACTGCCTCCTGCGGCTGCCACCTTCACATGGAACTCTGGGTCTTGCTTTTTTCTTTTCCTTTTGCAGTGCCATGTGCTTCCCCAAGCCTTAGAGCTGAATGCCCTCTCCCAGATGCCCGTGTCCTCTGGAGAAGACTGATCACCTCTGTACCCCACTGAGCTCTCCTTCTGAGGCAGAGGGCATCTCTTTCTCTACCAGGGTCTCTTGGGATTGGACATGTGAGTTAGTTTTGCTTTCTAGAGGAGCAGGAGGTCAAGTGGTCTGCTTGCTTCCCTAAACAAGTACTCTGCTGACTAGATTATGAGGTAAGGCTCTACTTTTAAAGAGGCTTAGAAGGAGCTTCAGGGCATTTTCCAGGTGAGCTGCTGCTGCTGCTGCTGTTGCTGAAATCTGGCAGACTGTCACTGCTGCTCGTATGCAGACCTGAGCTTTGCTGAGATGATTGTTTCTGTCAAGGTGTACGTGACACTCAGCATTCTGACTGGCAGAAGTCCTGTACTGGGGAAATTCTGTGAGTAGGAATGCAGGCATTCTGAGAAATTCAAATAGAAGTTAATTTAGGTAGAAGGTGGCCTGAGGTTTCAGACTCATACATCAGGTAAATCTAACCCCTATTGTCCTATTGGTTTAAACATTCCCTTCCACAATGTCTTAGTAAGTTATTAATTCTTTCTTAGCCATTCATAAATGGAACTGTAATATGAGGTGTGATTAAGCTTTGTCTGTTTTTCTCCAAAAACCAGCTCCATGCAAAAAATTCCCTTAAATTATCCAAAGAAGCAGCAGTCCTCAGCCTTAATTACAGCATTCATTACACACACATACAAGCTCCTTGGATTTGGTGAAACTCAAGAATTCTTTTTTTGTTCATGATTTTAACATGCATCCTCAAGGAAGCGTCTGTGGAGAGGCAGCAGGCTCTGAAATGAGCTATGACTGCTGTTGAGCATTACAAGCTGAGATCTCCTCCCCCCAGTTCAGGCCCTGCTCTTGCTCCCAGCTGCCCTTGCTTGCTTTCAGAGGTCACCTTATAGACACCACTGCACTTCTTCTCCAAGCTCTGAACCCACCTCTGGCCAGTGCCAAATAGGCAGACACTTTGCTGTGATCCAGAAACTGGGTGAGTGTCACAGTGAGGGTAGCTGTGACAAACTTTTAGGTCCTCTGACTTCAGGGCAGAGGGTGGCAAGAAAATAGAAGCACTAACGACGGCACTAGAAAAAGAACACTCTAATAATGGATAAAAGAAAATAGGGTGGTGCCCCAAAACCATGCACAGTACCTGGAGAACTCTGTGGGGGTAACTAACCAAAGACCCAGCACTGAGGAAAACGTGACAATAGATAGGGTAGGTCTGAGGGTAAGAGTCCAATCAGAAACTCGAACTGGGAACATAACCATATTTGTACATAACATAACATAACATAACATAACATAACATAAC
>JBBMKD010000001.1:102886370-102905576 GCA_037834095.1 Argya squamiceps
GAAAAAAAATAAGAAGCTGGCAAGTCAGAAATGGACTAGAACATGAACTCTAGATAAGAGAAAGCCAAAAAATGCAAAACAGTTATAGTGGGAGACCAGCTGAAGACCCCAAATAATTCCTATTTTAGCGGGATCCTAGTAGTTTCTGATGGATTATTATTTAGGCCTGGCTAGTTCTAAATCAGCAAGTCTTGCTTCCAATTTTGTAATTGATATTACTCTTCCATTCTGAAATAAGATAGAGATGTCAAATTTTAAGTTTCTGTGGAATGCTACAGTCTATAACACTAGTTTCCTCTAGATTGATATGTTTCAGGTGAATGTTTATGTTATTAATTTTTACAGTACCACAGGATGTAAGAAAACCCTCAACTACATTAAAAATGAAATTAAATGAAAAATCAGTTTTCAGACAAACCCCAAAATGTTCCCTTTAAAAATGACCTGTTTTCCCTGCCGAAGCAAATGTTTGCAGAAGAACTATGTTTCTACAAAATATTTAATTTCAACTTGCCACCAGTGGAAATTTGCTTTATCAGGAGCTGACCAGCTTCGTTATTGATTCAGTCAAGGAAAGAGCACAGAGGGAAAACCCAATGACTGATTTACTACTGCCTTTTGCTCTTATGCATTCATTTACACTTATAGACAGGAAGTATAAAACACACATACATACACACAACCAGGCCTGTGCAGCTCATAATGCAGTTTAGATCCATGCAGTACAGGTATAGTTACATAAAGAACAAGGCAACAAGGAAGCAGGTACAATATTTGTGTTATCCCTGAATATGCATAATTCATATAATTTGGGTTTAATTGTCCATGAACTATATCTGGTATTCATCTGTTTTGAGGCTTCATTTGCTTTCACCTTAATTGCTAAAGAGACATTACATCTCAGCAAGGATAAAGACCGTTTTCATTGTATGTTGTTGATAAGGAATAAAGTGCAAAAAACCAAAAAGGAAATGCAATCCATTTAGGAATAAAAATTGAAAGCCTCTCTGTGATTGGGGATGATGATATGTCAAAAGGGTAGAGAACTTCCTTCAACGTTAGAGAAAGAGCAGGCTCTGCATTTGAATGCTCATGCATTTGAACAAATAGATCCCACACAGTTCTTTGGATAAAAACAAAAGAAGTAATTAATTGAAATTATATGGTGATAGCAATTCCAGTTGAGAACTCGGCTGAATTTTCTTGTGTTTAGTAGCTCTCCATCCCACAGTGCCCTCTTCTGAGATACAGGAAAGTCTGAAAATGATGGGAAGAGACACAGGCTCTCAAAGCCTTGCCAGTACATCACTTCTCAGTGCTCTCTTGCTGCTTAGGGTGGGCTGCTTTAACTCAGAAGTGCACACACAGAAACTGTTTCAGTAGGCACCCCTACAGAACCTATATTTGCTTTTCTTCCTTTTGCTAACCTTTCCTGTCCTTTATTCCATATCAGAGAGCTGTACTTTGCAATTTAAACTCTGATTGACTTGATTCCTGCTCACTGCTCCCTTTGCTGTTAGGTCAGCCATCTCCATTGATATCCAAATTTTACTTTCACTGTCCCTTCCAGATCTTCAGCTGCATCTCTTCAAGCTAAGTAACACAGTCACTACAGCCACTTCATATCTGTGAAGTGACTGACAACTTGCTAAAGTGTTTGATACGCCGTCCAAAAACATCTACACCTCTATCTTGGCTCTGGAAGCATTAAAATGCCTTAAGTTAAGAGGCCAGGTCAGCTGGGGAAAACTGCTGTTAATGTGCTAAATGTGATGTTCATGCAAATTGCAGGCCTGGTGTTAATATCAGTGCAATTCCCAGGGCCCAGGCTGTCTCCAATAATAAAAATGTGTGGTATCAGTTTGAAGTGGTGCTGTTTGTTGGGGGCTGAATAAACACAATTGTGGAAGCTGAAGCACAGACATGTGGATATTGTGCGTTTTACTGCCTTCTCAGACATGAACCATGGCTCCTCTAAAGTCACCCTTGCTTTTTTATGAATTTGATGAGAATATGGTAGCTGCTATTCAGACTTGCCTTTGTCCTCACCATTGTGCATTTCTGCCTGCCTATTCTCTGTCTATTCTGCCTATTTCTCCTCCTGATTAGTTCAGGTCTTTATTCATGGCTGCTTAACTTTTCTCTGGCCAAATTCTTATGGTTGCCCACTAATATCCCTATTACCCATACTATAGTTTTTTCATTGATGCCTTTCCTAACTTCCATCTTCATGTTACCCACTTCTGGCATACAGACTGCCAAATGGACTGTCTGCCCTCTTCTGAACTTGGATAAACTCAAGGGTGAATTCAATATACTTTTATAAGTACTTTTATACTGGTAGGGGACCCTGATTGCTCCATTTTTCCCAGCAGTGTAAATTCTCCAGCCATTTCCTGGGAATAATCACTGTGAGGTGGGTGGCATTAAGAGCTCCCTATGCAGTGGGTCAGCAGATGGCTGGTCAGAAGAAGAGGTCAATTGAGGATTCAGTGGACAGTCTAAGTCCTGCAGATCTGCAAGATGGATGGTTTATAGATGTGTGTGTTGGGGTGTCTTCTCAATTTGGATGTTAAACGTGAGATATTCATGATGCTTCACGGTTTGAGATGTGAATCTTGGCTGACTGAAGTCACCTTGAATTTGAAGGTATTTTTACATTTAGTCTTCTCTTCAGAAAGCTGTGTTTCAAGTTCCAAGGTGTTTCACAGCAGTCATCTTTAAATATAAATAAATATATTTTCTAGTAAAAGCAGAAGAACAGCTGGTCAAATATAATTTCATCCTATAGAACTCAAAGGGATGCCCTGCAATGACACTAAAGATCACATGATAGCCATTAGTCAATATTTGCTATACAGTAATTTTTAGGTCCTTGTTTTATTGGTGCTAGTGTGAATGTGAAATGGCTGAAACAGTTTAGCCTTTATTTTAAAAGTATTTCTTGTTATTTTTCCACATCTCATGAATATATTCTGACTAGTTTACAAATTTACGTAAATTCTATTGTTTAAAGAGAAAAAAAATGTCAAAATAGCTTCAAATATCTTCCATTATGTTCTTTGTTGCTCTGCTGTGTTTCTGTCTCTATCTATATTTTATTATTAAGAAGGTCTGATTTTACTTTTATGATGTGAAGTCTGTCAAAACAATGCATTAAATAATTCTGAATCATTATTATCCAATACAACATCTGTTGCTTTCTTTCTTAGTTTTTTCCCCTTCCCTTAGATGGTCCAGGATTGAAACCTGCTATTTCTTTAATATTATTCAGCTGTGGCTGAAATATTCTTTTGTCCTCCTGCTTAGAATCCCTCAAACTGTTGTGTTCATCATTCAAAGACCTTGAAGGGTCTTGCCTGTGGCTGTTCCAGGTGTCTGAACAACACAGAAATGGTCCTTACGCTGGTTCTTTCAGTCAGTATTGAGAAGTTGGTCTGTAGCAGCTCTTGAGAGGTATGGACAGAAAGGTGGAAAAGGCCAGGTATTATGGAATAATTTTAGAAAGCATGGTATCCAAGGCCTCAGTATTTCATGGCCTACACAATTTTTTTGGGAGGGTTGAAGTAGTTGAGATGAGGTGCAGCCTGCAGTGGTTGCTCTAAGTCTTACGAAGCCTGAGGACAGCCTTGCTCTGCAGGCTGTGGGATGCTCTATGGGAGATCTACCAGTCAGCCACCAAGGAGTGAAAAGAACAAACAAAACATGTGAGGCTTCCTAATTCTTCAACTCAGTCTCAAGAAATTTTAGAGAATCATGGACAAATGTCTACTTTTAAAATGCCTGTTCAATTCACAAAAGACTGCAAAATGTTTCCCCAAATTTTTAGAAGCTTATGGGCTGGCCTAAAACACAAAAAAACCCCAACCAAGTTGTGCTTCAGGAAAAGGGGAAGGGCAAAGCTTCAGGATCTTTTGGTGACAGGAACTGCCTTGATGAAATATTAGGTGATCTTAACAAGTGGAGTTTCCCCATCTTCCAGATGAGGGCAAAAATCTCCATCCAATGCTCTCATCATGCCAGGGGAAAAATTACCCGTCTGTCCCAGTATTTGCTGTGAGTGCATGGACAGGGCACACAAATCCAAGACATCAGTGCCACCAGACTTAGTGCAATCAAGACATTATTTGTGCCAATGTATCCACTACAACAGCTTGGGAGCAACAGGGTTTCAGAATGATGGAAACTACTTCTCTCTCCAACGCTGCTTGCATCATTCACTGGAGAAATGTTGGCTATTTCTGTTCCTTCTTCAGACTGTTTTCTAGTTTGTCTAAATGTGGTTTTCCTTAGGGTTTTCTTAGGTTTTGTCTTCTTTCTGCCTTCTATATGTGGTCACTTGCTTTGCCTTGAACAGTTTGCGGGAGCAAGATGGCACTAAATATGGAAAAACCAGAAGCATATGTGGACAACAAGTCAGTAACATCTGTGTTGGAAGACACCATTAGAACTCAGTGTTATTTAATCATGGCTTTACTTCACTAGTTTTTTCTCCTGGGCAGCCCAGGGGTGGAATAATTGCTTCACAAAAGCTCTCAGTTTAGAGACAGGCTGAACTTCTGTCCTTTGAAATACCAATGTAGCTTGTAAACTGATGGTCACTGTAGAGGTGTGTGAAAATGTATGCATGGATGTATATGTGGTCTTATATGTTTCAAATTCAATTATTAAAATGTTGTCCCCCATGTGATTTACAAATGGTGTTCCAACCAAGATCACATCATTTTGGAATGAGATGGTGTAGCAGAGATGAGACAGACTGTTTGTATAATCACCTCTGGTAAGAGCTGGGAGCTGGCTGTGTCTCAGCACGAGTTCCAGGGTGATGCTCTAGCCAGTAAACTCTTCACTACATTGCAAAGAGTATTGCTGGTGCCTTCTGTTCACTTTGTGCTGCCGTGTGCTTAAAGGAGGAAACACATGGGACTTGAGGGGGAATAACCAGCTTGCCTTTAATTATCACACTTAGGTGGGCAGAAAGAGATACAGAGCCTATTCTGTGAAATGCACAGGCATTTTATGGTAGAGCAGAATCAGTTTGGGATTTTTTTAAAGTAACTGTAGGGAGTTTTTAAAATAATTGTAGGAGATCTAGGAGCTTTCTTTCTGCTCACCACAGGTGAGAGTCCAGCTCCATTTGAGTCTGTTCACCTTCTGGCTTGTAGCTGTTACATTCCTGGATCCAGCTTCCACAGGAGTTGGACACAGGTGACTAGTTTGGATGCCTTTCTCAGAGAGGAGAAACAGCATCCAACCTTTACAGCCTGAGGAAAGCTCAGCATCAGGCAGCACTCCTCTTGTCTGAGCTGTGCAGACATATGCTCAGTGGCTCTGGGCCTTCAGTCTGCCTTACAACACTGCTCCACAGGTCGCCTTTCCTGGAGGAGGGCTGGATTCCAAGCAGGTATCCAGGACTTCTCCCTAATTGCCTGTGCTGGAGGAGTGAGACAGACATCTGACATTGATATCTGACAGCCTTGCCTCTGGAGGTCTCACTGGAATTCACTCCACAGAATAAGAAAATTAGCTACTTATTTCCAACAGGCTGAAATATTTTCTTGTCCTTCTTTTCCCTCAGACTAGGTGGTTACATTTTGATGCACTTGCAGACAAAATGAAATGAAATGGACTGGAGCCAGTATAATACTGCTTGCAGTGCTGTAGTCAGAATCACAAAGGAGAATCTTCTGTGTTGCGTTCTACTGAAACCACATCACTGGCATCAGTTACTGCTGTTTCTAATCAATATAAAAGTGCAAAACATTGTGTAAACTCTTTAGGTTTTGCAGATAGTTCCACAATGCCATTAATTCTTTCCAACTACCTGGGCAAGCACCTATCATGGCAACATGATAAAGCATTGACCTGCCCTTGTAAAGTGATGGGAAAGGAAAAAAATGGAGGGGGAATGTAGATTTTTTTCCTTTTGAAAGCTGTTTGTCATGAAAGACATTTGGTATTTTTTATGCTAGACAGAAAATAGGATTTTCATCTTGAAAAACAATTTTCCCCCTCCATTTCTAAAACTTCGGATATTTTTAGATCAAAAAGCATAGAAGAACTAGCATTGCTAGAAAGATGTCTTGGCCTATTAAGTACTGAAGGTGAAGCATTGCAGCTAGAGGTGTTTCTTCATAAAGTTGGCATCTCTGCTGCCAACCTGATTTGCATTTGCAAATGGCACCAGATCTTCAGACCTTTACGTTTGCATGCTTCCAGAAAGCTATTTCTTTTCTAAAGGCATGTGTAGTTTTGAGTGTTTCCACTAATGTTGCTGTAGAGTTATTGTTCCTTATTGTAAACTTTCCTGTGTAGTCTGAGGAATTTGGCCTTACCTCACAGAAAATTGTCCTCTGAAAGGCAGAGTTTGGGAAAAGACCCTGTTGTGAAACTCAACCCTGTTAATAATCTTGGGCATAACTCAAAGATTGAAGAGTGTTTCTTTCTAAAAGCAACTCTAATGTTATACATAATTACCTCTTTGAATTCAAGGAAGGCTGGAAATTCAATTTTAAGCTGCCTGAAATGCTTCTTAGTACTCTCTACTATACAGCCGTAGAAATTGGGCAGGTACCCAGATAGGGAATGGAAATTTCATTCTGATATGTGAAAGTATTGTGTAATTCATTCTTTCTTGACAATATTTTGGCCTTTAATTTCCTGAACTGTCCATAAACCACAGAATTGTGCAGAAATATTAGAAGTTAATTTTGCAAAATATTATCCTATAAAGCTACCTTGGAATTACTGATCTTCTAAACATATTTATCCCCCTGGTAAAATAGAGGCTGGTGGCTGTCAGTATTTGATAAATGCTGTGTTTGCAGAGAGCATGGCCTCACATATATAAAGATTACCATTGGCTTTATGATATTCCTTAGAAATAGTAGCAATGTTCATATGTCTTTTCTTACCAACTGAAAACTGATACTAGGATAATGGTAAATTTACCATCAATGGATCTCTGTGGAATGAATGTCACGCCCAGACACCTTAAATGGAGAGTCTTATGTGATGTCAATAAGGTTGGGAAATATGCAGAATAAAGACAAACCCAAGAGTGTTTCTACTTTGCTAACAGCTAAGTAGCTGTGGCTCTTACAAATAATCTTTCCTGGATGCAAATTATAGCACCCCAGGAAAAATTTAGATTTTTCTGAAAACTGGAAGAAATGTATGAAAAATATGAACAAGGTCCTATAGGTATTCCAGACTAAAAAGCTGTATAGAACCCTGTGAATTAAGCATGCTTTGCATATGATTGTAGAAGCCACAACTCAGTGATGCACCTGGTTCCTTCCTTCCCTGTCTTTGTCCCTGTCAAGTGAACTGATGAAATGTCAATTTTGGAATTGCTTTCTTCAGATACAGTGAGATTTCCCATGATAATATAATCATATAGTAGTGACAAGAAAATCATGGCTGAGCATCTTCACATGAGATTGACACCTGGCCTCCACATCCTTCAATGTGTCAGCATTGGATATGTGTTCAATAATTAAACATTGTCTTGTGCCAGAGTAAAGCCAGCGTACTGGAATAAAGCTGGCCAGATTCTATAGAAATCAGGCAGGTACATAGTTTTTCAAATTCCTTTCCTTGGGAGGTTTAGTTGTCTTAATGAGTACAACTGTCCTTTCAGCTCTACAGAAATGGTTTGTGTTGGAAAGCCACTATTCTTGTCCTTCCCAATAGCCTGTGTCACAGACAAAGCCTTATGCCTTTTCTGCAGCAGTGTCTGTGGTTGCTACAGTGGTAGCTGTGTGCCAGAAAGAAGACAGTGACATTTCTGTCTCTGAAAAATTGATTGAATTGTGCTTACTTCATCTCTGGCAAGAGCAAAGTGGACCTGAAGTGTGCTGTATTTTAGAAAGGACAAAAAGCGCAATGAGTTTATTTAAAAGCAAGTGCATGTGCACATGTATTTAGGCATTTCTCTTTCCATCCAGGGGAGGTTAGACTGTCCTGCTACACAGTAATATCAGAAAATATCATGAGGGTACAGTATATTGAAGTCACTTAGGTTTTAGGTATTACATCTTTGAACTAGAATTTTGCACCACAGGTAAAAGAAAAATACTGCCTTGGCTTTATTATTGCTCAGAGATAACTGCTAGTAAATGCTGTTCACCTTTCAAACAAAGGACAACGTTTTGCAAGTAAAGGGAAGATGAAAAATAGTGCTTTAATGTATTAAGCATCCCATTGCTTAATATATTAAAGAAGCAAAGAAGAGGCAAAAGGTGGGGATGTATGTCCAGGTCAGAGTACTGACCTAGAATGAGATGAAGGTATACTTCCCAACGTGTGGAAATCTTCTTTTTTTTCCCCACCGTTAAAAAAATTGCTTTATTTCCAAGTGTTATACAGGCTTAGCAGAGGCTCTAACCTGAAATAGCTAAGAACAAACCTCACCCTGTGAAGAAATAGTTTTCCTTTGCTGGAGCAGGTGTGTTGAGAACCCTGTCAGATGCTCATACATCAGGAGCTGTGAGGGGACTGAGACAAAGTGTTTCCAAGACTGCAAGGAGACAGTTAAAAAGAATGAGCTTTGTACAAATGTCTCAGTGGGAACTTTAATAAAAAAAGGGAAGGAGAAATGGACATTTTCCAAAATCTGCAAGTCATTGACATTGATTTTTCTGGGCCCAGTGTATGATCATACATTTGCTTCTATCTTACATATAAGGATATTTGCAAAAGCAGTTTAGACAGAACTTATTAACAGGCTTTATACATGTTGTGAGCTGCATTCAGGAATGCTGCAGCAGATCTGTGGCATTCTCTGCTTGTGCACTACAGGAAAGTTTTGTCCTGTGCTGGATATATGGGAGAAGGAGTCACAGAGAGAGGAAAAGGTATTAACAGCAGGTGCACCCAAGAAATTATTTTGAGGGTGCATGAGTAATGGTAGTAATATTTCAAAGGAAAGCAGTAAAGTAATAAACAAAGAAAGGAAAAGGGTTGGATAGGGATTCATGTCAGTTCTCTAGCTGAAGTGAAATGATTTCAGATGCAGGAATGGCTTTATTCCCTGAACACACCCCCTTTCTGTGCAATGTCTTACACAATTAATGTGAATTTTCTTAGGCAAAGTTTGTTTTTATAATTTGAAAAAAAAAGAAAAATGGAAAGAAAATGAAAAGCAACAAACCATTGTGAGGGTTAACCAGTGTGAGTGGTGCCATTGAATCTCCAATTTGAGGTACATGCCATGGAAGAATTTTATTTTTGTCTAGCTCAAATTGGTCTCACAGCACAGCCTCTGTGTTGGCAGAGGAAAGAATGTGATGTTTGTGGCACATCCCTGCAGGAAGCATCAGAAACAGCTGAAGACTCCAGTAGGACTTTCCAATCACATGCAATACACTGGGGAGAAAAGCCTATACAGAACATTGTGTTTTACATGGACACGTGTCAAGCACCTCCATTAGGATTTGAGGCAAAGTCACAATGAGTCCTGATGTATTAGAAGGCTGGTAGGGAGCAAAATGAAAAACCAGGAGGTCAAGCTGCTGCCTGATATATAGGGAAACCTCTTCCTCTCTTGCACAGACTGGTGGCCTTTCTGACTCCTGCTCTGTTACTGAAGCTTGAACCATCAAGTTGCCTCTGAGGACACAAAATGCTTGCCCAGGCTGTACAGTTGATGTGGCTGTCAGATGTGCTGGGTGATTGATGACTGTTCAAGGTCTTTTTGTAAATTGGCCTTGTATCCTGGATGGTGGAAGGAATAAGTTTGACAGTTACTGTGATTTTTTAAACAGCATTCCTTGTCAGAAGTCAGACCTCTGCAGATTGCTTTCTGATCCTACTGAACAGCGTGTCAAATATATTGCTGTTTTATGAGCATCTTTCCACCTTCCCAATTCCAAAAGTTTCTGGGGAGAGTAAGGCTCATGAGCAGAGTGCTAATATAGCCCATAAATCGTGTTGATGGCAGTACAGTGCCTGAACATCCCAGGGGAGAAGGTTTTACAGCCCTTACCAAAATCATTTGCTCTACATCAGGCATGATACCTGCCATAACGACCATAGCTTAATTCCATGTGGCAGTTTATAGTTAGCTGCCATTCACTTTTATTTAATTTGTAGCAAGACTCAGAGGCTAACAGGGAAGGCTTAGGAAGGCAGCATGCATCTCAGTAGGTTGACAATCACCAGCTTGTGCAGTCCGGACAAGCTCCCGCAGCTGCACCTGCAACTCAGGGTGTGCTGGTCCCAAGCTACACTGAGTACTAATTTCATCCTTCTGTAGATTCTTCCTACCATCTGGAAAAACTATCCAAGGTGAAAGGGTTAAGCATAGTAGTGCTCAGTACTCTGTGCCAAAACAAGTGTCTTTTCCATGCCCAGCTCAGAGAAACAGTCCAAAATCCTCTGAATGCTGAGTAAGAGCATGATGAAACCAAAGTTCCACACGCATCTTGTTCTCATTAGCCTGGCACTCCAGAAAACCTCAGAGAATGAGTTTGAGGGACTTTTGAACAGACCTGGTATATCTCTCCTAATGTAATATATGAAATTAATATAAGTTTTTAAGCTTTGTCTGCCTGCCAAGGCATAGTTAAGTGCCTGAGGATTAGATCCAAAAGAGGCAACATGCATAACCATCGATATGTTTAGTGAGTGCTGATGCCTTAAGTTTTTATCTTGTATATTTTTCAGATCCTGTAGTGCATTAGTGTATCACTCTGGACTCCATATAGAGTGTTAGCAAGCTCTCTTCATATTTTGGTCAGACAAAACAATCCTTTCAGGCCTGAGAACCGAGGTCATCCTTGGCCTCAGGCCTCAAAAAGTATAAACAAAAGTGAATTGGGAGGAAGAGCAAACTGGGGGAATATGACTTCATTCCCTGAAGATGTAACTGGACAATTAACCCCTGATATGCAAATAGACCAAATTTATATCTGTCTGAAAAACTCGTGACTATCATCCATCTTAGATGTAGCCTCCGTGAGGCTTTTGCACCACCCAAGGTGTATCTATTGAAGGCCTTTAATAAATATCCACTTTAATCTCTAACTCTGCCTAGCCTCTGTTCTAGGTAGCTACTCCAAGGCGTCAGTGCTTGGGATAAATGTAAAGGAGGACTAATGAAAGAGGCCACAACCCAGAGCCACCCCACAGCTGGGTGTAAATTGTAAACTCATTTTGACTCTTCATTTTATTTGTTTGCCAACATTTTCTTCCACTGGAAACAAAAGATATAAATGGGACATAAGTGATTTTTGGTCTAAAGTCAAAAGAAACATTCCCACATTTCACAGTCTGTAATGTCTTAAACACGTGAGAAAACAGTAACCTCCTTAGCTCACACAGAAAGGAAATTATATGAGAAGCCTGAAGACTGAATTAATGGGAATGTTGAAAAAAGATTCCTTTAGGCAGAGATGGTGGCATTCATCACAGCAGGGCCGCTGTGCTGGGTACCATGTAAAGGTGTAGGGAATGACACTTTGTCCCCCAAGTCCCAGTTATTGTCCTCCTCTAGTAATGTTAAGTGCAAGCCCAGTAGCCTGTTTGCATACTCTTTGATTGGTATCAATGTTTGTATTAGTATTCAAAAAACAACAAAGGGTGTGTTAAAAATAGCAGAGATGACAGAAAGAGGGCAATTACTCGGTTGTGTGAATAGGAAGGATAATATTAAGTTACTGTGTAATTAAGGTTAGACCAAGGTGAAATAAAGATAGCAAACAAGGAAAGCAAGGAAAGGTTACTCATTCTGGACCCAAACCTATCCCTGCTGAATGTAATGACAGGTTTACACCGACCTCTCTGAAAGCGAGTAGGAGTAGACTTGAGGTTAATTTACAGACATATTCATAAGGCAGTTTAGTGAAACTTGATAATGTATAATAGAAGAAAAAAGCACAGACAAATGCGAGGGAATTTATTGAACTGAGCTCTCATCTTGGAAGCAGTTTGATAGCTGTTCTCACACATCATGCTGTGTGCTTATTATGAGAGATGAAATGCATGATTTTGTTTCATATTAGATTAATTATGGGATTTCTTCAGAGCAATTTGTTTTCAAAAGGCCTGAACCTGGGTATGTTCTGCCACTGGTCACTCTCAGGTTGCATGGCTGCTTACCAGCAGGCTACCAGTCTTGTTTTCATGCTTGACTGGGAAACATTTGTGGCCTAAATCCCATCTTTTTCCCAGCTCTCAGAAAATGTGTTCTTTTACTGAACAGGCATGGAAGTTATTTATTTGTCCTCTGTGTTCATGGGGTTTTTCTTGTGGGTTGTTGGGACTGCCTGAAACAGTTCAAGAAAATTGTGTGTGAGACAGAGAAGGAAACTAATTAAATCTTCAGAGAGGAAAAGGACTTAAATGATGAAAGATGGTGGTAAATTACTTAGCTAACAAATAGGTGCCTTGGAAATTGAACTACAAATTAGGTTATCTAATTTTTCACCACAAACCTAAGCAGTTCCATTAATACGATTTCCATCTTGTGATAATATTTCATGGCTCATCAGGAGCTTCCTGAGACATCTTAATGTCAGCTAGAAACAAAGCTTTTGATTCCAGGTAAGGTGATGACACTTTTCCAGACAAAAGGACAATTTAAAGTGATGATGTTTCCATGTGTTGTTACATTCATATTACCAGATAATAAAGAAGATAGTGCTGTTTGTGTCCAGCTGAATAGAGCATTAAATCATAATTTAGACAAAAACATTTGATCCCTTTACCATCACGCATGTTGTCAACATTGACCAGTGGGGCTGCACTGAGGGGTTCTTGTGATGTACAATGGCCATGCCTCAGCCAGGCTTCCTCTGAGGCAGGATCCTGAGTTTTTGTTTCTTGGCTGGTGCATTCTGGCCTTTACCAACATCTTTGTAAATGTTGGATCAGATTTTCCAGATTTTCCAGATTTCCCAGCAATTGTCTTTGTGTCCACCAGCACTGCATAAAATCACTCACTTGGAGCATATGCTGCAAATTAGTGATTGGATTTTCTCATACATATATTGTGCTATGTTTCAGCATTAATTCTGCAATGAGAAAAATGCATATTGCACAGTATGTCATTTCATTCCACCTCCCTGCACACTGATAGTCAGCAACCTCATTTTCTAATACACAGTTTATTTTTCTTATCTTTAAAGCATGATTTTAAATCAAGCTGTAGGTGGGAGAGCTGCTGTGAATTTGTGAGAGACTTTTCTTTCTGTCCATTCCCAGAGCACCTTGCTATATCTCATTTTGTGGTTAGTGCAATGTCTCTAAGTGGCAGAGACAGATGAACAAACAAACATGGGCCTGTCTAGCAATAGCAATATAGAGGGCATATTTGACAAAGGAGGAGGGAAATATTAATATTCCTTTTGAGAGGTAACTTCTACCTTTATATGATTTCAACATGATTTTGGATTTCTTGCCCCTTGCCCTCCTTGCTTTCTTTCCAAGTGATTAATCAGAGAAGTCAACCCGTTGTTATTTTGCACTATCAGATGTGGTGGTGTTATCTGTGGCAAATGACAGCATGTCTAATGTGTGGCATTTTAAAGAATTACTTCATTTTCTTCAAGCTGAGCAGGTTGTATGGCCTCCATCATAGGTACAGTTAAGGGTGCCAAATCAGATCCAAATCCTGTGACAATTTCTTTGCCAATTTCAGACAAGGAATGTGCGTTCGTTTGTTTCCAATGGTTGCTGTTTTGTCAGATGACATTTTGAAACTCAGGAATAGCAGCTCAGCTTAAAGGCCTGAAGAAAAATAGTTCAGCAATATTGCAGAAGCAGCTCTTCCTTTCTTTCCCTGTCAGCCCACCAGTGCTGCCTACCAAGCTGCTCATTTGGGCAGGACCCTGCAGAGGCTTGGCAGGGGAGCTGCAAAAGCAGACTGACTCTTTACCAGTGATGTTCCTTCAAGCTGTGGAAATAGAACTTTCCCCCTTTTGATTCTAACTCTATATGAACTATTTATCATCCATAAGGTGACATACAATGTCTAGTTGCAGGATCCAGTTTCTTCATTGTTATGACATTGTTTTCCCTATGGCTAAAGAAAAGTGATAATTGTTTTTTTAAATTTTACAGATCATTCTTCAAATAACTGAAACCCATACAGCTGATTTAGGAGCTTGCATCTCATTAAGTCTATAGGATATAATATCAGGATACTCAGAGGTAGTAAACTTTGAGTCCTAGTGACTTGGACAGGAGGACCTGCAGTAAAACTACTTAGAGGTGAACTTTAAGAAGGGATTTAGATGCCTTAATATGCAAATAGTTTCTCATTGCCTTTTTCAACAAGCACTATGAAAAGGTGTCCTGCAAGATTTAATTCTCCTAGATGTGTGCATCTGAAAGTTTACTTTTAAAAATCTGCTTTGAGGTCTTTTGAACATATTACCATATTGAACATGAGAGTGTCCATGGTCTGTATCTTGAGAGCTTTAAATGCAATATGGACTTCAGGCTTCTACTGTAAAAGTTCTAGTTTTGGCCTTTGTCACAGATGTGCAGGAGATCTGATTGAGTCTGT
Organism: Argya squamiceps; assembly: GCA_037834095.1. Lineage (NCBI taxonomy): Eukaryota > Metazoa > Chordata > Aves > Passeriformes > Leiothrichidae > Argya > Argya squamiceps. The sequence continues at coordinate 102,900,883 of JBBMKD010000001.1, forward strand.
TTTAGTCTTCCTGAGCTGTGCATGCATTTGGGGAAGGAGATGGATAACTGACAACATGATGAAAGTGCATTTGTTCATACATGCGAATGATTATTCATGGAATATTTTTGCTTCGTTGGCCGGCTCCATCAAGTATCCACTCACCTACAATAAGTGGACTCAGAATATCACAAAAATAAGGGCTATAATGCTTAACACACTGAAGGCTGGCTTCAGGTGAAGATCTGAACAACAGGTTTTTAATAACAATGCCTTCAAAGTCAGCCAGCAAGGACAACACAGGATAGGATCTGATGTCTGTATGGACACAAGAACCAAAAAATTCCACCATACTGAGTAGAAAACCCACTGGAAATGGGAAAAAAGAAAATATGATATGCAGCACATGTATGATTTAAAAAGTGATTATTGTTGGGTGGCTGAAGACACATAAATTTGGGTAGATAAAACATTTGTAGGAGTGAGAGTCTCCCTTTTAAGAGCAGATTTGACCTTACAATTCAGTGACAAAAATTATTTTCTTCCTACTTCTTTTGGAGAAAAAAAATCTTCACCTCATCTTCTACTTCCAGATTCTCTTACTGGTGTGTCTTCTGACTGTCAGTCTTCATTTCCTTTTCTGTACAGAAAAATTAGCCTTGTAGAAGGGCACTTTTTAAAAAGTGTAATTCCTTAGTACATCAACACTTGTGGAGCTCTTGCTGGTTATACCGAGTGAAAAATGCTGATGGTGTCTGTACTTCATCTCAATGAGAAAATGATGATCAATTAATTTTTTTGTCAAATACATTCTTTAATATGTTGCATTTTGTGTGGTTGACTATTCCAATAAAATCAATTTAATTAATTATCAAGATGTGACAGAACATATTCAGGCAGTGTCATTCATTTCAAAAGAATAATAATTTCAATTAAAGACAAGTTACCAACCATTCTAATGAGGTATCTCAACATCAGCGGGATTTCATGCTAATGATCAAAATGAGATATTTCAGGGCTTCTAAAAAATCATGATTATAAGCCATGATATTGCATTAATACCAGGATACACTGTCACTATTTAGTCACCAAATCATCAGTATTTTAAACATATTCTTATTAGTTCCTGTTTGCGTAAGTTGGAAAAGGGAAACAAATTATCCTGTGCTCAACTTGTTATTCAGGAAGATTTCTGTGGGGAGGCAGGTGGAGTCCTTACAGCACATCTCAGACATTGTGGGGTGCAGGTTTCCTATGAACAAATAAGCAGTGGTGTATGCAGCTTACTAGAGTTTACACTGATGTACTGTGCTATCGCTCCATATTATTATAGTGTGAGGCTGAATATCAGCAGGGTCTATTACAACACTGGATGATTAAAGCACTTCTTGACTTTCCACAAGATTTTAAATTCAGGATGAAGGAAGGGGAGGCACAGTTTGTGAGAGAAACACAGAATGAAAGTGAGAGGATTATGCTTCAGTAGCCTTTGTGATAAAATAGTAGTAATTAGTTTCAGTAAAATCCCATAATAGTCTTTTTGTGCTTTGCAGGAAATCAAGTGGCAGACAGATAAAACAAATTACTTACTCAGGGCAATTAGCATGCTATTTCAAGGTTCTGACTATGTTTCCCCACGACTGCAAAGATCATGCCCTATTTTTCCAAGAACTTTATGTTCCTGAAAATCTCATCCATTTTAAACCTATCCTTGTGTACACAGAGCCACCACATCTGTGAGCACAGCCCGCAGTGCAGGGGCAGCCCAGGAGATAATGAGTTCTGGGACCACATTGAGGGGAGGGAGAATTCCTAATGCTGCTTACTCACCTGAAATAAACCCCCAGTGTCACTGTTGTGTGCCTGGCTCTCTAACATGTAGCACAAGGAAAACATTTGGGTTTTATAGTCCTGCACTCCTGTTCTGCACCACTAGATCTAAGTGAAGTGGTGCACTGCAGTTTTAAACGTTCACAATTTCTTGATAGTGTTTCTTGATAGTGATCCCATCAGAAAGGAAAAATTAATTCTTGGCAAATTAGTGCAAAGATTTCAAACTAATCAGAAACAGCAGTGAAGAATGTGTTTTCAAATCTTTTTCTTTTGATTTAAGAGACTTTTCAAGTTTGTGTTTCAAGAAGGCACTTGTTAAATTAAAGAGTGGCTTAATATATGAGTAATTCAGGCATTAAAAAAAGACAATAAAAAGAAATCTGGTACAGAAAAATTACACTTTTGAAATTACTATTGAGAACACATCTTAATGCATGGTCATCATTACTTCAGGCTAAGTTTAAATAAAATTATGCAAAACCTGAAGATCATCACATTTACAAATGGGAAGTTTAATTTCCTTTTTTGAAGAGAAAGCCTTTGTTACTGCATTGAGACCAAGGGAACTATTCTGGTATAAAATGTAGGAATGTCATAGAAAGAAGTAGCATGTTGTCCAGCCAGACTTTGTCCAAGGATACCAGCTCTCCTCACCTAATCTGCCTGGCTATGATAAAAGGGAAGAATGGGAGTTTCACTCCAATTCCTGTAAGAACCTGAACTCCATTCCTGAGGTGCAGAAGCACTGCATTTTAAATAGGTTCAACAGGTCTTTTTACTGAATATTGGTCGTTAAAGTCAAAGCTTATTCTGGATTTCATGTATAGGCTGCTTCAGCCTCCTCCTGTCTCACTTCTGGACCTTCAATCCAGCTATTTAATTTCAGGTTTAGCCATCTAGCTGTTTTAAACAACAAATTATAGCTTGTGCAGCTGGGACGAAAGTGCTGCCATCCTGAAGAAGAATTTTCATTTATATGAACATACAAATTTTCCTAACTCATTTTATTAGTATCATTACTTCTAGGTTGTATCAATTGGACTGATATTATTGGATATTGAATGAGACCTTGCACATCAATTCATTTGTTCCCTCTACCAAGTGGAGAGAAGGAGACTTACTGGTCTAAGCTAGAAACACCAATAACTCGATTGTTAAATATTTAGATTTATTAGCAGCAATCAGAAGAACAACTAAATTGTTTTAATCATGATCTCTTCCCATTACTCACCTTCTCTTCCCACCAGGGAGTAATGGTGGCAGAAAAGAAAAGAACCTAATGGGGATATCTTGAATCAGGATATGTTGGAGGAGTCTAATGGCAAGTTTGTGATTCTGACAAGACAGTAACAACACTCACCCTGCTTGAATAATGGGGGTGGGGGGAAAATATGGGCTGCAGGTGATGACTAGTGAATAGACTTCAAGAAGAAAGATTTTATCTGAAAGCTTTGTTTGAAGACCTTGGAAATCTTCTACAGTAAAATTTAGCTATAAAAAGTCCAGTTTTGCTCTTCTCCCCTTGGTGAGTCATTGATTACTTAAGAAAATGTGCTTAAAGGATATGTGGATGCTATAATTGTCACTCTAATTTTTTAACATTGTCTTTCAGTGGATCAGAATTAATTATTAATTTTATAGGGACATGTTTTTACAGTGACGCCAGGACTTAATTGTGCACTTACTAAAGACAGAATGGGCTAGAACTTGAATGTAGATCACCCTTATAATACACCTTTCCCTATAAAGCTGCTATTTAGTTACCAGAATTATCGTGCAACAATATATGCTGCTTCAAAGCAATTATTACATGCTTAGCCTTCTGTCACTATTATGTAAAAATTCTTTTTTTTTTTTTGGTTAAAAAAAGTTGGAAATAATTTGTGCTCCTTGAGACTGTCATGACAGATCTAATAGAACTCTGAGACCTCTCAGTTGTCTTTTTCTATGGCAAAGCAATTCTGTCTCAAAATGGCAGAATTCGTGCTCTATGTCCTGGAACTACAGGGTGGAAGAATTCACAAGGGAAACAGAAAAAAGAGCAGCAGCAAATTCACTGTGCTAAATCCCAGGCCTCTGGGGCTGAAAGCATGTCTATCCTTTTTTTTTTTTTTTCTCTTTGTATTTTGCACTGTAAAACTTCAACGTAGAATACAAACACTATTTAAAAGTGCTTTAAGGTGGTGCAAACTATGCACATCAAAATTGTGCTTTGGGTTTGTACGTGGGAGTTGCTCAAAGAGGGACATTAGGCTTTGCAGCTTTTTTCTCACAAGGTCAGAAAATCCTGCAGGATTATGGTTGGTAATTTCCTCCAAGTCCTGGTGTTCTCTCTCCCTCAGCATTATGGCAGGTGTTGGAAGGCTGGAGGCACCACTTGCTGACACACACCTCCAGCCTGTGTCTGAATATGGTATTATCATCCTCATTACCAACTGTTCTATATGCAAGCAAGGGGCTACAATAAGGGCTTTAAAATGTTTGTAAATTACTTTTAGAAAGAAAAAAATAGTAGACAAAACAGTTCATTACAGTTTACATGATTATTCTCCCATGTGGTAGTCAAACTTGGATCCTTGGCAGTGTGAGTCACTCGGAAACAAAGGGGCGGAACTTCCTGAGTTGCTGAGTAGCCCATTATAAGAGGTCCCTAGAGAGCGCGGCGAACAGGAGCGGGCAAACAGGGGCGTGGCCGGTCTCTGGGGCGTGGCCAAGGCAGTTTGCGCGGCAGTTCAAGCAGGCAGGGTTGCTAGTTCTCTTGCTGCTAAGGAGTGCTGTGTTTCTACTAGCCAGTTGGTCTTGGGGTTCTGTTAGTAATGGTGTCAACACGGTCAAAAACTGTGGTTGGTACTAGTGTATGTAACCAAGTGGAGCCCTCCAAA
>JBBMKD010000001.1:102905676-102965217 GCA_037834095.1 Argya squamiceps
TAAGGGTTAGGGCTGGGTTGGACTTGATGATCTTGAAGGTCTCTTCCAATCTACACATTCTGTGATTCTGTGATTCTATCTACACCCCTGATAATATCAAACTTTTGTAATTGGAAGGATGCACCTAGAATGAGCTCAGGCTCCTGACCAACCAAACTAATTGGCAAGTTTGTCATCAGAAAAAAAAAAAAAAAGAGAGAAAAATAAAAATGAATTGAAATGATTTATCTTTGATACAGGAATGCACTTGGAGTTTGTGTAACATGGCCAGAAATCCTTTTGGGCTTAAATGTATTCAATCAGCTGGCCAGGGACAGCTGATAAGTGCTTGAGAATCTTGGTTGCTCTGACCAAAATAATTTCCTGGGGTAAAGTCACTGTGATCCAATTGATATCTTTAATGTGGATATAATGTGAATATAAATTGAGGCAAAGAAAATTGTTCAAAGAAAAATTTCTCAGTAGCATTGAGGCTGCATGTTCTATGGAACAGCTGATCACACAGAGATTTACATGGATATGTGAATTCATTGGTGTAAATGATAAGGGAACGTGTTTGAAAATGGTTCATTAGTTTTTTCTTGGTGAGGACACCTTTACTACCTATTGATCAGCTTCCTCTGCCAGATGGAATTGGTGCTACAAATACACTGCCACATTGTAAGTTTATGTTTGCTTAAAAATGCAGGCAGAAAGAATGTTAGTTTTGTCTTTTTATTCCTGCCAAACTATGCATGTAATTTTCTGCAATAGTTTTGATATAAATGTACAGATATGCATCTGGTGAAAGTAATTAATATCTATCTATTTAGTTCTGTCAAGTTTCCAGCCAGCCTGGTGGTGGATACTGCTATTGTCACATATGTGTATTTCTATTAATGAGCAGGAGTTATAGCAAGGCTACATAAAAACCTTGGTACTTCATCAATTAAAAAAAAAAAGTGTTTATGACAGGAAAAATAAAGAAGCAGTTTTTGCCTGAGAATAATAACGGAGACTCACATGCTAAACAAACCTCATGTAGACAGACAGAAGCTCCCAGAAAGAGCTTCTCAGCATTTGAGCCCCTAAGTCTCTCTTTCAAATTAGAAAGATCATCCTTTAGTAACAGCAAGCCATTTACTTTTTAAAGTTCAACCCTAAAAAATGATTGCAAAAATGATATCATGGGTACTGTGATAATTTTCAGTAATGAGAAATCTCATGTGCTTGATTCCTGAATAAAACTGTCTCTTTCTCTTTTATCAGCCAGCCTTACACACATGGCTGGAGAAGATGAAAGGCATCTTCTCAAGAGGATGGTTTCCTTCATGTTCACAGTTTAGTAACAATAATGTACTTATCTGGGCCTTGGCAATTCTGTTTGTGATGTGCAAGATGGATTAAAGCCCATATCACTCCCCTGTAACATAATGGACTCTGCAGTGCTAACAAGAAGTAGTAAAGGTAATAAAAGTATATTTCAGGCAATAAAGCAAACAGATACTACTACTGAGTACACACTAGGCGCAGATGGCTGTAATAAGACAAACAGTTTGCACAGACACTTTCAGTGAAAAAAAAATAAAATTCCTTTTTGGTCCTGACTTCCCCCCTTATATTGAAACACCATTAGTCACACCAAAGTGGCGGTGACTTCCCCACAGAGGCTCAAGCTAAGGGTGCTGGACTATTTTCCATTAAAGTTTTGGTTTTTAAAGGAAAACAAAATATTAAATGAAAGTATACATGGTATGAAAAGCATCTGCATAGCTCAGAAATTTGTTTTTGAAAAAAAAAAGAGTCTCAAAGCTAAAATGTTTTAGATGAAAAGATGAAGTCTTTCTGTTGATGCGCTTTGCTGGGATCTTGTGGGATTTAATTTTGTTTCATCTTGAATTCTTTTTTTCCCATGCATTTAAAATCTCGGTTAAGCCACATCGCTCTTGCAGACCAGAAGCTCTCCTGGGAGACACTGTGCGTCACAGAAGAGGTAGTCTGGCTGGAAAGCCAGGCATGTAGGGGGAAAAGGAAATTGGAGAAGTCTGAATCAAACTTGTAGTGAGGCATTGCAACTGCATTTTCAAATTGTATTATTTCAGCTTTGACCACCTTTTTTTTCCTAGGGTTTTTTTGCTACACATGGGCAGTCAGATGATAATGAAAAATCATTTCTAATTTTTTTGGGGATGAGAAGAAGAGAAAAGGAAAATAACTTCTATTGAGCTCTAGCTATGGTAGCAGATGCCTCCTCTGGAGGGTTGGGACCATTGCCCAATTCTGCCCTGATGGTCACATGCGAGGGCATCCCTGGAATTTCTCCTCCATCCAGTTATTCTGAGGGATAGTGTGAACATGTGACCATGAAGATTTGGGCTGAAACAGGAGAAATTAATTTCTTCCCCTGTCTCTTGATATTTCTACCAATTGACAGAAATCATCAACACTTTGGGAATTCAGCTTTTTTGAGCCCTAGGTTCCCAGGCAGTGAAAAAGGAAAGTTCTGTACAAAAGAAAGTTTCAAACTTTTAAATTGGTTTTGTCTGGCTGTAAAAGAGCACTTAATGTTTGTATCTGTTAAATCTTTTTAATTATTAAGTAGTCCTGAGGGCACCTGTAAATTAAAGGATGATTGGAAGAAATAATAACGTGATGAAGAACTTGGGGATACAGAGTGTCAAACTATCCTTCAAAGTGTCAGTAATTAAAATTAATTACAGTTCATGGCTTGCACTGATTGTAGGAGTGTGATGCTATAAGGAAATAATATGAAATAATAGGGTAGGAAATACAGGAAATACTACTAGAGGTTATTAGAGTTTTTTTCCACTGGCTATTTGAATATTACCAAAGGAACTTTGAAAATTTTCTATAAGAGGTTAAACTTTAGAATCAGTAAATTTTTTGGGTGGTTTTCTTCTTCCAATAAAAAAATCATCTCAATAAAAGGCAGGAATAATTTTTATTTCTAAAAAAGGACAAAGGAATATCTTATAACTTTCTAATGCTCTTAATGCTCAGAAGACTTGTCCCCTGCATGTTTATGTTCTATGAAAGAAACAATAGATCTATCAGTAACATTTGATTTTACAAATATCCATGCTCACTTCCCTTTTAGAAGGAAATATCATGTGTATTATATGGTCAGTTTAGAAGGTAGTTATGAAGACTGGACTTCCAAGAGAGAAAGAGATAGCTGCTGAAAACAGAGGTGCCTATGTGCATAACTAGGAACAAGAACAATTAAATTAAATTTAAAAAAAGTAGGCTCTTTAAGGCTGTGGCAGCAATGCAGCACCTTCAGTAATCTGAGTCCTGGTTACAGACAACTAAAATGGCATCTTCCCGATGCTGGTGTGAGACATCAGTACACCCTGTTCAACATTTTGCTTTTTTACACAGTACAGTCACTAAATCAGTGACTGGGTATGAAAAAGAACATGTCTATCTGGTATGTCACAACAATTGGGATGGATACCTGTTCCATAGATAATTTTGGAGTGAGTGATTTCTGGTGTTAGAAGGATGTAGCTCTCCTTCCTCAGCAAGAACCAGGCTGACAGGACTAGAGTGACTTTTGGCGTCCTTCTCTGGAGGAATCAATATTTAATTACTTTATAAAAGATGGAAGATTATTTTCACAGAAAGAAACAAGAATTCTCCTGGAAATCCTCTAATGTAATGGTGAGTAGGTACCTTCTGGCACGTGGTGTTTGAATCTGGAGGTGTGAGGTAGATCCATGTCTCCTATGCAGTGGTGCAACCAGTGCCAGGGATCGGAGGGTCCAGTAATCTCTGGCTTGGGATGTGGGAATAAACTCTTCTTGATTTTTAGGAAGACCTTCTACTCCTCAGACCTGCATCTGTGTCTTATTTCTCACGTCACCAAAGGTCCTTCAGGACTGAATGTTATTTCATTGCTGTGGTGTAAAAGACAGTCCGAAGATCCCTCATCTGCCTCACGACCATTGTCAAGGACAGAGACTGAAACCCCTAAAAGGACTCTAAAACCACAACAAAGGAGTTCTGGCCTGGCTGAGGTGGGATGTTTGCCAAGTGTTGCCTGCAGGTGTGTTCAATGGAAAAACCTGGCATGCATTTCCATCAGAACATCAGAACCTGAGCAGAAACAATGGGCAAATCACAATGAATTGACTGCGATTGCTGACGGCCGTACCTGTTCTTGTTAACACTGCACTTGCTGATGGCTGTACCTGTTCCAAGTTCTCTCAAAACGAACACACCGTAATGATTTCCCCACCTTTTGGCCAACTGCCTGTCACTTTGGAAAGGACTATAAGGACCCCTGAGTTAAACAAAGACTTTGAGATCTCCCCATGGAAGAAGACAGATCTATTGGCTGGGCCACGAGGACTTCGTCTCTCTGTTGGTAGCTATTACCCACTCCCTCTTTCTCTTTTCTTGCTGTCCTTTATTTCCGTTCAAATCTTCTATCACATTTGCTGATGGCACTAATAAAAGTGCATTTGTTTTGATGAATACTGCAATGCCCTCTCTGTTGTTTTTTTTGCACTCTGAGGTCAGTTAATGGACCATCACGAACACCGCATTAGTGGATCGTGACACATGGCTGAAGCTGTGACTCTGGAAGGAGAGAGGGAAGAACTGACGGGGCCAGAAACAAAGAAGTTAAACTGAGTTGTGTCCTGCTGATTTTTGTTTGGGGTAGCACTTGGCACTGTAACCACTGCATAAAATATGCAGGCAGGGTAACCTGGTGGCCTGAGTCCAGGTGTCTCCCACTGCTCAGCTGAGAAGTGTTGCTCCAGCCTGGGATTCTCCTGCAGTGTGAAGGATTAAGGAGCACCCCTGGAGGCAGGTCCTGAGCATTCCCTGCTACAAAACCACAAACGAGGACCTGGGAGGCATGAAGTGGCTGCCCATGCAGTCTGCCTGTGGTGTGTTACCGAGAGGGCAGGCTGGGCCAGGCAGCAATGCTTTTCTCTGAGCTGAAGCCTCAGGACTCCCAGAGCTCTGATGACCTGGAGCTACTGATGGGGGAAGGAGGGCAGGGGTCATGCTCATGTCATGCTGGCCTGCAACAAGAAAACATTAGACACTTTACTTTGAGGCAATCAAACCAGAGTTATCTCAGGGTTCACTCAGGCTTAGCAATATTTGCTTTAGACCCAGAATGCTTGAAATTTGAAATACTTGGATATCCATGGGCTGCTGGCTGTCAGCCCCAGAGAGGGGCGGAGTGGTGAGGGAGGAAAAAAGAGGGATTAATGTCTTCTGAGCAGCTTCTTTCCCCTGGTGTCAGAGAGCTGTTGTGTAGGTAGAAAGATAAATATTTGTGTTTTGTGAGTCAGCTGCACCTGTGGTGGATAAAGGGCTCAATAAATCCTCTTGGCTGTCCAATAAAGAAAACAGTGTTTCATGCTCGCGTGACATCACAAATATTTGCCAGGTCCACCTGGAGGTCATCAGTATGCACTTGTGCCCTTCAGCCTCTCCTTTCCAGCTAGGATTTAGCTAGTGCCTTTGCTCTGCCTTATCAATGCTGATTTTCATTGTGCATAGAATGAATATTGACTGGTGGCTGGAAACCTGATTCCCTGCACCTAAACAGGTTCCCTGTTTCCTTCATTACACATAGCACTACCGTGTTATGGGGTTGACAAATACCATCAGAAAAAAAGGAGGCAACATGTTTAAACAAACATTTACTATCTTGGAAAGGCTGGCATGAAAGCCTTTTCTTGCAGGACACAGATGTAGGCAAAATATTAAGATGTTTTCTCTGCACATAAGATTATGTCAACACACATATTGTAAAAATAGGTCACCCACTGTTATTTGATATTTACTTGGAGAGATGATGGCTCTCCTCAAGTATAAGGCAGTGACCTCAGCTCAGGAGACACTATGAATGTAAAGGGCAATATCTCTATAGTAAATAATATTTCTTCTATCAAGAATTATTTATTCAGAGTAAGAGAAATACTTCTGAATTGTTATTCTGACTTGATGTTCTGTGTCATCTGGTTGTTGTCCAAAAATAATATGCTTTTACCAGTAATAATAAATATAAATCTTTATTACCCATACAGATATGCCTGTGTGTCATGAGAACCCTCTGTAGTTCTTGTCACTTGTAGAGTAACAGTATCTTACATAAGAAATGTATATTTTTGTCCATTTTTTGAACTCATTGCATCCTGTTTTTCTGCTACAGGAAGTAGTAATTTGAAACAATGATTTGTTTTCTGGTATACCTATTTCTCCCTAATCTAGTCACTCAGGTGACCAGTAACTTCAGGTGCCTTTTGTGTCTCTAAATATAAAGAGAAAGGGGGAAAAAAAGAGAAAGAGCTATCTCTATGTCACATGTTAATTAAAACTTTCGAATAGAATTTTTAAGTGTAATTTTCACCTTTCTGTATGAGTTTCCCATTTTTTCCAGCTCCTTCAACAAGCCTCATTATCCTGAAGGTTTCTTGAAGCTCTAGAGGATTAGTTTGATTTGCCAGAGAAGTCTAACTTTTACCAACGGCATTAATAACAATAATTTAAAAGAAAGAAGAAAAGGGAATTTCTGGTCTCTGTGACTAACAAAAAAACCTCAGGCACTAAATGAACAAATGGAATGAAAGGGAAAAAAAATGAAAAAATTCTGCTTCTTATTCACTTGCAAGTTTATAAGCAAAAGGAATATTTTATTTTATCTCTTTTTGATCTTGATGCATGCTTTTTGAATGTTCCAGATTGCCAGAATGACATCCTGACTTCCCTGAAAGTTTATATATTTATCAATTCTAAAAGCTGAGGGTGCATTTTCTAGGCAACACACAGTTTCAGCTAGCTAACGAAAAGGGAGAGGTTGATCCTGGATCCAGTTTTGTATGGAGGTATTTTTGGGATATCTTAGCACTGGGCAAGAGGAATAAAAGCCAGATTTGAAGTTGCTATTGAGCTGTTACTTGTAACAGTACATCCCAATGATGCTTACATGGTATTTTCATTCACTTTCTTGGGAAAGGAATAATTTACAAGTCTTAACATGCACATGCTGATTATACATGCTGGTTCACACAGTTTAATATATATCAAAATCAATGGGCATTGGAACAGATAGCTTGTAAAAACCTTGCATAAATGACTTAATGACTCGAGTGGTTTAAAAAAGGGATAAATTTATTAAACCTTCAGAACAATTAAGTTCAGCTCCTCATTAGTTAAGCATCTGCTCTAATCACAGTAAAGTGGGGCAAGAAGTTACTGTATGCCTGAATTCTTATAGCTTTCCTTCAAAAGAAGATGTTGCGATCCCCAGCTGCTGGCACACTGAGTTCTGAGGCTCCCACACCCGATGTGTGCAGGGCACCAGGGCATTCCCTCTTCCCGGGTGTGTGCAGAGCTCCAGGGCACTCCCTCCTCCCGGGTGGGTGCAGGGCACCAGGGCACTCCCTCCTCCCGGGTGTGTGCAGGGCACCCCAGGGCACTCCCTCCTCCCGGGTGTGTGCAGGGCACCCCAGGGCATTCCCTCCTCCCGGGTGTGTGCAGAGCACCCCAGGGCACTCCGTTCTACTGGGTGTGTGCAGAGCTCCAGGGCACTCCCTCCTCGGCCGTGCCCGCTTACCCAGCAGGGGCTGCATCCTCTGCCCCGGGGATGGTACAGGGGTGGCAATGACAGTGACTGCAGCCTGAACTCGGCTGCTTTTCATACATTTGGGTATCAGTTCAAAGGACACCAAGGCCTTTCAAAAGCCGAGCAGATCAGAATCCGAGCCACTGGAATGGTAACTAAGAACACACGCAGGCACCTCAGAATCAGTGACCTGCTTTAGAGCACCTGCAATGCCCGCTGGATTCAGCAAGATTCATCTTAAGATGTTAGGTAACTAATTCTTGGGAAAATGCAAAACTCTATTCCTTTAGGCTTCTAAGACACAATCTAAGTCTAACAAATACCTCACAGATCTCACTTAGGGTTCAGAAAGTTCAAATATTACCGAGGTGATTCCCCTACTACTGCACAGCCTCTGCCATCCTTATTATTTATTCATTATTGCCTTAAACTTGTATTTCCCCAAAGTAGATTGGTGTGTCTTCTTTCCTGCCATTCCTTTTTATTCTTTTGTGATTTAATTTTTTTTGTTCACGCAAAACATTAGTGGTTTTATTTTTTAAAATTTTATTTCATTTTATTTCTTCATAGTTTGGTTACAGTTTTTCTCATGATTTCCCCAGTTACATACACATTTCCTTCCTTCTGCTTCCTCACTGATTTGATTTCCCCCTCATACTGATGGCAGTGTCAGTGTCTTTTTTTCATAAATGAGATACTGGAGCCATAAATCCTTAAAGTCACTGGCTTGAATTACTGGGAAAGTCCTTTTAACATCTCCACCCAGAAGGACTGGTTAAGTGATCTGCCTGTGTATTGGCATTTGACCACCACAATACATTAATTAGAAATGCAGTTCTCTTGAATGTCAAGGGAGACCTACTTTCCCCTTTCCTTTGCTTTTTAAGTAAATTGCTTGCAGCAAGAATTTGATGACTTTTTAATGGGACATGCTGTTGTTGCTGTCATTGTTTAGATAACTAATATCACGCTGGGGTGAAAGAAAGGACCCAGATTCTGGTTGCTTTCAATTTGTTTTTTTTTTCATTTGGCAAACAGCAAAATACTGTACATTCATAGAATGAGAAAAAGCAAATAATAAATACAAACACTGCAGATGATTAATGCTCTTCACTGAGAACTAACGGTGATTTCTGCACAGGGCAAGAAGTAGAAAAAAACACTTTGTAACAGATACAAACATGCATTGAGTGCAGGGGGGGAATGAAAGTGGCAAAGAATGTCATATGGAACTGAGATTCTGAGCTCCCGAAGCCAGAGCTGCCAAAACTACACCCCTTGCACCAAGTGCTCACCAGGGAAACAAAATTCCTGTTGGCATCAGCATTTTCAACTGTCAAAAGGTTGAAAGTTCATAATAATTTTTTTTAAAAGAAGTCCTTTTAGGTCCCAGATGCTTGAGGCTGTCACACTGCTCAGTTATGACATGCCTGTGGAGACAAAAAGCCCCAGAAGTTGGTCACAGCAGAGTAGTGACAAAGAGTGCCTGACTGTACCATTACAAGCGGGGCTGCACAGGATGTTCAGAGTGCCACTGGGTTTAAAATACTGCTGAATGTTACTGTGACCCTTGCAAAACAGGCCTGAAATTTACAGTTGATCAAAGATAGCATTTTAGGAACAATGAGCTCTTTCAGCCTGGAAGAGAATTAGCAGAGATGCAATAGTCACGAATATCATTCTACTGTTTCATCCCTTGGAGGACAATTGAATGGTGGCAAACCCACAGGACTATGTAGTGGCTTTTCCTGTCCCAAATCCTCTCCACCGCTTCACTTTCCCTTCTCCTGTCTCACCTGATACTGACACTGCTGTTCCTTAAGTAAAACATTAACCTGCAGCATTTTCTTGAATTGGAGCAGCAAGAGATAATGACACTTTATAAAGTGCTGACAAAGTGCAACCCTGTGCATGGTCTTAGGACCCACAGGGTTTTCAGGGGCTGGTACAAGATCAGGGCAGGAAGCAGCTTCTGAAGAACTGTTCAGGTTTGTATTTTTAAAATACATTTCGAAAGAAATAAGCTTTACAATGTTTTTCACAGCCCTCTTATCCTGATCTAGGAACAGGGGGACTAGGGCAGAGTGGTCTATCTGCATGAGCAGTTCCCTCCCAAGTGGTTATGGGACTCAGTTTCATGACCTATGAAATCTGTGAAGCACCAAGGAAAGACTGTCCACAGAGAATTTCAGCAGATTCAGAAGCTGTTTATCAACCTTATTCATCCTCTTGTATTTACACAGACACAGGAATGAAGGATGTCTCAACTAAGGACTGAAAAAGAGTTATAATGTTATTGCACTGAATTATCCCTCAAATGAATAAATATTTAAATATGACCAACCATACCAACCATTGCAGCCACACATATTAGATGTTTATCATCCAGTGCTGACCTTGTTTTCACACTATTTTTCTTCTTTTATTGTCTTTTGTAGGCTGTTTGGTGCACTTCATATGGTTCTTTTCTGCTGTTCACAAGTTGCCAGAGACTAATGGGACAATTCTTCAGGAATTACACTGAAATGAGTCCAACAATGCCCTGGTTATGTTTCATATATCAGTACATGCAAGCACTGCATGCCATCTCTTCCCTTGAATTTTCAATATATTAAACTTTAACAAAGATATTATTCAATGTTAGGTAAGACTACTGACACCAATGAATTACTTTTCAGTTTTTCAGTTCAGAGTCCAGATGTGGCATCCATGGGTTATCCAGTCAGGCCAGATAAGATTGAAAGCACAAAGGGGTTAGGGTGCTGACAACTCACTGCTCAAGCCATTCCTCCTGTATTTTTAATTCTGTGACTGTCTAGTGACAAAACAGTTAAGTAGAAACAACAACTCAAGACTTGTACTTCTTGCTGAGTGCCCTGAAATGCAGTGAATGCCTGTCCCACTGGCATTTTTCTGTAGCTAGAATTTGCAGTGCACAGCACCCATCACTGTTTTCCTGAGGTCACAGAAGCAAATTTTGCAACTGGACTTTATTTAAAAATCAGATTTTTTTCCCCCTGTACATAAAGAATAAAGCCTTCTGGGCTTATGTGTTTTAGTTCTTGTAAGATGTTAGGCAAATTGTTGGGGTCTAGCAACCAAGAACACACACAAAAGTGTTTCTTATGGATATGTAACACAACTGAGATGCAGTAATTCCTTTAGAAATGAGAAGGGGTTGGATGTCCAAATTTCCCTTACAGTTTAGCAATCTTCCACAAAGTATGGTTCTGCTCAGAAGAACTGTCTTACTATAGATCCTGTGGAAAGAACTATTTAAAGAAAGCAGTATCTTTTATTAAGAGACAAAATATTGAAACATCAGTCACATTGAGGGCAGTTCTGATTTCTTTTTCTTAAAATATTTGGTTTCATTCCTTGCCTTAAGCCATTGTCTATCACAGAGCTAAGAAGTGAAAGATGGAATCAAATGGGCAGAGGAAATAACTGAGTAGGAACAAAAATCTGCCTGTGTTGTGTAAGATCCGTTGATTTATAATGTCAACTGTTTGTGATAAGAACAGAAAACCCCCTCGTACAATCTCTCTTGTTAAACACTGTTTGGAGGTATCTATAAATAAAGGTATAATCACTCAGTGCAGCCACACTGGTCTGACCAAAATATTTCTATTTGCGGACAGTTATGTGGATTTTCCCAGGTATCTTATTGGGATTCTGGAGTGAGGAGTTGTCTCCTTGGGGAGACAAAACCTCTCAGTGACCACAGTTAATGTTTTCTTTCATCTTCTGGTTTCACCCTTCTCAGAGTTGGATCTGTTGAGGAATACTCATGCCTTTGATTTGAGTATGAGTAGATGCTATTACTAGATGCAAAGGCCAAAATGCCTAGAAGGCTCTCACTTTTGGATGGAGTCTCCTAACTCAATTAGATACTCATTTAACCTTTAGGCTAAATTATTAAAAAATTCTTTTGGTCTGCACAATGGCATTTTGATGTCTTAGTCAATGAAATTATTTTAAAAACTGCTACTAGTTCTTCTGAATTTTTTTTTCCATTTCCATTATTAAGCATATTTCATGAACTTTTTTGGATGTTTCTTTGTCATGCAGAAATGTCCAGAAAGTTGTGTAGATAGTGTATATTTAGGTGTCTAGGTATCAAATAAACTGAGGAAACAGAGAGAAGTCCTGCCCTTGTGTCATCTGGGCATCTGAACTGCTTACTTCAAACACTCTTGAACTGACAAGTCTGTAGAGAGCTTTTAAATTTACAGCTTCTACATATGAAACATTTAAGTGTGGAGCTTTATTTTTTTCAAGCTGTCATTTACTATGTCATATTATTTAATTATTGTGAATAGTGCATACAAACATACATATTTCATACTTTGAGAGAACTGATGGGTTGGTCTACTGGATAGGGCATTACATGTGGATCAAGAAAACTGGGTTCTATAGGTCTCTTTGTGTCTTAGCCCTTCCTTTTTTGGGGGCACTGGAATGGGTGAAATTCATAGAATCACAGAATGGTTTGGGTCAGAAAGGACCTTTAAAAGATCATGTAGTTCAACCTTCCTGCAATGGGCAGGGGCATCTTCAAACAGACCAGGTTTGCTCAAAGTTCCATCTAACCTGGCCTTGAACAATGGGGTAAACACAACTTCTCTGGGAAACCTTTTCCAGGACCTCATCATAAAAAATTCCTTCCTTATATCTATTCTGAATCTACCTAATTTCTGTTTAAAATTTATGCCTTTCTGTTGAAATTGAGTGAGATTTCTGGACTGTAAATTCCTAGCTAAGTAGACCCTAATTTATTGTATAAGGTAGTGAATGCAAAGAAGCACCCAGCTCAGAGGGGCCATTTATATTTGATGTAAAGAGGGGAAAAAAGCACAGCAGCTAAAATAACCCTGTAAAATGTGAAATGCCAATGCAGATACAGGTAATTTCTAAGTGTTTCTCCCTATCTTGATTTTACATGTTTTTTCCTAGTTAATCATATTTGCTGTTGAAAAAATAATATTGAAATAGGGCAAATGTCCATGTTCTCCAGTGAGTTGTAAATTCTTCCTCAAATCTTCCTGTCATTACCCACAGTTGCTCTCCTACAGCCAGTTCTTCAATGCTCTTGCACTGCCATTGATTCATATTATTTCAGACCAATTACTCATATGACAATATGGTTTTCCTGTTAGAATATTATCTTGCTAGATAAGCATTCTGCAGGTTCCTGTTTTTTTGGGTGTTGGTTGGTTTATCTGTGTGTGTGTGTTTTATATAATGAAGCATGTGTTGGATTTATTTTGCAGGCAAACATTTAAACCTCTTCAATATCTTCTGACCTGTCAAAATAGAAGACCTCTTCAGATGGGACAGATTTGCTCTGATTAGCTTTTCCATGTTATTTTCAGCTGAAATTTGGCTGTGCAGGAGTTAAATAAAAATCAGGGAAAGTCTCAGATGTGAATTCATAGACTATCCCCTTGGATGTAGCTGTTAAAAATCCCCATGGATACTGTTAGCTTTGCTTCTAGCACAGTAGTTACACTGCCATTCTCTGTGTGTGCTTAGTGAGAGTGAGTCAAGCTACATAATAGCTGTAAAGATGCCTGAGATTCAAAAACGTCCCTGGGTTATTTCATGCTATGAAGCATTCATTTTTTGAATCAGATTTGTCAGTACCAGTGGTATAGAAGATCCACATACGCATCAGCAGCACTGCAGAGCCATATTTTCTATAGAGCACAGTACTTTTCTGAGAGATCAAACTCTGATGGATACACTGAGCGGGGTCAAACCCTTCTCTCTGAGTTAGTGGAAACAGTGGGGAGCATGAAGTGACAAGCCAAAACTAAATGCCCCTGAAAATTAATCACTTCATGAGCTTCACCTTGGCAGGTCAGTGCCCATGGAGACTGTGAATAGAGCAACAACAGACAGACCTTAAAGACCTTGGTGTTTTGCTAGCAAATGCAGCTGTTGCCAACACCTGACAGAATTACAAAGATTTGAGGTACAATTGGTGTTTCCTCCAGAAAGACTTGGCTTGTTAGATCTGCATCCTAGGTCATGGAAGGAAGGGAAAAATGTTCCAAAAAGTTACAGTCAAAAAGAGGGTTTGTATGTTTTTGACTACAGCAGATTCAGTTCCTAGTCAGTTTGTTGCAGGATTAAACTACCTAAACATTATATGAGGCAATAAATGGAGACATTATAAAGGTGAGCATAGAAGCAAGGTGAGTATTCAGAAGCAAGCCAGGTGTTTCCACTTTTAAAGCTGGAAGGTTCAGAATTCACAGAAAAGCTTGTTGCCCTTCCTCCTCTCCCTCTCAAAAATATAAGCTCTCTGAAAGCAGGACTTACAGATGGTATAATGCAATGCTTTAGCAATTCATTTGGGGCATCTGGATGGTAATCCAATATTGATTAAACTAAGAGTCTCTTCCTGCTCCTGCAGTCCCCTCAGATCTTTCACCTGTCAACATTTTTCTTCAATACCAGGCCTGTCTCTTTGGCCAGTGTGAATAGTGCAGAATCCAATATTACCAACTTTTTCTGAGGTGAGCCCCAGCTTGAGACTGATCCAATTGTTCCAATTGTTTGGCCATAATCAGTATCTGTTAGTAGGATTTATCACACTGGATCCAAACAGGTGAAGCATAAGGAAACCAGGGTCTGTTATGTTCTATTTCTGCTGTTTCTGGACCCTTCATTGCTTGTGTTTGACAATATCTTAAGCTTGTGAATATGATGGTCCAAGTTATTGTCATTTAAGATTTTCTCTACTAGATGAGAGAAAGGAGGGTGCTCAGCAGTTTCTGGGCTTACTTTTCTCTTTGTTTCTGTTTTTGGTATGGCTTTCACAGGACCAGCTCTCTTGAAAGTAAAGGAATTAGACTGTTGGCTAGACTTTGCTTCACTGTAAGTTGTTTTAGATCTGCAGCTTTTCTTCTTAGAAAATTCATTCTTCTGACATGCTCTGTGATTTTTCTGGAAGCCCTTTGCAGCAAAAGAAGATGAACATGGACTATTTGGCACAGTATTTTTTTGTCTTGTTTTTGTTGTTTTGATTTTATTTTCAGAAAAAAATGCCTTACCTGGATAAAGAAGCTGAAATATTTGCTCCAGAATGAATAATGTCAGGTGCTGTCCTAGCTGTTTCAGCTAAGCTCTGAAGCTGTGATCTTGACAGAAGGCACTTGTAAACACTGGACAGTTTTGAGAACATGACCCTAGGGTGCCTGCTTTTGACATTGTCCATCATTAAAAGGTAAATGAGGGGAGAAAAGCAAGTAAAAGTCCAGCCTCTCAAAGATATTAGCGTCTTCCACACTAGAGATATTAAATGCAGTGAAGACTGCAGAGGATTAGTACCGATTCTTGTTAAGCATCTTCATGTACATGTTTTACTAAATAGGAAGGGCATGTACATGCAATGAGGAGACGCTGAAGCAGATAAAGCTGTGAACCTCTTGGAAATTGAAGCTAACTTTATTTAGCTAATTTCTAAAATCTGGCCTAACCTAAGCTTTTAGACACATAATTAAATGAACATATGAGGCTATTTACTCTACTGAAAAGAGATTAGAATATCCCTTCTGTTCAGTGCAAAAGTTCCCTGATGTTAATAGCCCAATATTTTTCACTTAAATTGAGAATTCAGGGCTGTTATGGATCCATGTGCTGGGTCCTGTCAAACACTTCACTCTCTCATCTGTCATCCACAGACTTCAGGGCCACATTATCTCTTTAAAATACATTTTTTTGTTTTGTTTTCTTTCTGTATTGGAGAAAGTTACTCAGGTGTCCAGTTTCCCATGTGCTGTGACCTACAGACACAAGTCATTGTCAGTACCAGCTGCCACAGGACAAGGACAAAGAGAGATGGAGGGAATGGCTTTCCACTGCTGAAAAAGGAATGCTACCAGAATCCAGTAAAATTAATAAAGAATGTAATGGAGCTGTGAAATTTTAGTTATTCAAACAAGTCAGAAAATCCATGTGTAAAGCTTGCCGGTGAACTTTCAAAAATAAGGAAATAGTTAATATATGACAATGTTTTTTCCTATTCTGCCAGTCATTTTATGTTCTATTATGAGCTTGGTGGTACCAACACTGATGACGACAGTCTGCAAGGATTATTTCTGTTTGTCATTCTGGTAGAAAGTTTTTTGGGTAATGACAGCCATTAAGATATGGACAACATATTTGTACATTTTTTTTTTTACCTTGTGAGGGTTATAAAAATCTCTCATAATAAAAATGAGGGACATTCAACAATTCTGATTCCTGGATGAGCCAGGAGCATGGAAAAAAAGGATGTTTTGTGGTATTGCATGCTATGTCTGACCCTAAAAACTGCAGCTACTTTCCAAAGTTGTTTTTAGAGTGGCATTACTGAATGCTGTGTTGCCACGAATTGTTAATTGGACTGTCAGTCTATGGCTGTGAAATACCATGGTTAGCAGACTGTTATCTCAGAAATGCAAAATGCTTAAATCCTATTTGGAGCACCATCACTTAAGCACCATTCCA
The DNA here is from genome assembly GCA_037834095.1 of Argya squamiceps. Classification (NCBI taxonomy): domain Eukaryota; kingdom Metazoa; phylum Chordata; class Aves; order Passeriformes; family Leiothrichidae; genus Argya; species Argya squamiceps. The sequence goes on from JBBMKD010000001.1 coordinate 102,921,767, forward strand.
GAAACAGTGGTGACATTTCCCTCTAGCCCATGGTAGGATGCTCAGGCAGGGCAGGAGAGGCTCACAGCCAGTCACCCTCTCCTCCCTGAGGCATTTCAAGACTCCACCTGCATCTCCTAACTGGAAGGTCCATGTGGATTGCTTCCACTGTCTTTTGCTGTTGGTTTCACTGGTGTAGCTGTCAGCTGAGACACATGGTCACAAAACAGGTAATGATTTTTTTACGATATGTATGTTCCAAAATTAATCCCAAGCTTCGTTTTTAAAGATTTGTTTTTTAGCCTGATGAACAAACACACATGGTTACATTTGTTGTTTTCAGTGTGAATCACTCTCCTTTTGTGTTTTACTCCCAACAGATTTTTTTTCACAGTAGCAGGTGATAAGAAGTAGAGACATAGAAAGGCTCAGGCTGTGCTTATTCCCTAACGCACTGCTACTTAGTTTGTTTTTAATGATAAATGTCAGGTATCTGCCCTTTTGAGAAAACTATGTGAAAAATTATAATTATGTGTATCAGTAGGGGAAATACTTTGCGTCTTTTAGGAATGTTGTTCTTCAGTTTTTCAAAAATTAAATGCTTGACCTTTAATAATGGCATCTTTTATTTTAGTCCCCCATCTTGCCTTGAGTTTATTCTTGTAACAATGCACTCAGCATTGAGATATCCTGTGTTCAATGAACATGGAAAGTTCTCATTTGAGCAGAAATACTGTAAAGCCAATATTGTTAAGGACCATTTGCTATGGAAAAAAAGGTTATTAGTAATCATTCTGTAGCAGCTTAGCATGTTTCCCCCCTTTTCATGCTTTCAACTGAATTCTTTCCACTGAACTCTGGCTGAAGCTGAAAAACTTGTATGGCACAGACAATCTCACTTAAATTATGCCTGGTAACTACCTCAGCCTAGTGTACCTCAAATCTTCACTAAAATAGCTCCCAGGAGTTTCAAAAGTTAGTATGATTGAAAGAATGTTATGATGCTGTGCCCTTTAAGGAAGGCAATGTAATATACATGTCAGCTATGTTCCTTCTGAGTTATTCCCCCTAAATACTCCAAGGATGCTGGTCCCTGACTGTTCTCTTGCCTTCTCTTGTACTATTTAGTTATCTCAGAGTTTTTTCAGTGACAAATTCCTGCATGGAATTTGACTTTTCCATTAATGTCAACTCCTTCTTCATGGAACCACTAGTCCATTGTGTTTCAGAGGGAGCAAGTAACCCAGATACTGCCTGGGTGCCTATTTTTTTGCCTATTTTCCATTTAAATTTCAGTTTCTTAAATGAGATGAAGAGTAATTGTGCACTTTATATGTTTCTTCATTAATACATGGTGTGATAGTAGTAATTATCAGAAAAAATTATAAACTGTATTCCAGCTGAACTTTAGACAAAAGCTGAAATTACATTTTCTTATTTGGCCTCATAACCTTGTAGTTGGAATCTTATCTTTGTCTTTTGAAAGTGAGATAGTAAGGAGGTGGTGCAGTGAGCTGCAAAACCAGTGAATATCAGTGTGTATAAGAAATATAGTTTCTGAAACTGCAAGTGACTGCAAATACTGATGTCTCTGTACCTGGATTGGGCCAATTGCAGGATAAAAATCTGAAAGTAAGGGGGGAGTGAGAAAAACAAATTGAAAGAGAAACTGAAAGAGAACATGTGTATCTCACAAGTGCAGAATCACCGACAATGTCAGCAGTTCTTGAGAAATAAAAATCTTTTACGAAAACATCAGTTTGCTTATTTGGGAAAATAAACCTGCTTAGGAGCTGAAGCTTAGCCATCAATTTTTGAAAAGACTCCCCCATGGTCCATGCAGCTCTGTTCAGAGAATTGTGGCCTTCAGCCTGTACTTTGAAGTATGGACAGCTCTACTCTGCTACAGACAGGACAACCTCAGTTGCAGTGGTACTCTGCCATTTCCCTCTATGACATTTCCTTAAGCAACCCAGAATCCACAAGAAGTCTGAGTCTCAATAGGATGAGTTTGACATATATTTTTGTGGATAATGCTAACTTTCATATTCTCAGGGGTTAGAGGGAAAAACAGTGGGGTTGTGATTCAGGGTTCAAAACACTGGAGAATTTGCCTTTCTCTCTTGCTTAGAGGTACCTTGCATTTTTGGAAGAAAGTGGTTGCTGATCTGAGCTGAACACCCAGATTTTCTACAAAGCGTAAGTGCAGCATCTTACCCCACAGGATTGCACAGAATAAAAATGCTGGTATGCTGCATGTCTTACACTGCTTCACCTCAAATTTTGTATATTTCTCAAGCTGGCAAAGAGGTGGAACAATATTTTTAGCGGGTCACATCTCTTTCAATATATTGACTCTTTGGATTTTTATCCCATTATTTGAAATAGCTAAGAGCTCAGACATCTCATTGAACAAGACTTAAAATGTCTTACAATTCAGTTTTCATAGCACATTAACAGCCTTGATAAATGTTCCAAACTAGGTTATTGCTTCCTTCATGACACTCATAGCTGAGATACCTTGTCCTGCAAAACAGCTGCTGAGATCAGTGTTGGCCACAATCCTGTAGCAGAGAATTAACCTGGATAGGCTAACAGGATATTGCTGCCTTTTGCGAAGTGACACCTATGTCCATTCTGCTTCTTATGGTGGTGAGGAAATAACCACTCCCCCGCACTAGCAGGTTTACATGAGTAGCATTTTGAATCTGGAAGCAGAGGAAAGGTCTTAGATCTAATGTTCCCCTTCCCTTCTGCAGCAGAAGTCCTACCAATAGCAATAGGCTCAGAAATCACTTAGAAATTTTATCCAGCAAGGAATCTGCAAAGTGTTTAGGAGTCCATTTGGAGACTCCCCATCTGGAGACTGTTTGGAAAGACAGGTATCTGCCAGGGAAAGCCAGAGCTTCCTTTGGAATGGAGAATGTAAACCCCCTCCCTCCAAATTATTATAATTTTGGAATTAAGGGGCTTTCAGGCAAAGACTTGGGAATAGGAATAACAGTTCTTTCCTAGGAATATTAAAATACAAATGTAGTAGTGCAAAAAACCCCACATGAACAAAAAAGAACACTGACAGAGTCAGAAAATGACCTGACCCTGTTGGTCAGGGTTTTGGTAACAGCCCAATTAAATCCTCCTGGAGTGACAGATGTGGCTCTGTTGGAGTAGACATGATCCTGTAGAAGGGTCCAGTGATGGTGAGACGGATGCAGCCTTCCTCTGGGAATCCAGTGTAAACAGGCTGTCCTGGTGTTCTGAATCTCAGGTTTTATCCAGGTAGGAATGCTTGGCTCCTCCCACTGGGTGGAGCATCTCCCAATGGGATGATGTAATTTTATCAGTCATGTGGTGAGCCTTAATGGCCCATTAACAGAAGATATCACCCTGGAGGAAGGATGGGTTGTGGAAGAGATAAGGAACATTGCTCCAGCTGGCCCATTACCAGAAGACCCCTGGCTCCTACCCCCCAAAGTCACGAGGAATGGGTCACAGAAGAGAAAAAACACTTCCCCAACCAATTTCAACAGAGGGTAATAGAGTACGTACTTTTCGTTACATCTTCCATTGCAACCCAAAACACAAGAGTGGAACATTTGCCTTCTGGAAAACAGTTTGAAAAGGTCACAGAAAAGCTCCATTCTTCCTTCCCACTCCCATTTATTTTTAAGTATGTTTGATCCTGCTGTGCATGAAGCCTCAAATCTATAAACAAGATTGAATACTCTTAGGCTCTCACTTTTCCTAGCAGTAAGCTTTGGGTGGATTGAATTGACAGAGAGGTTTATTCAGAATAGCTCAGTATGAGATTCAGTTCTCAGATTAATGATTTAATTTCACTGAGGGACATGGAAGTTCTTTTGAAACGTGTATTCATGCTCACAGGTAGCAATAGGTCAAAGCATACTCAGGGCAGTTTCTAAACAACTCCTCCATGGTTTAAATTAAGCCATTGTATTGTGAATTGGAGGTACTATTACAAACCCTCATATTAAAGTAAGGAGCCTTCAGACCTGCTCCCTAGTGAAAAAATTAACTTTAGTAAACCCAAAGAATCATGAAAGGACATCAGAGTGGGAGCACTGGGTGGAGGCAGTGTCAAAGAGAAAGAAAAGTAAGAACGAGCATTGTACTTTGATTAAACTTTTCTTCTCCTGCAGTGTGGAGGGCATATTGTGAAAAGAACATCTCTGTAGGTGGGGTTTTTTTTTGTCCTGCAGGCTCTCACAGCCTGTGTTTAAAAATACCAGCTTTTACTTTAGGCAAAAGAAGAAGTATTTGTGCTATTAAAAAGTTGAGTAAAAATTGTTGCTAGCAGAACAGATCTGAGCCATATCGCAGCAATGCAGCATCTGGTTTAAGTATAATAGTTAATCTGTTAGCTGTGTTAGTGGAGCTGCCTTCTGTACTGGAATGCTTGAGCACTTGCTTTAAATCTCAGAGATCCCAGGGTGGTTTGAGAAGCAACATCTTCCATAATTAATTGCATGTGTAATGCAGCCCCTTTGAGAGGTCTGTGATTACCTGCCTGCATGTTCTTGAACACATTACAATACCAATAATTACTAATTTTAATTAAAACTTTGAAATGTCTGTTGTTTGAAATATTCATTAATATCACTTGATTATGTTGTTTTGTAATCTTCTGTACTCTCTTCATTACTGATTATCAAGACTATGCAAAAGTATGACACTTCAAAGCACATACCTCCCCTATAAGGGCAACAGTCTTCAGAGATGTATTTTAATTTTGTTTTTGTTAAGAGACAAAATAATCTCCTCCTCAAACTACTAAGTCTCTGTTACACACAGACAAACCCACCATCTGTCATGGCCTCAATCCTACAGTTCAAATGATCTTCAAAATGCTGACTGAAATGTAAGGCTCATGCAGTGGTTTGTTAATTTATCCTTTATCTCTAGATATTTAAAATTTAGATATACCTGATAGAGATGAGATCGAAATGCTCATATATTCCAAGCATGAATCTAAATTTGTGTAATCTGCAATTCTATCTTCTCAATCTTAAACAAAGAGTCTTTGACTCCAAGCCAGAACTTGGGCATCTACTCTTTTTTCTATCAGTGGCCCAAAGTCTCATTTTCTGAAAACTTTCTGACTTCTTCCCTTAGATTTCTTTTTTGCCTTGAAGAAACCTTCTCTCAGATGTTAGGATGGACAAGGAAGTTTCAGTGAGTTCTGTCACCAGAAATTATTTAGGAATCATCAGAAATTATTTAGAACCCTTACCACTCATTCAACTAGAGCCATAAGAAGTTTTTAAAGAAGCTTGTAGCCTATGACTACCCACAATATAGCACTCCATGGGCATTATTTAACAGAACCTGGGCATCTAGAAGGCCACACATAATGGAATGGAAAAGTAAAAATCCAACATAAATGTAATGAGAAAAATGTTTTGAGTAACTGCTGCCAATAAATAGCAGCTCTTCTGGAAGGAACAATGACCTCAAAGACAGAAATAAAATGTGCTGATGCTCTCACACCACAGAAGGTAAGAATCAGTTTGTCAGCACTACAGAAAATTCTGTAGCAGCTGATATTTTTATATGCCATATAAAGATAACTGCCACAGTTTCTTTGCATCATCAGTAATTTTATTGCTTTGTGATCATCTTGATAGCAGTTATTTCCTTAGTGACCTGTGCAACAAAATATTGGGGAGGTGGTTTTTCAGACTATTAAAGAGATAATTTAATAAGAATTGTCCACAGCCATAGCTTTGGCACATAATATCCATTGACTCAGCATCTATCAGATCTTAAGAGATGATCCAGGCTCATCTGCAGCATATCACACTGCCCTCAGACTACTCGGAAGGAAGGAATCTTCCTTGCAAGATGATATGCTTCATTTTTGGGCAATCACCCTCATTTTTGGCCAATTTGGGATGAGCTGTAAGAAGTATTGACTATCCCAGAAAGCCAAGAACTTTTCTGACTTGCCACAGTGCTCAAGGTTCATGATATAAAGCAGCAGCTCACTAAAAGTCAGGATACTGGTGCCTCTCTGGAGGCAGTGCATGGTCCGTCAGGCCCCTTCTTGAAATGGGGACAAAACTAGGGCTGTGAATCTGAAGGCAATAGCTTAGACTTAAAATTGTCCAAAGTCAACATATTCACTGTAACATTGTATTTCTGAGTACAGCTCAGAGATTTTGCCATAATGTATTTTTAGCTTTAATTTCCAGCTATTGCATCTTGTTGTATCATTGCCAGGTAGACATGAAACCCAGTATTGTCAAATTCCTCTTAGGCACTTACATCTTTCAGATTGCCAAATAATTCCCATTTCAGATTGTCAAGTAATTTCCAAAGAGATGGATTCCAGGTTGTAAGATTTGGTACTTAGACAGAGTTTGAATGCTCTCATATATCTTGCCAGGCCTCCAGCTGCTCATTCAGAAAAGCACTTTTCTCCTGGAAGTACTGGGTCACTTCTGCCATCTCCTTCCATGTATTTTGCATGGAAATCTGGCCAGTAACACTTGTTTAGGACAGGTGTCACTGCATGGCTGAGATACTCCTCTCCACCCCAGCCAGGCCTGTTGGATCTCTTCCAGATCCAGCAAGTCAAAATAAGGTGCTCACAATAATTTCTCAATTTTGAACACCAGCTGAGGAATGAGAGGAATTATAATTTATATAATAATGGCTGTTATGAAAATAGAAGGAGCCTGTTAAAAGGAGATTAAAAGCTACAGGCAAAAGGTTAAAATACTTGCAGCTGGCATGGTGACTGCTAAAAGACAATCAGAGATACCAACTGTATTCTGTGTGTATCAAAAAGTATTTGAAAAGGCCAAAAATACCCCCAAATACAGTTGAACAGCAGAGGTGGCTAGAAAATAGCAGGCATTAGACCAGATTTAAAGCAAAAGCAAAAAAGCAAAAGTGGAATAAGGAAGAAGATTTTGAATGAGCTGCCCAGGGTAAAATATATAGTTCTTTACTTTTTTCCCCCTTCAAGTTGGTGAAAATTATCAAAAGCTTATCGTGGTGCTTGTAGGACAGACAGAGTCTCAGGGCATAAATGGTCAGCCTATAGCAGAAAAGGCAAATTAGTTATTTGCCTTTAGGTTTTCTACAAGAATACACAGGGAATTTCTTGCAAAGAAAGAGTATGAGAAACCTCAAAATGAAGTGTCAAGCTAAATTTCTCAAACTGAAAATGTTTTAGATGAATAGGTAAAATGATCAGGAATAAATAAAAAACCCAAATGATATTCTTTCAAGCATTTGAACAGAAATTAAAAATGAAATAGAGAATCAATGACAATAGTAGATAAGAGTACCATATTTGACTAAATAATTTCCTACCTTAAAGAACTATAAAGTAGCAAATGACAAAGGCAATGTAGAGGACGACAGACTAGACTTTGATATAAAACCCATAATAAACAGTTGACTTAAGTAAATAGAATTCGAGAGTGCAGCGTTTCTTGTATAGATACAATAATATGACACATGGCAAAGAATTACCAAAGTTTCATACAGGGAAGAAATGCCTCACAAATAACCTAGAACTCTTTGAAGAAGTCAGTGATACATGAATATAATTGCCAAGCTGGTCTACTTGGATTTCCAAATAGCTTTTGACATGATCCTTCATCAAAAAGGTTTAAGGAAACTAAGCTGTCTTGAGATTAAAGATAATTTTTTCTTCTGGCTTAATAAAAGCAAAATTGATAGAAAATGCAGAGATGGGAAAAGTGTGGTTATAGGATTACGTCAAGGGAAACAAAAGGTACAGATAAGGGGAGGAATTACAATGGATGCTGCATTTCAGGATGTTTAGCTGTTCCATATATTCATAAATGACCTAGAAAAGAAAGTAAATACAGGATGAAAAAAAATGCTGCTGATGAGATATTACTCAAGGCATTCAACTCTCAAATTGACTGCAAAGAATTACAGGAGGATTTCATGATACTGAATGACTGGACAGTAAAACAGCAGATGAAATTCAAGGTCAATATATGCAAAGAGATGCACATGGAGAAACACATCCTTAATTGTACATACAGAATGATGGTTTCTAAATTAGCTATTGCCTCTCAGGAGAGAGATATTGAAATTACTGTAGCTGGTGCTATTAAAACATCAGTTAAATTCACAACAGTGGTCAAAGGAGCATAAAGTTTGATAAGAATGGTTAGGAAATGAAATGAGTACAAAACATAAAATATGATTAAGCCATTTGATAAATGTGTGGTGTACTACATCTTAAGCACTGTGTATAGTTTGTTTTTATGTTTCTTGAAAAAGGGACAGTGTAACAAAAAAGGTCAAGGGAATGTCACTTCAGAGGCGGAATCCAGGAAAAACTTAAACATGCATGGGAAGGAGATGACTCAGGAAAATATGAAATATATACATGTTAATGTTAAATAATAAATGCAATGGACAAGAATGGAGAAGGCAATTTTTTGCCTTCTTAGTGCAAACTGTATAGTTTCCCTTCATATGATGGGCATGAATTAAAAATAGCAGCTAAATACAGAAAAATAAGCAAATGGAAGTACCTTTTTACACTGTGTATAATTAAATTGCAGCACTCCTTGCAGGGGAAGTTGTGATGATCACATGTAAAGTTGGGTTCAAAACCCACTGAGAATGTGAGCTATTAAACACCAGGATGCATCTCATGAATTCCATCATCTGCTCTTTGTTGTGGTGAGACAGAGGCAGAGAGACCACACAGTCCTTGCTTGGTCTTTTCATACTTCCTTAACCAGCTGTCCTTGAAGGATAGTGAGGAAGGTGTAGTTTACTTCTTTTATTCCCTAACTCTTATTATTTATCTTCTGACAGTACCAAGAAAATCCCTTCTTACTAAGCACTATGCATGTAAAGAGTGAGTGCCTCCCCTTGCCCCTAAGTGCTTACTTGAAGACCTTGTTAAAAAAAAGATAAGGGAGTTTGTCTCAGCAAGATTCTGTACTTTGTCCAAGGTCACACAGAGAGCCTGTTGCAGTGTGTAGCTGGAAAGATCATCCTTGCACTACAAATGTGGTTAGGAAATATGTCACAGATTTTAGTCATGAGCATTTTTAATTATCTGGGCCTTGCTTGGATTCATTAATCTGAGTCATTTAGGACTGTGGTCTTATTAATTATATGGCAGCCTTTTGCATTAAGTGATTTAATTATAGAATATCACCTCATTAAAGACAACAAAACTGACCAAAATAAAGAATTATTTAACAAACATAATTGAATCCTTAAGCTTTTAATCAAATTAAGCATTGATTATTAATTAAGTGAAATGAAAAGCATTGTCAACTTAACTGGAAAAAGTGAAGACAAATGAACTAAGGCTTTTCATAGGCTGTCTGAAGGTGGGGGTATTGGAGAATTCATAGGTGTACACTAGTGGGAATAGAGTTCTGATGCTGTTGAAGCAGAGACATGGCCAAAATGGACATGACAGGCATGGCAACTCTTTCCAGGTTCTCCTCTGCACAACCTAGTCCCAAACTGAAAAGTAGGATCATCATTTCCAGTCGTTTCATCTGTGTAGAGTGTTTGATGTCACTTCTACTCTTAGAGAAATTATTTCATGAATATCAGGATTTTAATTTTAAATCATTCAGTAGGCAGGCTGTGCTGTTAAAAATGTATTTTCAGTCTCTTTTATATTCCTTTTTTTTTTTTTTTTACTTTAGTTAGCACAGCATGGTTGGGATCCTACAACATCCCACATTTTCTTCAATAAACAAATAAATTGTGTGAATTTTTGACGTTTTCCTTTCTACCGCTTCTAAGGCTTTTCTAGGATAGTCTTATATTCTTGAAATTTCCTGAGGACATTTCTCTTGATGGAACAACATAAAACTTTTTTCCTGCTTCTTTCTCCTTTTTAGTCCCTTTCCTTGAATATGCCATTGTCAAAATCAGTCTAACTTACATTTTTTTTTTCTTCCTTCTTCTTGCCTTTTTCCTTTTTCTGTAGCACACACACTGTGAGGGTCTTTCTCATCCCTGCTGTCTCCTATCACTTTTGCTGTTGTCCTGATGCTATGGGAGCAGAATGTTCAGTCATTCCATGCTGCCACAGTCTTTTTCTTCTCTCCTCTCAACTTATTGCCTTTGAGTGATGCAGCAACCACTGCGTGGTACCTTTGCCCCATGAACCTCAGGGACCCAAAACAGCCCTAAAAGGAGTAGATAGCATTGTATATCATTTTATTAAACAATTGATGTGTATAATATGAATGCACATATGGTTCCCCTGCAATTAATGATGCAGATCAACAGTATGTCAAAACACTCCTGAGGCAGGTTTCGAAGTCAAATGTTTCTCTTCCCAAAAATATCCTGACAGAAGCTCTGCATGAAATTATAGTAATTCCAACCACAAACTGTATTTTACTTCCTTTGGTTCCTGAATATGGAGTGTTGCCCTTGGCTGGGTGGCAGGTTGCTGCCAAAGCTATTCTTTCACTCCCTTTCTCAGCAGGACACGTGACAGAAAATATAACGAAAGGCTTGTGGATTGAAATAAGGATGGGCAGAGATCAGTCACCAGTTACTCTGAAGGAACTGATCTAGCCAAAGAGCCCCGGGGTCTGCAGGGGGATATTTCAGTAAGAGGGTCCCACTGTAAGAGGTCTTTGTTGCACTGATTAATGCTCGTAAAGAATGGACTCAGATTTTGGTCCTGGTTCAGGATTCAACAGCAATCCAAGCTCATCTATTTTCATGCTCAGAAAAGCACTGTCTGATTTCAAATCAGCTATAACTTGGGGCTGAGTTTTGATTTGTAACTATGAAGTATTACAGTAATCAAGTTGAAAAGTCAGAAGCCAGCTACTAATCTGATGATACAGGTGTAAAATAGTAGTTGGAGGATGACATGTTACCCGTTTTTGACGGGTTATGGAAAATGAGAGTAGTGTATATTGAAATGCACTAAGAAATATAGGAGAGCAGCCAAAGACTGACTCACAAAAGATCACAAAAGAGCTGTCTGTAATCCAACCCCATATCCACATCATGGACAATAAGGGGTTGTGACAAATCCCATGCTCCAGAGGTGAATGGTGCTCTCCAAAACAGTTGTCCCACATCCTTCATCATTCCTCAATTTTTTTGCTAATGTCACTTTTGAGCTTTGACTGCAAAACTCTGCAGGCTCACATTGTTTCTTACAGGCTCTGTTGTGGTTTAAAGCAGTTCTGCTGGCAGCCCATCAGCAGAATCAAAAGGGTTTGCTGAGCTCCAAGAGCAACCTCCTTGGTCTGGCTTCATTGACAAGGTGGCAGGTTTGAGGGAGATAAGGCAAAGAAAACTCTGGCAGCTGTTCTGTAATTAGTCCCAGGTCTGGTTCTTAGACTCATCCCAGTAAATTGCCTTGTAAGAGTTAATTTTAGTGCTCTAAGCACATCTACTAGTTTTAGGTGAACAGACTTGTCTTTCAAAAAAATGAAGTTGCAGAAAGAAGTCAGACATTCCCTTCACTGCAAGTCAATCAAACTGTAAATAGGGACACTCTTCTTTTCACCAACCCAAATTCAGCAAAACAACCCTTCCCTTGTTTGAGAATCCACTGAAGGGCACAACTGCACAGGAAAGGAGAAGTTATTCCCATACTCAAGTCTGAAACCATGATTTATTTTAGGCATTTAACTTGAAGCACAGACACCTCTTTTCACATGCAATAATTGTTAATAACAATGAAAATGTGAAATTGACATGTTTTACAGGAGTTCTGAATGACATAAATTTTAAATATGTATCTAAATAAAAATATTGTATTAATTTGATTAATATTGACATTAATATAACATTATTTCATGAATTACGCTATTATTCTAGTATGATTTTAATAACAATTATTTTTATACATACGTATAAGCATGATGCTGCTTTCCTGGCATAAATCATATTTTTGCATGCAATTTATTCCATCCTTGTCTCTTATTTGTATGAATCTTAAAATTTTGATGTGATCATTTCTCAAGTTTAAAAAGGCCAGCTAATGTGCCTACACAATGAACTAAATTAGAAATAAATTAAATCCTCCACTGCTTGTCCTTCTCACCACTTCCTGCTATATTGTAGTGGCAGCATGAAACTTATTTATCACTGTAAGAAAACATAAGCAGCTATTCAGAATAAAGGCGACACCCTCCTTACCTTTGTGCAAACACAATTGTTATGCAGGGTAGAACTGAGCTTTCTGCTCTGCAGAGAGGTGAGTGAAATGATAATCCTTTCAAGGCTTCTGCAGAAAAGCAATTGAGGCACAAAGAAAAGGAACATATGTGCATTATTTCCTTAGTTTGTATTTTCTCTTTATGAGTACTAGAGATGTTGTAGTGTTAGGACTGCTGGAGCTTTCTTTCACTAAAACCACCTAGCACAGTTCCTGGTCATTTAGGCAGAGGAGAAATTAAAGGGTAATTGTACTTTTTTGGAAAGAATGACATCCCAGATTGAAAAAATCAAGCCATGAAAAGATAAAATATAAACTTTCTGATGCTGTCTTGTTGTGTCATATCATGTGAGAAAATTACCAGGTTTTAGTGGCTGGTGACAATGGAGGAAAAGTAAGCATGTCCTCCTTGAGGTAGCCTCTATGACTGAGATCTAGATTTAAAAATATTAGCATCTCTTCAAGTTGCTCCAAAAATTTAAAATTAGGAAACATATCTGAAAGTCACATTCACTATCCCTTATTTAATTCCAGTAGGTACATTTTAAAATTGTTTGTTGTAAAAAAAACCCAGTAAACATTTGAGTTGAAAATGTTAGTGGCTTGGTCTTTATTTCTGTGAATGTCACTTATTTATTTACCAGTTTTCACAAAATAACTTTCAGGTTGCAAGTTGTTTCCTCTCTGTAATCTGAATCTGGTTGTGCTGGTTTTGCTCCTTGCTGTGTGAAGAAATGACAGGTGACAACACAAGTCCCCTGTCCCCTAAGCACACACAAGCAACCTTTCCTCATATTATATGTCAGTATGAGGTTTTAGAAATTCGTAGTCCACCATATAAATTAAGCAAAAATACCAGGGAATAAGCCACATGTAAACACAAGGCTGAACCAAGAATTCATCATCTGAAAGAGTCAAAACTAATGCAATGATATTTAACCCATTGTAACACATTGTAATGCATCAAGTATGCAATTTCTTTTATTGCATTCTTGATGTTTGCAATGTCATTGCAATTTTGCAATGATCTGTTTATAAAATGGCATCTAGACTACCTATACTAAATGCAAATCAAAACAAGATGATCTCACCCTATCAAATTTTATGGACTGAAATACAGAAGAACAGTTCTGAGGAATAGCTAGGAAATGTATTGTACTTTGCTGAAGGCCATATACAAAAATAGCAAATGGAATGATGAAAAGAAGAGCAGGATTATCAAGACACATTTTTTTGCCTGACGATCCTGAGCTGAGCAAAACTATTTCAAAAGTATGCTTAACCTGTTGAGCAGAAAAAACTCCAAAACCTTTGAGTAAAGCACTGTTGGAACCTTATTCTGAGCCAGTCATGTGAGAGACATGATATTCCTAAGCAGAGGTGATACAGGTTAACAGAGGTGACCCTACAGAGGTGGTCAGAGTCTAATAAGCCACGTGCTAATGTATCAGTCTCTGAGGGTCCAGCCTTTGCAGAGAAGTGGCTAAAATTAATTTCAGCAAGACTGCTCTTCAGAGGTGTTTTGTAAATCAAAAAGTTTAATAAATAAAAGTATCAAAATAACAAACATTACAGAAAACAAATGAAAAGGCACAGGTGTCTGAGAAACCTCTAACCCTGCTAGAAACACTCCGAAAAGCCCTTTACTTGCTTTGTGCTCCTTCCTAAATACTGAATGTTCTAGGAGGGACAATTTGGCTTGCAGCCAATGGAGAGAAATACAGGGTTTGAAGAACACTGACAAGGTCCAATGGATGCTTCTCTCAGCACTGAGCTAATCCCTGTCAGGAGGATATCGACGTTTTTGGATTCTTTACCTTAAGGGGTGAGTCTTAAGCTTTTCCCTATATGGAAAATATTTCCTGGGTGTAGGAAATGCATCCCTACACAGAGGAGTTTTGGGGTGGGGGGTCTACGCCTGACAAAGAGCCCACAGGACCATAGCTGGGAGTCAGAGACAGGCATGAGTTGGGAAGGACAAACGGGGCAGGTGGGTGGAGGGGGCAGTGCTGGGAACACGGCTGGAGACACCACTGCAAGGAGGAGAATCCCCTGAGAAGCCCTGGCTGGAGCTGGGACACTCTGAGGGACTGCAGCTCTGAGCTTCCCACACAGGGTCAGGGACATCCCTGAGGGACTGCACCCCATGGGCCCCATGCTGGGGAAGAGCAGTGAGAAACCAGAGCGGGGGACTTGGGGTTGTTTAGCCTGGAGAAGAGAAAGCTCAGGGGAGACTTCATTGAGGCCTGTCAGTAGCTGAAGGGGGTTACAAAAAGGCTGGAGAGGGACTTTTTACAAGGGCATGTTGAGCTAGGACAAGGAGAAATGTCTTTAAACTGGAAGAGGGCAGGTTTAGATTAGATATTGGGAGTAAATTCTTTACTGTGAGGATGTTGAGACACTGGCACAGGTTGCCCAGAGCACTTGTGGATGCCCCATCCCTGGGTGTTGAAGGCCAGGCTAGATGGGGCACTGAGCAACCTGACCCAGTGGAAGCTGTTCCTGCCTGTGCCAGGGGGGTTGGAACTAGATGATCTTTAAGGTCCTTTTTAAGGCAAACCATTCTGTGATTCTACAATGATTCTAGGCGTAGAGAGGAAGGAGGAGCAGCAGGAAACGTCTGTGTAGGGACAGCAGTTTCCTGGGCAGCCCACTGTCTCTCCAAAGGCAGCAATGGGACCAGCACCATGGGCTGTGTGAACCAGGGGAGGCAGAAAAAGAGCCATTGGTTTGAAGCTGAAAGCAGAGAAGGGAATGAGAGATTTTTTCCTTTAGTGTTTGTTTAATTGTTTTTCGTAATACTTGAGTCAGTAATTAAAAATTGATGTTAATTGGCAATAAATTACATTAAGTGCAATTCCCCAGGCTGAAACTGCTTTGCCCACAGCAAGTCCTTATCCTGAAACATTTACTTCTGATGGTACTACTGAGGAGAGGCTTCAGACATGCAAGGAAGAGGAAGATTTTTCAGAAATTATATGGTGAAAGTTCTCAAAGCGTTGGAGGAACATGCCCTTGAAACTATTGCAGTACATGGGGTAACCTTTGAGGAGGGCTGCCTGCTGCCAGAGATATTTAGAGTTTTACATCTTTATTTAAACTACATTATCAAAATGAATGTAAAATAAACTACTATAATGTCTTGTCCTTTTCTCCACTGAGTACATTTGACAAGGGAAAAGGAATCCACTTATTATCTGTCTGATGAATAAATGTAAAAATAAATCCTTATTATGAAGCTTTCTTTTATAGATCTGTTCTAGATATTAAGCCACTATATCTTGCCTCTAAACTGCATTATTCCCCAATGCAAACTGAAATTTTCATGAGGTGGCATTTCCTACTACACATTTAAATTTATGTATATAGTAAGGCACACAGTGTTCAACATATATCAGTAAAAGCTTTTGATTTATTTTTCCTAGAACTAGGTCACATAAAGCATTCATTTTAGGATGAGGATATATATATACCTATATTTACTGGCATCTTTGTCTCCGAATGAAAATATAGAGCTGTGTTAAAGAGATATTTGTCAAGCAAAATAATGGCTTATTGTTTTTCTCTGAGTTAAAGGTGATAATTACTCATGATTTATATGAAGCCATCAGTAATACAAAGCTTCTCTGATACTGCTATTCACCCTATAGGCACCCCTGTAAGTTCACCCCCAATGCCTGTTAATATTTTGGAAGTGGTTGATCATCCAGAGAAAAAATGAGTTATGGTGAGAAACAGCCTCCTGTGTCTCAGAGTTCAGAACTTTACTACTGTAGATGGCCACACTAGGTAACATCTTCCCTCCATCTAGCAATTTCCCAAGTGAAAACTCCAGTTTTTCTGGAACTCGTTATTCTTCAAGAAATTCTCTCACTTTTCTGAAGAATAGAGCCTTATCTGCACAGAGTTGCTGGATAAATGTTTATGTTCAGTTTATACTCATTAATTCATGCACCTACAGAGACCTTTATTTTAAAGGGCTCCACTTATGGTTTACCTTAAATCATGTACTTAAAAAGCACAAAACAAATATGCTTCCAAACTTTATAAAATTGTCTAAAACACCATATTTTTTTTTCAAATTCTCATCTAATAAAGTAGACTTCTAATTCCCCCAAATAACTTTATAGCCCTTTTATTAGTAATTTGTAGCCTATGTTCATCTTCTTTGAACATTAATATTCACAGTATTGCAAATGAAGCCAAGGCAGAGCCCTGTTGCTGAAGTATTTCACCTGAACCTCATCAGAGGATCACATTTGCCTTTTTTCTTGCCTGTGTTACAGAAGTAGTAATTTTACGACCGATTAAATCAGAAAATGCAAATGTTATTAATTTTGCAGCATTAAGGAGGTAATGGATTTTTAAGAGGCTAGATTTAATAAAGAGTTAATTCAACTGTTCTGATTTATTTTATTTTATTTTTTTTAAATATTTTTTTTTTGTCTTTTTGGTGCCAGATACAGATGACTAGGTGCAGGCAACACTTGGTGGCGTAGCTTACACTGATTATAACTGACTGGTTGATCTATGTAAGTTAAAAATCCAGAGGTTTGCTCTTTGGGTTACTGTGAGGCACAGAGAAAATAATGAGTGGAAGGTAGAGAAGGTGCAATTCATAGGTTTACCTACACTGCATGCTCCAGAAGAGGCACTTTCTCAGAGAAATGCAAACTCAATCACTTTCCTTAATTGACCCTTCAGCCGTGAAATAACTTATTTCCAGTTTGTTTCTGGCTGTGTTTGGCTTCCCATCTCACACTGAAGGGTGGAGCTGGGCCCGTTCCTGAGGGCTGTTAACTTCTGCTGGGCTTGGGCTATGCAGATGGGAATGTGGCAGCAAGATGTGGTAGGTGTGAGTAGATAATGCAGTGAAGCAGGGTTCCCTTTAAATTGGGAACTGAATAAATTTGAGGGAATACTGTTAAAACTGTGCTTGTGACCTATTTTTCTCTTGCATTTCACCAAGCAAGGGAGTCTAGGAGTCTTCTTCAAACTTTAATGAGACCCTGCTTTCCACTAGTTGAACTCTTAAGAGAAAAAGAACCATCTCAGTGAATAAACACCAGGAACCAAGCTTAACTAGACTATGTGAATGTTAAACTCTTTTTGCTAGAAGGATTGATATTAAAGCTCAGTCAGGCTGTAAGTCTATTCACACTGTCACAGAGAAGTCCAAGCAATTTCTTTTGTCTCAGAAGAGGCTGCAGTACCTTACAGGCATTAATCCCACAGGAATATGTTTGGGGTCTGCCCTATAGGTAGGCCTGGGTAGATACAGATAGCCTGAAGGATATCTGTAAAGCAGAAGTGGAGTTTGGGTGTCCCACTGGCAGCTAAAACATTTCATATTTGAAGACTCTCAGGATGGACCTCTTGAAGTGAAGCCATGAAGTGTTATAGTGCAGGCTGCTTCAGTGGCAGCAAAAAATGAACACAATAAACAACTTTTCAAAAGAAATTTACAGCCATTTTGGCATGTGATCTTTGGAGGGGGATTGGGAGAGAGAGAAGTTTGGAGACAATCATGTGTCATTGTTCCTCTGTAGATGACATATCGGATACTGGAGCAGAGACTTCAGAACAAAGACATAGGTTTTTCCTTGTGACCACAGGAGGTCTGACCGTTTTGGCTTCCTTTTTCTCTTCAGTGAAAGGCAAAAGTGAGACTGAACACACCAACTAGTGAGCAACAGAATCCGGAAGGAATGAGCCCAAGGTTCCTTTCTAGTGCTCACCAGTTCACATTCAGCATCATTGCTTGATCTCAGATGTACAGCTACAGAAGAGTGATACATGGGAATGGGACTTTCCAGAAACTGGCTGAATGTGGCGTCTCTTAAAATTTAAAAGTTTCTATTTCTCCTTGTTTATTTTTTTGTGTTATGTGCTGCTGCTGTCGTTGCAACTGAGCAAACACCCTCCTATCAATTGGCACATTCTTTCCTTTTTCTTGCAAGATCTGAGCTGGGAAAAGTAGATCCATCTAGTTTGGGGATCCAAGGGAAACTAAGAGAGCAGACAGCCAGCTTGCTGAGCTGCTCTGTCTATGTCTTGGCTGCAACAAAGAACTTTTCCTTTGCAAATGAGCACAAAAATTTTTATGAGGGAGGTATCATAGTTGGAGATGGATCAGCTTAGTGAGGGGACTAAAACTGCAAATACAAAATGCAGTGATTATAGGTGCGCAGCTCAATACTTGTATGTTTTGACAATGGATTTTCACATTTTGCTTGGCTCAAATAAAAATGATAAAACTTTGTTGTAGTTTTTGGCATTTTTTCATTTTTTTATGGCTTTATTACTCTTCACATCAGAAATAAGATATACAAGACGACAACAGAAAAGTTTGAGGTTCTAGAAAGATTTAGGTGTAGTTTGATTTGAATTCAAAATGATGATTGTTCTGAGAAAATGGTGCTGTTGTGGATTGAGATATTTCCTAGTCACATTCAGTCCTATGGCAGCATCAAAAATCTGCTTTCATATTTTTTCTGGGTTGCAATATATGACTTATGCAAGCTCTTGAGACCCATTGGAAGGGTGCTCATTATTAAACTCCATTAATATAATACATCCTTTCAAAAGGTTCTTAAGTTTGGAGCTTTGCCTGCAATCACTCTATTAAAATATCATTTGGTGATTCACCCAAATGACACTAGTAAATGATTGTTTGTGTCTCTTCCTCTGATGCCCACTCATTTGCCTGTACTGCTCAAAATCAGAGTATTTCTTTCTTCCTTCCCTTTTTAAAGGTAATTCCTTTGCCAGAGAATGTGTTTCTCAGTTATGGACAAACGAAAATCTGAACTAGCTCTGAATACATTTGAAAGTTACACACACAATAACCCCCCAAATCTCGCTTTGGAAAGACTTTCCATATCAAAAAAGTACAAATCACAAGATTTTGAGAGGTGGAATAGGTCAGAGCAATTGCAGATGAAATTCAAAGCATTGCAGAGGACTTTTGAAAGAAGTCAGGACTTGTAACGTAGAAATAATCTTCTACCTATTCCTTTCCTATCACATATTTTTGCTCCTTGAATTGCTATATATCCTCACATTGTTGTCTTCTTTGCTGGAATTTTAAAGCTTACATTTCATGGGCACTTAGTGCCCATTCTGTCTCCTCTGATACTTTTACTGTAATTGTTATGGTGTCAGCTGTGCTGATCACTTCAGAGGGCTGAGGTCTTAAAAGTGTGGGTACACACATTCAATATTTATACAGCCTTTTATCAGGATACTGTTTTTTTTTTAATTTACTTGCTGTATCAGTCTAGAAATGAAAGGAATATTATTGCAGGAGTCTTGGCTTTCTTCTTGTGTTGAGATTTTTCAAGTGGAAAACAAAGTTACCTTTTAAAACATACCCTTGATAAGAAATGCTAGGCCTGTGCCACTTGAATTATTTAGCCTGACACGTAACAAATAGAGCAGCTTAAGTTCTCCATGGAAGCAGTTTACTTAAGAAAGAGGACACAAATCAAACCAGTTGCATATTTAAGTGTGACTGCACCATTGTGTAAACTTCACCACACTATCATGTTAATGTTTGATAGCTATTACAGGAAGATGATATAATTTCTTTCTGCTTTGGTCATTTATAAGGTGTATAGAAGATTTCCTTCCCCTTGCAAGCCTACAATATGCAGTCTTTTTTTTTTTTTTTTTTTCCTGAATCCAATCTGTCTGTGTCAGAAGCACAGCAGTAAGTCTGCTTCTCTGTATGAGGGAAATTGTTTTCTACTAACTGATGACCTCAGCATAGCAGTTTCTTTTCCAGCACATCAAAGCTCACAGTCAGACTTGCTGCAGCAAGTGCACTTTTGAGTGGCTTTATGACATATAAAGACCCTCTTTGGCATTCATACTGTGCTTTTCTATTGTTTACAAGCTAGCAGTGAATTATTTATGGAAAATGCTGGAGATACGACTCTCCTTTTGCCCAAAAGCTCTATTTTATCTTATGGTGAGATTTTATGTGAAAGCTATTTTGGGGGTTTATGTCCTTTTTACATTTATTTGACAGATTTTATGGTACCAATCCCTTGATTCCATTTTTTGTTACTGATAAAATAATTCTCTGAAAATTATTATTAAAAGCAGCATAGCTTTAACTCAGCTGATGATATTTTTCTTTTCTTTTCTGTTTTTGAGTGATTTCAGATGTGATCATAGTGAACAAACACATGAATATTCTTAGCAAAGGAGCAGCCATTTTGTTTTTTCAGATAAACTTTAGCTCTTGAATCCCTTTATAGTCTGTGTTGAAAAGTAGCCATTGAAATTAATCTGACTCCAAGATACTCAGCAGCACTGGAACGTCCATAGTGAAATAGTGAAAAATGTGGTGTGATCACATGATTATGAGCATTGGCCGATTGGGTCAAACTTTTTTGGGGTTGTCATGACTTTTCAGCTTAGAGATGTAAAATTTTGCGTGGGAGGTATTTTGAATATATATAACATGGGATTTTCAGAAGTGAGTGGGACCATTAAAAATCTGTTCAATTTCATTATAAGAGAGCTGGATTGGCACTGAATGCTTTAGGATATACTATTTTTTATGTGAGCTGTTCCTCTTGAGGGTTAAGTATTTATGTTGGCTGCTTCTTGTTTCTCTTCTTTGAGGAAATATGTGATCCTTTGAAATAGATCATGGCTGCCAAATTTTAATCCAAAGGACTCAGCTGAGTTGCCTAAACATTGGCATTTAGTTTTATCTGCAATGCCAGAGGGCATCCCTGACATCTGAACAGGGCTGACAGATTACTGGAGAAAGAAGGGAAATAGATGTACTGCTGGTTTAGCAGCTGAAGGCCAGCCAGAATACCCTAGAACATCTCAAATGGCATTAGCAGTCTGTGCTTAGGACGTGAATCATGCCTTAATTTCCTCTGTGGTTTCCTTCAACTGTCCAGGTATGCTACTAAGGGAAAAGAGATTGGAATCAGCTTTGCTAATTACTTTTGCTGTAACAGGAGCTTAATGGAGACATGACACTTCCCATTTATTGTCACAATAGTTTCAGTTTCTTGTTTTCCTCTCTTGTCTTGTATTTACATGTAGCTCTAAGGATCTCCATATGCAGGGACCTGTTTTATGGAAAGGCACTGGGACTGGTCTTGGCAACAATACAGATATTCCAAAGCCAGGACATGCTCAACATGTACATCACTGCATGTGTATTTGTCTCCAGAAGTAGAGACCCCCTACTCCTGCTTGTTTATTCCTTTTCTACTTACATAGCCCAGCAAACAGAACTTGGTCATTATCTCAGTAGCCAGGGCCTGGCATTTTATAAAGACCTGGTGCTTACTTGACTGACATTTTTAAATTCGCTTCTAAATCCAGGCCTCCCCACTCAGTCAACCACCCACAGAATGACATTTCAGAAATAAAAGTGTAACATCTCTGCAGATATGTCCCTGGTTACTGAAGCATCTCTCAGTCTCCAAGATAATTACAGCCTTACCTGTGAGCTATGGTTCTCTATGTGAAGCAGGACCTTGTCTCTCAAAATACCAAAGAGGCTTTGGAACCTCAAAAAAGCAGATAAATTTCAGTCAGTGACTTTAAGACCAATTTTCTGCCTGAGTTAGGAGTCAATGTAGATACATGATGGAGTTCAAAGCAGTAAGGGATAAGCCTTACTGGCCCTCAAGAGAAATTTTCATACTTGCTTATACCAAAGTTCTGCATACAGTGCTTCCATCACATTCAGCTATACCTCTGCATGAGGCAGGTATTGAACAGGAATTGATCCAGTTAAATATTGCAACCAAAATAAAAAATGACCAACCAGTAGAAAAAAGCTCAAAGTGAAGAGAAAAATGCTGTGTAGCTAATTATTTCAAAGGAATTTTGAAATTCCAAAAGAATTAAATTTTCCTTAGGAAAGATACTTATTCTTTCCATAATGGGCAGAATTATTATTTAATTTCAGCCAGTATTTGTCCTATCAGTACTACTACTATTGCTATATACTACCACAAGTACTGCAATAGCATACTAACTAGAAATATACCTGGTTTAACTCACTTGATTTTGGGTACCTGTGTTTTTTTCTTAAACCCAGAAGGGCACAGTCAGGCCTACTGTCTTAGAAAATCCTCTTAAGATTTATCAGTGAAACGTAGCCCTGTGTCCTTCACTGGAAAGCTGATTGTTTTGTTCAAACCTCAGTCTATTGCTTTCCCCTTCCAGATTTCCACTGAAGAGCAGTGATGTTTTATTCTGAGTTCTTTAAATTCAGCAGACAAGCTTCTCACATCTGGTCAATTACCTGTGTCCTACTTGCCCTTTCTGTCTAATCCCTCTCTTATATATAAGTCCTTTATGATGTGACAGTTGAACATTAAAAACAATGTGAGGTTAGATCAGAGGCAAGCTGAAAGTAACCCCTGTCTGAATGACAGATGCCTGTGCTGTACTTACATTTTGCTTCTCCAGCACAAATGCCCATGAAGATAATCTTTCATATATGACTTTACAGAAATTTGAGTTAGAACGAAATTTGTTAAGAGACCTTTTAAAAATTAAAAACATTGAAAAAAATGAATTCTGCATAAATAAGTTTGGTATTTATTGGCACTGTTTGTTTAAAGCTATAAGATCTTGTAAAATTCTTGTTAGAAATGACTGAACAAACTCTGGATCTGATGCTTGGGCAGTGAAGTGAAAATAAAACACCTTAAATGCCTCGTGCTGATGGATGACACCTTTGTGTTCTGTTTATGAGTGACTTTAGTGCCACAATTTTGTGACATTTCAACATGGGACATTTTTTAACCCCATCTGGAGATAAGTTAATTTCTCTTTTTTCCATTGGTCTTTGCTTTCTCCTGTACCTCAGCCATTAATACTCATAGTAAAAGCAACAAAGACTGTATTCTAATATTTTAGTTATGAGCAATATGTGCTTGGACTGGGCATACCAAAAGTGGCCAAGAACATGTGTCCATGGAATAAATATTTCTGAATATCTAGAAGTTTTTCTGGGGGCCATGGGATAGACTAAGCCAATGTCCTGGTTCTGGCCAGGACAGGGTTAATTTTTGCAGTAGTGGGAGGTGCATGGTCAAGGCCCAGAGGTCATTCTACACCACCTCACTCATTGCCTGTGTCAGGGGGAAGGGAGTCTCTTCTGAGCAGAGATTCTGTTTCATACATCCCATAAATATTTCTCATATTTATATATAATTACATTGCATTTACTCAGGAAATGTGCTCCTGTGCCTAAGTCACAGATCTCCAGAGATTTGTCTTATTCTTCTCTTTACTCTTTAGTTAATCATAAATGATTTAAATAACATTTTTCCAAATTGTGGTCTGAGTATGACTAGTGGATTGCAAAGCTGTGAAAATTGTGGAAATTTCTGGGTTTATTAAACTGTGTTTTCAATAACAGTTAGAATTTGAATCATAAAGGGTGTGTGATTATCTACAAAAAAATGAAGAGAGCTAACAATGGCCCACTCCTCATTTCCACATTGTAGCGTGGTATAGTCTGTCATTAGTGCAGACAGGGTGAATGAAGACTGCAGGTACTGATTCCCAGTCCCAACTAATTTTCATTCTGGATATTCCAGTTTGCTTGGCTTGCTTGTTCTTTCAAAAGCAGCAGTTTTTCAGACACACTGCATAATATTCAAGACTAATCTAGCATAGCAGCAACTGAAGATGTTAAAAATATATTTTAATTTTTTGCCAACACTAAGTATAAACCTTATGATCAATGAAGAAAGGATATTTGTATCTGTGTTTTCAGAGCTCTCAGAGAACAGAGGAAATCTATACATTCAATCTACAGTCCCCAGCCCACTGCCATTTCCATGCCCTTAACATGATATTTATTCATTGCAAATTAAAGTCTTATCATTTCTGCCTTCAATTCCTCTGTAATAGTGGAAGCAGTAATCTAAACAGGCTGCTAGATTCCAATGACATATTCATTAAGACTGAATTATTAGTTTAGCATATCCTGAAAATAGGGACTGCTTAGTACATTTATGCGGATGTCACTTTGCTGTGGGCACAAACCAGGAAAGGGATGACTACAAAACAAACTGCTACAGTTCTATGCATAGCAGTTGTTTTGGTAACCATACTCTTCTTTCCTCCTCCAAATAGTATTCCTCTGACAGGGTTTGCCTGGCACAGCAAAGGCATAAGTTGATATTTGGAAATCAAAATAAGAGAAAGAAGGGGATTCAAAACTGTTGGGTGAAATGTGCTCTGAACCTAAGATACATCAGAGAATAAAACCCACTTTCTGCAATATAACTGCTGTTTTAAAATGGTAAAAAACCACATAAGTTCACATCACACCATATGGTGTTGAGTTAAATCTGTTTCATAGTTTTGAATCAAGAACATATGCACCCTATGAAGTGGCAGTTGTTAGAGAAAATATGACTGTTTTGTTAGTAAATAACATTCTAAAGCTACAAACAGTCCCTATTTTTTTTTTTTTTTCTTCTGCAGCAGATTATTATGCAGCACAGCTACTACCATGAATGAGCATTTAAAGTCTATTGACTCCTAATCACTTTAGAGGGTGAAGGAGCTGGCTCGGTGTGCATGAGAGTCTGCACAAACTTGCTTGTCAGAGATCACATAAATACATTTGTTATAGTGCAGGTGGCATTTTAATGTTTCCGTTCCACCTTTTTGAATGAGGAGTGATCAGGCTGTCAATCAGAGTGGAGCAAGAGAAACAGCCCCTTTTTTGTCAGATGCATTTTCCCATTTCATCCGATATATCTCACATGCGTAAATCAAGGCATGATTTGTTCTATGTGCAGGCTAAACCAGGATACTCAGCCTTTCATGTTTACTTCTTCCACTGGGGCAAGGCTGTAGCTGTTTAAGCACGGTGCTGTGAACCTGGTGGACAGCTGTTGGTGCTCTGTACTGGGTGCTGGTGAACAAGTGTGCCCCGGGAACCTGGCAAACTGGTGGCTTTGTCAATACTTGGTGGAGGAGTGGGACAGAGAGCTGTAGAGGAAGAGACATAGAAAGAGATTTCTGAGGATATAGCAAGGATTCAGACAAGGATTCAGTCTCTCCCTTCTTGTTAACTGGCTTTTACTGTGTCTAGTCCCATTCTGAGTTTGGGAACAGTAAGAGAATATTTTGAGTCCCTGCCAGGATTCACATAAGGAACTGTCCACACTCAAATACTTCACTGGCTTCAGTGCTACTGCTATCTAAAATAGCAACTGTAGCAGTTATAAGCAACTGCAGTTTCTGAAAAGCAGCCTGTCTGTGTGCTGTCAGGGATGTGATAAAGATTTAGAGAGAAAATCAGTGAGGGGAGCCCAAATAGCACCCAGCCCAGCTGCTGCCAGGCTCAGCCCAGGGGCCATCAGCCCACCTTAGGACCACTTGCACAAACCCAGAGGAGCACAGAGACACAATGGCATGCAGGATTGGACCTGAACTGAGGATTCCTTAGGAACCTGCACCTGTCTGGGCCTCTCCCAGGGCTGCCCCAGCAAAGCTCAGTCCCAGTGCCCAGGTGTGAAGTCTATTACCATGGGAGCAGCACCCTGAATCACCTTTTGGACTAAAAAGGCTACTGCCTAGGGGCAAGATGCCTCATGTGATGTAGAGGAAAGGCAATTTGGCATCTCACAAGATTTGGGGGGAGGAATCAAAGGTAGAAAAAGGAAAATGTTTAGATGATTTGAGGAGGAACAAGAATGGGAAATTTGAGGGGTTTGCAACACAAAAGGGCTTGTTGTATGTAGACTGTGGCCTGGCCAGCCTGTATGTCTGGCCATGCCCCATGCCTGGTCAGCAGTCTGTCCTGTCTTCTCATTAAATTAATTTCTAATTGTTTCCTGGGTCAGTGACTCTTTGTTCTGTGTATTTACATGTGTGCATGAAGGTGTGAGTGCAGTGACTGGAGCCAGACCATGGGCTGGAGCAGCTGGGTGTCCGTGGTGCTGTGGCTGTGGTGAGTGTTGGTGTGTCATCAACACTGAACACCAAACTGGTGAGCAGGTGAAGAGCAAGGGGGTCTCTAAGGGCCATCTGTGAGTGCAAGAGTGCCTGAGTATCTCTAAAAGCTGAGGCTCAGGGCTCAGCAGGATTGCTGTTGGGACCTGGGAAGTGCCAGCTCTCTGTGTGTGTTTATATGTGTGCATGACGATTTGCACTAGGAACTGGAGTGAGATCACAGCTTTGGGGTTTCATATGTCCAGGCTCCATAAGGAACCTGAGGAGGTTGAGATCAAGGGAGAGCTAATTGGAAGACTGTCTAAGACCAGCCACTGACACACAGAAACACACAGGTATATTTATTTATTTATGTATGTACTTATTTATGTGTATATAATTGGGCATGTAGATCTGTGTGTGTATTTGGTGTGCACATGTCCCTGCTGGGAATACATCTTAAGCCTCACTTGACTGAGACATGAGCCATGGGACATGGAGCAACCTTACCTCTATCAGGGTTCTGGATCCAACATGATATATTTTACTCTAACATATTCATTCTGTATTATGTTTATTCAACCGTTTATTTTGTTTCGTCACTTATCATTCATGTTAAAAGCCCAATATCAAGGACAGCTTTCAAGAGCAGCAAATATCTTACAGTAGTGCTCAACCTGTATTTTAGTAACACATCTCTTTCTGAACCCATGCCATTAGAAGGAATTATTTAAAGCTTATGCTGGAGGACATGGATGCTAGGATAGACCCATGTGGTACCAAGACAATTAAACTTTTTCTTATCTTATGGGCCACTGATCAGGAACAGAGTGCATGGAAATAAGCTCATGACAGCTGTGAGTCTCCACCACTTTTGCTCAGCTCTCCATGGGGAGGAAGAATGACTGCTTTTTCTCAATTAATCCTGACAACAGAAAGATTGGACATGTGACAGCTGCCTTGACAAATATCTTGATCATAGTGCTTAATCTTTCCTTGACAGTCTTCACAACCAATTAAACATAACTCCTATCTTTAAGCTTGACAAGGTCCTGGAGAGCTCAAACTAATTGGTAATGCTGAAGTCTAAAACCTTTGAAAAAGTGTTTACAGGTTATAGTGGCATATATCTAAGTACAAAATTCTTTAACACCTCTAAGACACTGTAAGTGTTATTCTGTTCTCTGCTGAGGGCTGTTGCTTTACTGCTGCTTTTGCTGACCTTCCTTTCTCTCACTTTTGCAGTGTTTGCTCAGGTCTTGTTTTTATAATTCCCCTCCTGTACTGTTGCATGACTGTGTTTGAATTTACAAGATGATATTTGGTGAGTAGCTGATCTCTAACTGGGGTGCTCATGCTAGTCAGCATTTTAGCTTTTAGATGAATAAAGCATGAATTTGCCTTCAAGGTTCTGTGAAACTGTGACTGCAATATTTAAGAAAACATCTTTGGCTTCTTTCACGTCCTTTCCCGCTTTTGCCCAAAAGAGGGCACTCTATACCTGACTTTCTTTCAATTCTTTTTATTCGTTTCTTTTTTTTTTTTTCCTTAGCTTTAATCATTAATTGCACCAAAGACTGTGTCACTTTTTATTTACAGTTAAAAATATGTGGATCTTCCTTGTTCATCTCTAATGAGAATCATTCACCTAGTAGGGAAAAGAACAACATTCACTGTAATGCAGTAAATAATGAAGTACTTATTCCTTTTCAGTTGTTCCCCACAAGTGAAAAACAGGAGTTTGCTCATGATCTGACCTATAGTGCTAACCAGGAGGCAGTTTCATTGGGGAAGCAGAATTTGGGCTTTCCCATGGTGGAAACATAAAATAATCCAGTCTTACACTTTTGTGTGGTACCATGTTGGGCTTCCCTCTCTGGATCTTAGTGCTTCTTGGGACAAATGTATCATAGAATCATAGAATCATAGAGTTACAAACTGGAAAATACCTCAAGGGTCCTCTAGTCCAACATTTCTCAGCAAAAGAATGGTCTAGAAAGACACCCTATCTAGGTGAATTTTAAAAGAATACAGCACTGGAGCATCCTCCACTTCCTTGGGGAGATTATTCCAATGGGTGATTGTTTTCATTGGGAAAATTTTTCCTCTTTCGTCCAGTAAAAATCACCCCAGGAGTGACTGGTACCCATTGCCCTTTGCCTTTTCCCTGGGACTCTGTGTAGAAGAGGAAGTTTCCACCTTTGTATCCACCCTGTGAGTATGAGAGCATGGTGACAAGGTTTCCCCTAAGCCTTCTTTTCTCAGGGCTGAGCAAACCCAAGTGTCTCAGCCTCTGCTCATACAGCAGGCATGCCTGTCCTTGGGTTGTCTTTGTGGCCTTTCTCTGGACTCTGTCTGCTGTATCCACATCTTTTTGTACAGCAGGGACCAAACTGAACATGTTATTAGGTCCTTGATCTGATCATTAGGGTGGGATAAGGATTTCTTTGCCTCTGCTGGTGGTGCCATTTGATATTAGGATTTTACCTCTGTCTATCCCTAAACCTCTTTCTGTCTTTCTAACACATCATCTGTATCTGCCACATTATCTGTATCTTTATCCATATTCATATCAATATATTTTTTCTTTGATTCAGTTTGAAGACTTGCAGATTAAACTCCTAGAAAGTCAATTAAGGGAAAAAAAAAGGAGGGCAACTATTTTTATACACAAAAAAAGGAAAGTTCTTTTTACTTATTGCTTAAAAAATATCAGATCAAAAGTTTAATTCCACATATTTTATCTGCTGACTTTGCTGCTACTGAACACCAATGCTGTCTTAATAGCTGCTATTGCTCAGTTCTCAGGGTCAGGTTTAACCCACCTCTACATCTCTTCAAGCCTTCTTGATTTCCATTTAATTGTATCTATTTTAAATCAGCTCTGAACAGGTCTGCTGGTTTTCTGTTTGATATTCTGGTAGTCAAATATCTCTTATCTCTCATTAGTCAAATGCAGGTGAAGCAAACCCACTTCATGTCTTCATGAAAAAAACCCAACTTTTGACTTCAGAAATAATATTTGTCATTAAGACACCCACACACATTTATATATGGAGTTATATATACTTTTAAAGAATATTTCAAGAGCTGTAAAACGTATTTTTAGAACTGCAGGCTCCTATCTCTGGCTGCTCAGCTACCTTTAAAATTGACTGCTGATGCATCAGTTAAAGAATCTTTACTTGGGTCTCAAGTAAAGAAGCACTCAAGGCTTGGCAATCTCTTCAAGGAGTTTTTGTTTGTGGCAAAATGATTTTACTTCCTCAGCCTGACATGATTTCAGCTAAATGGAATCATATGCAAATTCATCATACAAGGTTACCATGCACTATATATGTGGAGATTCTGCCCTTCTCTGTGATCATACATGTCTCCAGATTCCCCCACGGAACATCAACGTTGGGAAGGAGTTAATTTTTTAACTAAACTTTCTATCCCAAAGTTATACATCCTGAGGATGATTGGGATGGGAACAGGCTCCCCAGCAAAGGGTCACAGCACCAACCTTGACAGACTTCAAGAAGTGTTTAGACAAGAAGTTGTTGGACAATGCTCTTGGGCACATGGAGTGACTCTTGGGAATGATCTTGTGCATGGCTGGGGTTTGGACTTGATGGTCCTGATGGGTCCTTTTCAACTCAGTTTATTCTGTGATTCTGTGATCATATCTACCTGAATAGTTCTGAAACAAAGTGCCTTATACTAGGAAGAGTTTAGACACCAATTGAGGTATTTTATGTGCATGTGCATACACACACACACAGATATAGGCAGAGATATACATAAATATGTGTATATTTGCACATATATACACATCTCCCTAGAAAGAAAAATAATCCTAGAAATTGTTCAAGTTTAATGTTTTTTTTCAAGTAAGATATTTTCTATGAGAAGTAAGTGCTGATTAGATAAGAAAATAATTGTTTGAAATGGAAGAAAAGAAACACAAAATCTGCTTCATGGTGCAGCATAGGACTTTGAAATTCTTTATGATGACCAAGCTTTACAAAGCATGGAGAAAATGAGTTAGTGATCAAACGAGGTAAAATTTTTGAGAAAGTGTGAATCTGTTATATTCAAATATAGGATATTTAAAATATAAACGGAAGTATATTCTTAACATAGTTAAGGATAAGGAAAGATATATTAGTGAAAGTGACATCAGTTCAAGTAAACACTGTCATTTACTTCTGAAAAATACACTGGTTTATATCCATTTAAATATATATATATATGGGCTGTCATGTTGATGTAGGAAAGAGGCAGAACCAAACAGATAAAGGAATCATCTTGACGCAGCTGTGTGTAACATTCAGGAGTCCTGGAGTTACAGTATTTAATAAAAACATAAAAAGAAATCAGCTCAAATCTTCTCTACAGAAGTTTTCAGAAGTTACAAAAGGCATTGTATCAGGCTTTTGGCAATAACACTAAATATGTTCACCTTGAAGAATGATTCAAACCATAAGAATGAGGCCTCAATAGGGCACGCATTGCTCAAAATTAGTCACATGATAAGTGTGACTGGTTTTCTGAAATGGAACCCTGTAGGAAAATCAGCTAAAATTACAGCCTGTTAGTAATATTAACCCTGTGGGATATATTATTGGGAAAAGTGGTTTTAATAAATAATATGTTTTTTTTCAAGGGACACAACACTGAAGATAAATGTTCTGAAACAGGGTATTGTGCATGTGAAAATATGGGAAACTGGGATACTGCTAGAATAATGCAAAAAATTTCATTAACGTTTGATCCAGCTGTCTTTTCCTGCTCTTAATGCTGCTTATGATTTAATACCATCTTACTACTGCTGCTATTAGGAAAAGTTGCCTTACTCTGGATATGCCATTTCATGCAGTGTTCAAACATAGTCCTCTCACAAGTTTTCAGTTAAAATATAATAAACATAAATAGATGTGCCTCTATTTTGTTCAGTTTAATTATATATTGTGACTAAATGTGTAAGAAACAAGAAATCAGGAATACTGTATATTATTTTCACTGTGGGTGATCAAAACATTATTTAGTGGTTCTATAATTATGATGTATTAGGAAAATTCACATTCAAACATTCACCTGAATGGTTAGACTAGTTAGAGTACATTGAGCTATAATAAAAACCATAAAAAAGAACAGTTTAAAACATGCTAGCAGACTTTTCATTGATAATGTATTCAACTAAGTTTGTTGTTAAAAACCCACAGGTGTAAAGCACATTAAAGGGTAATTGCTCTGACAGTTCAAGGCAATTGTTAGATATTACATATTAGGGCATATTTGTACTATTTACTTTTAAGATATTTATGCACCTGAGAGACCACATCTAAACATCATAAAAGAGGAAATGGTAAAAAAGGAGCCATAAACCCAAATGACAAAGAGAACAAGAGTTATGAGCACAGTTGGCGAGAATTGTAGTAAGTGTATAAATGGACAATGAACTGCTGAATGTTCTCACAAACACATTTTCTACCATAGAAAGAAATCAAAATGCACTTACCCACAGACTGCTGAACACTACTGAGCTTTCCCTAATCTCCTGGAACATTAATCACTTGCAAACTTTAAATTGTTAATATGAATAGAAATGAAAGAAACAATCTCTTTCTCACAACACAATTTATTTACTGTTCTCAGAAATTATTCATTAGTCTGCAATTGTTTATCTAGTTCTTAAGAAATCTTCACTCAACCTTAATGACATCTCCAATTTGAGTCAAATCAGAAATTGCGAAACATAACTGGACTGTGAAGCTAGCAAGATACTACTGTACACTTACAGGGGAAAAAATCCCCATGCTTGTACCCTCAAAAAGAGAAGAAGTAGAGACTTCAGAAACCCTATTAGGGACTAGATTGTGGTTATTGATTTTACATAGAAAGCAATCAAATTCACTGGTAAATCCCCTTCAGAGATAATTCTGTTTGAAGAGCAGACAAGTCTAATTGTTAAAACACATTTCTCTTGTCTACCTTTAGCATGTAGCACAACCACATCAGCTGCTTAATTCACGGAGGCTGGCTTACAGGAACGTCCAAGAAATTCTGAGACTTCAGTTTTGGTGTGAATCACAAACTGCTCAGAGGTTCAGAGAAAAACACAATCAGTACCATGATCATTCAAAAACTCACTGAAAGATTTCAGTCTGCTAGATTGGGATTTACACATTTAAAACACACAGAAGTTCCCAGAGAAACCTTTCTTCCCTTCAGACACAGAAAGCTTCTCTTGAAAACCTTGCAGTTGGCAATCATGGATAGACAATGCACATGCAGAAGTGCCCATGCCTGAGGGCATACCTGATGTACAGGCTTCTTTTTCAACTGAATCTCAGAAGGTGGAGTGGTGTAAGTGGACATTTTTCCTTCTGAGGACAGGTGAACGGGAATACAATTGTGACAAAATACATGCATATGCCCTGAAGACTCAGGTGAAGAGCAGTGGGAGTAAAACCAGCTCTCCATTTAGCAGCTTGGATTGGGCTTTCTTTGCATAGCTGAAAGTGAGAGAAGAAAAAGTTAAAGAAGATTGTCGCTCATAGGAAGGATACCCAAGTGTGGCCCCACAGAACAGACTGTCCTTGCCTATTTCTCACAGCTAGTATCACATTAAAAGACTACACACTCCAGGCAGCAAGACTGAAAATCCCAGTTCTCATAACTTCGTTATGAGACCCACTCTTACTCCTGGCCAGGTACCCCCAGCCATGACTTACCTCATTGGGAATGCATGTCTTCTGTAGATCTCTTAATGTGTCACCTCTCATACTTCTGTAGCTGAGAATATCTAAGCCCCATGTCTTAAACCTGGCTGGCTGAAAACCAGTTTCTGTAGCCTGTCACTTTCTCACAATTCACAACAATATATGCAGTTCTGAAGCTTCAAGAGTACACTGGACAAATTGCAAATGTAATTTAAGTCTCAACATTTTCTGCTAGCCCTGCTCTCTAATGATGCCAGTTAGTTTTCTGTTCAGTGCCCTTTAGTATAGCCATGCTATCGTGCTTCATTGTACAAAGCACTGAAATGAAAAAATCCCTCTTGTAATATCAGCAACAGAGACATGACCAATATAGAAGGAAATGAAGTATTGTTTCTGGAGCACAGCAATTTTTGAAAACTGTTCTTGGCCTGCTGATTACCAATTGCTTGCTGACTTCAGAAGTGCTGCAGCAAACTTGTATATCATATTGGGAAGCTTTTATCTTCTTTAAAAAAATATCTTCTTGATTTTACTTTGGCATTTATTATGAATCAGAATTTCATTGATCTGCTCATGGCTTGCATCAGTTTATTCACTGGCTCATTACACCACTGCTTTTGGAGATGCAACTTCATCTTTGTCAGAGGAAAAGGGGACTTGTTTGAATTGATCCAAAGGGTAGGAAAAAGCAAGACAGGAAAATAAGATTTCTTTTGTTTTATTGGAAAAGTGTAATGTTCCCTTACTGATAATAAAAATTTAATGAAAAGCAATTAGCAAAAGAAATAATTTTCAATAAAGGCAGTAATGTTCTATTAAGTCATACTTGAACCGTGTTTTATATTCAGTATTAAATGCTGTCACAAAGAAATTACAGAAGTTCTGCCAGGCATAATGTGATTTATTCACCATGGACATGCAACACTGACTGGTAGTATCTTTTCTGTGACAAGACTAAAATTAAACTTAGGACTTTCAGCAGATAAAAATACCAAAGAACTATCAGCCATGAAGATCTCTGTTGGATCTTAACTCTGATGGTGATTAATATCCTGTGATGGAAGTCATGCTTTATTTCAAGGTTTCATTTGTAAGTGCTATACAAATTAATAATTAATAGACCTTTCAATTAGTGGTTTATCAGTTCCTAATGCCTTCTGGGCTGATAGACTGTCTATAATCATGTTTTATAGACCTCTATTGATGTGCAGTCACTATCCACGAAATATTACTGTCTGAAATAAGAAAATAATACCTATTAATCACATATTACTGTTTGAGAATACATCCAATACAAAGACATTTGGGGTGATGAGATAGCTCCTGCTGCACTGTGCTCTCCTTCAGCGGAATGCCTTTGCCAAAGCTGGCAGCACTGTTTCCCTAAATCTCCTGTTTCAGGCACCCTCAATGCAGTGGTAATCCCTTCTCATTTCAGAAAGTTCATGAAGGGATGAAGTAACAAATTGGTATCTATCTGATCAAAGGGGCTTATGTGTGTAATTATGATATCAACTCTCTTAGCAACCAAAAATCAGCCCCAGACTTCTATATGCTTTATCACTCCTCTTTGCAATAAAAACTTAGGGGAGTACTGAGATACTAAATGTCTTTAATTTGGTTTACCCACCACCAAGAGTTTTTTTAATTGAGCTCTATGATCAGAGGAATGAAGGAAAATTGCCTTCTCTGTTGCTGATTTCCATGGTTTTAGTAGTGCAAGTTTGGAGGGAAGATTTTACTTATAAATAGCTGATGTCATCTAGGCTTGTCCACTGAAGTTTTTATACATGAACGGATTAAATAAAATATAACCAACTATCCTTCTGTGTTTCCAGAGTGATTTTAGGTTATGGAGCAGTAAATCACCTAGTGTTTATGTGATTTTATGTATCTTTATTTTCTCAGAAATTCTGAGCATAGTCTTATCCCACTTCCAAATTT
This sequence comes from Argya squamiceps, assembly GCA_037834095.1. NCBI lineage: Eukaryota > Metazoa > Chordata > Aves > Passeriformes > Leiothrichidae > Argya > Argya squamiceps. The sequence goes on from JBBMKD010000001.1 coordinate 102,956,528, forward strand.
TTAATTCCTCTCCTGTTTGGGAAATATTGCAAGTGTTATTTGGACTTGCTAATTCTATGTTTAATGTCTTGGAGCAGGAAAGAAGAATGTTAAATGTTAGCTGGCATGAAAGATAACAGTTATTTATCTTTTGTTACATTGTAAAGATAGGTTAGGAAAATAGGTACTGGTTGTAAAGGTCAGAGAGCGGGGAAAGAAGTGCCCCGGCTGGCAGAAGCGCAGTGCTGGGAAGGCACGAGCATGTCACTGAGTGACATTTTGGCAGTGGAAGGGATGTTGGTGATGAAGATGCTCCTTCCTGAGAGGAACCCGAGGTGTTGGCTGTGTCAGCCCGTGTGACAGTCCCCGTGTGCTGCTGCTCAGCCAGAGGGAGCCAGTGACCGCCGATGGGAGACTCGAGTGCAGCTGCAGGGGCAGAATTCTCCATGCCTTTCAAGATGATACAGCAGGCATCTGCTCCTGGTATCTGAGGGAGTGTTAATTACTGTCCTGTGTCTTCACTTAAAGCTCAGGCTCTGGGAAAAGGAGTAAGGAGTTCCTGTCTGTGGTGTGAGAAGGAGGCAATAGATTCTGATGGAAGTTTGGTGAATGCTGCAGGCCTTGACAGACTTAATCCTTCGATTCTGCTTTTCACCAATAGCAGGTGCTTCCATCACTTGGCTCCTCTACTGATTAGAAAAACTGGAGCCAAAATTCCCAGGAAAACTCACATTTTCTTAGGTCTTCTTGGATATATTGTCTCATTTTAAAATGTCCTGGTGGGTGAGGGAATGCCTTATCTAATGGAGTGGGACTGTCAGTAAATAAAAATCTAAATTAAATGAGGATCCATGACGGGAAAGGTGAAATGAGAGCTTCTCTAATTGTAAAATAATTTCATTTTGCCACACTAATTATTGAAGTATGATCTTCATGTAATTATACATGACTGGAAACAGCTCCAGCTTATGCTCACTATGTTTGCCCAATTAAATTTTACAGCATTGTGTTTGGATACAGCCAGTTACACCCATTAATAAAACTGCAGGTGACAATAGACACAAAGGACTTCTGAAAGGAAGGTTAGCATTTACTCTTTCTTTTCCTCTTTCTTTTGGTGCTGTGTCCTACACATCTGTGCAGAGGAAGGACTGTACAAAACTATTCTGTATAAGATTTGCATCCCCATGTACCCACAGCCGTTGTGTGTGTTGTCCACTGGGAAGGCCTTGCTGCCAGACAATTTTGCTTAAGTTTGTAACAGAAAAGAGAAGAGGACAGAGACTTTAGGAAAAAGAAAGACTCCAACAAAAAACGAATAGCCCATAAGACAAACAGAACAAAATAATAAGCAGAATGACTTGAGAAAATCTCCTCAGATTGAATGATTCTTAAATCCTTTTCTCTCCTTTCTCTGTGCCTCCATCACTTTTCCACTGATTTGAAAGGTCTGGAATAAGTCCTTTCTACTTCTGAAAATTTTTCATATTAACTTGATGCTAACCTGTTTTTACATTATCCTAGTTTTCTTCAATATTTATCCATTCTCCAAGGTCATTTATGTCAGTTTCTGTCTTATATCCCAGTCGTCTTGGATAGTTTTAATGCAATTTTTTGGGTGTGTTTTATCTTTCTGCCCCCTCTGTCACTGGACTCATCCCATAGTCTCAAAAGTGTCACTGGCTTCCTCACAAGTCTTTTGGTAGATATACATGCACACAGAGACACACACACAGAGGTTGCAAAAAAGAAAAAAGGAAAGTCTGTTACTCTTTTAGCCTTGTTCTTTCCTTCTCTTTTCAGAGTTATGAATTCCTTTTTTTTCCCCCCACCTTTTTCTTTTAGAATAGTTCTTTTTGATATTTGGCAAGAAAGTTACTTTCTTGACCTTCATTCTTTATCATTGAGGTTGACTACATAGCATACATGGCCCTCAAAAATACAGTGTTAAATATTAAAGTGATTAAAATTACTTTCCAAAGGGAAAGTCTGCATTGCACATTTCTTTAGCCCTCAGACCAAAGACCCAGTGCATGCCTGATATTCACTTAATTAGCTACAAACTCGATGAAAGAAATTAATAGATTCTGATTCTGTGAATTCTTTGACTGGATTTTTTTATTATTATTATTATTATTTCCTATGATGTGAAATCCTCATATTAAGGGCCAATTTTCACAGGTTTCAATCACCAACATGTATTTTACACAGTTTGCCATCAGTTTGACATTACTTGAGGAACCTGTAACTATGGGAAATTTTGTCTTGGAGAAGGAGCTGGAGGTGATTGAGTCAAGTTAATAAGAGGTTTAATAAAAGCAATCTGTTCCATATTATCTTGTCCTTTCAGTAAGGTCTGTGCCTACTGTACTGATCTGGCACCTCTTCAACCACACAGCATTTTAGGTGGTGATTAGAGGCCAAGGCTGTGTCAGAGTCTGTAATCATGATCCTTCAATATTACAACAAAAAGCTTAAGGCTAGAAGACATAACTTGAGAGGGACAGAGTAAAAGGGTTCTCCAGCTGCTAACCCCAATGAATAAACTTGATATTCTAGAAATTGTTCTATTTCAGGCCCAGCCTATTAAAAGCTCTCTCTCATTCACTGAACTCTCTGTGCTGGAGATGTGGGACACAGAGGTGCTCAGCACTTCTAATCATGTGCGCCTTTCCATCCACATAGGTGATATGTGCTCTCTAATTCTGCCTACCAGTGAGATGGTGTGCACAGAGATACCTGTGCTAGCAAGAACTGTAGGAATTCAGCTATGATTGGGAGAGCTGGAGAGGTGTGGGAGTCACCCACCCCAGGTGACTGGACATCAGCCAGCACTGCTCCCAAAAAAGCCTCACTGTGTTCACTGGGAGATGTGCTCCAAGGAAGGAGCTCTGCTTCAAGCACAACACCCTGCAAGAGCATCTTTTGCCTTGGCAGGCAAGTGCAGCCAGTGCTGTGCTGCACTGCCTGATCTCTGACCTGCATTCCTGTAGGACCTTCCACTTGGCCCTGTTGAACTTGGGTAGGTTTGCACAGAGCCACCTCTCCAGGCTGTCAAGGTCCCTCTGACTGGAGGGCATCCCTGTCCTCCAGCATGTCAACCAAACCACAGAGCTTGGTGTCATAAGCAAACCTGCTGAGGGTGCTTTTGGTCCCACTTTCCATGTCACTGACAAAAATGTTAAAAATTGCTGGTCCTAACACTGACCTCTGGGGAACACCACTTGTCATTGGTTTCTATTTGCAAATCAAACTGCTGTCACAACTCTTTGAGTGTGACCATCCATCCATTCTTCATCCACTGAGTGCTCCACCCAGGGCTCCATCAGAGGGGTGGCTCTTCAGTTTAGAGATGAGGATGATGTGTGGGACAGTGTCAAATGCTTTGCACAAGTCCAGGTAGATGATGTCAGTTGCTCTTCCCTCATCCACCACTGCTGTAACCCAGTCATACAGGGTCACCAACTTTCTCAGGCAAGATCAGCCCTTAGTGAAGCCATGTTTGCTGTCATCAATCACCTCTTTGTTTTCCGTGTGCCTCAGCATAGCTTCCAGGAGAATCTGCTCCATGACCTTGCCAGGCCTTGAGGTGAGTTATGATTTCATACTTGACATGAAAACAAGGAAGCATGGTTTAATTCCTACTTATGTCCCTGAGTAATAAAATAAATCCATCAATGCTGTAGGTGATAAGAATTAAAAAAAAAAAAAACCAACCCACAAAAACTTTTGCCTGCCAATGTGCTCACAAGCGCAGAACTTTCCTGACAGCATTTAAAATAGATCCAGAATGTAAACTTAATGGTGTGCTTGCAGAGTATCAAGTGTATGTATAAATAAATACATATTGCTATAAGAATTCATATCAGCCTTGGTTTTTTAGAACTTGGTGTGTATATTATCTATAAATAGGAAAAAAAGTTATTAAGCAAGAAAGGCCATGCTTAAAAAAGCCTGTGTTACTTTTATGATATCTATAGTCCCAAGACAGGCTTGCTCAAAATGCCCTTTAACTGCTCATTTATATGATGTCCGTGACAGTAAATGGAAAAGAGAAGGATCAGAGTCTTTCATCATGCCTGAGTAAAGCAGTATTCTACTGAGCTTGTTTTTTGCCATCTACAGCTGACAAAACACTGAGATTGCTTTGTAACATTTGACAGCAATACATTGAGAGCCTAAAAGATACCTTACACCAAGGAGTCCTCCTAGAAATGTGAGTTTGTATCCAAAAGTTAAGTGCGGAGCAAGAGTACTAGTTACATTTCTCTTCCAGAAAGACAGAAACAAGGGGCCAGCAAAATTGTAGGTGACTTCAAGTGCCAGATCTCTGTGGCTCTCACCTGGAGCGTGTGTGGAAGGAGTGGCAAGCACAGAAAGAGTCAGGGAAGAGCTCTGCTGTTAAGTAGAGAGCAGGACTGCATTTAGCAGTTACTGCTTTTGTTTTTTCCACTCTGTTTGCCAGATGTTTGCACAGTAAGTTTCCTAAACAAACCTTCACTTTTAGGACCAGGGATCAGTTTCCTCAAATAAAACAGACACTGAGAATCTTGAGGCCTACTAAGTCAAGAACCCAGTACTTAAAAAATGGACCAAAACCTTAGAGGTTGGGTTTCAAGTGTGGTGTCTGGATAAGTTGGGGAATATATTTGTACTACTGTGGTACAAAAGCAAAGGAAAAAATGTTAAAATTCTGACTATGCTGTTTCATACTGCTTTCAATTTCCTGAAAATGAAAGGAGTCCTCAATATATTTGACCACTTGAGTAAGCAGGTTCTCCCTTTTCTTTGCTTGTTGATGTGCCCTCCTTTGGACATAGCTGATTGTGGCTTTGGAGAGTATTTCACAGGTCCCAACTGACTCATTCACTGTTTGGCTGAGGCTGATCAGCCTTTTCTGCCATCGTTTTTTGTTTCTTTCTGTGCTAGTTCCATCTCTAAATGTTCAAAGAACATGGCCCATTACACTTGATTACTAAGAACATCTTGCAGTCTACTTTCAGAAGAAAGCAATGAAAATTTTACCTTACAAGGCAAGAGAAGGAAATAAAAGGCTGTTAACAATTAGAGAAAGAAAAAAGACAGGAAAAACTGACTCAGTAACATAAGTACTGCATAAAATAGCAAGAACACTGCAATGTCATTTGAAGTTATGATTTAGACAAATATGAAGCATTTGCATTTTCAACCTCAAACATGTAATTTCTTAATCACAGTTTTTATGTGATTACAGCTGCAAAACCCCAGGAGGCTCTTTTTTTAAAGTTTTAATTTTTATCTTCTTTTAATTTTTTTTCAGCTAACTACAAATGGATTTGGGGGAATTTTAAAGGTGAGAATTTGTATTTGGCTTTGATCACTATTTTTTTTTTATTTTGATGCTTTTCAGGGGTGTGTTAGATAAGAATGTAAAGTTTCCTGATGAAACATATTTTCAGTCAGTTTTTTTTTTACTTGGAAGAAATGAATCCAAAATTTTTTGTCAGTTTTATCAAGAGGAGAGTTGTTTTTGATTTCCTGTTCAGCAGTGGAATCTGCCTATGTAAATATTTTCATTTTCTCTGTATATTCCTAACAGTGCTTTCCATTGCTATTTTCTTTGCATCTCATTCCTCCTTGTAAAGCACTAGATTGGTACCAATATACCCTTTTTCCCAAGTCCAATGGTTAAGTCCTTCAGCAATTAAATAAGATTTCACTCATTTCAGTGTGCAGACTGTGCTGAGTGGAGGGCTGATAAAGGAAATAGCTGGAGCAGACATGGAGTATGTATGACTGACTGCTGGCTAGAAAACAAGAGGGACAGCATTTGAATTCTGCCCATCTCCCCAAACCCAGCCACATCTTGGTTGCAAAATCTGCATCTACATTATTATTTTAACTTGGATCTGGAGTGTGCTTTTGAAGCAAATCTGATAAAGTCTATTTAGTGTGTTTTTGTTCACACATTGAAGAGCAGGTTCAGAGAAATGGGTTCCTTTCATGCAAAACAGGCCAGATGGTGCAGTTGTGTGCTCCTTTTTCTAACACACATCCAGTCTGTGGGCATTGGTTACAGATATTCTGAAGCAGAAGTCCCAGAACAAGTGTAGTGTGAATGTTGGATCCTCAGTGTTGTGTCTCTTATTGTGGTTGTATCTTGCATCTTACAACTGCAGATTCAGCCAAATGTCAATACTCAGTGTTCAACAACGTGGTGGGAATCAGAAAGAGAAATCCTCAATCATATACATACACGTGTAAATATACACATACATATTCATATATAAAATAATTTTTTTATTACGATAGTAATATTTTAAATCTGGAATTTGGCTCATGGGTATAAATTGCCACAGAAGTGAAGCCAGATGAATGAGAGGGAGCCAAAAGAGTTCCACCTGAAAAACTGGTGCTGCAAAAACTGAGGAATATAATCCAAAAAAAGGATAATTTGAGTTTTTGCTAATTTATAGGCTGTGATTGTGAATGCTGTTCAAAGCTTGTACAAAATCACCACATTGTACAAGCACAATTTCACCTGAGAAAATTTTATGCTATATGACTGTTTTCTAACCTTCTACAGGTGAATTTTCTCTAGTATTACACTGTTAGAAACCTTGTTCCAAAGGTTAATTCTAGCTCCACAGAATTTCCCAGCTTTATATCTCATGTTAAAATGAATTATAATTCAATTTCCTTGATTTAAACAAATCCTTTCAGTTGCTCTTTATCTCCTTAAATAGATTCTTCCTGTAGAGAACACACATAGTATTGCAATTTCCAGGACAGTGCTGGGATACTTGTACCCAGAGTAAAGTTTGGACAGCTTCCCATGGTTTATCCATGAAAGCATTCAAGGTATTTTCTGGGCTATCCTGCCACAACCAAAGACAGAAGCTCCACCACTGGGGTTGCTGATAGGTGGAACTGGGAAAAAAAGTATGTCAGAATTTTATTCAGGGTGAAGCAAACATGCTAAAAGCTTGCACTAATAAACAGGAAACATATGTTTGCCTAAAGCAAACACAATTTTTGCTCATGCAAAAGTCATGAGTATGTGCAAGGAATCTCTGAGGTTTTTGAACAGTTTTTAATATGAGATGAAGGAGCTAGGTAATAGACTTTGGCAATGCTGAGAAGAGAAAATGAGAAGAGAGTCCATAATCTTTAGAACTATCACTCTTGAAGTATCTTAAAAGAGAAGAAATTGGAATTGGCTATAACCTGGTCTTGTGTGTTAGCATAGGTACAATTGCAAGCAATATTATTAGCATACAAATTGATATTGTAAAAAAGCAGGCTTTTGTTAGAAGGTAATGGCCACAACACTGCAAAAAAGGAGAAGCTTATGTTCTAATGTAGCAGAGGAAGCAAATAAGCAATTTGCACTGTAAAAACTTGCTGTTCCAGAAATGTGACTGGAAAAATGATCAATTTGTAAGCAATCTTTTTGCTGATTTGGGAAATTTTGTAGTACAATTCCTTTGTTCATCAGTCCAACACTGTTTTCTGTTAAGGCACTTGTTCCTCTTGAAGGGTCAGATTTTGACACACTGGCAGAAATGAGAGTATAAGAGGATCAGGATCTAAATGCTGCAATTAAGACTTTTTTGTTATTATTATTTTGAATGACAGAACATTAAGATATATATCCATGGCATAAGTAACATCTGCAGGTCCTCATTTCACTGATGCATAGCCAGAGACACACACCCTCACCCAACAACAACAACATGTAACATCACTCATCCAAAAGCCAGAACCTTATCAAAACAAAGTCCTAATTCAGCAGTTGAGAGCTCTGAGTGTATCTTTGAAGCACTGAGTTAATCTTTATTAACCCACTAGGGAAGGATCTGTAGGACTTTCCAAATGCTTCAACATTGGGCATGAGTCTAAATATCTTGCTCAACACAACCTAAATGAGTAGCTAGGCAGTGCCTCTTCATCAAAGCCATTTTGGTGTGAGATGGATGGTTCCAGAGTCAAGCAAAGCATGGCATTGTGCCTCTGCTGGAACTTAACAGTGCAAAGAGAGTGCTGCTTTGGAGTGTTTATGAAAAACAGTAGTGCAAGCTCTATTAGGCATCCAGTTAGAGGTAAAAACATAAACTCTGTGTGAAGATTATTTGGGTAATTAAATTACTAAGTAAGCATTATGTCAGGTGGGGGGAGGATATTGTTATTAATGATTATATTAAATTTTGACAGCAGAAGGCAGTCAGGTGTCTTTATTCCCCTCCAGATGATTATCTCTTGATAAATCAAATTCCCCTCAGCAGCTTTATTGCAATTTCAGAACAGGCATATTATTAACAATACTGTGTTGTTCTATATTGGAAAAGACAGACTTCAGCAGGCTGAACAGGACCACCAGCAGAGCTGCACAAATCCCATGGATCAGTGTTACCATTTGGAGTGTTAACCAGGATTTTCCCATTGTCTATTTGCCTCTGGAACGTGAACTTCCAGTGTTCATTTTCAATGTATATTCTGGTGGATAAATCTTCCAGAGAATTTAGTTAAGTTTAGGAAACAAAAATTACTATGAAGCTAAGAATAGTCACCTTCTTGTTGTCACCCATCCCTGGTGGCCCACACTGGTCTCTCTTTAAAAACAGTAGTAAATTGCTCTCCCCAGGACAAGCAGGACATCCACGAAACAAAGTGTGCAGCTGTGTAGGGTACAGATTCCAGGGGAAAGAGACTGCCCCATTACTTACATCTGA
>JBBMKD010000001.1:102965317-103024370 GCA_037834095.1 Argya squamiceps
CAAAAATTACTATGAAGCTAAGAATAGCCACCTTCTTGTTGTCACCCATCCCTGGTGGCCCACACTGGTCTCTTTAAAAACAGTAGTAAATTGCTCTCCCCAGGACAAGCAGGACATCCATGAAACAAAGTGTGCAGCTGTGTAGGGTACAGATTCCAGGGGAAAGAGACTGCCCCATTACTTACGTCTGAGGAGGCAGAACAGACTTTTCTAGCCTGACAAGCAGCACATATCCAGAGCCCTCTGCTCTTGTTGGACACCTGCCCTTGTAGCTGGGAAGATCCTGGTGAATGGAGAAATATTGTGGGGGACAAAGATGAGGAGATTTCTTGCAGGGCACAGGAATGTTCAGAGAAAGGCATCTGCTTTCCTCAGGGCTGATGTAACTTCAGAGAGGCAGCACAGCTTCTATGGCACAGCCATTTCTCACTCCCCATCCTGGCTGCAGGGAGCTGCTCTGGGAAGTCTCCTCTCTGACTGAGCACTGGGACTGCTGAGTTGTCTCAGGTGCAGATGCCAGCAGGTACATCTCTCATTGCAAAGCTTAGGGTGGGACATGTTGTGCTCTGCTGGGCATTTAATCCTGATACAAAAGACACACTGGTTTTTGTTTGTTTGTTTGTAAGAATATTGCAGACATTGTTTGTTCTCTCTTCTCACCAAACCGAGAAACCCCAAAACATTTTAATGACATAGGTTAATCTGCTCTTGTGTTATTGGCATGATATATTAATACAGGGATATGGACTACTTTCTTCCATGTTTAGTTAGTATGGGTATGCAGCTCTGCACATACACAAAAAATAAATCTGAAAAAAAAAGGTTACTATTTTAGTTTTAATTTTTCCTCAAAGACAAGAGGTATGGTTTCTCTGCAATAGTTACATTTCAGCTATTTGAAGCCAGCTGAACGCCAGCTGTGTGCCCACAGCCTCTCAAGGGTGTGATTATTTAATGATAAAACTAATTTTCCTCAGTGCTCATGATTACCATTGCAAAAATTATTTTAACATAAACTGAAGTGGTGAATTTTTGAGCTGTCAGAAGGCAGGGTTACCTACTCAGAATATTGAGCAGCTTTTTCAGTGGAACTGTGGAAAGTCCCATAAAATAACAATACCTGTCAAAATCTAGGCTGAAGTCTAGAATCCAATTTATCTTAGAGTGGCAAATAGTCTGCCCAGCTGAAAAAGAAAAATTTCTACTATGCCACTAACATCATAATTTTTAGTTGTATTTTCTTTTAAGACAACAGCTATTCCAGGTCAAATGGGCTTTATAAGCATTATATTCGGCATCCTCTGATGCCAGGACGCTGCACTGGGGAAAACTTTCTCTTCCCTCGTGCTCAGAATGAGCCAGACATGGTCCTTTGGATCACAGAATTATAGAATCATTTGTTTTGGAGGAGATCCGTAAGGTCATGGAGTCCAACTGTGCATGAAGATGAAGGCTGAGGGATGTGGTAGACTCTGAATAGGACCTTAGAAAATGGGATGAAATTTTGAGGCATACAAAAAAGCCATTGTGATGACTCTTATGAGAAATAAGGCACCCTCATTTTAAGGAACGTATTTGCATAAATGGCTAAGTTTACAATTTCCCTTCTTTTCCAAGTGGATGCATTCCCACCACTGAAAGGGCTACCAAGGACCATCCTGTCTTCAGTATTTGGAAAGGCATAAGAATGAGTGACATCTAATTTCTTATTCTTCTCCTGTCAAACTAGATTTATACACTAAAAAAGGAGAAAAAAAGAGCATTTTTAACTTCATGCAATAAATTGTTAAGGTAGACACAAAAAATACTTTTAGGCTGAACCTTTCCAAAAAAGGACAACTATAAAAAACTTTCATTTTTAGTTGCATCCAGAACTTGTAGATCTTGATACATTATTGTTTTTTACATTTCTCTGAATTTTAAAAATGATTGTTAATTTTTCTTTTATTTTTCATTTTTCATGACACCTGATACAGTTGCCAAATTTAAAAAGAGAAAATCTAGTTTAAAACATATTTTTGTTTACAAATAAAATATTTTTGTCTTATTAAAGTAAAACATTTGATTTTGAAGCATTTACATTTTTCATATTAAAATAAGCTTTTTATATATGCCTCTCTAAAAGTTGAATATTTGGATAAGATTATTAGTGACTAGAAAAAAAACCCCAACCCTCTAATTTTTGTGTTCATTAGCAGAATCCACCAATGGATTCCAAAGCCTAGAAAAACCACCACTTGTCATAAAGCATGGGTTTTCTCTGGAGGATTTCAACCACCCTCTGTTTGGGAGACCTTGCCAGATGGCAGCTGATAGCAGTGCAAATTTTTAAGGACAAAGTGGTACCAGCATTTGCTGTCTGATAGTTGCCCAAAAAATGCAGGATTAAAATTTCTATATTTTTAGGTGTACTGCACTGAAAGAAGCAGCCATCTTAAAATTAAAACCAAGGGATAGGGTATGGGGTATAAAGACTACATCTGAGGGTTATTATTACCATGAGTTATTATGTAAATGATTCCCCTTGCTCACAAATACACACACACTTTTTTTCATTCTGATTTAAAACATAATTGCAGTCCTTGACAGATTACCATTGAATTTTTTCTCATAGAACGAATTAAAATATTGAAAGTAGAAAAGGATAGAATGGAACATTATGTCCTATTTTACTAATCAGATGTACTAAAGCTAACCCCTCCACCCCAAAACCACCTCCTGCTGCCATCCACTGCATCAAGATGGGTTATGAATGAACAAACCCACTTGGCACTTTACAAAATGAGGTCATGATAAGTGCATGAAAAAAATGAAATCAAAGCCCTTTATAGCTGGCAGGATTCTGTCTTTGTGGCAACGAGTTTAAATCAGGGCAGCAAGATCATCAGTGTGCTTACAATTCCTTACAAGAGCAAATTATAATTTTCTGTTTCCTGACTGTCCTTTGTAGCTGTTGTTCAAGTTTGTTAAAAATACTTCACCTTTTCCTACAGGATGTTGCAGATCCCATAGCAGGAGTTGACTGGAAAGAGATGTTGCGGTGCATGGTTTAAACCTTTCAGTTACATGTATCAAGTTTGTAAGTGCCTAGCCTGTTCCTTCCCAAACCCCTCCCCTGACCCCCTTGTCAATCACCCTGCATAGGTGCTCAAACACCTGCCCCCTTTTCATTGTCCTGACTACTAACCCCTTCTAGAACACCCAGCCCCTTCCCACCTATTGGTCAAAGTCCTCTGTGGCCTTGAACTATGTTCTGAGGTACTTAAGAGAGAAGCATAGGCCAGCCCCCGCCCTTTTCCACGTGAAGATCCAGCAATAAACATCTTTGCACCCACGGAAAGGGGTCTGCTCTTCATTTCCAAAAGCTTCACCACGCTTCCAGCTAAGCTAGACTGAGGTACCCACGAACTCTCGCTGTGGCCTGGAGAAAGCAGCAGAGCCGGTAAGCTGCTCCCAGGGGGAAAACCGCAGCAAAGAGAGACCTGTCATTTGTCAGGAGGGTAAGTCCAAGGAAGCTGTGGAAGAGGATGCACTGCATGTCACTTCAGAGGCAGGAAATCCCTCTGTGCCTGATGGTCAAAGGACAAGGGCAGCAGAAGGAAGCAAAATGGAGCAGCATCCATTCCTGACTTGGAGCACTCATGATTAGGACCTCTGTAAGTCTTGCTTCCCCTCCACAGCCTTTCTTATGGGATCTCTTCTGCAGTTATATTTAACCCAGGCTGTAACAGAAGGATGCTGGCAAAGGTCCTTTACTATAAAGTGGCGTGCTTGTGGGGGTGCTTTTCCCAGCTAGTAGTTCCCCCAGGCCAATTTATAGCAGTTTGTGGGTCCTCCAAATAGCTGGCTGAAGCATGGATGAGGCTTGGAAATGAACTGGAGCGGGCTCTGGCTTGGGTTAAGAAAAGGTGTTTATTTCCGTCCTGGCCCCATGTGCAGAGGAGAGCATGTGCTCTGGAGCCACGGCAAGCCAGAACAGCCCAGAACATGTGCTTGGCCCTCTTAAGTACCCAGGGGATGGGTCTGGGCAGGGAAGGAACTTTGGACCAATGGGGAAAAGGGAAGGGGGTGGGGTTACATCAGGGGGAAACCAGGTGTGTTCAGGGATAGGCATGGAGGGGTGAAAGGAACATACCATTACAAATAACAAAATACAAATACAAATTCAAAAACCTAAACCACGTGCCGCAACACTTTACTACTGAGAAATAACCAGGGAGTGAGTTATTATTATTATTAGCTCACCATCTTCAGAGGGGCTGCTTTTATGTACTTTAGCAATTTAATTACTGTGACAGTTAGTCAATGCAATAGAGCCCTTGTGTAAATGAGGAGGAGCTCTTTTTCCTTAGAAATTAACATTGAAGTATTTCTCTCCATTTAGGGATGAATGAACTTGAGCTCTTCATGCACTGAATTTTCAGGAGATGAGTTCCAATCCAGTCCTGAGTAGTCTTGGTTTAGTAGACATATTAAACCAACAGATCTAAATGAAATAATAACTGACTTTGGATTTGAATTGGTTGGAAAATATTTCCTGACACAGATCTGGGTATGCCTTACATTTATACTGCTTGTGATACACGCTACTCAATAACATTTGGTACATTTTGTAGACAGTGGCATCCTGAAGCAATTCCCCTCCTGAATGCTTATGCTTTGAACAGTTCCAGATTTCTGAAAGGTCTCTCAGGAATTAATCTCTATTCCCTTTCACTTTCCTTTACACACCAATGGAAGGACATATTTAGCACACTGATCTTTGCATCATACAGCATTTACTTAGATCAGTGGTTTCTTTTGGTATCACATCCTGGACTTGCTCCTCTGTGCTCAGTACACTTTAGTGCCCTGTCAACTTTCAAAGTACTTGAAAATGCACTTCAGATGTGATAACTAATTTTGCATAAAGAAAAGACATGATCTAATGTACCAACCTGAAAGGATCTTGTAAAAAATAATTTCAGACTTTTACATATATTGAAGCATTAAGGAAGATGTTCTTCAGTCAGTTAATGTGCATACATGTTTTCAAGACTGGTTTCTAAAAATGTGACTACTCAACACATTATATCCTCTCAACTTGTAGTCTGAGTAATTCAGGTATGATTCTATTTCAGATAATAATGAAAGGAAGAAAATGCTAATAGAGGTAAAGAGAACAGAGGTACCACTCTTCTCATGGTGATGCATTTTTAACCGTGACAAGAAGAGAAGTGCTGGCCTGGTTTTTACATATTAAAATTTAAATTTGTATTTAGAATTTGGCAAGAGAATTTTAATTATGGTAAAGATCGATTTTTATCTCACTAATGATTTGAGAAACTGGCTTTTTTTGCCACTGGTTGTCATCTAAGATGATGAAATGGGGTTCAGTTGCCTTAACACAGACCATTTTTATTAATTTACACCTTCAAGGGATGTTCCCACCTGCCTCCATCAAAAGGATGCAAGTTCCTCCTGGGTTGCAGGTTATATCTGCCAACAGGCATAGATGCATCATATACCTGGGGGGATCCAGAATGACACTGGCTGTTTGTGCTGAGGCAGCTGAAACCCATTATAGCTGCCTTTAAAATTCTAATTTGAAGTTACTTTTACATATTTGCAAAAGCTATTGATTTTTCCTGAGCAGTTCAATATAGGCATTCAGTTTATTGCTTTATATCTGGAAACTGTTACTTGTGCCTTGTAACTGACCTCTTATATTAATATTTTCCCTGCTTAATAATTTGACATTAAACATTATTAAATTCACTGTAACCCAGAAGTGACATGCAATTTTGGGGTGTTGGTTAAAGTAAGAATTATCTAATCAGGACTCAAAAACTCCACAAGGTGTCATTGGTGCTTTGTTATTAATTCCTGGTTTGTCAGCTATGCAAATGGTTCTATTGATTAGTTCCTAATAACCTATCTTACAAACACATAATTTTTAAAAAGCATAAACAATAAACATGATTTAGACTAATAATCAAGTTCCACTGTGCTGACTGTTTGGGAATCATGACACTACTGCATGAACTACAAATACTCAGCTCTGTGCTGACTGCAGAATTAGTAACTAATATAAAATTAAAAGTTTGCAGTTGACATGGTTTTCAGCTAGCTTAAGCTAAATACTGACTTTTTGCAAGTTTTTGCATTAATGAAATTAAAGTGCCTCATCTGTGTCGGAAACAAACTTGGGAAGAATTGCGAACACAGTAAAATGAAAATTCTCTTTTGAGAATTTTGTGCTCAGACAGTATGGAGATGGGTAGCAGCATAAAACCTTAAAACAAATTTGAACAAATGTTCAAATATTCCCCCAGCACGTATTTACAGTATTTGCAGCTAGTCATCCATTTCTGAATGCTGTGTTCTGGAAACCAAGCAAAAAAACAATAGTAGAGAGGCTAATTAATCATAAATGAGTCTCATACTAGAGGATTTTTATTAGCCCTAAAAGACCACAATAACAGCTCCACCCTATGTATACAATAAGAATATGAAATGTTCATGGATTTACTGGGCTTTTTTTACTGATGTGCTGTTTTATACCATAGGAAAGACAGTGTGACCTTCTCAGAGCCCCCTTACATACATTGACCAAAACCATAAACCTCTGCAGAGGTGTAATTTTGGTAGACAACATAATTTTCATTTTGTTTCTTGTAAAGTGAACACCATGCAGATACTCTGTATTTTATCAAAATGCTCTCAAAACACAAAAATAGTTATTGGTGGGCATGAGGGAATAATTTTGATATTTCCATGTAATGGTCTTGGACAGTAGTTTGCCAGGCAGATTGAACTGCACAGAAACATAGTCTTGGTATTTATTGTACTACTAATGTCTAGTTATAAAATGGTTTGTTTTTTTGAAGGGTTATCGATACACATGTGTAGACCTACTAAGAATTCTGTACTGACTTGCAGTTTTTCTATCCTTGAAGAATAGGTGTGCATGAGTAATTGAAGTATCTGAACATTTGAAAACTTTATTATGGTATTTAGGTTAATTATGAGAGCAAAAAAGACATGCAGATCATCTCTCTCCTGTGAGAGGAATTTATATGACAATGAGCAGGATGCAGAAGGAAGCCAGCTTGGATTTTCCGCTTGTTTGAGAATTGCTTCAAGAAATAACTCAGTTCAGGAATATTTAGTAAGTAAATGTTACACTACCTGAACCAGAATAGTTTAATGCTGGTCCGTATTTTGATTATTACAAAGGATCAATTTGCACTGTTTTAGGCAGTGCTGTGTTCTTTCCAAGGCATATTTACTACTATTTCTCCTCTTTTGGGTGTGAAAGTAAGAGCTAAACAATTAGGCTGGTGGAATAAGCCTATGAAAGATGGAAATCAGGGAATGAGTCAGGAATATTGAGCAAAAAAGGTGGCTGATGAGTTAGTTTTATGTTTTAGATGCTCTTTATTTGCCCTTTTCTCTGTTGATTTGTTTGTTGATTTAAACATTTTTTGATTTTAAATTTTCCAAACAGTTTAAAAAGGAAAGTCTATGGCACAATGTCAATAGAAGGGTATTTCTGAGTAGGGTAAGTTAATTTACATGGAAAAATACTTCCATTTATAGTGCAAATTAGAAAGGATGCAGATGAAAAAATTACTGCTGTTAAAAACTAATTACAAATGAACTTCAGTGGAAAATTTATATGCATATTTGGGAGGGATCTCTGGCTTTTGCCTTGGAGTGCTGAATGATGATTAGAATAAAAGATATTCCTGCAGTGGGGCCAAATACACTATAAAGGCTGTACTGCACAAGCCCCAGGTTTCCATAGTGTGGAACCCTTAAGCATCAAATCGTATTTTCCAATTAGGACTGAATAATGTTCCTCTATGTGTGACAAAAATATAGTCAGCCATTTATTCCTCCTGGAAACATGTGAGCAGAAGCTACCACTAAAGTTATGTGTGTGCATATATATAGATATATAAACATTGTAGTTCTTTGCTATGATTGACTATATGTCATGCTATTTTTTTATTTAAGCCCCCCACCCCAGAACTATTTAAGATTCATTATAGTATAGTGTGAGGTTTAGCCTATGCAAAATGGCTGCCTGCTGAGTAACAAAGAAGAGTTATGAAGAAATAAATGAAAAAATAATCTTAGTAAACTATCCACAGCTTATCATGCACAGCTTGGATGATAAAAGATTTACCCAAAGGCAGAGCTGCCCCAGCTCCTGCACTGTGCGAGTCCCAGCTAAAGTCTGTCACAAAATATCTCAGTGTCCCAGTATATAAGTATGGAAGCAGTGTTAACTCTCTCAAACCTTATCTGAGCTTCTGGAAGCAGAAAAAAAATATAGTATTTTACATTATGTAAGATAATTTAAACAGTGTTTTACATAATTGACTCTGGACACACTTTTGTCTTTTGTTTCCTGGATGATCTTGATGATGATCCCTAGATGCTCTTTGCTTTCCAGTGCCATGCTGAAAATAGTAATGTGTGACAGACTAGGTATGAAAGAGTGATCTGTCTGGAGGCTGTGGTGTTTTACAGTTACAGGAATCATAAAACCCATTCCTGTCCATCAGCTTTTAAAGGTGGAATAACTGAATATGTAATTTTAACACAATGCTTTTTACAAGGCTCAAAAGGTACTGCATTGACTCTGGATTTTCTTTATTTTTTTTTCACATGGTGAAAAAAACACCACTAAAGGCTGGAGCCTCTTCAGGGGAATAGGATGTTCCTTCCTGTCTTACTTTCACCCTAGGAATACAGTCTGCAAATGTGACAACTCAGACATTAGTGTTGGAAATAAAACAGTTGAGGAATAAACTAGAGGGAAGAAAAGGAGCAATAGATGGTAATACAAGATGATCTCTAACAGGCTGGCTAAAATAAGATGTGCCTAAGCTCTATGCCTTTTCCAGCCTTGATGGTCTTTAAATGTCTCTGTGTCAGCTCTGAAGCCATTTGTCCTAGAAGCAGGAGCAGACTCTGGTGACAGTGGGAGCTGGGGCTGCACACTCACCCAGGACAGCTCATTGTCTGCTGACAGCCTGTTTCACTTCTGGTTTATAAATGAACCCTCAAAGGCCCGATGTTTGGAAATCCAGTTGAAAATTAATGTTTCATCCAAAACCATAAACCAGATGGTACTTGGCCAGTACTGCTGTTTGGAGCATTTCAGTGTGTAAATAGCTGGCCAGTTTCTTTTGCTGAGGGTCCTCTTCTGATTCAATAAGCTGTAATCCTCTTTTTAATGTTTGGACAAATCATTCACCAAAGTCATGGCAGGAGACTGTGATTAAATGTGCAGTTCAACACAGCTCCTAGAATTCCTAAAATACCTGGCTGAAGCTAGGTTCTGATACACACCAGAAGCTGTGGGAAACAAAAATGTATTTTCTAGTCTCAGTGACAGGAACTAAATTAGAGCTCAGAAGCCAAACACCTTTGCTGGAAATAGTCTGATACCTGCTGATGCCAGTAATTGCAGCTACTCTGCTAAAATAAGCCAAAATGATCATTGTCACTAGCAATCTGCTCTGAGATAGCAGCTATTGCAAGCAAAGGGCTTGATACCAAGGTAGCATGTGCTGATATCACAAGATGACATGCACAATTTCTCTGGAGAGTCCAAGCAGATACCAGACACCTGGCAAGCCCTCCCCATGCCACATCTGCAGGAAGCCATTTCCTTGGGTTTTTTTTCTGTGATGGGCTACTTCTTTATTGGTTTGGGCCATACTCTACATCCTTTGGCTGTGCAGCAGTTTGGATACCAGTGTTTTGCTGCAAAACATGGCTCTTTGCCAGATCTTTCACTTTAATTGTACACAATTTGTTTTAGTACAGAAAAACAGAGGGTTGAGCTGGCAATGTTGATAAAAATCTGGAAGAGTCTTTTACCTCATTAAAAAGGTCTTTGGAGACATGTTATTCTTATCTTCAGTTTAACAGTTCAGACTTTGGATTGTATGTGCATTTAAAAATAAATAACTTTGGAATAATACAGAAGGTGATGAGGTTTTTGGAGACAATGAATGCATTCTAGCTCTGCAATAATTTCAGTTTGCTCAAGGAACAAAGGCTAATATAGGTAATACTTGGATTTTTCCAGCAGCGTGTCTCATGCTGCAGCATGCCAGGGGGAAAAGAAAAGCCCACACACAATGCACCAGATGTGCACAACTGTGTCTACAGAGAATAAATCTTCAAGGCAGGCTGCAGAAATGTATTTTTCTTCATCCCTTACAATGTGCTTGAGAAGAGTGCCTTTTAAGCAGAACTCTGAGAAGGATGAATGTATATTATCCTCAACCTGAAATGCTTGTGTGGCTGTGTTCACCCTCCGTGAGCTCCTCAGTGGTGCCCATGCTCAGTCCTGGATGTGATGCTGCTGCCTAATGTGCAAGGCACTCTGCTGGCTGCTTCCTCCAGAGGACATCCCTTTTTCATGCTATTCATGGGATTTCTAAGCAATGTAATTTGCTACTACATAGCTGCTTAACTGCAAAAAACCCAGTGTTAAATAGTTCTGTTAATTTTTAATGTTGTGTGAGGAGGGAAAGGAGACTTTACAAACACTGCTGGTATGAGGGTTCACTTGGCACTGAGATACCACAGCTGTATCACTTACACCCATTAGGAACTGCAGCCTTGCTCTGGTGGCAGTCAGTAAGATCAGAATAAGACCAGAATAAATACCTGTTGCCTTATCCTCTGATTTATTGCCTACTAGCATGATTGTATTTTTTTTTAAAATTTATTCTGGAGATGATGATCTGTCTAGACATAACTTTGTGTTAGTTTTTTTGTAAAACAGCACACAGTGAGGAATTTATTCTGGAAGAAACTTCTTAAACATTAATAGAATGTGGCACCTTTATACTGACTGCCTTTCCTTATTCAAGACAGAAATGCTGTATTGTGTCAGTGTGTTTTAAAGGAAAAAAGAGTTTTTTTACATGCCCGTTTTTTAAATGTTTAATATGGAATTTGAGTAGTGGTTCATATGGCATTAACTACTCTGAAATATACACTGTTACTCACTATATATTTGTCCTCTCTGATGTTAAAAGCTATGAATATATAAAACAGTCAAGATGAATCTTACTTATTGCTCACTTTCACACGTGCAAATCCATCGAGCTCAAGATCTACTATGAGCAGCTGACAGCAGGTAAAAATAACTCTCAGTTAAGACTGTGTGTGCTTACCTGCCTGCAAAACTTCTGTAAAATTTCATGCTGAATCTTGTGATTCCACAAAGATATTTTTCAATGATGAAACAGAAATGCTTGAAAAGAATCAGCTCTTGCTGACACAGGGCAGAGATGCACACATTAAAATGGTAAAGAAACCTAGTCTTAAGTCTTCAAGTTGAGTAAACTTCTGAAAAATTTACCTAGCAGTGGGAATCCTAGATGTTTATAAATATAGTGGTGAAATTTTTAAGACTGTTATGAAATGTTTCCTTCATGTAGAAAGAAGCTATTTGGTGCCCTGATTCTATTAACCTCTCTGCCCTTGACTGTGGTTCAGCTCATGGGGAACCACCAACCTGTGATCCATCTGCAGGTCACCTTTTTTCTTCATGTAGTCCCTACCCAGCCACAACTTTGCTGCAGATTTATTGGGTAACATTCGATTACTCATTCATTTTTACAGATGCACTTCAAAGTTCTGTTCAAATTTCTGCAAAAAAACCAACTCCTCATCCAAGTTACAGCTCTTTATTAGTGACTGTTTATGTTATTTCAGGGCTTGCTAGACAAAGAAACTGCAAACACTACACTGAGCTCTGGATTAATCAGTGTAAAATCTTATGCAGAATAAGGCCTGGTAGTTACAGTGTAGTGTGGCCTATGAGTCAAAACACATCAAAATAATCATACAATAAAGTGGCCTTAGCCTTTTGAAAAGTGCTTTTATATATGATTAGGATAATTTACATCAGAGGATTATATTCCCTCTTTGGGAAAAGTTTGCAGACAGCTGGAGGCAGTGGAGGGACTGTGCCAGAGGATGCTTAGATGAGCTGGCCTGAGTGCCAGTTCTTGTTTGTCTCTGGTAAAAGCTTGCATTTTTTGGATTACAACCTTATCCAAGTGTCTGAGCAGAGGGGTGGGTAAGCTATGTGTGTAACTTGCTTGTAACCTTCTTCCACTTACACTGTTGTATAACCATGTTAGGCCATGCTGACATCAAACACTTTTGATGGAATGAAATTTGTAAAGATGGCAGATTTAATTCTGGACATATAAATGAGATTTTTATGCACAGAGGGCATATGAAATACATGAAAATGCACTTCAATCACTAACAATCTCTGAGAATATGGTTTAGAAAACTGACGTGTGCCTGCCAGAGGAAAAGTGAATTTTGTATTAATTTTCATAGAAAATATGATAAGATGGAAATGGACATCTGCATTGGCCAGGCAGCTTCCAGAGGCATTGTATTTTCTTGCCCTTTAGGAAGTGTGTGGGAGAGAAGCATTTTCATGCGTCTTATAGTGCAGCACTTGGCACTTGTAATAACGATGAAGTGGATAAAGGTACACCAACATTTAATGGAGTGACTGTTTCAACCAGCTTTGCTTCTGTATGTGAAGAATTCAGTGGTATCAGGGGAATCCTGGCTGCCTTAAGCCCAGAGAAACCTTTTCCTGGGTCCTCTGTGCTAGAAGGCTTAAACTAGGAAGCAGTGATAGTGCTTTGCCCTCTTGGGCTTCTTAAGGTTTCATGGTTGCAGAGGCAAAGTGACTTACAGCTCTCCTACAGCCTTTAAACATTTTTATGCATATAAAATTTGAAGTGCTGAAGTGCTAAATTGGCTGAGCTCTAAGCCAGTTTACCTCTACATGCATAATAGTTTAAGCAGTTGAACACAGTCAGATGTTCCTGTTGAGGGGAAAGTGCCTGCAAAACTTCTGTGGCAGATAGATTTCCTGGGCTCTGCTTCACAGCTTGCTGGTCATAACCTGTAGCCTGACATAAATGCAAAGACACTGTGGCCTCACCAGAAGAAGTAAGAAATCTGCTGGTTTGAAGGCTATTGTATGTTTAATTTGTTTTGGAACTCACTTCTCTAGATATCTGCTATCTATATATCAATGTGGGTATTCTAAATAACTCTGTGAGTCAAGGGCTCACAATTTGCTCTTGAAAGGTATGGCAATATTGACACTTGCTATGACTTGAAAAATATGTGTTTTAAACCACTGGAACTACGGAATAAATTCTTTCTCTCAGTTACTTCAATATTTATTCACTCAGGAATTTAACATAGGACAGCTTGGTAGCCACAAGTGCAGAAGGAGGAAGATGGGCTTCCTGAGCAGCAAAATGAATACTGAACAAGAAATTTGAAAGCAAAGGATAATATTTCTAAGCTTATTACCACCACCTTAATGATCAACAAGAGTAAATGTGCAGCTAAAGCCCAGCTAACAACTCTTTTCTTTCATATGCAGAGAAGGGTCACTCTCTCTGATGGAACTGGGCAATGCAACAGCTATAGAAAGATTAGTCCCAGTGAGGGGCTTTGCATTTTTGTGTGTTTTGTTTGTTTTTTTAGTTCACACAGAGTGAAGTCAAGTAATTAAGTGCTAGGTTCGTACAGGTGCTTTTCTGACAATGTTCATGAAAATGCTCAGATTTCTCCATATGAAAAGCCTTCAAGAGATCCAGGAAAAACTAAGAAAGCAAGAAGACTGACAAGTATTTTTTTTCCCCAAGCAAGGAATGGTAAGTCTACAGCTGCTTTTAAAAGTGTATTCTGCTAAATTATGAAACAAGATGAAGCTTATTCAGCTTTCAGACATAAAACTGCATTGTATGGTTGACTCTATTCTTTGCTGCTATTCTTTTAATTTTCACATTCAAAATCATACATGAACTAATTTTTAGGACTAAAATATATACTATGGAATTCCTTTTAGTCTCACAGGCATTTGGTCCTTGAGATCACAAACTCTACCAGGCTGCCACCAATCCTGTCTCCTTTAATGAGAGAGCATCCATAACCATTTGATAATTCAACATGCAATACGAATTTATTTAAAGTTCATCAAGAAAGTTCAGAGTCCAGGTTTAGTTCTGTGTTTTAGCAATATTTGACTAATATTTCTAAAAAGCTAAGCCCAGAAACTATCTCCAGTGTCCTTCAGGGATGTGATATATAAAAATAAATTATGCACTTCTAAAAGTATTATGAATCAACATTTCCATTCACTGATAAAATATTAATCTCCTTAAGACAGCTGAGTTTCAAAGGACAAGCAGGAGGCCTGTGATGCTGCTGTGGAGCTCCAGGTGTATCCCCTACCAGATTTTGAGACCATGTACAAGTCATACATGGTCCCACTCACCCATTCTCCAATACCTTGGTCACAAAATTTTAGGCAAATGTTAGTTAGTAGTCATAGCAATACTTTCACACCACTTCATTTCAAACACGGGTGCTTTTCTCAGCTTGTCAAAATACCAGTAAAATAAATGAAGCAGGATGAGGGAAAGTTTTAACACAGCTCAACATCTTAAGTGTGGTTAACATATTCTTCATATACAAATGATGCAAATAAGCAAATGCCCTTCAATTAAGAAATACACTTGCTCTTTTAATTGTATTGATTTGTTTTGAGCTAATATTGAGAGAAGACATGGCTGATGGCTTTGTTATGATTTTATGGTTAATGAATGAGGAATCCTTCTCAATTTATTAGCAAAATAATGGATATTGTTGGAAAAAGGGGGAGACAAATGCTAGCACCTCATAAAAAATATTAATGAAAATTATGATTATTTTTACTGTATGATTCTTTTGCCCCTATTGAAAAATATAAGAATTGCTTCAATTTTGAATACAATAGTTACAGAAGATTATATCTTACTTATTTTAATTTCTTATTTAGTTAGGTGAAATATTCAAGATTATTATATTTCAATATTATTCCACACTGATTTCTGTGTAACAGCTCCTAAATGTCAAGGAAAATAACACCTTCTGAACTTGTAACCTGAATTTGTTACTCCTGAGTGTGAGTGAACAATAAAACAGAAGCTTAAATATTTAAATACTTTAGACTATATTCTGCATCACATTTTTAAAGTTATAAATAATGCTAGATAAATTTGTTCCTTGCACTGAAATGTGGTATTTTTTAAGTAGAAAATTATAAATATACCCAGAGGAAAGGCTTTAGTATATGGCCAAAAGAAAATCAAATGAGTGGGTGTTTTAACAAAGAATAGGATGAATTTCTCCTAATTAAAAAATCAGATAGCAGACATACCAGATCTGTACAAATCACATTGTCTTAAACTCCACATCTCCTTGCCACACAAATGCCAACAGAGCTGCAAATGGAGCAAGCACCTGACCTCTGTAATTTCTGTAACGTGACAGAGTAGGGACTTCAGAATCCCTGACGAGATGGTGTTTCCAAAAGTGATGTCAAGGTAATCTTCCACCCTGCCCCTTAATGCAGTTAATAAGATACTGAAACTCTGCTGTAATCCAAGTAACTAATTGTTCATCTTCTTCTATGCCAGACTGTTTTGACAGTGAATTCCTAGAAAGGAGATAAAAAATCTAACCTTCACTGGCAGAAAGATATCTAACTTGAATTAAAATTTGTTAATACCTCTGTGGCAGTTTTCAGGACTGCTCTTGAGATGATTTACCCTTAAATGAGGTATAAAACTGTCTTCATTTAGATAAAGCTTGGGTACAATTATTTCTACTTGCCAGATGGGAATCACCAATATCTCTTGTCTTTGTACAGGAGATATTAGCAGTATATGATGGAGCAGAGCAGAGCTTGCTGCTATCTTGATGGGATGAATTTCTTTTTCTAGCTTATTTAGACTACAGTCTCAAACACACTGGTCACCCTCAGAGACATGGTCCTTGTTAAAAAAGAGCCTGAAGATGAATCTATATATAAAATGATATGTTTTACTCTTCCCTCCAGAAAAATACTCATAATTAAGAACAGTTGCAACTTAACATACACTTAATGATAGCATTTTCCAAGGTTTTCCACATTGCCAAAATGACACTGAGAATTAACACTTGTTTCTGCACAAATTATAAACGTCAATCCTTTTACTTGCTGGGAAGATAAAACTAAATTATCAGGTTATTTTCCAGATAATTCTATGTTCCAATCTCATTTAGAGAGGGTAACAATTGTTATGACCTTACAATTAATTTAAATAATGAAAAAGCAGCTGTGGTTTAAATGAAATTGTTTCTATAAAAAACAAAATGAAGTATTGTGTTTTATCAAATTCAGAAACTATTTTGTATATTCTGATTTCCAGACAGACATCAAGAACTGGTATGTAAAGAAGAAATAAGAACGGGTCGGAGTGAGATAGATTCTGGATAAACAAAATTAATGTGGACTTTGGATCAAAGAAGTTGAATTTAAAGGTAGACAGAGGTTACACACAACTGGACGCAGCAGTTAATACTAAAATTCTATCAAAAAATAAAGGGTAAATTAAGATTATCAGAGGGCAGAATTTGTGGAGTTGCTCCAGAACATCATTGTTGTGAATAATGGCATTAAAACATCTATGGATGTATGTCCTTTATTCTCTCTCTACACACTGTAGATCCCTCGTCCCTACCTTGAAATGTGAATGCTTCTGCCTTCTTGCAATTCAGCCAGTTCCCCTGCATTGTCCTTTGCCTCTGCCTCCTTTGCTCTCCAGTCACCTTTTGGGAAAAGCCCTGAGGATGTTGCTGCTTCCAGATTGTAACTGTGCTGCTCAGGTGTGCATATTTGCTGGCCAGGGTGTATTTGCTAAGCTGCCACCAGGGCAAAGAAAATAGATAAGTGTTGAATTTGGGTGGCAGAATTTGTGTTAGATGAGGCACCAATTTGTGCTGCTCTCTCTATTCAACTGTCTGTGCTCATGGCAGTACTTCCCTTGAGACTGTGCTCCTCTGGCAGATTTGTTGGAAATGGCTAATGACTTCAGCAGCTAAAGGGGAAAGATACTTTGAGGCTTACAGAGAGGCTTACAGAGAAAAGGGCAGGCACATGGTACTTTCACTTCCTTGAGAAGCTTAAGGGAAAGAATAAAACTATTTTAAAGAAATTTTGATATTCAGCATATGATTTACTGATTTTTCATTATCTTGAGGATAGCAATAGGGCAAAGCCTCGAGTATTCAGGAAACAGAGCCAGTAGTAAGTTTTCCCTGTTCTCATCTGTGCCATTAGAAAAGAAGGTTTATTGTGTGAGTCCCCAGCTGAGCAGACAAAAACCTGCACACCAGGGTAAAGTCCCTTAGAGCAGACAAAGGTACATAACAGTACATAAGAGCTACACTGCACCAGACAGGCTGAGGACACTGGAGAAAGAGAAGAGAGGGAGAGGAGGAAGCATTTACACAAAGCAGAGTACAGATTACTGTAACACATGGTAACACTCTCACCAAATTGTTTTGTAATAGAACCCCCAAGTACAGTACAGCAGTAGTCACAGTCCCCCAGGTCCTGATTTCATCTGGTATAGAGTTCTTTTTCTTAGTAGCTAGTGCAGTGCTGTGAATTCATTATAAGAATAATGTTGATAATGTTGAAATTTTAGTTGTTGCTGAGCAGTGTTTACACTTAATTAGGCACTTTTCAGTATCATGTTCTGCCCATAAGCAGATACACAGGAAGCCAGGAGGAAACATGGCCAGGACAGGTGACCCCAACTATCCCAAAGGATGCTCCATACCAGAGCAGGTTATTCCCCATATTTCAGCTGGGGAGAAGTGGCTGGGAGGAGCCTGGGGGTGGGCTGAGCATAGGTGAATGTGTGGAGAGCAATTGTATTGTACCTTACTTGTTTCTCATGGGTTTTATTCCTCTCTCCTTCTCCTTTTGTTTGCAATTATTATTTCTATGGTTATTATATTTTACTTTATTTCAGTTATTAAACTGTTCTTATCTCAACCCACAAGTTTAATTTTTTTTTTTGTTTCCGGTTTTGCTCCCCATCCTACTTTGGTGGATAGGGCAAGGGGAAGGAGTAAGCAAGTAGCTGTGTGGTACTTAGTTGTCTGCTGGGTTTAAAACACAACCATTTTCCTATTACTTTCAATTCCATAAAGTCTCTAGTATTTGTATCCAATCCATCACACCCTCTGTTAGCTTCCTACCAGACCACTTCTCTCTAAAGGGAGAATGCCACCAAGACTCAGGGGGATGCTGAAACTCATGAGGTGCTTTATGTAACCTTACTTAGTCTCAGAGCACTGGAAAAAGCTTTAATGCTTTGTCCAGTCTCACAATAGACTTGAGCATGCCATGTTAATTCCCTTTCCCCAGGTGAGCTCTCCTATCCTGGAGAAAGAGCATAATGGCCCTGAACAAAGGGATTAAAAGAATTGCTGGGTGTCAGCTGGCAATTTCTGTGGCCGAATTACATTTACCACAGGGTAGAACATCTTCTCACCTTAAGAGTAGGGAGATTGGTGAAAACATTTTTTTGGTGTGTGTGTGCTCATGTGAGGGCTGGCATTTCCCATTCATTCTGCTTCAGTATACAGTGTTTGAATTCCCAGGTATGAATATCATTCTCTATGAGATGCTGTAATTGTTCTTTCTGGGATCGTGTATGAAGGCCTTGATAATTTTATCCGACTTTCCAAAATTTTACCCTTTTGTCTGCAATTATAAAATACTTTGAGAAACATCCTTAGTGCTCTTGAGTTACAAGAAAGGTTCAGCTTCACAGCTCTGGTTTACTCCAAGCTGTTGCACACTTGCCAGTGACAGCATTTGAAAGTCACATAGTTTGACTTTTGAAGACTGGTCCTAGGTTTACATAACCTGTCTAGACAGTTGTTTTCTGTTTTATACTCCAGCTTTCAGGTATCTAAATGGTGCTTTCCTTCTGCCTCTGACTAGCAAGGGAGAATAGTAGAGACTAGATCAATAACTTAAAAGATTTGAAGAGGCTATGACTGCTTGCAAAAAGGAAAATAACAAGGCATCTCACAAGGCTGCTGTAATATCGCTTCCCAGGCCTTAAATCCAGTGCATTTCAACTGCTGTACTGATATTTCCAGCCTATTTTAGCAGCTGTCCTCTCCTTGGTACTCAGTTTCTCTGTGGTAGCTGAGAATTCAACATATCAATTTTCCTGTGTAACAGGAGAGGTGGTAAGTTATTGGTTGGAACTTTCTCCACCATTTTCCCTATGGAAACTTCTCTCCCTAAGAAACCGAATTATCACCCACCATCCAGTGTGTGATTAGACACTTGTTTCTAGATCTCTGTAAATACCTCTATTTTTGTTGCATAAATTTTATGTTCTTTTATGAAGTTCATGTGGAATGGCACTTGGTGAATTTTCTTGTAGTGCAGAAATAGCCTGTAGAAGTCCTGCAGCATTGAATATCTCTTGCTCAGGGTCATTCAGGCTGTCATCCAGGCTGTGGAAACCCATTGACTGAATGATCTGATAAACATAGCCCTGATTTTATACAATTTCTGATTCTTCTACCAGCATGTGTCATCTCAGGTAGTATGCTGGACGTAGAGTGCGAGGACTTACTCTTATAAACAGAATCCTGAATCCTAGTTACTTATATTCTTATATTATTCTTATATTATATTATTCTTATATTCTTCTCAATCAAAAAATGTGCTGAAGTTTGAAATTATACTTTGGATAGTGGATTTTTAATTAAGAATACTGGAAAAATATGATTAAAATATCATTTAGTGAGGCTCAAGAATCCATAAAACTCCATAACAACTGCATGATTTTGTGCATTGGAGTGTATACCGTGTTGAAAAAATAAATAAAAATATATAAACTGAAAAGCAACTGTTAACAATATATAAAAAAAATTAGTCCTAGATTTTTTACAAAAGTAAATACTCCTTCAGAGTTTGAAATATGATACAAAATAAAAATAATCTTGTAATCTGCAGGATAGTGCTGTGCAGAGGAGTGAGAATTTGTGGCAGCTTGTTTTGTGGTAAGTGATAGGGCAGAGCAGTGAAGAAGGGATCCCTATTGAGCCCAGCCAAGCTCTATCATTCACTCATCCTACAGTGCTGTGCTGTGGATGCCCAGGTTGGCTCCTGGTAACTGCTGTGTGCTCTCATCACAGAGCAGAGCTGCTACCCTGGGCCCCATTGTCTGCATTGCCAGATCAGTGCAACTTTCCACCTTGCTGAGAAGCAGAAGTTTTACCTCACCACAGAGACATCTACACAGCCTCTGCTCTGAGAAAAATGTCCATGTTTCTCTGCATTGTGGAAAACACACTGGAAAATCTGTGTTTATCCAGGAATAGGCTTACTAGTGGCTTGATTGCCTGGGCGTCTGGCTCTCAGACTGGTCTTCTCATCTTGCTCAGGTCTCATCACAGGAGCCAGCATATTCTGAGCCATGTATCTGGCAGGATGTGAGACCACTTAACAGGAGCTCAGACTGGGATGTTTTGGCACTCTGGTGTGATGCTTTGGCTCTAAAACCTGATAGAGGCTGGGATAGGGTGGAGCCATCTCAGGTTCAAAAATTATCTTTCTTGGAGGGAAACCTGCGACACAGTTAACGAATAAAATACAGATGCTGCAGCAGGAATGTGTCTCTGGGTCCAAGTGTGATGTTGGACATGCCAAGCACACTATGAAATACAATGCTACACCAGCTTCTATCCTTGCCTCAACACGTTCATGCTGCAGAGAGAAAGCAGCCCAAGATTTCTCATTGCTAGCTAGATTCACACAAAAGACAGGGCAGTGTCCAGCAGAGGTGGATAAAGAATGTGCTTGCTCTGCTAAAAACACTGACTACTTTATCCTGGTGAAATTGGACACCACATGGTGAAGCTGAGGACAAACAACTTTCAAGTGAAATTCTGCCTCCATAGAAGTGTCAGGGTACTGGCGGACTTTGCTTTTACTGCCAATTTCCTATGAATGGTGTTCGCACCTGCAGGATGGACAAGGAGATAAAACCTGTAAGATAGACAGAAAAATATAAATAGTATGAAACCAGAGACTTCTACAGTACTCTGTTCTACAGTGAGATATTTCTGGTAAGAACTGAAAGTTCATACCTTGGACAGCAACATAAGATAGCAATGATTGTAGATTCCTATCTCAACATCATTCAGAGATGTCGTTTGGCTTTATTGAAAAAAGGCAAAAGTTTCCTGCTTCTTTAAAAATCCAAAATTCTTCCAATCACAGCTATCTTTCAGTCTGTCATTCAGATGTGTGAGTGCAATTATTTAACCACACAAACACCTTGTGAACAAAACGTTCTAAATAAGTAATCTGTCGCCCTGATCTTTTTCAGCCTTCTGATGTTTGCATTTTTGTACTGGAGTTTTCTCAGACTGTAACATAAACAAAGTAATTGTTTTCGCATTCCTCTCTGTGATAGACTTCTAAGTTGACCAGTAGAGTCAGAGAAGTGTCAACCTCATTGCCCAATCGCTGATCAAACTCCAAAAACTGTATAAAACAAAATCCCAAATAAACGTCCTTTTTTGCCCTGACTGTTCTTTTTGTGTCTGTCTAGCAACAGTCATCAACAAAAAATGAACGGAAAAAATACTCAGCAGAAAATCTCTTTTCCTCCTCTTCTCTTGATACTTTCACATTAATGTGTATTTCCTTGCATTTCGTATTTTAGATGATGGCAAGTTCTGTTGGATTTTTGGAAAGTGGGGAGAAAAGCCTGCCTACATCAGAAATAATTGTGCTGTATAAACAACTATCATGCCTTTGGAGTAGTTTTTGTTATGTCTTTTATGATTCAAAAGTGAATTGCCTTGTAATTTTTTCAATATTTTTTAAAGACCTTGTTCAGATTAGTTTATTTATATTTATTATGTACCCCCTTAGTGGCACAGGAATTTAGCCTTGGGTGTAAAAGCATGGTTTAGACAGCTTATTTGGATTTTGAGTCTGCTCTGACCAGCCTGTGGGCATATAACCTGAGTCTAAGTGTAGGAAGTCTGACCTATCAAATGCATACATGTGGTAAAGATGACCTGCATGTGCAGGAAATGCCACTTCTTGGACAAAAGAACATTTGCATAGGAAATGCACAAGAGTTAATAAATGACAGATACATTTGATTTACTGCATTTATTATGCCTGGAAGTCTTTTGTTTTGTGTTAAATGCCCTGAATTCAGAACAAGTCAGGTTTACTTTGCCTGTTGAGATGAACTATGCAAATCCCAACTGTAATTTATATTTTTAGTTTGGGTGCTGCTACAGAAATAAGATTCTTCCAGCCAGTCTCTGTATGTATTTTGGCATCTATTTATTGCAACTGTCTAACAGAAAGCAAACCTCTTTGTTTTGCAATCACATTGACATAAATTAAGGGAAGCACATTTGTGATTTGTTTCTTTTTA
Source organism: Argya squamiceps (assembly GCA_037834095.1). Lineage (NCBI taxonomy): Eukaryota > Metazoa > Chordata > Aves > Passeriformes > Leiothrichidae > Argya > Argya squamiceps. The sequence goes on from JBBMKD010000001.1 coordinate 102,987,691, forward strand.
ATGTTCTCATAAAAAAGGATGAGGATGTCAAATTTGATTTAAACTCTGTATACAAGGTAGAAGACATTAGATACAAAGTCCATTAGATATGGCAAAGTCCATTTAGACTAGTCCTAGGTGTAGGTGTTGTAGACATCTGTTTACAGACTTGCTGCTCTAGACCAGGCTCCTGTTACAGACATATGGAGAAAAATTCTAAAAGAGATCAGATGTCTAATGCCTACAAGTCCCTGTTTCTCTGCACTAGCTATAAAGGGAGTTCTGCTGTATTGTTCTCTCAGTATTTTCTGTAGTAGCAGAGGGGTTCACATCCCTGGCAAAGAAGCTCTGTGCATAAGGTGCACATGCACATAAATGCATGACTTGCATTTACAACAGGAATGTTTTTGTTGTTATCCATTATTATGATTAGAAACCTGGCTTTCTGAAGTAACTGAGCCCAAATATTCTCCGTTTCCTCAAGACAACAACAAAAAACACATCTAATCTCTAAATTTAGAAAATGTTAAGATGGAAAATATAGCCAGCTATGAGGAATCAGTTTTGAAGCCACAACAACCTAGTAAAAATTCACGAGACTTTATAAAAAGGTTAAGAATAGTAGAAACATTTTTTAAAAAAATTTAAGATTTAAAGGTACCAGGCACCACTGAAATCTGATAATACCAATTTTCTTAATAACCTTCTATTCTTTCATTTCACACAACTTAAAGTCTTCCCCCTCCCACCCTAAGTATGGAGCATTTATGATTGTGATGTATTACATTCCCTTGGTGGTAACTGTAGTTTGCCATTTATTTGGCAATAATTGCTTATCTTTCTCTTCCACTCTAGGGAGTATCTGGGGACATCAGCTGGCTGTATATTATTCTCCTTCCATCATCTGTATTTATAGACAAATAAAAGAAGCCTTTGGGAAGAACTAATGGTTTCTTTTAACCTTGAAGTGTGCCCCTTGGGATAGTATGACCCTTCTCTTTTAAATCCCATGCTTCCTGCTCTGAAATTTTCATTACTACAGTATAGTTTCCACTATACCAGTATGTGTCCCAAATCATCCCATCTCCAGATCGAACATCAGGCACTGCTTCACACCCCAAATTCTCCTTGCTCTTTTGATATTAAGCTGGAAATCTAATAACATTTTTTCACTTTTAATCTCGGTGAAGTGCCTCCACTGCAAAAAGACAATAAACCATTGTGCTAATAGTTTGAACAGTCATTTGTCATCCAAGGAGCAATTATGCTCAGAAAGAGTTGACAGAATGGCCCACTTTCTGCTAATAGTGCCAACAGTACTTTAAAGTAGAAACTACCCACAACCAAGCCCAGCTAATGTGTATGTGTCAAAAATGATGTTTCTGAAGCAAAATCTCAGGTACTTAAGGTATTCCTATTACCTCCCCCAGACATCTGCTTAAGCTGATGAATGAGAAACTGCCACTCTTTGGTATAATTATTGTCTGAAACAATATTTGCTGATAGCTGACTGTCCTTATTATTGATTACCTGGAAAGGTCAGAATGACTCCTTGGTATTTTATTAGCTTTATAAATAGAAATGGCAAAGGCAGAACGTGAAAGGTAGCAGTGAGGACATTCAATAGAATTAGAAGTGTGAAAATGGGAAAGGCAGTGAAGATATTTCAGGAAAAATATCTGTGCAGAATAGCAAGAAAATTTCTTGGTTTTATGTGATGTATACACATAATTAAAAGAAGTGTTATGAGGAGTAAGACAGAAAGCCAAGAGAATTGAAAACATGCCACCAAGAATAATCAAGAAAAGGTCACATTTTCACTTAGATTTAGAAAGTATCTTAGTTGCATGAATAAGAGACAAAATGTTATTGAATTGGTGCATATAGCAGAACCATGCAGGTATTTTGAGCTACATGAAGTGCCACAGCTATTAAAGTTAAAATGAGAATTTCAGTCAGCAGCAGCATTTTATATCCAATAGTCCAACAGTACTTTAGAAATAGCTTAAGCTATAAATGACCCTGTGTCCTGGTTCTGGCCAGGGCAGTGTTGATTCTTGCAGAAGCCAAGAAGGCGGGCATGGCTGGGACACAGGGGTTGTTCTACACCACCTCACATCATTGCCAAGGCAGGAAGAGGGAAGTGTTTTCCTGGGAGAAAGGATTTTTTCTGGTCAGTGACTGGCAGAGGGAGTGGTTGGGTGATGCTGGTTCAGAGCAGGGGGAACTGGCCAGAGAAGTGTGGCTGTGGCTGGGTCGGGTCAGGCCCTGTGGTGACCATTTTGCTTGTGAATCATTCGCTCTCCTTTGCACAATTTTGTTATTAATATTGCTCCTGTTACTGTTTGTTTTCTTATCTCATTGCTGTTTCCAGTTAATTTTTTCTTATTTCAGCCTGTGATCTTCACCGTTTGTGCTTCCTGTTCTCCTCTCCAGCCTGACACAGGGGAGAGGGAAGGTGGGCAAGTGGCAGGTTTGGACAGCCTCAGTGGGAGTACCATTCCTAAACCACAGCCTAATAGCTCATCCTGGTTCATATTTTGTTCTCTCAAAATTTATACTCTTTCTCAAAGTTGTCATATGTGAGGTTTTTATCTTCTTTTCTTCCTGTTCAAGTTGGGATTAATGCATGGGAGACAGAGTTTTTGTGTTTGAACTCAGATATTTATTAATTCTTATCTATAGCACAATCTCACGAGCTGTGAGTTCTAGCTACCAGGGTAGAAAATGGCTCTGTGTCTAACTCCTTCCAAGGTCTTTTAAGCATAATTTGTCCAATAACAAGATGACAGCTATATTATTTTTACTTTTAACCCCAAACCACCCATAGTCTGCAATGAGGACCTTTTCACTCAATTAGAAAACACCACCCAAACCCATGAAGAAGAAGGTGAAAGAAGAACTAAGCCAACACCCAAAATCCTCCATCTTGCTCTCTATATATTACTATATATTAAAACCTTAAATCCTAAGTTTTGCACACTGTGATATCACACACTTCTCTTCAAACTACACACCCAAAATCCCAGTGCTATCACTCAACTTCAGAATTCTGTTCCAGGGCCTCATCGTGCTTGCTTGAGGGTCAGTGCACAGAAAGCCTGAAATTCTCAGCTTCCAGTGTTTCAACAGCGCCATATGCTGTCTGGAAAGCATGGTGTTTTATCTCAAACAGGAAAGTGTCCCATTAGATTTTCTGCTAAATGGCATTGCCAAAGGGCTGAAGATTTCATGCTTAAAGATCTCTGACCATCGTAGTATGCAGATGTAGCTGAGAGTTCTTAGCAATACACAGAAAGAGAAATAGTCACTACTAGAATTCCTGAGCCTGTTGCACATCACCACCAGCAGAAGTCCACTGCCACGGAACAATTTTTCCTGTCAGTCAGGGAAATATATTTGTTCCCTTTGTCACTTTGTTTTCAGAAGAGGTTGGGCAGGGAAACCCTACTGTGAGGATGCATAGCTGTCCCAGTTTACCTCACAAGCTGAAAGCATTGCCACCGAAGGTATCATTCTATTATCAATTCTGTTATTAAATGCATCAAATCACATCACATTGTACTGCCACTAAGCAAAACTAGGACCTATTTACCACACGGTATGTAGATTTCTCATATTATTGCCAATTTTAAAAATGAAAGAAGAGATACTCTGTAAGGTATGAAGAAATAGTTCTGAGAAACCATCCCTCCATGCTAACAAATTGTTTATGCTGCTTTAGTTTGCATCAAATGACAAGATTGAAGCAAAGAAGCCTAAGTACTGACAGTGTCTAGGAGTGTCTTTTGATGTGGTACTCTCCGTGATGGTATTTTTGCTAAGATATAGACAATGCTCCAGAGGGATTCCAGTCCTCTTGCACCACTCCTGCCCTTTCTCACTAATCTAGAATAGGAGAGCTGCAAAAGAGCTCCAAAACCCATGGCCAAACTCTCCCCCTCTATGACAGTGACACTCTCTTCTTTAAACTATATTAAAAAATAGTTTTCCTTGAGAGAAATGGCATTTGGATTAGGTTCCTAATTTCAGTTTCTGCTGAAGAAATTTCAGCTGACTTAAATTTGGCATTCTTTTTACTGGTGGCTTTCTAGATGTTTATAAGCAAAATTTTCCCTGAAATTGTTACAGAAGTGTGTGTGACTTCAGGAAAGCAGTGCAGAGGTGACAAAAAGATCATGACCTTACCTTTATGGAAACTAAATGCAACACTTCTCATATCACACTGCTCCTTAGATTCCTGGATGTGAATGGGTGCAAGAGATCTGTAACACAAGGTAGATATTCAGCTGAGAGGTGAAGCAGAGAGACTAAGGTTCTGGCAAGAGTTTTTTTCTGCCCAGTAGCAGGACTTTTTTTCTGCCCAGTAGCAGGACTTTTTTTCTTTTTCTCCTTTCAAAGCCTTGCAGCTTCAGTTTTTGAATCCTTTCATGACTTGAGGATCTCAAATGGCACAAATCATCCAAGCGTGCCATCTTACATTTGCGTCAGGCTAGGTGCTTATTAACAGCCCTCTCAAAATATTATTTTACCATTGCAATTATCTAAGCCCCCTTAACAGATCAGACTACAGCCATCTGCTCTGCACTGGGCTAACCCTGAAGCCTAAGAAAATGTTACAACTCATAGAAATCACAGCTGCTTATTTACTTAATCATATTAAATGTAAAACATTATCTCAGTTCTTTCCCAGATGAATGAACTTCATATTGTTTTCTGGAAAAAATTCAAAATGCTTGTTTCAGACCGTGGAAAGCTGTATTGGTGCTAAATACCAAAAAGACTATCACTGATTAAATTACAGTATAATGAAAGTAATATTCTCAATTTCAACACCAGGTGGTTGCTGCAGATTTTTATAATTGTAAAGCCCTTGACTGGGCTGGATTCAACCTTTACATAAATATTTGATAGAACTAGAAATTTACTGAAGGGCATAATGAAAGGTTTAAATTTTCAAACACTTGGGCTTTAGAGAAAATTACTTATACGAATATTTATTTTTGGTAACATTTGGTTTTATATTTATTTTTGGGGGAAAATGACCAGTTCATATGCAGTGCGATATATGTACATGAAAATCAGTAAAATGTACACTTAAAAAATGAAACTGCAAGTAAATTGAAGAATCTTGAGGCAGTGTATTTTCTCAAGTAAATTAAAATAAACTAAAAATTAAATCCTTAGCCACTAAAAGTTTCAAGACACTCTAATGAATTTAAACCAACAGGCAATATATAGCTGGACAGTATGTCAAAGACTTTATGTTTGGATATTCAATTTCACTGGAGGTAAAGTACGAACTTTTTGCTAAGAAACTTGAACCTAAATTACAAAAATTTCAGTACATCAGATGTTCCAAGAGGAAGTATTAATCCTCATTTAGATATTCTTCCTGTTCCTTTCTACACCCTTCTGTTTTCTTGTCCTGAGTCAGATGTTTTGTATAAAAGCAAATCTGGAAACTAAGAGGTATCATGACATATATCTGGAGAAAAAATAGGGCTTCTTTGTCTCAAATATTGGTTCTTTACACTGATGACCTCCCAAGGGTGATTCCTGACCACAGTGAGAATGACAAACAACAGTCCTAGAATCAAAGCAGGTTTTTTCAATCCCATTTAGTTGGTGAAATTCTTTTGCTCCTACTGTTTTCCCACTACTGTCTTTACATTTCCTAACATAACTGTCTGTAAAAATGTTGTGCCTGTTTTGAGTCTGCATCTTGCTGAAAATAAAGCTTTGCTACACGTGGCAGAGTCAGAGAGAACCTCAATTTTCGACAATACTTTCTTGTTCGAAATGTGGTTTGACAGGTGTATTGGACACGGGCTAAAGCCAAAGGCACCACTGTAGGAGTATAATTTCTCAGCCACAGAGGATAGCTACTAATCACAGCCTCTGAAGGAACAGATGGACTCTATTTGGTATAAGCTGACAGCCTAACATTAGCTCAGACATATTGCTTTGACCTGATGAGAGGCCAAAATAAAGATGACAGTGTTCAGGTGTTACAATTTGTTGAACAAAGGTGTACCTAAGTTTACAGTGCTGTGGGACTCATAGTATTAAATATGCATAGCTCTGCATTTGGACTGTAAACAAATGGTGCTCTGTTTAGCAGAGAGGAAGGTTTGTGATTTTGAAGCCAGACATGGTCTGTGCAAAACAAATTCCGGAATACAGAGGACAGAAGATATTTGAGCTTCATTCAAGGATTTAGCTACTTAAAGACACATCACCATTTTTCAGAGATATGCTTTTGCAGGTAGCTACTACAAATGGTCTTAAAGAACAATTACATTCTCTCTGCTTTGTCAGCAATTCAACCTAGTTTATTTTATTTTGTGGTAAAGATTGGCGTGGTCATGGGAAGAGCATGGGTTTCTTTGTACATTTGTTCCAATTAGGATTCATTGATTAGGACTGTGAGGTTTGAAAATTACACATGCAGTAATATCTTCTCCACCATAATTTCTGAGTTTTCTGCTTATAGCAGATATTATTTTTATTTTTCTTTAAAGTCACTCAGCATACTTTTAGTATTGCACATAATCCAAATCAAAGTCCATTCACATCCTGCAATGTGATGCCCTTTTCCTCTCCTGCACAGACAAAATCTCTTATGCTCGTGTCCAACATTCTTAGCACATCCCTGCTTTGTTGTACTGAGGTATCTAACAAAACTGTAAACAATTTTAAGGGCAAATTCTTCGGGATTGTGAACCTTTATCCAACATCAATAGTTTGCTTTCAGCTTAACATTATTGCCTCCCCATCAGGCAATTTAATAGACTTGTTATAAATCCTGTATTTGTCTTCATCTTCTCCATCTTCCCCAGCTGGATTAATTCCTGTATGTCCCCATGCTTTGTTGAAGCACATATAGATGAGATCTGCTGAATTTCCCAGCTTTAGTAAAAATCAGTCCTTACCAGAAAAGTTGTCAAATTAGTCTGTAAAAAATCTCTTTGAAGGTCTGACACCCTGAATTTTATAATTTTTCGTGATTTAACACTGTGTCTTTGATTTATTTTCATATCATTTGTCACCTCCTACTTGTCTAGCTTTTATTGAGTATTTTACTTTTGTAGTTTGCAAAGCTGGCTTTGCTAACTTTCTTTGTCTCTTTCTCACAGCTTCTTTTCCCCATTTTCTGAGGTGATAAAGTGATAGCCAGAGATTAAGTCTGGCTTTGAACTTTCCACAATAGATTGTAAGAGTAATCACCATTTAAGCAGGGAAAGGAAAAGGGAAGCTCTGCAAGTGTGACAGTTGAAGCAGAGCTTCATAACCTGTTATTCACTGATGAACTACAAATGCTGTATCCTCCATGCTCACTGGCTGCTCTTGCTGGGTATGCCCAGTGCCTAATCTGGATCTGGAAGCTCTGATCTACTGCCCTAGGCAAGCTACATGCCCTGGAAGTCTTGCTGAGAGGTAGAGAGGTCCTCAGGTCCTTACTTGGACCTTGGTTACTTGGTGGGGATGTAAGTAACTGGTGTCTGATGTAAGTGACTGGTGTCACTTTTTGTGTAAACAGTTATGCTGTCCTTGAGATGTGGGCTTTTGAGCTTTATACAGAGCACAGAGACTTAGATTCTCTTGGAAATACAACCTCACCCTGATATTGAAAAGTTTGGGATTGAAAAATCTTCAGTGAGACGTAGCCGGTTGAGTCACTCTAGGAATTTATATTGCTTGTTGAGCTTGGCTTCACCTCAAGGTCTAGTCATCCTGTTTTTGAAGTCAGCAGGAGTTTTCTCTTCATACTGAAATGGAAGAAGGATTGGAGCTGCAAATATGTGCCACAAGACTAGCAGCAAGATTTGAGCCCTTGGGCAGCTTTGCCATGCAGCCAGGTCTGTAGGGCCCCTGCACAGATCAAGAGCTGCCATAGGAACCAGTGTTGGTTTCTGTGCATGACAAGTTATGTCATTCTTGCCTTTGCAATTCTTAACAGGAGGAGAAAAAAGCTAAGTGCAAAATGCCACATGATTCAAATATCCTTCCTGGAATACAAATGTATTCGTATCAGTAGAGTTGCTCTTGATCTACACCCATGTGAAGAAGAACTGCAGCAGCTCTGAAAATCATTCAGCACAGAAAATATTGATGGGCTCCCTGCTGTCTCACTAGGATAAAACAGTGTTTTTTAACTTCCACTCCAGGTAACTAAATCCTACAAATGAGGTCCAAATAATTTTCACTAAGGGAATGTTAACTAAGAAGTACAGGAATCCTGTACATGTAGCAATAAAATAAAATCAAGTACTCAAACAAAAATAAAATACAGTAAAAAATCAAGTAAAAGAAAATAAAATTTAAAAGTTGCCTTAGTGTTCAGGCATTCAGTCAAAAACAAAATGAGGTTGTAGAACTCCTGAGTAACAGAGCCTTCAACGTTTCCTTTTGCTAAAAGCAAAGGAAAACTAACTCCAGTAAGATGTTCAGACACCATTATTCTTAGTAGTAAAAACTACCCTGCTTCAAATAGCAACAAGAACTGTGCATAGTATTTGTCTTTTTAAAGCTGCATATTAAATGCAGACATAAGCATTTGTAAACATGACATACTGATGGCACATAAATGCTGTGGTTCCCTGTACAGAGTCCCAATAATCTGAGAAATGTGCTGCCTGACTGAAAACTTCAATATTTCTGTCTGGTAATTTACTCATTTCCCAAATCCCTGACAATGCTAGGAAACATAAACTTAACTGTTTTTATTGCCGTCATCAAGCAGTGGTAGTGAGACAGCTAATGGTAAATAGGCAGTCTCTGGAAAGTAAAAGTGTCTGGAGTTGTTGGTTTTTCAGTCCAAATGCTGCCTACGAATGATTTATTATACCAAGAGATACAGAAGTTAAGCAACTTGAGAGGAGAGATTTTCAGTCTTTAAATTATAAACAAAATTATTTATTTCCCTTTTAATGGTCTCACCGTGTTGTCTTAATCTTGGCAACAGAGAGATGTATTATTGCTTGCTCAGAAGAAAATGGGATACTCTTGGTTTGGTAGAAAACACTTGTGTGGATGTTAACCAAACATGACATAATGAAGAACTATGAGGTGTGAAACTAAACATTCTTAATTGGCCAAACACTAGACTCTGTCAGCCAAAACAAGTGAAGATTAAGCAGGAGAGTCTAAAAGGAGCTACAGTGGATTTTTACACATGGAAAACCTGCTATAGAATTACCAGTATAAAGCAATTTTTTCTGGCAGTCCAAATCAGGCATACCTAGAAATTTAGCATGAATTTGCAGGTAAAGTCTGAAGAACTTTTTAAACAAACACATGTATACGCACATAAAATATGAGCCTCACTAGATGTAATTTAGCACTGGTCATAAGCATATATAAATTGTCATTCAGCTATAAAATGATGTTTAAAAACCCCAGGTCATTCATTTCTAAACCTTTCTTAGGACAAGAACCCTCAAAAGGCAGAAACATGCACGCAGATAAGAATAAAATATCACTATCATTAAAAAATACTTTTTAAGTGTTGCAAAATCTACTAACCACTTGCATTTTATGTAATTTCAGTCTTAACCTTCTTCAGCTTTTTTCAGCTAAAGAAACAGTGTTAACATCACTTCTCAAATAAGATTAGAGCAGGCAAATCCTTTGCTGACGATTTGAATGGGTCCAATATGAATTAAATCTTTCCAGAAGCCTCAGCAGACTCAAACTGAACAGAATCTTTGTGCATTTATTTAATCAAAGAATCCTTGTATTTTCTCAGTTGTTAAACCTGATCCTTGGTTACTTACTAAACATTATACAGCACTTTTATGAGTTGCCTGTTGGACTTTACAACAATCCATAAGCTCCATTAGTCTCCACACACAGAGAAAGAGCACAAAGTGATATAACTTAGCCTTTATTCTGGTATGAAATACAATTATTTAGCAAATTTGTGACACAAAGTTCTGAAATTGCCACATCTTTTTCCAACAACTTTGCCGGATTTTGTGAAAGTCCTCACTTTGGGTTTTCTTCTGTTGTTCCTTCACCATTGAGGATACTTGAAAGAGGGACAAGGTGCGAAAAAAAAGAGTATAAAAACATAACAGAGCAAGCAAGCAACATTAGAAAAGGAGATATATGAAAGGATGGTGTGACTGATCACAGTTAAATACAAGTGGTTTGGTTTATAGAGCTAACTCAGCCCAGTACATCTGTCCTTATGTTCCCATAAAAACACAGCAGGGCAAAGAACAGTAGCTATAATAACATCACATTTTTATCCCCACAAGCAAAAGACATCGGCAAATGCAAGATGGATTGGCTCTGTCCAGTTCCTGATGCAGCTGTAATAAAGACACCCTCAAGACCATGTATGTGCTCTGTCATGGCTGTGGGCAAGGGTGCAGGCTGAAATGTAGCCCGGGCAGTGTGTCCCTGCAGTTTCCTGCTGCTTTAGGGAGCTGCCAGGGACAGATGCACAAGGCTGTCCACCAGCTACCCTGGGCACTGAAGCCCTTGTGTGGACAGCTGCAGGTGGGAGGTAGAGTGGGTAGTGCTGCTGGTTGCCCTTGGGATTGTCTTTATTAGAGAGGAAAGATAAAGGCTCACAATTATGGCAGCTACAGGACTGTAATAACAGTCTCCTGAGGAGTGGAGAGCAGGCTATGAGTAGCTGGATACAGCTAGAAAATGTACACGGCTCATCCAGCAACGATCTCTTGCCTTGGCACTTACACAAAAGAAGAAACCTTGCTAATAGTGTGTGAAGAGAGGAGGTTTTAATTTTCTCTTCTCACTCTGGATCTGTATCTGTTATCCTGCAGTGGATTGTTTCCTCCCCAAGGCAGGCAGGACATACGGATCTAACCAGCCCTCACATGCAGATTATCTCTCCTCTTTCTCCTATGCTCCAGCAGTGTGAGAGGGACAGGGCAGAGTCCCTCAGCTGGCTCACACCAGAGCTGTACACATATTCAAGCACTTGCTCACAGAACTGGTCTTTAAATAACACAGGGAGGCATTTCTTCTGCTTAAATCCAGCTCACCTTAGAATCTGCAGCTGTGCCCGAGTGAAGAAAGGTTTGCCTGGCATGTTTAAAGCAGTGCTTGCACACTGAAGATCTCAACAAAATGTGTGGCTTGCAAGTTCTTACAACTTTTACCAGCAAACTCTTGTATATCCTTAGCAGAGGCATTAAAATCACAGTTGAGGTAAACTTGAGAAATGAAAAATAAAAATCACAAGTGAATCCTTGGTGGCACTACTTAACTGAACAAGATTATCCAAAGATTATCCAGTGAAAGATGGGGATTTAGATGAGTTGTTCTGGGTTGGAAGGTAACCTGGGTTAAGGTGTTGTTTTGTGCCTTCTCCATTTTCTGTCAGAAGTGATTTTTCTAAGAAGGCTTGGAGGACTTGTTAAAGGTTTTGACTTGCTTTCACATACCTTGTAAAATATAAATACTTTCATAAATCTCAGACTTCTCCTCTAACTTGCATTTGTACTAACATTGTTTCTACATTACTATACCAATTACTCTAGTTTACTTTATCATTATCAAAGTTAGATCTTGTAAATATCTTAAAAAATTGGTCATCAGCACATCCTGACTTTACCAGTATTTCATGAGAACATGACGTGGTGAAATCTCACTCTTGCCTCATCTAGCCTTGTATTAATAGAACACATTAATTCAGTACAAGTTACCCTGTTAACAAAACCATGGGATGCCTTGTATGTCTATGGTCCTCCACTGACTTCTGTCATCAACATATATTTCTGAAACAGCAGTTTTTCTTGGGCACTGAGATTCTTATTGCTTACCAAACTTTAAAATAAGCATAACCAGAAAATTTTTTGAACATTCAAGACAGCTTCAACTGACATCCCCAATTACTGACCTCTCTTCCCTGTAGGGTCTGGGAGTTACAACCAACCTGACCACTGACCCTATTTGGAGGAAAAACACAACTCACTGTTTTCTTTACCCAGGACTCTTCTGAGTTAAAGCCAGTGCTTTGCTTATTATCTGGTCTTGACAGCTGAATGAGCTCACACTGGAGTGCGTTAAACTTGGCTGCCACATGCCATCAATGCTCTCTCAGCCCTCCTCTGCAGCAGGACAGGGCAAGAAAATAAGATGAAAAAGTTCATGGGGAGATTGTTTACCACGTACTCTCATGGGCAAAACAGACTTGATTTGAGAACGATTAATTTAATTTATTGGTAGAATTATGAAAAACAAAGAGAGAAACTAAAATGCCTTCCCTCCATGAACCCCATTCTTCCCAGACTCAACTCCTTCATTCCTGACTCTTCTACCTTCTCCCCTTGTGAGCATTTGGATGGGGAATGGGAATTGCAGTCAGTCAACAACACCTTGTCTTTGTTGTTAATACCTCCTCACAATTGTCCCTTGCTCTAGTGTAGTGTCCCTGTCATGGTATCTGCTCCTTATGGACTGCTCCAATGTGGCTCCTTCCCACAGGCTACAGTTCTTGAAGAATTGCTCCAGAGTGGGTCCTTTCCTAGGGGTGTAGTCCTTCAGGAATGGATTGCTCTAGTGTGGGGCCCCCACAGGCCACAGATGCAGAAAACCTGCTCCTGTGTGGACTCCTCTCCAGAGGCCACAGTTTCTGCCAGGTATCTGTTCTCCAGAGGCTGCAGCATCCTTCAGAGCACATTCACCTGCTGCAGCATGGGGTGTTCAGAGGCTGCAGTGTGGTACCTTCTCCACCATGGTCCTCCACAGGCTGCAGGGGATCCCCTGTTCTGGGGCCTGGAGCAGCTCCCCTCCTTTCTGGTGAGCTCAGCTGTGTCCTGTGATGGGTTGATTCGAGCTGGCTGGAACTGTGCATCCAGCACAAGCTAGGCTCTGATTTTGTCTCACAAAGGCAACACCTGCAGTCCTCGTGCTGCCAAAATCTTTCCAGGTAATCCCAATATGTCTCTGTTCTGAACCCTTGGGAATGAAAAAGTTATCTGGTTAGGAGCCACGATAGTGAGGAGAAATAGGATCCCCAGGAACATCAGTTTATCTGCTCATTAACAACAAGCCTAGTCTGGAGCTGAAGAACAGAACCTTTGAAACACCAGTGAATAAACATCCAAACTGGTTGCCGTACTGGAAGTTTTGCTGGACTATTACTTGGCAGCATCATTATTAGCACACGAGTGTCTCTTGGGAAGCCAAGTAACCTGATCCCTGCCATAGGAAACAGCCTCTACTGTGTCTCTGGAAGTTCAGAGGCTTCCATCTGTATCCATAACAGATGCTGAGAGGGCTGAGTGGAAGCCAGCACAGACTTGATATGACTCATATGGCTAATGACAAGATAATCAGGTCTGGAGTTCTTTTTCACTGCTCTGGACTCTGTTTATCCAGAAAGTGGTGGGGTTTGGATTTGCCCACCTTCTTCTCCAGACCTTTCACTCTCGTTAAAAGCTCAGACTGTTCATCACTAACAATTTCTGTTTTCTCTTTCTTTTTTTCCCAAATCAAATGATTAAAATATATATAAATATAGTGTCTCTTATTTTGTCATACCTTTCTCATAGATCTCTTTCTCCTTGTGATAAAAGATCTCTTGTTGGCCTGAAGTGCTCTAAGGCTCTGGTTGCATCTATTCCTTTACAGCCCAGGTGTTACTTTTTGCCTCCTTCCTCCTGTCCCCTCCTGGTATGGACCCCTCTTTGTCTCAGACACTGGCAAGATTGGGCAAAGTTCATTCAGCTGCGAGGTCTAAAGTTACCTCAGGTCTAAAGTTACCTTAGGTCTAAAGATCTGAAGTTATGCTTTCCAGAGCATATCCAAGGCCTTCCTCAATCCATGCACACACCAGTAGGCTCTGCTGTAGCTGTTGTCATGGCTTTAGTGGTACAGATCTTTCTGTTGTTTAGTTGTGAGCTCTGGTAGGTGCTGAAGGAGCCTGGTAGCTGGGAGAGCTTGGTGCTGGTGAGCCAAGCCATCAGGCTGATGTAATGTGGAATAACCTGGCCTGAGCCTCCCTAGGCTCCCCATACAGAAAGACACAAACTACACCAAAGTTTGATGCAGAGCGGCTTAATCTTCTTCCGAATGTACAAAAATAAATTAATACAAAACCAGCAAACCCTGGCAATTTCTTCTTCTTCTCCATTGACAGTAAATATCACTAATGTCAGCCCCTTTCTACCTTAACCACTGCTTTAATAGGGAGTGGAAAGGTCAGAGTCAGATACAGCAGAGCTGAAGAGTTGAGTAAAGGATGAGAAAGGACTCGCAGACAATATACCAAAGTTATTATGGAGGTGTGCATTAGCTGCAGAAAGTCACTAGTAACACAAACAATAACAGCAAAAATGCCTTGTAGACAGATTTTAATATTCTTTTTTTAACCATCTTTATAAGTTGCTAATTCCCTCATCAGCAGAAAAGAGTAGCAAGGAAAAAGCAGCGAAGAAAAATAAATTCTTATTATCTGGATTGCATTTTTGCCTGGAGCTTTCTTTTTCTTTTTTTCCTTTTTGTGGGACTGAGGAATGGCTGCTGAACTGCCAATGAGAGTATTTTATTGCAATCCTGTGTATGTCATCACCCTGCTGCCAGTGGCATGTATACTCATCAGTCAAACAGAGCTATCCAACATGTTTGATTTACTGTCACTGAATCAAATCTATTTGTGGGTTTCCATAACATAAAACATTTTGCTAGAGATTAATCCCCTGATTTGCATGTTGCTCTTGGGAGCTATATCATTACTTTCCTTGATGGATTCATTTTGAAGTCAAGAAAGATGCAACTTGATTTTTTACTCTGTATTCAAGGTGGTGCCTTGCTCTTTGTTACCTGACCTTTATATTAACTCTTCCCCTTGTCAGTCTCAGAGGCATCACTCATATTTGTGTCTGCTAGTGGAAGATTAAGTGATTTTAGCTCAGTCGGGACAGTAAAAAGAGACTCTTAGAACACCTGGTGAATGTACCAGCAAACACCATGTTTCTGACTTTGTAGTTGTTGCCTTTCGTCTAGCTTGCTGCTGTGAACATGCCAGAAAATAAAGTTGTGTTTGTTCACTAACAGCTGTTTCAATTTATACTCAAAGTATAAATTGGCGTGTCTGTGGGGGTGCTTTTACCGGCCAAAGCAACTCCCCAGACCAATCTAAAACAGTTGTGGGTCCTCCAGTCAGCTGGTTGAAGCGTGGATAAGGCTTGGAAATGAAGAGTGGATCTGGCTAGGGTTGGAAAAGGTGTTTATTTCTGTGGCTCCATGTCCTAGGAGAGCACTTGCCAGAGCATGTGCCAGAGAGCCAGAGCAGCCAGCCAGGACAAGCCAGAACAAGTTCTTGGCCTCTGTGTCCCCTTTTCCCAGGTCGCAGCTGGGCGGGGAACACTCTGGGCCAGTCGGGGAAGGGAAGGGGTGTGGTTATGTCAGAGGGAAACCAGGTGTGTTCAGGGGTTTGGGAATGGGGGGGTGGAAGGGACATACCATTACAAACAAATAAACAAACCAATAAACAAAATACAAATACAAATTTAAAAGCCTAAATCATGCACTGCAACATCCAAGATGGATACGCACTTGGATAAATACCTACAAAGCTGGTCACTTGTAAGAAAGGTTACATATGGTACAAAGGTTGTTAACTTACTGTGATGTTTGTAGGAAATTCCAAATATTTTGGACACTGTTGACTGGAATTTTTGAGACATAAGGAAAATATTTAGTTTTTTTAAAAGAGTTTATAATCTAATCCTCTTTTAATACTCATAACCTATTGCTATCTGGGATGGTTGCCAAAGAAATGATTTATAACTTCTCAATTCAAGCAAGTAAATACTGAATTTAATTTGGCTTGGTAAATCCCACATTCTTGCTTGAGATATCGAAATAATTTTACTGGGTTTCTTGCATTATAAATGTTACAAGTGCTGCTGATTTTTCTCTTGCTTACAACATCATGAACCTGATATTCTTCACTCGAATCAGTTGTATCACTTATTGAAGAAAACCCCAGTTTCAATGGGAATGAGAAAATACTGTCACTAAATGGGTCTCAGTGTCTGATAAATCCAGTCAGTACATCATTTACTTTCAGTACCTTCTCATGTTTTTCATGCTATGAGAATTTTTCCCGAACAAAATCAGCAGAATAAAGACACTGCAAACTTGAGTCAGTTCTCCACAAAATGTTCCCAGAAGAGTCTAGCCTGGTGCTTAACTAGTGCTGCAGAGGGCAAAGATCTTCTGTAGGTCTTGTATCATCTCTGTCAGTGTCATGCAGGGGTGTCAGAGAACCCAGGACACCTGAACAGCTCTGGAACATGTGTTTGGGAAAGTCACCCCCATATATTTACCTAGACTAAGACACCTAAACTGTATATGTCCAGTTGGTGGCTGAATCCAAGCATCAATAAGAAAACCAAATGTTGGTCTCAGGCATTTCCATGTGTCTATACATAGAAATAAGGGATACTTTTGAAAGAAACAGATTCCTAGGTCAGTTTTGAGACACTGTCTGCAGGTGTCTGTTGCTAATATTATTGAGATATGTCATGTGAGAAAAAAGGAATTCCTATCCTGGAGTCAGTGTTTAGCAGAAAGAGCTTGAACTCAAGCCTTCATCTTTTTTTATATTTTTTTAATATAACAATGCATTTGTCAACAATAGTGAAATGAGGTCAGTGTCCACAAGTGTCCTACCTACTCTTGCATCGTCTTGTAGTTTTCTTCTTATTAATATGGTACAGACAGATTCTGTGTTGGCTGGTACAGAGAGGTTGCCACTGAAAAGTAGTTATTGGACAGTGTGATTAATGAAGGCAGAGTCGTTTTACTGATACAGACTTAGCCTCATTTCCTCTGGGTTCAAACCAGCTGAACAACTTGGAGCTTTCACACTGAAAGCTCCTACAGGACAGAGTTTAGTGGTGTGTTTTGAAGCTGTTAATCATGTTTCATGTTTTCATCAGCAAGGTTAATTACACACCTTGTGAGATTAGATGCGAGCTTGTATCCCATCTTTCTTTAGAATAGGAAGAGGCATGTTTAGCTGAGAACAGTTTAACACAAATTCTGTTGTGTTCTGTAAACATACTCACATAAATCTGCCTGAAAAAATACCCTAAACTGCATGCATTTCTCAGATTGCATTGCAGATGTGTGCATGACATCATGTCATTAATCTTTTTCCTGAAGTTATATCTTAGGGGTTTTTTTCAGATTTGTGTTGAAAGATGCTTTTTTGATCTATGCATAAAGATCATTTAAGCTTTCCTCCACTTTCTTCAGTCCACATTTGTTTTCTTTGATGACTGTAACTGGAATGATTCCCTTTTAAGACTTTGTCTGCTGTTGAAATTACCTAGGATGGTAACTAAGACAAATTCAGAAGCTAATAGGAATAGCCACAAATTGTGATAGTTTAGAGCAAGACTAAAACATGGCACTGTAAGTTAGAATTTTCAGTGGCAATTTAGGGCTGTCCATTTTTCTGTTTTGATAAATTTTTGGCAGGGCTTCTGACACAGCTTTGCCAGAGAATTCACTTTTCAATGCAGTGTGCAACCCTCACCTGAAAGGAATTTTGTCTCCTGACAGAACAGCACATGTAATCCCTTCTGACCTCTGACATACTGAAATGCAATGTAAAGCTACTTCATGTGAGCTTATGCTGTTAAAATAATCATATGCCTGAGATGGATTGGGATGTGTTAAACAGTTTTATGACAGAAGAAAAACTCCTGATGAAATTCAATTAACTTTGTAGAGTACAAAGGAAAACAAGAGACATGGATTTTAAGAATATGTTCTGGGAAAGTATTAGCTTATATAAAATGCAGAACACAGATGAAAAACTTTATAGCTAATCAGAAGGATGATGTTTAATAGGAGTGATGTAGATGGATGAAACACATTTGAAAGGTACATAATTTGCTTGGTGCACCTGGGCATACAGAAATTAAATGGCTTAAAACTCCTCAGAGAACAATATAGGAAGGTATAAGGAAGAGTAAAGCAAGAATGAAGAAATAATTTATGCTTCCTGTTCCCAATGGAAGACAGGCAAGAAAGCTGTCAATGTTCCCTGAAGGAGAGAAGGAAAATGTGAGAGAATAAACCCAACTTGGGGGCAGGGAGAATGAAGCTGACTGAGCGTTGATGTTAAAGCCACAGAACTGCTCCAACTGTCCCTGAACTAATATTTTCTTCATTAATTTTTTTTTAAAGGAGAAATCTTAGAGTGAATACTAGGTGCCGTGGAAACCAATTAGAGTTTTTTCAAGGACTTAAACAGGAAGATTTTCCATCAAGCACATATACATTCACGTGTTCCTCCCCAGCTCTCTATTACTCTGTAAAGTTCTGCTTGTCACACTTGGTGTGTCTCAAACTTTAGGGATCACTCTGAATATTAACTGGTAGTGAATATTATCTGGCCAAATCTTCAGATCTCCTGCTACTCTTTGAGTGTCTGACACTGTTCAGGTGAAAGAAGCCCTTACCATTAGGTTGGAACTCAGCCCCATGGTTACTAGTCACTGAAAAAAAATTCCCCATCACCAACAGGGAGAAAAAACCTCCTAAAATCACTTTTTAAACTCTCTATGAGTTCTTTGCAAAATGAGTATGGCCTGTGGCAAGTGATGACAGAAAAAACATTCCCTAACTGGAGTTTACTGGCTCACCATTTTCTAGACTAAACTTCTCCTCCCTCTCCCTTGCTGTCCCTCTATGTTTTCCCCTCTCGAAAATATATATGGTTTTAAAATAATTGGTATTGTTATGTAAAAAACCCAACAAACTATGCAAGATATGGCAAAGGACCTTGAAAGGACAAATGAAAATATTCCTGCATGTTTGTGTGTCCTTTTTACATTCCCTGGAAACAGTATCCCAACTATAGCACTTCAAAGAAATGCAGGGGAGCAGCCAATGGAGTCTCCTCCCTCTGAAGTCTTTGAAGGACTTAAAACTGTTTTCAAAAGAGAGAAATATGATTTTGCAAAAGTAGATTTTAGGGTTCAGATTCTGATCATAGTTTTATTAGTGTAGATGGGTATATATTGACACAGGCAGTAGAAAATCTCTATAATTACTCCAGTGTAACTAAGATCATATTCTGTATAAACCTATTCTGAAGCAGGCTGTGGATAAATTCAAAGTCTATTCAAAAAACAGGCAGTTATTCTCTGAGACTAGTTCTCCCTTCAGTCACCAACAGAGACAAAAGCAAATCTCATGGTTGGGACAAAATTTTAGAGTAACAATGTCATCGTACACCAAATGATCAGGATTGTTGGTACTTTACAGTTCTGTAATGGATGGTGTTCATTTTGAGTTAATTAAATTGAATAAAAAGTATTAATACATTTGAAAATATCAGTTTGTTTGTTGATGTTAATTTCTTTCCTAAAACTGGATGCTGCTGAGTGGTTAAAGGCTCTAAATCTGTTAGACTAACACGGAATTGTCAAAATACTCAGTATCAATGTAAACATGTTTGTGTAACAGATATTGAGCAATATCACAGTGTGGTTCTATGGAATACTTTTAGCTTTGACTAATCAATTTCATAAGAGACTTGTGACCTGTCTTGGGCTCCAGGGACAGTTTTCAAATGAGTTCTGGCATAAAACATCGCAGATGGGACTACAGAGCTGCCAAAGGGTTTGATCAGGTTAAAGGGGGAGGAAAGGAAGTACAATTTTCATTAGAATCTATCTATACTTATCTATATAACTTAGGAGCCTCACTTGAGCCATGGTCAGTGGAGAGAAAAAAGGGGTCTTTAGGACGACTCAGGACTCCTGTGTGTCAAGGTCTTAACAAAATTTTTCAGATACACTCTGCAGACATCTACTTCCCTCCATAGATGTAGCTTTGGGAAATAGAGGCTATTAATTGATGAACCTAAGATACATGATTTTTTTAGACCTTTGCAAAAATACTATTAATTTCTACTTTATACCTGTAGGGCTGTATCTTAGAATTTATTTATTTTGGTGCTTTTGCCACAAAAATAGCACCCTACACAGAAATGAATTTGAGGCAGAGATTGATTTTGACTTCAAAGCCCAAATTGATTTACCTCTTGTGAAATCAAAGGCTAGCTCAATCATTTGTTCCTATTTCTCTATGCCCTATAGAGGAGGTAAAGTGTGTGAGAAAGTTGTGAGTGCTCAGTTCCTGGCTGGGATCAAACTACCACAATGGTCTAAATTGGACTGGAGGGGCAGAAGTAAAGATTGGTGTGAGGGTCTCTTCTTTATAAATATGACATAAAATAGAAACTTCAGAATCGAAATAGCTGTCAATATTCTATCCACCCAACCTGAAGAAAAAATTTGGAATGTTGCATCACTGAATGACATGATTCTGTCTCTGCAGAGATGTCACCCCTGAATTCCTTTGTGATCAGAAGATTCAGAGAAATGAGTGCTATGGAGAACTTTGAAGACAACTATAAATTTTTATGGATAGATATAATATATCTAATTTTTTATTATTGTTATAATATTGTTTATAAAATTATATGGGAAAATATTGTTAGGAATGGGCAGGGCATTTTTCTGGGAGATTGTGTTTCCCAGCTTGCAACCTCTAAAAATCTGCTGATTCAAGGTGGAACACAAGTCTTTGGAATAGATAAATAGGCTCCGAGCTCTTGACTTTGATGGGAAGATGCTGAGAACCATTCAGTTGCTTTGTAGCAGGAGTCTGTCTCTGGAGTAGCAACTCAGACTTTTGAACGGAGAGCTTCTACCTATATAGTATCATAGAGATCTTCCTGAAACAGCAAATAAGCATTTTTTCCCTGTGTAAAAACATATGGCTTTAAATGTCTTCAAGGGCATGGTTTGTTTGCAGGCAAAACACATGGAGGGATTTATAACACAAGCTAAAAATGTTTGTATTCACTTGTCATCCTCCTCTGCTAATATAATAGAAGATAACTGAGTTCAGCATGATTTGGAGAGAGACAAACCAGCAAAAAGGCATCTTGCTGCATTGAGCCTGGGGTACAATGTGCATTTCAACCAAATGCTTTACAGGCCATAGCAAAGCAGATGACAAGCAGATCTGGTTCACCTTCAACTATTTCTCATATAATGTTGCATGATTTCTCCCATCAGTAGAAATAATTTAAGAGCCTTTATAATCCCACAGACATTAGTCTGGTTTCTTCTGATAAGATCAAATACCAAAGGAAACCAAGCTGTGCCTGCCAGAGGGAGAAAGCAGTGATGGATTCCAACATTTTTTTATGCAGTCCTCAATGCACACAAGATCCTGCTACTCTGAACAAAGCCAAAAGCAAACATCAGGCAGCAATACCTTCTCTTAGTGAAATTCCAGGCACTGTGCAAGCCAACGAATTCTATTTATTTTTTTCAGGAAGCATACCCTGCTCCCTGGCCAACATTGCTGACTTACCCTACATCCTTGCTGTGCTGCTGGTGTCTGCTTTCTGTGTGCACTGAGTAAGCAGGGCTCAATATCTTCTTTTTCACCAGTTTCCCAATACAGCTTTTCTGCCCACCACCTTTAAGACTGCAGGCATCATTTTGAATATGCCAGAATTGCTGTGTGATGTTTTTCATTATTTTTTATTTTCTTGAGAGGAATCAGAGGGTTTCTTACAAACCATCAGTGGTATTCTGCATAGCAACAGCTACAGGAGGGCAAGAACAAAGGAAAAAGTTGGTCTAAATTCAGATAATTGTCCAAACAATTTCGTGGTAGGTTGTATAGTAATTTAAGAAGAGCAGTTATCTGGACTATTTGCCTTTGTAAATACTCTGTATTAGTCAGCAGATGGCATTCATTGTACATTTACTATTCTACCAATATTACCACACTACTTTAAAGCACAAAGCATATGGTTTCCTCAAAGAGACACATTATTTCCTCATTTGCAGTTCAGTGTTAATTGCAAACTATTTAGTGACAAACAAAGAAGGTAATTTTTCATCCCCATTTACTTCAAGTAACAGATTAAATAGAGTATACCATTGTGCAAAATGTAAATAAGACCCCTGACACAAAAAGGGTATCCAGGGTATACAAGCTAATGGAAGGTCACACATTGGCTTTTGGCAAGAAACTTCACAGCACTGCTTCAGCATTTTGGATAAGACTAATTGAGAGGATCCAGCAAAGTGCCAAAAGGGGAAAATATCTTTTCTCCCCTCAACAGTAGTTCAGATAGCAAAAAACTCACTTCAAATGGTTTCAAAAGAAATTTTGCATTTTCATTGTTAATGCAGACCACCCTGGAAGGGTGATATCACACCCCAACCTCACAAAAGTGCTGATAATCTGCACAGCCTGCCCTTTCAGCATCTCTGGGGAGGAGTCTGGCAGTTCCACACAACCCTGATGCACACATTGTTCTCTGGCATGCCTTGAACCTATGCTCATACCCATCTGTCTCAATGGCATAATGCCTGCTGCTCATAAGGTGTCATATCAGTTCTGATAGTGCATAAGTGCCAATTAAAGATTACTTTGCAGCTAGAGTGTAAAATGTGAAATGCGTAATTTTCCTTTACAAGGGTAATGTCCTAGTGGAAAGCAAAGATAAAATGAAACCAATGTTCCTCAGCCCTTTTGATTAGTTAGTAATAGAATTTTGGAGGCACAAAAAGCAAAATTAGCACAATGGGAAATTTGCAAAATTATCATCTGTTTTCACTCATTTAATGAATGAATTTATGATACTTTAGAGATTTATTTCTCAAAGGTGTCTTTGAATACAGAAATAATTTTACAAGTGATAGTTTGATAGAGCAATACTAACCATAAAGGACACATGCACATACATATATATTTTTTTACAAACGCAAATTATTTCCCTTTTTCTCAACCCCTGATATTTCATTATGAAAAACATACTTTTAAATAGTCATGAGCAAATCAAGTATGTTCCTTATGCAAAGTCTTGAGACTGTACATGATTTCAACCCATTCACCAAATTCTGCACTCATGGAAAAGATTTTACTCAAACAGCCGTTACCAGGAATGTATTAATTTAAGGTAGGATAAATGTATTCCAACATCTTTTCCGCATCCTAATTTTTCTTCTTCTAACTGTTTGTGATCTTCCTCAGACAGAATTATAGATGTACCTGCTTAACAGAGGATAAACTCATCTACTTTTTCATTTATCACATCTCACAGAGAAGTCTGAAGTACAATAGGTTTTGGTTATTGTATGCTCTAATCCACTATTAAGTGTCTCAGTGTAACAATGAGGAGATAAAGCACTGTCCTAAATGGTAGTATCTATTACACATGTCAGTAACCCATATCCACAGGGATGTCACTACAACATCTAGATGCCAAATACCCAAGGTTCTGGCGTGATGTTCTTAGCATGCACAGGAGCCAGTTGGCAGTGCATTTGGGAGTCAAGCTTGATGAGTTTGGATGGCACACAGGCACATACTTTACTTTCATAAAATTATTTCACAATGCAAAACCACCATGATATTGCACAGGGGAGTTCTTTCCTGCCCACCTTTCTCCATCCTAGCAGGAGAAGGTTCTTCTCCCTCACACAGAGGAAACAGGTGATGGAGTTTACATGAGCCCAGGGAAGCACACATGACAGTGGTTATATTAATGATTTTCTCCAATGAACTAGATATTTGGCATCTGGGTAAAAGTCACCAAATCACTTGGTGTTTTTTTAGAAATTGGCAATACTTTAAGGGATAGCATATTTAGTAGCTATTCTTGTCTCATACCTCAAAAGATTTTTGCTAATATCTATATGAAACTTCTAATCCATAATTGCAGGAAATGTTTTTGCACTGAGCAAAACACAGAAACATTTCAACAGGTGTATGTCTAAAAGGGTCTTTCCTAACCTGTAGAAGGCAATCTCAGAGTTTTGATGATGATTTGTGCTATTTTTCTGAACCAAAATAGGAAATAATTTTTATTTGAATATACCTGACATCCAGGATATATGTACTGCATGGTACTGACATATCCCAGGTGAAGGCATATAGAGTATTTCAGGTCAAATGTATTTCAGAGCTGTTCAGTGAGCCATGAAAACTCAGCCAGTGTGATCACCTGTTGTCGATGTTCCCCATCACAAACAATAATTACAGTGATCACTACCTGAAACTGGTTGGAAAATGCCATCCAAGGTAGGGACATCCACGTTGTCCAGGGGTAATACCACTGTGTGTTTATTTATGCAAAACTTCTTGTTCTGGCCTGAGCCTGCAGATCCAGGCTTGTCCTTTCTTTATTGTCATTATACATTTGAAATGATTATCTCTGGAAGTCAATTCCTCCCACAGAGGCCATAAGGTGAGATGTGTCTTTATGGTCTGTAATTACAGGGGATAGGAAATGGAACAAATAAAGCCACAAGCATCAATGGCTATCAGTTGAGACAGGGGAATTTTTGTCTCCAAAACCAGTTTTAAGCTCTGCGGGTTCCAAGAACATAAATTATGACAGAAACAGAAAAGAGCCATCTGGTCCAATTTGTCTGCATATTTTTGCTGTTCTGAATCCCAGCTCTTAGTTTATCCTCCAAATTCCTTATTTTCCTTTCCTTCCACAGATATAATTTGATATTTGTCACAGACTGTACAGCCGTTTGTTTTCATTGTTTTCCTGGATAATTTTGAAATTTTTTTCTTACCTCTGTGCCACATTCTCCTCTACTATGTTCCAAGTGTGTTTTGCTTTTGGTTCCTATTTTTTAGTTAATATTCTGCAAAAATTTTAGCATAACTAAACTACCTTAATACATATTATTGCTTAGTCTGACCTAAGTTTTTACAAACTTCTGTGGTGTGATTTTTCAGCCCGATCTGTTTTTTGTAACTGTAATTCAAAGGCCTTTTTTGGAACTGTACAATTTCTTTGGTTATATCCTTTCTATTCCAGCTTGCTGTTATTGTATTATAAAGATCAGTACTGTCACCTATATTCATAAATACCACCTCTCAATGTTACCAGATAACAATGTATTTACAGCTACATGGTCTCCCTTTCACTCACATTCTTCTCATTAACTTGACACAAAATCCATTGTTTCAGAAGTTCTGGACACAAGCCTGGCTCTGGCACTATTATAGAAATGTCTGAAATTCTGAACCTTTGAATTTTTGAAGAAATTGGATTCCACAAATACATACTTGAAGGACATCAGACTAAAAACAGCTGAGTGTTATGGGAATATTTCCTTTAATAAGATAAGGTGATGGGTGATAGAATCACAGAAAATTCTGAGTTGGAAGGATCGAGTCCAACTCCTGGCCCTATACAGGGCACTCCAAGCATCACACACATGTCTGAGAGCATTATCCAAATGCTTGAGCTCGGTCAGGTTTGGTGCTGTGACCATTTCCCTGTTCCAGAGCCTGTTCCAGGGCCCAGCCACCCTCTGGGTGAAGAACCTTTTCCTGATATCCAACCTAAACCTTCCCTGACACAAATTTAGGCCATTTCCTTGGGTTCTGTCACTGTCACCACAGAGCAGAGATCAGTTCCTGCTCCTCCTCTTCCCCTGATGAGGAAGCTGTAATGAGGTCTTCCCTCAGTCTTCCCTCAGTCTTCTCCGGGCGGAACAGACCAAGCGCCCTCAGCTGCTCCTCACACAGTTTCCCCTCAAGGCCTTCACTATCTTTTTTCCCTCCTTTGGACCCTCTTTTATGGCTTAATATTTTTCTTGCATTGTGGTGCCCAAAACTGCTGACAATATTCAAGGTCAGTCTGCCCCAATGCAGAGCAGAGCTGGACAATCCCCTCCCACGTGTGGCCGTGGTGTTATTCTGTTGTTGATTGGGCTGGAAGCTCATCCACCTTTAGAAAAACAATCATCACTCAAGTTGGATGTGTTGAATATTAGAAAAGTGCCACGAAGACTGGATGCTTTTCTTAATTTTTCTGGTGATGAGCAAAGGATTTTGATGATATATGGGTGAACACCTTTACCCAAGAGATGAGTAAGGGATGGAATTTAGGTTGCAACATCAAGATTTCCAATTTATTTGAGTTTTAAACTGATAGCTTTCTTCTCTACCCTTATGTTTACTGAAAGTTTAAAGAACGACTAATTCATTAGAGGATGGATGTAACTCTGACCAGCTTGGTAGTGAAGACATTATGTGGAAAACTGGAATACCAAGCCTTGTTCCAGCTCCACCAGAAGCTGAGTGGTTCAGTGAATCCCTTTCCTCCTCTATGTCTCAGTTTTTCAACCTGTAGGAATAAAACATGTACCACCTTTTATTGTTGCTGTCTAGTCTTTTCTCCCTGATATGTGAACAACCTTAGGAGTAGTCCCTTGACTAAAGGTGCTTAAGTGTTGCCAAGATTTTGTCCTGCCTAAGGGAAGACACCCACAGTGTTTATTAATAACATCCCCACATAAATTGCTTTGATTTTAGACTGCTAGAGCATTCAGTGAGAGTCAAGTCATGTTTTTAAGGTCATTAATAGACTTTGCAGCGTACAAAATACTGTGAGTGGCCAGTCCAGATGCAGTTTACACAGCAGGGGTGAAGTGAGCTGCCTGTTTCCTCAGGATCTGGTCTTTCTTTTGATGCTTTGGAAGAGATTGTTCTGCATCTTATCAGTTTTCTCTGCACAAGTATAACAAAGCTGTAAATAATTCCTTTGAGGCACAGAAATTCAGAGCAGAAGAAAATGACTTTGGTGTGATTTGATTTGGTTAATTTCTCCAGTAATACTGCCTTTATTTGTGAAATTTCTTTTTATAAAAGCAAAAATGAGGCTGCAAAAATGTCTTTAAAAGAAGAGCACAGGCAATTTCACCACTTATTGTGCTAATGAGCCTTTCTGCAGTTAACCCACTGAATGTTTTCTGCAAGAGGCCAGCAACATCAATATTAGAATTAAATACACTGACCTATTTCACTACAAAAAGATTAAGTAAAGTGTAATTTATCATTTAGAGACTTTTCTATATAGAGGGAGCTGAAGTTATTGTTTCAGTGAAAATTCACCATGACAATAATCCAATTACTGATGTCTGTGATCTGCTATAAAAGAAAAATGCTCTTGATGGCAGCAGAATTCTAGTCATAGGCATATAACTCATGTCAGCACTCCAATTAACTATTTTGTGCCATGTCTCTGCAACATGTAGGATGCTGAACAAGCTTCAGCAAGCTACATCTCAGCTGTGAGATTTCTTGCACTGCTTTTTTTTTGTTTGATTGTTTTTTTAATTAAGAAAACCCATTAAGAACTAAAAAGTAATGGAACTGGATGAAATCACAAAAAATCCTTTTATTTTGAGGACAGTGAAGATGACAGCCTTGAGTGGAACTGATTTTTTTTCTGTCACTCTGGACACTCTCATCTATGAATTTCAACTAAACAGTTTCAATGAAACGAATGGAATGATATGTTACAAAAATTTAATTTGTGCTCCAGTTTATGTGAGCAAAGTAGATAGAAGAGTAAGCTTCATATGAGTGCCCCTTCTCTAGCAAGATATGCTTTTTTTTTCCTTTTGGATTCCTTCCTTAAAATTTTTTTTCTGTATATTTCCAATTTTCTGCTGTGAATCAAGAACTCATTTCTTATCTAATTCACATTGAAGGCGTGGAAGAGATTGCAGAGATACATAAAGTCAGATAAAGACAATGAAGAAGTCAGATCCAGTACAGAAACAACCTAATAGTAACATTTTAAGAAGTATTTCTCAGAAAAAAAAGTCAGTAAGAATAAAAAGAAATTATTGTTGGTTCATTCTAAAGGTGTCTCTGGCCAGAAAAAAAAACTTTATTCAGACCATAGAGGCTTAGGAGTAAATCTGAAGAGCCAAAAGTAAGTGGCAATTTAAAATGAATTTTTTTCAGAACCACTTAACTCAGTCCTCATTCTCAAGCATCCTGCAATTTGTAATTTATTATTCTTTATAGTACATAACTACATGGCTAAAAAACTCTCTGGTTCTGCTCTACAAATAAGTAATTGAAACCAAGCACTTGGAAAGTCTCGGTTACATCCAGTGGTGTCAGAGGAAAATAATTAAACTCAAGAATGATCTTGCAGGGAAGAAAAATTTATATACTTTAACTAGTATTTTCAGTAAACTGAGAAAGACCTGGGAATAAATAATAGGTAACTATAATCTGGAAAATTGAAATTGACTTAGTGAAGGCTGGATGTGTCAAACATTCTACACCATTCTTTTTGGAGGTGCATAAACATCCTAGAGTAATTGTCAGTCAAAACCTGTCTTTTTGAGGGAAAATTATATGCATGGCCTATGGACAGAGGGAAGTGTCCCTGGTAGTTTTGGAGAGGCTTGTGCATGAAAGGAAAGCTGAGGCACTGTGAAAACCATAAGTAGAGTCCAAGAGCAGATGTGGGCACAGAGTACTGGCACTCCCCCTCATCTGAATGCTGTCTCCATGGATGATTTCTTGGTTTGTTTTTCCTTTTTATCTCACAAGTAACTATGGGCCAAACTTCTCAAGCTGTTCCATGTTAGGAGGGCTCAGGGCTTTGTGCTACAGAGATGTTGCACAAAGTTATGAGTCCCATGACAGCACTGTGCTTCTGCTTTACGTTCACTTCTGGTAACCAATGAGAACAGCTACTGGGATTCCAAATGTGTCTCTGTTAATCAACACACACTAGCTGTTAGTCATCAACATCCCAGTGATGTTTCCTGGGTAGCAAATAAGTGAGTGTTTTTCACTAATAACTTCAACATTTAAAATTTTCTTCTTCTGTGCTACAAAAAACAATCCCTCCTTTTTTCTTTTTTTTTACGAAGAAAATCATTCTAGTATATTCCCTCAGGGTTGTCCCAAATACAAGCATATTGTAGAAAACAATCTTTGCTGAAAAGCAAGGAGGAGAACAAGGAGTGTAGGGAAAAGAAAATCCTATGTGGCTATGGTACATTCTCACCTATGAACTAAGAATTCACTAGCTGTGCTACTGACCATGGCAATGAATTGAAGTATATTAAAACACATAGTTTTTGTAAAACTTCCTTATTTGAAAAAAGGTGGAGAGCTAAAATGTCACCTGTAGATTGCAAGGAAGGAATTCTTGGGTAGATCTGGCTTCTGACTCTGCTGTGGCTGCTCCCTATGTCACCATTTCTCCTTCCAGCAATAGCACTAGGAATCCATGGTTTCCGAGATCCTGGTAAAGATAATGGCCTTTAGCAAGAGGCCTGTTTATTACTGCCATTTATATATCCATGCTATTGGACATGAGGACTGCAATTATTTTTGTCAAAGGAGCAACAATACCCGTCTGGGCTGTGATGGAGGACATGCTTCCTTCAGATCACACCATTGTCTATATCTTTATATACCCTTATATAACTGTCCCTTGCTGAAGCAAAATGAATTTCTACACTTTTTCTCCAGAAATATCATGTCCATTTTTTCTGAGCAAACAGATCTTGCTTTCATTTCTATCTCTTGGTGAATCTTTTAAGTGTTTTTCTTCCAAACTGACACATGCAGTTATTTCACTTCCATATGGAATATGATTTCTTTTCATGAGAAAATGGGATTAAAAATTAATTTGTAGATTGCCCGTCCCACACCTGTGTGTGAAGAATCAAACCAGATTTACAATCTCCTTTTACTCCCACCACACCCAGGTTTTTCCTCATCTGAACTGTCAGTGTTATCAAAATATGCTGTACCCACATATTCATTTTTCTTCTTGTCATGTATTGATATCACATATCATTTCTTGACTAAAAGTTTCTGAATTGTCACAGAATAATAAAAGAACTTAACAATATATTGTTCAAAGAGCCTGGCATTTTATCTTGAGGTATGTCTGGTCAAGCAATTCCTCTGACTTCTATCTGGTTTTTAGCTAAGGCACCAACAAATACCTCTTAAACACTCCTGCCTTTCATTTATCTTTCCTAGGTCAGCAGTCTTTACTCTGTTGGGTGTCCTCACAATTAATTGCACTGCATTGCTGTAGATTTAAGATGCCCAGAGAAGTGTCACTGGGTGAATGTGTTTGGTGTCCTTGTGAATGTTTGCTGCTGAACTGTCAGGAGAGGGTCAGGAGAGGCTGTGGCTCTGTGCGTCTGTACCCTAGCTGAGCTTTGTGGGAGAGCCAACTTCAAATGCACTTTGAGCCCTCTTTGAGAGACAAGCTGCAGTATCCTGGGTCCTGAAGGCTCTTGTCACAATTAGAGGTGTTAGCAAGACCAGGATACAGCCTGATTTCTCTGCCTGGGACAGAAAGCCTTGTGAATGTCCTGTTGGGTTCTATAACTCAGATCATCCCCTGAATGCAACCCTTGTGGTTCAGTGATTGTAGAGAACTGGAGGTGTCAGATATGTCTGCTTTTTCAGCTACAACACTTTGATAGCCTGACTTCTTATTGCAGTCCTGAAAACTAAACCACAAACTCCTCCTTTGGTCTTTTTCTTCATGGAGTGCAGCCTGTAGTGTCTGGCATTTCTGTGGCCATCATTGCTTTACTCTTAACTCTGCATCAATGTTGTTCAAAGGTTGACATTCCTGCCTGTCACAGAGCTATTTGTATATGTCTCACTAGTCTTGTATAAGCAAGCTTTATATATTTTCTTTCTTTAATCTCTACTTCAAATATTTATAAGCAATCTGATTTTTTTATCCTGTTTGATAAACAGCTGATGGATGATTGTAGTGTTTCTTTTGTCTTCTTTCTCTAACTCCCTAGTCTTTCTAATCCTATTTCTGGCTACACACCGTCTATTCTTCCCTAACAAGCTGTAGTTCTCCTCATGTAATTCCTCCCAGTAACTCACTTTTTCCAGGAGGCATATGCTATTTTAAGAACTGTGCAGTGTCACTTTATGGATTCCTCTCATGCTTTTGACACAGCTTTAGAGTTTTAACTTTCATTAGGAAAACACAGTGTCTGCTTTGCAGATGGAGTGGTAAAGGGTTGTAAAAGGATGGGGCTGCTACTGACTCTGCACTCTGGATTTCATACCATGTGTGCATGTCCAGGTTTTGGCCAAGGACTGGGTTAATTTTTCATGGTGGCCATGAGAGGGCAGGGCCTGGAGCCATGTGGTCATGGTCAAGACCTGGATGTTATTCCATACCATAGAACATCAGTATATAAATTGGGAGAAAACATCAGCAGCCTCCAATGACTGCTCAGGGATGGGCTGACTGGACGTTGGTCAGCAGCTGCTGACCAATTGCATTACGCATCACTTGTTTCTCTTGGATTTTATTCTTCTTTATATTCTTTTGTATTATATTAATTGTTATTATAAAATTTATAACTAGCATTGTTGCCATTAATTATTATAATATATGTATATTTCTTATTTTTATAAAATTTTAATTTCAACCCTTGAGTTTGACGTTTTTGTTTGCAATTCTCCCCACCTGGAATAATTCCACAACAAGGGAATCAGCCCAGATACATCAGGAATAACACCTGAAGGCATGGGTACTGAAGGTAATTTCCTTGAAGACCTTAATTCAAACAAAAGGCAGGTGAAATCTCTGAGGGGTCCTGGCAGAAATTAATTGCTTTGTAGCTCTACAGTATTTTTTAGGAGATTCAGCAGAAAAAGCTGTGTTCAAGAAGTTCTCCTTGAACTCTCGTTCTATCTGTTATGTGATTTCCAAGGGGCTAAAGCTGGAAACAAGATCAACAGTCATGAGAACCTGAATAATATGGAAATAACTGGAAAGGCTTTATTAGAGTTAGATTCTGGAGACCAAAGCAGTTCATTGTGGAGTCCTCTAGCCCACAGAGGAGAGATCTGATCCTGGGTGAGTGGTTATGTACACCACAATTGGGAACTATAAATATACTTTGTTCACAGCTAATCAGTTCAGAGAGATGTGTGTGGTACAAAGGTTTGGTCCAATTAACACAGTCTGTTGACTTTCTATATAGAGGATTTAGCAAGGACTGTGATTAAGCTTAGAAATACATGCCCCTTGAATGATTTCTCTGCCTCAGGAGAAAAAAGGCACAGGTGAACTTTTTTAATGGAGGAGGACAAATATATTAAAGCAAGATCTACTGTGCCTTTGATGCGTATGCAAGAAACAGAAGCATTAGAGCTGGATATTGTCATATCCAAATTATATTTTAAAGTACTCTGAGTATAGATGCATTCTTTGTTTCACAACACATTTTATATACTTCTGTTGCTGTATAGAAATATGATTTACTTTTTTGTGTTTACTGCTAAGGGACATATTATGATGTCTATACCAGCAAGAAGAAGAAAGTGCATATCTATCAATTTTGCTTAGAATTATTATTCTAATAAATAATCATGCTAATAATTCTGGAGTAATTTCAGCTCCCTGTATCTTAAGAATCCTTCAGTTATAAATGGAAGTCTAATATTATATGGAGCCTGCTATGTTCCTTTGTAATGTGTAACATTTGTTTGAAAATCTGTCATTTCACCGGATACGGAGAAGTTCTTGCACATTAAAACTATGATATTAAGGATATAGGTTTCTGTCTCGGGATAGAATCCCATTGGATTTTCACAGCTAAGGCAGTACATTTTTTCCTCTTTCTAGAAATTTTGGAGCCAAATAGTGTTGAGACTGTGGGAGAAGTGTTGAGTGAGGAGAAACGAAGCTGTAGTACCTGCCAAGACTGAAGAAGTTTGGTAACCTTTATGAAGTGCGCCTCTGTGGAATCTCTCTTCTTGAAGGAAGCATAATGTGTGGTTCCAAATTTGTAAGCAAGTTTCCAGGATGTGAACAGCACCATCTTCACTGGAGACTCAGAACTTAAGGGAAATTCATCTCAGGCTTCTCAGAAATGACTAAAGGATATTTCGTTAGGGGAAAGTCAGTTTATGAGACTGATTACTTCTGAAAGGTCAGCATAGTGTGTCTAACCTTGTTACAAGTACACATCCAACTTAAAACTCATGATGTGTAATATATTATCAGGTGACATATATTATAATATATTCTAATGACACGGCTGGTGATGTAGTTCTACACCTATCAGTTTTTCAGGTTATCCTTAATTATGCTAATGAAAGCAAAAGTTCTTGGATCTCGATTTCTATTTGCAAAATTATTTCGTTGATTTTCTCATTATTCGTTCATCACTTACTATCAGAAGCCTGAGGAGTAAATGTACGGATGATTTTTAGATATGTTTGAGAAATCTTTTCATTTTACACGTGATGGGCCTTAAGTACAGAATCATGAAGTTTTTCTGATGAGCTGAGATGCAATTCTGCTTTAAGGACAAAGATAAGTATGTCCTCAAAACCACAAGTTCCTTGGTGTCTACAGAGACAGGCTTTATTACTGATCAGACATGAAGTGTATCTTTGTACCTAACAATATTCCTCATATTTCTCAGAGAAACCTATTTGTAAATGTAAATGTTCTGTCAGTGATAACTGACATCAGGGAAATATGTCAGCAAAACTTAATTTGTTTACTCTATGTAATTTGTTTTTTAATGCACTGTATATGAATGGAGTGCAATCTCAGCATATACATTTTCATTATTCAGATTTATTTGTTGAATTGTGTTGTTGACAGAGCTTGCTGCTACTTCGTGATTAACTCATTAAACAAATTTGTTACTCAGTATTTTTAAGATATGTTGTTCTGCTTCAACACAAAAAGCACATTGACTGGTTGTTACTTTAATTTCTGAGTACCACATTTAAGCTCAAGATCCACATGGAGACTCCTGAGAACATAAATGTGAAGCAGTTAATTGAATTTACCTGAAGTATATCTTTTGAATTTTATTATTATTAGCATACCTGTTTTCTAAAATGTCCTTTAAAAATATCTTAAATGTCATAGCATAGTCATGGTAAGTTTGCATAAAAATTCTGAAAGCCTTTTTATGAAGAAATTTTGCAGTCAACACTGCAAAATCCACTCATAAATAGCAAGAGAAGAAGAAATCGTTTGACAGTTTCAGTTGCATTCTAAGTGTCAAGTTGTTGTTGAGAAAGAGGGAAGTGTAGATGTGCTACACTGGGAACTTTTCTCTGGGGCTTTATCACTATAAGAAGAGATCCAGGATATTATTTGTTAAATCTGAAAATGAAAATCCTCATGAATTATTTACATTATTATCTGCTTTATGAAAAATAACTAGATGTTAATTTTAAACTTTTAGGAATTAGAACATGAAATGTATAGTTATCCTTTTAAAATAAATAAATAAAAATAATTTGTGGTTTCAGTGTTGGGATCAAATCCCATGGAATTCATCCTTGTTTTCCTCTATGAAACTGTAGCTATAAATAATTCTGTCTATGTTTTTCCATCATATGCTATGTCAGAATATATTTTGCTTCATGTTAAATTAATATGTATTTTTTATTGTAAAATTTAAAGACAAATATGTTTTCAATGCAATAACAAAAAAATAGCTGATAGAATCAGGAGTAATTTAGGTTGAGAGGGAAGCCTAATTCAACTCACAAAGCGAGACAATGCCTGATTTTTTACTATGTCCAAAGATGTCATTTAAATCCCCTCTGTGTGCACCTGTTTCAGTGTTCTGCCACCCTTGCTATTGAGACCTTTTTTCTTTTTTCTCTTGCAGAACTTCAGCTTGTGGGGCAATTTGTGTCAGTTGTCTCTTGTCCTTTGGCTGCACACTTTCAAAGCACCTGGCTTTACATCCCCTGTATGCTCTCTTTAGTTTCTTCCTTACTCTGCTCTTCCTGAGTGAACAAACCCAGTTCTCCCATCTCTCCTGTTATGCCATGCACTCCACGCCCCTAACAGTGAACTGGGCTCATCCAATGTGTTCATTTCTTTCTCAAACTGAGTAGGCCACAACTGGACTGAGCACCCCAGATGTGTTTCACCAGGGCTGAGAAGACAGGAGTGTCACCTCCCTCCATCTGCCAGCTGTTTTTTTGGCAGCACAGCTCAGGATGTGGTTTGCTTTCTTTGCTCCCTGAAAAGCTACTTTAAAGCCAGTCACCCACCAATCTGTACCAGTTCTTGAGTTAGTCCTCTGAGGTGCAGAACTTGACATTTCCTATGGTTGAGCCTGATAAATTTCCTGTAAATTCATTTCCCCTGACTTACAAGGTCCTTCTCAACAGAAAACCTGTTGGTTTGATATAATTCACTCCTCCAGATTGATATTATCCATAAACTTTCTCAGGATGCATTGCATCTTACCATTCAGGACATTTATAAAACCAAAAACAGTGTTGGCCCCAGTATAATTCCTCCTCCTGAGTATTGCTGGCAATTTTCCACTGCTTCGCCATCAAACCCCTGATTACAGCTTTTCATTTTGGTAATCTGGCAATAATTTTCTGCTTGCCTAACTGTCCACCCATCAAAGTTTTATCTCCTATTGGTAATAGGATCTTTTTGGAATTTGTATGGAAAGCCTTGCTAGATTTAAGGCAAATTTCCTCAACTATGGTACTCTTGCTCACAAATCCAGTAATTGCTTTGTATAAAATAATGACAACATGCATAGATGGAAAATCAGCCTTTCTATGTCTTTTGCCATTTGGTCTCTGGCCCCATTAAACAGGGTTCCCATACTTCCTGTGATATAATTCTGTTGGTGACATCTATAGAAGCCCTGGTTGTTGGCCTTCCAATCCCTTCCCAGTTTCAGTTCCAGCTGAGATATCTCTTTCCTAAATCTTCTCCTTAAGTTAGAACATCATCTCTACATTCCTGCCAGGAGTCCTGTCTTTGTCCACAGTCTTGAATACTTGTTTATTTGAGTTCATTTTTAAGTGCCTTTTTCATCCATGCTTGCCTTTGACCACTCTTCCTTAGATTTCTGCACTTTGTAGCTGTTCATCTGCATGCTTTGGGGAGGTTGTTCTTCATCAGCTGTTCTGTGCCACTGTCCTTCAGAGCTGCCTCCCATGGGATCCTGCCTCAAACTAATATATACTGTCCTGACACAAGGGGTGTTGTTCCGTGATAATGAACAGAGCTTTTAAAGAGAAGTTTAGTTCACTTTTACAGTGTGTTTCTAGAACTTGACCCAGCCCATTTGTACTTGATCTCACCCCAGTGGTCTGTGCCAAAATAAGGTTATCATCGCATCTAAGAGAAACACTGAAGTGTCTGACCCTGAAGATATAAAGATACCTACACTGATTTAATTGAAAATTAGTATATTTCTACACAGCTGGATATAGCTCCAAAATATCTTCATTTAGACAGTGTGTTATGCTAATAAAAACATTTGACTCAAAGAAGAATTTCAACAAAACTGCAAGTCCAGGGAAATGAACCAAATTCAGAGATCTGAGATTGAGCACACACCATCATGATGCATAAGTAGAAAAGAATAAACCAATCCAGATGCAATCTGGAGAAGTAGAAGAGGGAATACTGAAAAATCTTTCTTCACTTACAGTGGGCAATTGGTATCTACAGGATGAGCAATAAAAGCATCTGAATTTGCTTGTCAATTTCTTTGACTGTTGTCCTGGGTTGTAGTATAAAGATATGCACAAAGTATTCTATCACCATCTTCATCAACTGTTGAAACCAATTGTTGAAGCAGTGTTCTTCCACGTTCCCCCTCTCTGTTCTGTTATTGGCTCTTCTGTTAATGGCTCTTCTGTTAATGGCTCTTCTGCATGACTCATAGATAACTCCCGGTGGGAGTTATCTCTCTTTAATGGGCCATCAAGGACCCCCTGTACAATTCATTATCCCATTGTGAGATGCTCCACCCAGGGGGAGGAGCCAAGCATTCTCACCTGGATATAATCTGGGATTTGGG
>JBBMKD010000001.1:103024470-103065755 GCA_037834095.1 Argya squamiceps
CACTCAGGTTGTATTCTGACTCTGTCAGTGGTCTTTTGTATTATTGCATTTATTTTATTTTACCCTTTTTTTTTCTTCTTTTTCTTATTAAATTGTATTTCTGACTTGGAGCCTCTCACTTGTTTTGCTTTCAAACTACTACAACTGTACCAAGTCATTCTGGGAATGACTATCCAGCTATCAATGGAAATCTAAACAGATTAGATCATAGGAAAATTTGGATGATTATGGAAAATTGTCCTGGTTTTGTATGAGAGTTAATTTTCCTCTTAGTATAGATATTACAGTGCTGTGTTTTTTTGATTTGGTATGAGAATAATGCTGATAACACACAGATATTTCAGTTTTGTGATGTGGTGTTCATATGAAGTCAAGGCTACTTTGATGTCTCGTGCTCTGCTATTAAGGAAGTGCACAAGAATCTGTGAGGGATTACAGCCGGGATGTCTGACCCAGACTTGCCAAAGGGATATTCCACACCGTAAAATGTCATGCCAGCATATGAACTGGGGAGAGTTTGGCAGGCTGATTGTTATTTGGGTACTGGCTGAGCATCTGTCAATGGGTAGTGAGCAATTGCGTTGTGCATCCCTTGTCTTCCATGTGTTTTATTTACCTCTCTGTTTTCTCCCTTCTCTTGTTAAGGGTATGGAAATTTGGCAGAAAATACCCCTCCCCCTGAAAACTTAACACACCATTTTATTTAAAATTCTTATTCTCTGAGAGTGGATGAGAGTGAGGAGGTTGCCCAAAGGAGCTGTGGACGCCCCATGCCTGGAAGTGTTCAAGGCCAGGTAGGATGGGACTTTGAGCAACCTGATCTAGTGGAAGATGATCCTGTCCATGACAGGAGGTTCCAGCCAGATGATTTTTAAAGTCCTTTCCAACCCAAATAATTCTATGCTTCTATGTTTATTATTAGATTTTATTTTATTTCAGTTATTAAATTGTTCTTATCCTTTTCTTCTGATTCTCATCACCCCTGGTGTGGGTGAGCAGCTGCATGGCACATTTTTGCCAGCTGAAGCTAAGCCAGGATAAAGACCTAAGACAAAAAAGTCTAACATGGATCTTATTCCTCTTCCCAAATTTCACTTTTCATAGAACAGGTGCATATCTATCTATCTATCTATCTATCTATCTATCTATCTATCTATCTATCTATCTATCTATCTATCTATCCTTTTTCCATTCTTAAACCAAAACCACTGAGTGCTTTCAGAAAAGAGGATTTAAGAAAAATTTGTGGTTTTGTTTTCTGGAAATGGAAGTGACTGCTTTACTTGTCATGTGTTAATAAAGTGCACTGGTCTGCAAACCCACATTAAAGATTAAACTGGAGGGTCCAAAAAGTAGCGAGGAACATCTTGGCTATTTCTATTGTCATTTGAAGGAACTCCACCATTTCCAGTCTGGAAGCCAAGAGATCTGTGAAGACAATGTGAAGAGATGGAGGTGAAGTTTATGTTTACTGTGAACAGTGTGAAATATATGATGCCTTTACTACAGTTTGCTGCTTAATTTGCATGGGTTGTGAGGAAAAAACATGACAGATAGATAAATAAACTGCTCCATGAAAAATCTGATCAAGTGAAATTCTGACACACAAGTAAATCAGTGTAGGCCCATATTTCAGCTCAGTTCTCTCATGCCTTTTTTCTTTATTTTTATAATATTCCTGAGCAGGATAAGGAACATTTTCATCAGATAATAATAATTTTCATTCTTTCTTTTGCTAGGGAATCTGTATTATGTATTTACCTTTTATTGTCTTAGTCATGCTAACTTTACTATTCCCCTGGACATTTGTTCTATGTGGTTTTATATGTTTTTAATTGAGTGGCATAAAATATTTATTATTTGTTCAGAATAAGAGTATAAATTTATAAGGCATACAAATTTCTGCTGAGTCATTATTAAGAATGAGAACTCAGATTGTGTGACTTTTTTTTGCTCAACTTTCCACATCTACTGAAAATTCAGCAGAGAAACTAAATCTTTTATGTCTAATTATATTCTGTATTGTTAATCTACATTTCTTACTGAATTGATGGCTTTGTATGTGCCCTTCTGACCCATGCTGTTGTAAAAGGCATTATAGTATATATGATATCATATATGATATCTAAATTTAATAGTATATATGTCATAACATATAGCTTTAGACTGATGTTTGACTCCAACAAAAAACCACAACCAAATCAAAACCAAACCAACTACTTTAGGAATAATTTTCATAGTATTTTAATTCATTAATCCAGAAAGGGTCTGGAAGATTACATTGTATGACATGAGATCATACATAATGTAGTCTGAAGTACTTATATGTAAGAATCTTCTTTATTAAGAGGTGTCCTTAAAATCTGTGTTTGAAAAACAAGTCAGAAGGATGCTCAGAGAGCTATGAACATTTTCTTGGGAATTTTAAGGTCTTCTTTGGAACTATTCAAACTATTTTTGCGTCTAGAAGATAAAGAGGATGTAAATAAAGCTAGTGCTGGAAGTTATTATTGTAATTCATACTGATAGCCCAGAAATGGTTAATTCCCCAACTACCAAGGGATAATTGCAACAAGTGGAACACATCATTAAAATGAGAGCTGTTAGTAAAATAGATGTGATTTTGTGCTTGATTTCATCTGTTTATATATTTTTCTAATGAATTGTAATTAATTT
Source organism: Argya squamiceps (assembly GCA_037834095.1). Classification (NCBI taxonomy): domain Eukaryota; kingdom Metazoa; phylum Chordata; class Aves; order Passeriformes; family Leiothrichidae; genus Argya; species Argya squamiceps. Next base: position 103,027,147 of record JBBMKD010000001.1, read on the forward strand.
AGTCAAATGGATAATATATTGTTCAATTCTGCAATGAGTTATATAGAGTTATAGAGATAACAAATGACACCATGTCATTATATTGACATTGAAGACTGAAAATAATTACCTCTACTGACATTACAGTGTAGTATACACACAGGTTTTTTAAAATGGATTTTAAAAAGTGACAGAAAGCTCAGGTCATTATCTCATAAAGAATACTCTGAAATCTTTTCTCTCCCAGACCAATATAGGCTCCCAAAAAGTTGAATATCCAAAGACTTACATTTATAAAGTAAGCAAATACTTCCAACATTGACAGTTGAGAGGCTAAATGTTGCCCAGGTTCTTTTTCACATAAACACATCAGACATATCATACCAGGCAAAGTCTTCACAAACTTAAAGCTCCTTTCCTCTGAAAAGCCCATCAAATTGATAATTGACAGAGCTATGTATTGGGGATTTTATACTTTATTTTCTTTTCTCTAATTTTATTATATTATTAGTACAAGTTAGCTCAGTTTTTCCTTGGAACAGTCCTAGCATGATGGATGTTGAGCACTTTTGACAGTGCTCAACAGTTTTAATATATACTATTAAATTTAGATATCATATATGATATTTCACCTTCTTAAACATACATCTACAGTTTTTTCACCTTACTGTTGATCTTATGTCATACAATGTAATCTTCCAGTCTGTTTCTGAATTAATGAATTCAAATACTACAAAAAATATTCTTAAAGTAGTTGGTCTGGTTTTGGTTTGGTTGGGGTTTTTATGTTAGAAACCATCATCAGTCCAAAGCTATATGTTATACAATATATACTATTAAATTTAGGTATCATATACGATATAATTTCACCTTCTGAAACCTACATTGTTGGCATGCACCCCACACCCTTAGCAGGTATTTCCACATAGGGAAAGGTTTAAGACTCACCCCTTGCATTTTTTATAAAGTAAAGGACCCAGAAACATCTTTGCTGTCCTGACAGTAATTTGCTCAGTGCCTGCACAGAGGTAAGTGTAACTCAAAGCCTGTTGCTGATTTCATTGGGCCAGGGGCCAAATGGCCCACCTGAACTATTGTGTACTAAAGAGAGAGAACAAAGAGGCTCGGGGCATTTTTGGGATGTTTTAGAAAGCTTGTGGGACCTGTCCCTATCCTATGCTCGGTTTTGCTCTTTGTGTTATTTTCCTTCTTTATTAAAACCTTTTTGATTTTTCAAGACCTATCCAATCATGCTGTCTCGCTAATTGATTTAAGCCACTTCTCTGCAAGGGCTGGACCCTCAGAGGTATTGGGAACCCCAATAATACATCTACAGTTTTTTCACCTTACTGCACCTGTGCTCACATCAGCAGCATTGAGAAAAGACATGGCTTCATGTCCTAGGCAGCAGAGGAGCCCGAGGCCCTGCAGCCCCCCAAGGCTGCCTGGCTGCAGCAGTGACTCTCAGCCTCCGTGGCTGAAGAGCTGCTGGCAGCTGAGCTGGCTTTGTGGTTTTGTGCTGGCTCAGTTGTCTCCTTGCTCCCGTGCTGCGACCCCTGTGTCTGTAGCATGAAGGTGAGTAAACTGATAGGATGCAGGTTTTGACAGAGAAGGGAGTGTATGTAAGTGTTGCAAGGGGCACAAAGTGAGTTAATTTGTTTTGACTCTATTATGCAACCTTATTTCAAATGTGACAATACTACATAATTGCTTTTCTTTCCCTTTTTCTGTTGCCATTCTTATTTTGTGTTCTGCTTTCTGCAACATCTTCCCAAGGTTAATTTGTCAATTATAAATAAGAATTAAAGAGGCAAAATGTAGAATGAACATCTCACTGATAGTGTCTGATCATTTTCCCTGTGTACTGAAACACCTCATCTCTGCTCTCTGAGAATTTTTTTTCTTAGAGTTGCAAACCCTGGGCAGGGAAGGGAAATGTTATTTTATGTGTATGATGACAATGGGGAAAAGAGAATGGGAGATTGCTTGCACTAATTAGGCAGTTAAAGAAATGGACTTTTTATAATATTTTCAGACCAAAGACAGAACAAACATGCTGCTGGTGTAGAGTGTATGATGGACAGGAAAGGACTCTCTCAGGTGTGTTAGATGGCAGGCACCTATGGATTGGGAGGACAGTTAAGAGGCTAAATGCTGCCCAGGTCCTCCTTTCACATAAACATATCAGACATATACCTGGCAAAGCTTTCACAAACTTAAAGCTCCTTTTCCTCTGAGATACCCAGCAAATTCATAATTGACAGAGTAATGCATTGGGGATTTTATATTTTATTTTATTTTATCTTGTTTAATTATCTTACTTGGTACAAGTTAGCTCAGTTTTTCCTTAGAACAGTTGTAGCATGATGGAGGCTGAGCACTTATGACAGGTAGATATTGAAACAAACTAGGAGCTTGGTGTCATTGCATGTATGTGAAAATGTAGTGGTTTCATAGCCTGAATCCCTGTAAATGACAGTGTCAACAAGATATGAATAATTCTTCAGTTTATAATGATCCAGTTTTGGAAAGTGGATCAAAGTTCTAGTTCCATCACATAATGTATTTTCTTGTAATATTGTTATTTTCCCTTAGGATGGTAGGTTGGTTTGTTTTCTTTCCAAGTAGATATGGAGAAAAAACAAACAATACAGCTAAAAAAAGCTTTGGTTTATTGTTTTTAACATCTCCTTCTCTGGTGAAAAAAAATAGACTGTATCTGTCTATAGAGATGGGTGTGATGACAAACATCTGATTTGCAGGTCTTGAGGAAAATTTGATGAACATATACCTGTGGGAGAATATGATGCATTAAATTTTTAAAATTTGCCTTTTTTGCAATTCAAGTTTCATTTGTCTGTTGAGTTTATATGAGCTTTGTATGTTCCTCATTAGGGAAAAAAAGTACAGAAAAGGTTTGCGGTGAAAAAAAAATCTGCCACATTTCAAAGGTATTTGTATGACTATGTTGGGATGCACTGAAGCAGGCAGGAAAGCAATGATTATGATCAGATATGATCTTCTGCCTCCCTGTGCCCTGTGCACACTTCCTGCAGCTCTGTTTTAATAAGATTCTTTGTTGAGAATTTGAGAGAGCAGACCTAGTTTATTTTGTGCATTACAATCAAGATTAGTAAGTGCAGGGAAAGAGTATCTAACTAAAAGTTGTGAGTTTAGTTTTTTTATTTATTTTTTTTTATTTCATGCACTTCAGTGTTTTTCCTCTTTGAAATACTGATTTCCCAGTTTCAGATTGACAAATGACTTATAAATACATGACAGAGTAATTAAAATCTTTGTAACACATATTAACTCTTTTCTGAAATTATTATCAATTTGAATTAGTCATCAGACATGACAAAAGAGAATGATCTTTCTAAGAAAGTCTCAGAAAGGGTTAAACATTGTTTAAAAATGAAATCAAAGAACATCTGGTTCAAATGAAATGCAAAAACGTCTCAAATACTCTTTTTATAAGCTGCATACAGCTGCTCAACAGTAGTTGTCTCTCAGTCATCTTTTTTCTCTGACTTCCCTTTACCAATTTATGCCCAACTACTCAGGCTGCTGGAAACATCTCTCCTATGAGGAAAGGCTGGAGGAGCTGGGCCTGTTCAGCCCTGGGAAGAAATGACTGAGAGGGAAACTCATCACTGTCTGTAAGTATTTGAAGGGAGGGTAGTGAGAGGATGGGGCCTTTTGCAGGCTCCTCTTGGTGGTGCGAAGCAACAAGGAGAATGGCAATGGGCAGAAACTGATGCACAGGAAATTCCACCTGAATGTGAGGAACAACTTCTTCCCTGTGCAGGTGGTTGGTCAGATTGCCCAGAGAGGCTCTGAACACTGGAAATGTTCAAAAACCATCTGTACACAATCCTGTGCCATGTGCTCTGGGATGGCCCTGCTTGAGCAGGGAGGTTGGGCCAGATGACCCCACTGTGGCCACCCCCAGGCTGACCCATTCTGTGGTTCTGTGATTCAGTGAAGACACTGGTTAGTATCCTATAGAGGATAGTTGACTCCACAACGTGAAGCATGAAGGAACAGACTTTTTCCTGTTCCTGGTTTCTGGTTTAGCAATATGCTCTTCATCATTGCACAGTGAACAACCTGCATATACACTCAGGGTGTCCAGTGTCAGATCTTATGTGTTGTATAATTCTATTTGTACTAGTGAGGCTGAAGCTGGTATTGTCAAATGTACCACACTGCACATCACAGATGTCCTTGCTGTTTCATTTGTTCTTGTTTTCTCATTCTGCTTCTTTAGTTTTTCTGCTTTTCACCCCTCATGGTTCATCATGTACAGCCTCAATTCAGCAGCTCTATGACACTGTAGGTGTCTTGATTATTGACATGGAAAAAACAAATTATTTTCCTTTTTTTTCCTAAATTTTAATTTTTTTAAATTGTAGGTACAGCTAAATGGTTAGTTTTCAAAATCAACCCAAAAGTTAAAATCAAGGAAATGTCATCCTTCTCCTGAGTCACAAAGACATGCAATTTTTCACAATGTTATTTTGGCTTAAGTGCCATAGAATGCTGTCCTAACTTCTTTGCTGATGGAGCCCTATGCTTCCCCTCACTGTACACTGCTTCATTTTCCTTTTGAGCTTTATTTCCTTTGATTGCTTTTCCACTGCAGTTAAAAATTAGTGGAATGCTATTGCTTGCTGACATTTCAGTGTGAGTTTTGGTAAGCATTTGCATCTTCAGTGAATTGAAAATGAAGAGATTTAGGTCAAGAGAGAGTCTGAACTCTTGAGTTCAATTCATTTGTGTTGCTCTTCTGTGTGACCTTTGGCAAATCTCCCTGAATGCATTGCATAAAAGAGGAAATGCAGTGAGGATTGCAGAAATTTGCTGTTATAGAACTGATTAACCATAGAGTTTAATAATAGCAGTACATAGTTAAAAATTAGATAATAAAAAAGGGAAAAATATTAGGAAAACAAGATTGAAGCAGGTGAATCTCTTTGTGACTTAAGTAAAATACAGCAAGATCCTCAATATTTTGCTCTATGCAAAGGAATTTCCCAGGTTATGAGGAACTAGTGTAGGACACTGCTCAACAGACTTTCATGGTAAAAGTACAAAACAATCCCTGAGCTGTCTCTGGTGGATAAAAACCATAAAAGCAGCATTAACTCTGATCTCCATCTCCTGCAGAAAATGGAGGAATGAGATCCTAGATGATGAAAGGAGGGAATTTAATGTGTGTGGGCTTTTCAGGAGATGTTTGCAAACTCAAATTGAAAAAGTATTTTTAAGATACAGAAAAAATGAAACTCTTTTAGGAAATCATGCATGGAAAACCACTCCTATAATTTGAGTTATATTTTGCAGGCAGCTTTTTGGAACCTTTACTCTTTCAAACACAAATTTAAATTAATGTTCTTGCCACCAAGATCAACCACAGAGTCCTCAAAAACATTATCAAACAAAGCAAAACCTATGAAACCAGTTACTCAGTCTGCAATGGACTACATAATTCCACCTGTAGTGTTTTTGAGAAAATCAGCTCAGCTAAATGTAAGTCAGATTTTATGTAAGGATATATTTAATAATTTAGACTTAATTAATCAGAGTTTCTTCAAGATGACTCTGTGAGGAAAACACTACAGGTATAGGTACTCTTGCTTTATCTGCTGATGAAAAACTTTATAAATAACTATTATAAAATAACTATTAAGAATGCATACTGTGGTTGTATGGAAAATGTTTGGAAATATGAAAATCACATCGGTTAGAAAAGTTGTGTTTACATGAATATAACTTTTGCACCACAAATTATTCTAGTTTTCATGCTGTACTGAAATACCAAGAGCATTCCTTTGTACTTGTGATGAAAAGTTGACCTACTTTTTTAGGCTTAGTTTGTGTTATAGACACATATATTGAAAGAATTCAACTGTAACCTTTTATAATTAACAATAATGGCTATGCATGAGATCTGAACTGCTTACAGGACTTAAAAATCAATTAATTTCTTACTAGTTGTACTGCATTGATTGAACCTACTCAACAAAACACAAAATAAACTTCTGTACTGAGCTTTGTGAAATAAACCCAACCTGAGCTAATAGTTTTAATGTCTTTCTGTCTCTGATTTAATTGTGTTTGATCCTATAATGCAAGCTGGAAATGGAAAAAAAGTTTTATTTATTCTTACCTGATGGTGTAATCAGGCTAATGAAATATCTGGAGTATTATAGTGCTGGCCAACAACATAAAATATACCTAAGTATATTATACTGTTTAAAATGTGTTTATGGATATGTAAATAAAACACAGCACAAGAATGCTAAATTTATGATCTGAAAAAGGATCAAATGTGTAAGGAAGTATAAAAAAATGCAATGCTGAGTTAGGTCTGTTACAAAGCCCAGTCATGCTCATCAGAGGCACCTTGCCACACAGCCATTTTGAAGACCTTACCAGACCTTACTTGCACATAAAACTGTTTACATTTTCTGGTTTTGGCCACACAAAGTTATTGCACATGTGTGGAAAGAGATCCTTATGTGATCATATGTGGGACACAGAAACTCTCCCACATGGGTGCACAGTTTCCCTCCAGGAAACTCCAGCTGTGTGCTGCAGAACCTCACTGCCCTAGAGGCAGAAAAACCTGTAGTTTCCAAGCTAAGTGTGTTGCTCATCTTTGTACACTTATTTCTTTGCAAACCAAAATAAATTTTTTTGTCAGTATCATATCCTGATCTTTCCTTGTATTGATATCCACTTTCAGTTTCATGTCACCAAAAACATTCTAGGCATATTCCTCTTGCACTGAAAGGTTATGAATAAATCTCTAAGCAAGAATGGTTTTTTTGGTGCATCTGAAAAACTTATCTATCTTTTTTCAGAGGGACATTTTGTCTCTCACTTGTGTTGGATTCCTCATTTTTGTTAGTCTCTTACTCAGAATACATTTCCTTTAGGTACTTCCAACATTTGTAGATTTTTCAAGAGTTTTCTACAAGGCATCATGAAATACTTCACTGAAAATCCTCACAGCAGGTATCTGTCATACTTTCTTTGCTTAGAAAAATGACTTTTCTCATAATCTGACCTTTATCTTTCAAGCATGTGTCACAATGCAATGGCAATTGCATGGCCTCAGAATAACAGAGTTTCAGAAATCCCACCTCTTTCTTTGCAAAATAGACAAGATATGAATAAATAAGGAAATAAGCCAGTTTTAATGTAATTCTGAATAAAAAAGCTGTAACTGTGTACAGCACATTTAAAACTCCCATGTGTCTACAGAGACTTTATAATGATAAAATTAAATTTAGAGTACAGTTCCAAACATGGACTGTGAACTGCTTCTACACCAGCCCTGATGACACTGCTCACATGATTTGATCAAGGCTGGATGAGGGATTTGAGGTTTATGGTCTTATTTTTACTGCAGGTTGTTCTGACAGCATAGTGAGGAAATGACTTTATAAAAGAGCTGGAGAATTCATTTAATTTTGACTTCAAGAACTATGGCATTCAATTCGTTGGCCCTGCAACGATACTGCAGCGGTTGCCATGTGCCATTACATTTTGCTCCTTTTTACGTTTAAGTGCTGTAATGATCCAGCTCCTCATTATATAGGCAGGATTAAACTAAACTTTTCTGAATTTGCACAGAAACCATTATCTTAATTTAATCATTTCTAAGCAGGCAAATATATACTTCAGTGGTCTACTTTTTAATTTTAAAGAGAAGACCATACTGAATGCTTTTCTGGCACAGGATCTTAATGTGATGTGCTTCCAGAAGGATTAATACCAGTTGTTCAAATAATTAAAAATTTTTTTATAATGAATATTTTCCCTTTCTCCCAGTTGGAAAATTTAATATTTGATGTGCAGTTTCAACATTGTGTTTCCATATGTACTGTATATTCTGTTTTTATATAAAAGCTTTATTTGTTGGAATCTGAGTTTGAAATGTCCTATGGCAATTTTGAAAAGAGCAATAGGACATTTCTAGCTAAGGTATCTAAGAGTTATTTTATGGAGTTAGGATTTTCCTCCTTATGATTTGCTGTTTAGAAAGGTGGTACACAAACAGTGCAATAACATGGAAGATGAGGGTGTTATCCCATCATGCTAGATAGAGCATGTCTCTTGACCCATCTTGTCTCATTCACATATAAAGCACACATTTAAATATGGAGTGGAGGTGACAAAAATTATCACTTCTCCTCTAAAAGCCAGTTGTCCAGTTATGGGCTAAAAGTTTACATCTTTCATGGTGTATGAAATTAATATGTTCTGTATAAATGCATCCTTAATTTTTCTTACAGCTTTAAGGTGGATTTTATTTCTATATACACCCAAGCATACATATCTAAAACCAAATAAATATTCACATACAGAGGATAGTATTTTTACCTGTTTGAAATTGTTACTAATATGCTTTTACTTAAATGTGGTCTCACATTTTGTTGGCTTTACTCTTATGTTGTGAACCAGTCAGTTTCACTAAATGATTAAAACTTTCTGTCCTGGAAAAATGACTTTTTCAGGAAGATGTTCTGTGGAATGACTTAAATTTGTAGGCATTTCATGAAACAACTGGAATAACAAGCACTTTGTTACCCAGTTGGACTTCTGTATTCAGCATGAAATCACACAATCACAGAATATGGGTTGGAAGTGACCCATCAGGATCATTGAATCCAGTTCCTGGCTCTGCACAATGCCGTCAAATCCATGAGTCTCACTACATGTCCAAGAGTATTGTCTGAATGCTTCTTGAAATCAGACAGTTTCGGTACTGTGACCACTCCCCTGGGGAGGCTGTTGCAGTGCCCAACCACCCACTGGGTGAAGAAATCGTTCTAATACTCAATTTAAACATGCCAAGACACAGCTTCAGGTGAATGTCTTGGGTCCTGTCACGGGTCACAGAGAGGAGATCAGTGCCTGCCCCTCCTCTTCCTCTCATGGGAGAGCTGTAACTGCAGTGAGGTCTCCCCTCAGCCTCCTCCAGGCTGAACAGACCAAGCGGCCTCAGCCTCTCCTCACACAATTTCCTCTCAAGGCCTTTCCCCGTCTTTGTTACCGTTCTTTGGACACTCTTAATACCTCAATGTCTTTGCTGTCAATGTCCACAATATTCAAGATGAGGCTGTTCCAGTGTGGAGCAGAGTGGGACAATCCCCTCCCTTGCCCAGCTGGTGATTCTGGGCCTGATGCCCCCAGGACATGCTTGGCCCTCTTGCCTTGTCCATGACCCCATTTTTGAGGTTACCATCCTCATCCTGTAGCAGGCTGTAGTGTTATTTCTACACTGCCTTTTGCCATTAATATATTTGAAAACCTCATTCTATTGTCCCCACAATTCTGGCCAACTTCAGCTTCAGGTGAGCTTTGGCCACACGACCTTTTCCCTACAGTGGCAAGCAGCATCTCTGCCTGACTGTTTTGGGCAGTTTATTAAATCACTCACATCAGTGAAATCCAGCATATTAAAAGGTGTAGCATGTAGCATGTTCTGCTGAAATACTGCAACAGAAAGTAAAATCTTCCATCAAAATGGTACTCTCAGAAGCTTTCTACAATCTGATTTTTAATTGATTTTAGCTTTGTACTACTTCTTTTCATTTGCAACCCATTTCAAATTAGATTTGGGATTGTGTCTGCAGCTGCAAACATTATAGAAGAGAGGTCACTGACACTAGAGGATGGAAGTTGAGGTTTTGGTTTTCTAGGAGGGAGCTTCATAACATCCACTGTTCTTTTTGAAAAGCAACCATAGGTCCATTAGGTCATTGATGGACTTGTATTAGGAAAAGGCAATAAACTGCTCTTAGCACAGTGCATTTCCATATAAAACCAAACTCATTGAACAGGCCTGGGTTCTTAGGGGAACATAAAATCTCCTTTTAATTGGATATACAATGCTGCATATTTAGCATCTCACTAAAAACATTTTAAAAGCATTGCAGTGTTGGCTGTGGGTTTTAAATTATTTTTATTCACATTTCTTTATAATAAACCACACTAATATTTATACAGACTCTATAGATCTTCCACATTTCTGTTGCTTTGGACTTGATGATGCTGATGGGTCCCTTCCAACTCAGTATATTCTATAATTAACAGTAAAGTATACTAGGTAGAGTGGCTACATGTTGTATCTAGGTTCCAGTAGGTACTGCCTGGAACTGCTACTTTAGAATGAGTGCATATATATACGTATTATAGACTAGAATATATACATATATATTCTAATGATTGGTCAACTGTTGAAAAACATCAGCTATAGGGAACGGGAAAGTGATTGCTTTTTATGAAAGTTCTTTTTTGATGTGTTTATAACTGAGTGCATAATCTACTGCTAATATTTAATGCCTCTAGCATTTACTCAGAACTCAGAATTGTAATACAATGCAATCATAAAATTCCTCCCCAAACCCTATTTAATAAGTTAGTTTTCTTATTTCATTTTGCCTGCCCCAATAACATCATAAAATCACCATTAAAAATGTATTTTTGACCCCAGGGAAGTAGGCTTTGAGAAACTGCTTAAGGTTCAAAGCAGGAATTTTGAATACCAAATATTTTTGCTGGATATATATCTGTTATTTGGGTTGAGGAAAAGGAAAACAGGGCACCTCGCCTTATGGAGAGCTTGAAAGGGAAATAGATCTTTCTGAATTTTTAGAAAATTTCCTTTTTTACAATATCTCTTAAACTTTTGTTGTTGTTGTCATTGGTTATTTTTTCTTTTTGTACACAAACCAGCCTCAATAGACAACATGCTGTGTTTTTAATTGTTTTGGTTTTTCAAATCACTTTTATAAATCCATTTGGAGAGAAAAAGAGCTGTTTCCCATATCTACTAGGGAAGAAATCCTGGAAGAATTGCACATAATCCTATTATACAGCAGCACTGAAACTTTTCTCACTTGGATTGAAATTCCTCAAAGTTTGATGATAGTTCTGGAATGAATCCTAGTACTCCATACATGTGTCTTCATTTTGAAGGGTAGGTATGTCTTGCAGATATTATTTGGTATAATTAAATGAGTAAAGAAAATCTTGTGTCTCATTTAATGCAATTGGATGAATTGATCTCTGACATCTATTTTCCCTGATTACTTTAGCGAGACAATTTACTCTAAATTAGACAATCTTCACAATAAAAAAGAAATCACAACAGAAATGAAATAGGCAAAACTTCAGAGTTTCTATAGAAAAATATTGTGCAGCTCAAAAGGTAAACAAGGATTTGGTTTGGTTTCAGTTCATATTGCAGAGTCTGAAAAAGCTTTCAGAAAACAAACTCTGTCTTTTCTGGCAGGATTCAAGTGAGTAAATAAAGACCTTTAGCAAAGATCCCACAAACTGATACCTGAAAACATTCTTGCTGCTCTCTTCAAAAAGTCAGAGCCAAAGGTGACTATTGCTGCTGTAGTCTTCCTCACCTTGGCTCTCTCAGGCCAGCTGAGATAAATCCCATATTTAGTATCTGCATTGCAAATTCACAGCACTCAGCTGAACATATGCCCAAAGTCTTAAAAAATATGGGTGATTTGGATGTGTGTTTTACCATATTTAAATAGGTTCTCTAATGATATCTCACATATTGGGGAAAATTACCCACATCCAGGATCTTGAAAAAATATCTTGCAAGTATGGATAGCTTAGTTTCCTATAAGAGCTGGTAAATGAGTTTCATGCATTGGGTTATTTTTTTACTTTTTCTCCTGTTTATTGCCTTTAGTCTCAAATATTTCCTTGGCCAGGGGAGTAAGGAGGTTACAAGAAACTCATGTAAAGTTTTTTGTTGGCTATCATCTAGTTTAAATTTTTCCTGTGTTTTCCCTGTCAGAGTTCCATGAGTGGCTGCAATTTCAATGAAGTGACTTCGAAAATTTTGTATGGTGTTCGCATTAATTCCTTATTGATATCCATTACTCCAACTAAATGCCTGAAGATAAATTAAAATTTTGGTAGAAAAATAAATAAAATTGCATTAATTTTGCATCTCATCCATTCAAACCCTACAGCTTAATGTCAAAATATCAGAAAGGAGTGTACTTTTGTTGGTGAAAATCTGAGGAAAATGAAAGAATATGCCTTCAGAAAAAGAGGATGAAATGTCTTTTTTTTATTTTTAGAGGTATTGAATAATGTGTATGTCTCACTGAGATGAGGAGCTAGTCTACAGGTCATCTATCTCCTTCAACAGCATTGTTATTGGCAGGCTAGAGAAGAAGGTTCCTTATTGTTTTCACTCTGTTTCTGTGAATATTTACTCTTTGGAAGGTGTCACTGCCTCCATTTCAGTGGCAGAGACTGCCCTGTGGCTTTGAACCACTTTGGTTTGATTCTATGATTAATTCTATTATTCTATTATTCTGTGAACTCAAAAGTGCAGATTCTTTTCATATGTTCATTTTTTCCAGAATGGAAAAAGCAGACCCGTGGCTTGGAAGTACCTGTACTGTGGCTAAATAAGAGCATTATTTTTGTCCATAGTGGAAAGTTATATATCAAACCACACTGTGTTGAATTTGCTGCTTCCTGAAGAAGATTTTGTATTGGAATACATCAACATATACCTACCACAGGCATTTTAGAAATACAGTCTTGCTATGCAGCAATAGTTTTAGTAAGGATGGCATAATGAACACTCAAATTATTCCAGTTATCCCAGGCCCACAGGCCTTCTCTCTTACTCTTCCCAACCACAGTGAAGCAGAAAAGGTAAGACTGAATGAAATGCTGGTGGGAAAAATTCAATTATATTAACTACTTCTTAGAACTATTAGAGAATTCAAATTTCAGATTGCTATTCTAACATAAATAATTTTATATACATGGGTTTAAAACAATTTTGAGCAAATAACTCAAATACTTTCCCTTTCAGCTTGTAGTATATGTTATATTTAAATTCGACTCCAGATTTAGAGCCATGGTAATGACTTTGGAAGATTTCTTCATCCTTGTCACTACTATAAGGCAATTTCACACTTCCTTGACTCTCTAAAGGTGTAATATTGGGAAGTGTTAATTGACCAAATCCTCAATAAGAGGGAGAGAAATAAGGGAAGATGAAGTATAATTCTGTTTATGAGTTGGACTTGGAAATTACACATTACAAAACAGATATTCAGAGGCAACAAAACTTAAGCTCTTTTCTATTTCAATAAACTACTTTAAACTCCCAAATGGACTGCCTGGATTAAATAATATATATATCCCAGTTTTCTGTTAAATATTACACATATACCAGGAAAGCTTGTTGGGCCAGACACTGACCTTAATTTGAACATACACCTTTCTTTTCTCATCCAGTTACTTAGACAAGAAAAGACAGGCATGGCTGTGAATACAGAATAGAAGATATTTTCAGGTGTTTTCACCTGAATAGAAGATATTTTCATGCTCCAGTTTTACCTTGCCTGTAAAAATCCCATGCCTTTGCTGGATTTACTAAACATTTTCATCCATCTTTGCCCCTGATGCTGGCAGATGTCAGAAGGTTCCCTCCTCCTTCACAGACATATGAAGTGAAACTTTTTCAATGAAGTCTGCATGGATCTCAGAGGACAAAGCAATAGGTCAGAAAAACAGACCCCTTGTTTTAGTAGACAGGTTGTGGCTGTTCCAGTTGAATCTGACAGGTCTCTTTCTCATGAATAGTGCAAAAAAAGAAAAATGGTTATTTTTCACTCTATTTAAAAGCAAACATTAGTCCCAGTTCTTGTCTTTTTCACCACAATCTTCACCTTCCTCACCTGAGAACAAACAGAACAGCCAGCCAAAATCAACCTCCAATTCTTCTCTTAAAAAATGCATTTGAATACTACTTTCTTCTGATTCTTGCTGAAACTATACAATCAGCAAATATCTGTGTATGAGTGGCCTTGGTAACAACTGTGCTTACAGAAGACATATCATTCTTTGTAGCAGCGCGAGTTTCAGGGTTTTTGAATTTGTATCTGTATTTTGTTATTTGTCTGTACTTGGCATGTTCCTTCCCCCTCATTCCAACCCCTGTACCTGGATTCTTCCCGATGTAACCCCGCCCCCTTTCCTTCTCCATTGGGTCAAAGGTTTCCCCACCCAGCCGGGGAGCTGGGAAAAAGAGGAGACACAGCCCAGTCTTTCTCTCTCTCTCTCCGCCTTCTCTCCGTGTGGACCCGGGGGCTCTGGCAAAGTCTCCAGCCACATGGTTGCACTGAATAAACATCCTTAATAACCCAAAGAGAGACCACGCTTCCTTCTTCCAAGCCTGAATCCACACCTCAGCGAGCTGTTTGGAGAGCCCACGAGCTTCTATAAATTGGCTTGGGGGATCAGCTAGCCGGAGAAAGCATCCCCACCAAATGAGCCACTTTATAATTCTTATACTGTTTTCTTGGTCATTCACAGTGTGTTTCTTTGTAAAAATGTCTAAAACTACCTTGGCTTTGGAGACAAAAGAGTTACCACAGAGCTAACTCTGACTAAAATTTGCATTTTACCTTTGGCTCCTGAGCTGACAGTGATTTGCATTCTTCCCTGCCCTCTGTCTCTCAAGTGTAAAGTAATACTTCAAAACTTAAAAGTGTCTTTGATAACTTTAAATTACTCCTAATACCACCTCCTCTTGTCATGACAAAGCAGGCTTATACTCCAAGGGGGACTGTGTGGTAGTTTTGACTAGATCAGTGGAATTATCATGGATTTTTTTTAACTTTGGTTCCAGCTCTTTGAGTTTTGCTCTGTCTGATTGAATTCGTGGGAAAATTGAAAGCAAACCTTGGCTAAAGCAATGGGGTTTAAGGTAATATGAGCCAAGGAAGCTGACAAAACTCTTTTACAGACCCTGTAAAAGACATAAAGGTCTCAGTCCAAGCATGTTGTGACCCAGTTTGAGTATTTGTAAAAAAAACAGGTGAGACCTGAAGGTAGGTATCATGTATTATGACTGGCTTGAAAAGCTGTAAAGTTTTTTATTTAATTGGAGGTAGGGGAGCAGAGTTGAGCTTAAAATCAGTTATAAATCTCATCCTTTTCGTGCTGATTTGTTCTTCTTACAAAAATAGTTTTGATCTAGTGTGATCTTCGGCCCTTTTTTATGTCCACTGGGAGAGCGGGAGATGCACAAGGTGAAAGAGTGTAAGAAATTAGAAGAAGAAGAGGAAATAATAACCAGAAGGAAAAGAAACAGTATCAGAGTAAACTGGATAACGAACAGGAAGAGATAACACTGAGAAGGTTAACATGTTTTTTATATACTTTTTATACTGTATGAAACTCATTTCCTGGATAAGCATAATTAATTGGGGGAAGAAAACTAATCAGATCAGATTCAAAGTTTACTACAAAAATGATACTTTTAAGTGATAAAGTATTCTTTGTTCAACCTTTTACATCTCAATTGTTTATTTTAAAACACAAGTACTTGTAATTGTAAAGATAATGAAGGTATCTGATTTTTTCTATCTTTCCTGCTTTGTCATTGTCAGCCTGTTGTGCCTTCCACTGCATCATGAGCAGACTTTTTGTTACAAATCTCTTTAGGAAATCTAAACCCTTTCAAAAGGGAACAGCCTTGTGTTTCCTTCCTGGAGAATCCTGGACTAGTGAAGTATTAAAATTGACTGTGTCTCCTCCTTTAACTGTGATATAAACATTATAATAAATGCAATGAATGAGAAAAAGAATTATTAGAAGAAGAATCAGAAGAAAAAGGGGAAACGTTGAACTTGCTAGGGTCAAAACCCTATACTGGTTCTGCCCTTCAGGGCTGGGTTAAAAAGAAAATGCATCCATGTATATCTGGCCATTTAAAACAGTCCATCTGAAGCTTCAATATAATCAGGCAAATAAAATTGTTTATGGTTAGTTATTCTGTTTTTATTGCCTTCTCTCTCTGGAAATTAGCAAGAGAAAAACATTTCTGAGTTGGTTTAATATAATTACTTGAAGGAACAAGGTTTCAGGGTCTAAAGATTGGAAGATTAACACAAGTAATTTTACTCTCAAAATTAGTTTTGGGTTACAGTCTGTTTCTAATACAAAAAAATGAAAGTGGTTTTCCTTCATATTCTTGATCAGCTTAATGTGAATGTGAGTAGCTTTTTTAAAAAGGATGACTATCAGATTCAAATGTGCCTGTGATCTTGCATAGATGTCAGTGCTTTTAGCATCTCTTTAATTTATTCTGTTTTCTATTATGTCAACATGTCACCCCTCCCTTCCAAACAAGAGCAATATAGGGTTAACTAGTAATACATAAAAAGATTTTTTGATTAATAAATGAGTGCATAAAAATTCAACCCTGCATAGGTAGATTATGTACTAACAGTGCACTAGTGCATAATTCATAATTGTCTTTGACACCCCAATGAAAGTGAGCATTTTAAATTGTCAGTCAGTAACATCCCTCTGTTTCTGGATAAAAAAAAATTCAAACTAAACAACACATTTTAATGCTAGCATCCATCAACATGGATAATTTTTTAAAAACATAATATTGAAAATCTTGTACAGGCAGCTACCCAGTTTCTGAAAACCTTTTGGAGATCTGTGCAACCATCACCAGCTCTATGATCTTCAGTCTAAGGACTGTGCTCAGCAACCAGACAAACAAGTGTGTTGACTCATTGTATTTTAGATTTTGTAAATGGGCTAGCAGCCCTCACATGGAGCAGATTTAGTAGTTCTATTTACTTTAGGGCAATTACTTAAATTTGATATTCCTAGAACTTTAATAACATAATAACACCAAGTAGCAAAAATAGAAATAAAGCTCTACAGTCAATGTAGAAAGAATAAAAATAAAGCTCTACAGTCAACCAGGGGGGTGTGAATGAGTGACAGAGTGAGGAAGAGAAAATAATAGACGGCATTTTCTAGCTGACTAGGACAGGTCAGTAAGGAAATAATTGCTTATAGGATTTCTTTTAGTGGCAAGGGCAGAGGAAATGTCACATGTGAACTGTAAAAATACCGATAAGATTGGAAAAACTGCAAATATATATCATTATGTAAAGTACTTTCCACTTATTCTGACAAAATCAAAAGCCAACTTGTGCCAGTAGGAGAGTATTAGACATTCAAGGATATGATTTGTGCTGAGTTGATATAGACACCAAGTAAAGGTCAGATGAATCCTGACCTATAAATGTGTGCTTCTTAATTTGGTAAATGAATTATTTTCTTCCAGACATAGACAGCTTTCCTCTTGCATTTCCCAGAGTTATCCTCTTCATCCATGGAAATCAATGTAATTTAATGGCTAAACCAATGTTTGGGATCTTAGAGTGGAATGAAGATGTCCTTACTAAGGTTTGGCCAGATAGGACTCAAAAAATAATGTAATTTACAGAACTATTGGTTCCCAGAATGGCTGGGAGAGCGAGGCACTTCTGGAGATTTTCTAGTTCAACAGGTCAGGGAGAGAAGATTTGCCTGGGGTCATGTTTGGTTGGATTCTGAATATGTCCAAGGATGTAGAGTCTGCAACCTCCTTGGACAACCTGTTGCAGTGTTTCTTCACGCCCACAACTAAGGGTTCTTTCTTACTCTTACATGGCATTTCCTGTGTTTCAGTTAGTACCTTTAGCCTCTTGTCCTGTTGCTGGGCAGCACAGAGACATGTCTGGCTTCTGCCTTCCTTACTTCTCCCATCAGAGTTTTACACAAGTGGATAAGATTCCTCTGAACCTTCTCTTATCCAGACTGAGCAGCCCCTCATATAACAGTAGCAGTTCCTTAATCACCTTCATGAGCCTGCACTGGACATGCTCTAGTATGTCCATCACCCTCTCTCATACTCAGGAGTCCAGAGCTGACCTAGCATTCACAGAATCACAGAATCAACTAAGTTGGAAAAGATTTTGAGATCATAGGGTCCAGCCTATTCCAGATGTGTCTCACCGGTGCTGAGCAGAGGGGAAGTTCTGACCATCTGGATTCACCTGCTGGCAACATTTTTTCTAATGCAAAATACCATTGCCCTTTTTTGCCACAAGGGCACTTTGCTGGCTTTGTCAAACCAGGATCTTCAGCTAATTAGCCCCTATGTTATACTGGTGCCTGGTTTATTGCTTCCTGGGGATAGGGCTGACATTTCCCTTTGTTGAGCTTCATAATGTTCTTGTGTTGTCTCAATTCTCCTGCCTGTGGAGGTCCCTCTATTCAGCTGTGCACCCATTTGATGTATCAGCCACTCCTCCCTGTTTTGTATCATCAGTCCACCTAATTTTTCACTTAGCCAGACTCTACTCCATCAGCTTTTCTGTGGGGATGACATGGGAGACTATCAAAAGCCTTGTCAAAGTAAAGGAAAACAGCATCCACTGCTCTCTCTTAACCCACCAATCATCCAATTGTAGAAAGCTATCAAGTTGGTTAAGCATGATTTTCCCTTGAGTCCATGCTGACTGCTACAAATCACACTGCTGTCCTTCATTTATTTGGAAAGGCTTTTGGATCTTAGGGACTGAGGTGTGGTTGTTCAGTCTGTGGTCCTCCTGGTATTTCTTCTATATTTTTCAGAATAGAAGTGTCATTTGCTTTCTTTCAGTCCTCACAAAACTCCCCCAATCAATATGACATTTCAAAGATAATTGAGAATGACCCATCGTAATAGTGACATTGCCAGCTCCCTCCACATATGTGGGTCCATCCCACTAGGTCCCATGGACTTATGTCTATCTATTCCCTTTAAATGTTTCCTAAGCTGACCCTGCTCTGGTGAAAAGTGATTTTTACCTTTGGTCTTCAGGGTCCTGGGCCTGCTGAAAACCAAAGACAAAGAAGGTATTCGGTACTTTGGTCTTTGCTGTGTCTTTTGTCACCAGGTCTCCTGACCCATTCAGCAGCAGGCCCACAATTTCCCTGACGTGTCTTCTGCTGCTGATGTATTTCCTGGAGTCCTTCTTGTTTCTTTTCACCACTCTCACGAGATTCAACTCCACTTAGACTTGTCCTTCCTAACCGTGCCCCCAAACCCTCAGACAGTGCCTCTATATATTCTGGGTCACCTGTCCCAGCTTTTGCCTCTTGCCCACTTCCCCTTTATGTTTGAGATTTTCTGGGAGTTTCTTGTTCATCCATGCAGGGCTCCTGCCACTCTTGCCTGACTTCCTGCTCATGGAGATGGACCTTTCTTGGGAAGCGACACATTTCAGTGGCAATCTCACAATTCAGCTTACCTACATACATTCCACTTTTGTGGCTCAAGCCTTAGACATGTTGAGCCTACTTTAATCATGACCTTAATTTTACTAGTGCATTGTTCCGTCCCTAATTAACTAAATAAAATTGCAATACTTTAGCTTGGTAATTAGCCTTCTTAAATGAATATTTGCTTGCTCACCAATTTTAATAAAATCAATGAGGGATACGCAGATTTGGGTTGCTCTAACAAATTAAAATATGGTCCAAGAACTTATGAGGGCATGGCTAGTGTCAAAAATGTAATTTTTAAACAACTCAGTTTATCTTTCAGACGAATATTTAAATCTTTTTAGGCTATTATTCTTAGAGCAGGCTGTAGGGGTTAAGAAGATCTCCCCTGACTTCACTGACAAGGAGCAGTAATGGCTCAGGCCAGCAGCTGACACAGAGCTGTAAAGAAGCTGATCTTTGAGATAGCTGAGCACCTTGCTTTCTGTTCTTTCTGAACACTACAGAATCACCTCTGCTTTTATGGCACTCATGCCACTCTTGTGGAATCTTGTGGAATCCACTCTTCTTACCACAAGAACACTGTGGTTGTGACCTTTCTCCTTCACTATGCCATTGAAATTTCTTTTAAAGCTATCAGTGAGAAAACTATGGAAAATACATGTTTGTATTGGTCAGACTAAGTTTGTTGGGCACTTTTCTTTTGAACTAGTTTTTGCCTTCTCGTACATCATACAGCAATAAATTACTTATTTGGGATTGGGAAATGTAGCGAAGAACTCTTGGCCTTGACATTCTCCACAGTGTACTTAACACCAAAGCTTGTGTCTATATCTGAATAACCTATGCTCACAGTGACTGCTGTTCACAGAGTGTTACTGTGGGATTTTCACAAGGATTTAGAAATCCCAGAACACATGCACTGTAGAATCCATGGATGAACATGAAACAATACCAGCATGCAATACTTTTGGAAATCCTTGCCCACATGCTGTGGTGCCCACATGGAGGAGATGTTATCTGCATTTTGTTGTCAAGATGTCAGAAGATAAATAAATACCTCAGTCCTGGGTTAATCAAATAATAAGCACTCAAAATCTATTGTATGAGCAGAAAAATGGAGAAAAAACCCAAGGTAACAAATCACCTTAATTCAAAGCCTCTCCTACTACTCCTTTTATGAAGTAGTAAAATACCTAAACACCCACAGCTCAGGATAGGACACTAATCTGGCATAAAGCCCAGGTTCTGAACTCTGACACTTTGCTTCACAGCTAAATGCAGATATTAATAAAGCACAATTGTAATGAATACAGCTTTGGTTGTTGAATATAGAAACAAAATTTCAGTAAAAATACCAAAAAATTTAATCATAAATGAGCTTTTACAAGCTGTTTGAGCAGCTGCATTTAATGTCTCTGAAAGGCATTTTTGAAAACTGATGGGTGGCATTTAGTTTGCATAGTGGGTAATATAAAAAATAAAATAATTTTGAAATATAATTGGTAATAAAGAGAATACATAGTGTCTTATAAATATGCTAACAAGGCATTTTAGTGATATTTAGTATAGACATACTTAAAAGCAGTTAATAATCTTATCTTCACATTTAATGATGTTACTGTTTAATGGTGTTTCACTGCTTGATCCTTGAAATTATGTCTTTAAATAATGTTACCAACTGTAATCACTACTGTGCTATCAATTCATATTTGAAATTGTCTGTGATGGCAAGAAAGAGACACACATAACATGGTTTTGTAATAAAAATCTCTCTTAATGTGAATTTACCATGTGAGGGAGAGTTTTTGTATATAGATTTCAGTGTTGCTGTTCAGCTTAGTAACTTAATAGTTTTCAGCAGGAGATTTAAAAAAATTCCTAGAACGATTAAAATCAAGGCTAATCATATAATTTAAGAACTTTCTGAGAGGACTGTCAAAGGAAAAAAAGATTTATATAATCAGTTATCTTGCTGAAAACCCTTTGACCTGAGAAAATATACAGTGAATAAGAATGAACCAAAAGCCAATGCATTTAATTATCATGTGTGTGGAGTAATTTTTCTTGATAGTAACTAAAGATAAACAAGATTTTTTTTAGAAAATACACTTTTTTTCTTTTTTTTCCCAAAGCATTGTAACAATTTAATATCACTAGAGAAAAAATTGTCGAGTATCTCTGTGTTGTGAACAGAATTTCCTCAAAATAAGGTTTGGACTTATGCCCTCTTTTTGCATATTAGTGTGACTGTAGAAGAGATGCAGGTAATGGTAGGGATGTCCTTGTCTTGACATCCTTTCAGCTTAGTCATTTAGTCAATGGCTTCTGCATCTTTGTCAGTCAAAAGGCACCAGATAAAGTCAAAACAGTTTAAACAGGAGACCTTTGCTACCTGGATTACTCTGAAGAGGACAAAGGTAGTGTCAGATTTGTAGCTCTGAAGAGCCATGCGATGGGAATGGACCAGGAGTAAGTCAGGGAGTCAAGGAGGAGGGGCTGTTCTTCTTTTCCATCATGACTAATGAGTCCAGAAATGTGAAGTGCAGTGGGGTGGATCTGCTCCATGGAAATCTACCTTGGAAAAATCCTAGCACAGGGACCCATCTTTTACCACTTGCTCTTGATGTGTAGGCTAGGAAAGAAAAAGCATATTAAAGAAGTGGAAAAGAGGTAGTCCTGTCACCTTGCTGCAGTGGTGCCAAATAGTGCAAGTAACAGGAAAGTGAAGTCGTTTTCACACTGGCCAATTTCCCCTTCATTACTTCTGCTCTCTGTCTACTTCAGAATCCACTAGTGCTGAAGGTCAGAAATTCTAATGACAGAAACCTTCAGTATTTTTATGCAGGGTGAATTTTCCTATGTCCTGGAAGCAGACATCCTTAAGATTCTGTTTTGCCTGCTCTTATTTGCGGTTGCCCAGAGAAGCTGTGGATGTCTCATTGTTGGCAGTGTTCAAGGCCAGTATGGATGGGATGCTGAGAAACCTGATCTAGTGGAAGGTGTCCTGCCCATGACAGGGGACACTGGAAGTAGATGATCTTTAAAATCCCTTCCAATCCAAAGTATTCTATGAGTTGTGGGCATAATTTCTAGTGCTTAATTGCTCTCCTAGGAGAAGTTTTCTCTTTGTTTATGTCACACAGCTATTTGTAGAAAAAGAATGAGAGGTTGCACAAATATGATGGTGAAATTAATGCAAGATCATGTGACTGTCCCACAAATGTTTGCAATAGTAGAAAGAGAACGTAAGTAAGTAGGTTGACATAAAAAAGCAACAAACCAAAGCTGTAACTTTGTGTGCCTGTCTACATTAATTCCTCATTCCCTTTTGTATCTGGAACTTTTGCACTTCATTCATCTCCTGACACTAATTTTCACATGCTGTGATTTTTACCAACAAAGCTATTATTGATTCTTTGTACTTTGTTACAAGTGCCCTCAAGGTTTCTTCCCACTCAAATTTAAAATAGTGGACTTTTATATTGCTCTCTAACCCCTCCCATACCAGTGTATTTTCAGACCACTAAAGACAAGTACTGGGTTTATCAGTCTTTGTGCCAATATTTCTGATTATCATATTCTGTTTTTATCTTAATTTTGAATTAGAAGGGGTTTTTTTGAGTGATAGGGGTCTTGTCTTTAAGTCTCTAGGCATTATGGAAAATAAATTTCTGCTCTATGTTTGGGTTTATGAAAGGTCCAAAAAATAGTACAGAGCCATTCTAGAGAGTTAATTGCATATATTGATGTACAAATGAGAATTTGAAACGCAAATGAAAAATTTCATAAATCTTATCCATGACAATGTCAATGCATAGTTTTTGGTATTTTTAAAACATATTTTTGTAACCTTAAAAATAATGCCTTGGTCTTACACCTGGAAAAGTAGACTTTTTTTAAACTATCAAAAAGCTTACAGTGTGAAACTACAGCTTATTCATGATAAGAATTCTTGTGAAACTACACCTTATTGATTGTAAGAGTTCTTGTATCTTAAATCTCAAGATTATCCTTGGAGTAATATTGAAATGCTATTTGCAAGGAGCAGAGGATGGCACTGTTGGACTGCAATTATGAGGTGATACAGACTGCATATCTTGAATTACAACATTGCACTACATTGCAGAAATTCTATCAGATGTCTTACAAACAGCGATAGCAGGAAAAAGATTTACACTGGTTTTTGATCATCAACATTGTGCTTGAACTGTAGCAGTGAGATAGGAAAAATGATTCTTTTTTCAAATGGGATGTGGCTTGTAAAGTAGAGTAATGGAGAAAAAGTGGGTGAATTAAACCAAAAACATTAAATCACATGTTTTGGTAAATAAATTATTAGTGTAACTTTGAAGGGCCTTTCTGGCAGTGAGTCCTTAGCTGTGAAGTGCCTGAGGTACTGAGTATTTGCAAATACTTTTGCTCTCTGAAGTAGGCACCATGTTATCCACTGGCTCTTCAGAGAAATAACCCACAGAGATTGTGATTCACACAGGAACAGAGGATGGACCTGCAAATAGGTAAACCACTTTAAAAAAATTAGACTTCCTTCTCAGAGATATATCTCCATTCCATATTGGTATAGGATACTGCTAGCCTGTTTCTCCAGATTTTGCAGGAAGATTTTTGTCTTAAAAAGCTATTCAATATAGTGAGGGGGAAAGAATCACATTCCAGGAATGTTAATATGAGTATTTAAAAATTGTGCAGTCATAAAATTCTGTTTTGTTATGCAAGAGGTCATTAGCTGTGCAAACCTCTGAATTTTGCTGTCCATGTGTTACTGATAAAACCAGCATTCCCTTTATTCATTTCTCTGTCATTCTAGCTAAGCTTATGAAAAAAAACCCCACAATTGCACCTTTTGGTCAAAGAAATGAAGTTTCACCTCCAATCTGACTGCTGCAGTGGGCTCACTTGGTCTAGAAAATTTTGGGAGACCATTGTGAGAGGGTGGGAACTTTTATTGGATACACACAAGCCACCTTGCAGCTCAACATGGTTTGTTTTCCAGGATTGCTCATGCTGCCAAGTACATTGAGACAAACTTGGAGGAACATATTAGACTGCTAGTACTATTTGCAGGTTATTATCTCTGAAAAAAAAGATTTGTGAAAAATAAAATAAAAATAGAAGTAGAATTTATTTGAGACCATGAATTTAGTACTGAGAATTTGGCATGATCATTTTACTGCAACTGGATTGGCATTCAAAACCCAAACAATTCCAAACTGCTCCTATAATTTTGCATTATAGCTACAAACCCCAATGAAATTCCATATTTTCTTGGGAGTTTTATGAATTAAATGTACTTCTCAATAAACATCAGCTCAGTTTCATTGCAATGAGACCTCAAAACAACTGATTTTTTTTTTTATTTAGAGTTTTTATAAGAAATCATATTACAGAGTTCTGCAAATACACATTTTCTGTGTCCTAGTAATGTGTAATTGTTGCCTTATTAATTTTTCTGTTATGGCAAAGCTCCTTTTTTCCTTTTTTTTTTTTTTTTAATTCCATTCAGTCATGGGAAGGAAAGAAGAGAAATTTTACATTCTGAAAGCCATATTTTTTCATAGTACTTTTATTGACTCCTTGTGAACAATGAATGCTGTGGTTTGCACCAAATGTTATTTTGTCAGCAGTTGTGGGTTTTTTTTCTTCCCCTAGTGATTCAAGCAAATTATGATGTTTTTTACTGGGAATAACTCCTGTAAGAAGGATTTAATTTTTAGGAATCCTCTTTAAATTCTCCTTGGCAAGTGTAATTTAATGCTCTAAAATTAATTTAAATGGGTCTAAATTCTTTATAGTCACATGGTTTATGGCCTGAAGGTATCTCAAGGACTCCTTCTGACCATTTGTATCAATTTTATGTTATATTACTCTGGCGACATTTCTGGTTTCTCATGGTTTTCACTTTTCTAAAATACTTACAGTATAAAACCAGTCAAGCCAACAATGATTGAACATAAAAACAAACATGGCAACAAACATAAAACTATTGATAAAAATGCTATATAAAGGGTGGCTGTACCACAGCAGTAAGAATCCTCAGATTTTTCCGTGTGCTGCGTCAATGCGTAGACTTTCTAGACCTGTCATCTTTCCAGAAAAATCCTAGAAGACAAAATCAGCATGACAAAAATAGTTTCTAGGATTATGGCATCTGCAAATTGCTGCCCACAGAAGGATGTGGCAGCAGATAAGTAGTTTGATAGAGAAGGAGACAAATTCTTCGACTGTTTATCCATAAATGAATCAAAAAGCATCTAGGCAGGGATGTACCTTTAGCATCCCTAAGAAAAGAGTTGCTGAGGAGAAGGGATTCCAAGAACCGGCCAAGCTTGAGGGATTGGTTTAACCAGAATCTTCTCTGCCTCTGCCTTAGGCTGCAACTTAGGCATTCATGGATACTTGGTCAGACATTGTAGTGCATTTATTATGTTCTTAAAGACTGAAATGCAGGGCAAACTTGGGTTTTCATACCATTGCATGTGTTGGTTTTAACATTCAGAGTTTGTGAAGCTGTGGAATAATGCTGCAAGAATATTTAAGACTGCTCTCAAATCTTTCTTTAAGAATACTCAACATCCTGTTAAATGAACCTTCTAAAATAAAATGAATCAGACATTTTTGTTTGAAGGTGAAGTTTTTCATTGGTTAAAATTTTTAATTGAGTGACAAGAAACATTTTTCTCAATAAATAGCAGACACACAGGGACAACTTTGTGCAGTAGCTTATTCATTTGTAGGTCCTAATGCCGCTTCTTTGGGTTAAATATGAGAATACAAGTTTTATTTACTATTTTAAAAGATTATTAGGAAAATCTCTAATTCAGACTGGTTTTAATAGTTGCAGAATCATTTCAGTCATTACTCTTTTAGACTGCTAATTTTAAGAGCAGAAATGTTATGTCAGAAATGTAAAATTAGATGTTCTTGAAATAATATCCTACAGTAACACATTTTTAGATAATATAAAAAAGAAACTTCTGGGAGGTATAACAGGCTAAAATATTTGGAGTTTTTAAATTAATGGGATTAATTCATATATTACATTTTAAATTTTAAAGCATAGAAGTGAGAAATTAAATGCCAGAATGAAATATTCAGGATAAAATCCCAATTTTACTCAGGCCAGTCACAAAGATTTTATTACTTTCTCTGGGGCTCTCCCACTGAAAGCACTGTCTGTACAACATGCATGCTTCCTTTACCATAAATATATATTGTGTATGTATACCACACATGAGGAACAGCTGACAAATGAAAACTTAAGAAAAAAATATCCTAATAATTAATTAAAAATAATTGAAACATCTCTAATTGAAACAACATTTTAGAACCCTTTTCTTGTTCCCTGACCTTTCTGACAAAACAGGTAAAAATGTGAGCAATGCTTGTGCAAAAACATGAGTGATGCTGAGCTATCCATATGCACATAGAGAGCAGTGACAGTCCAGTTTTCCTTATGACTAGAGATAATCACAAATACTAAAATAAATCAGTTGAGAGTCTTTTCAACGTTTTTTTTTTTACCCCATTTTCTACCTTTTTTATCCAAAGTACCAAAAGGTTACCTTGTACCTGCTCCTCCATTCTTTCTATAATAGCTTCTGTATCCTGACTTTCCAAAATATGTACAGGTACTCACAGCAGTACTCCATGGTAATTGGTCACTGTAAAAGGCCATCACAGTTTATGGGGCAGCAAATTCATTTTGGAGGTAATTAAAGACTATTTTTATCCCATACCATTATTTTTCTTGTTCAAATGCTTCACAGCAATAGAGGGCTAGGCACTGTTAATGATTTCTATAGCTGTCACCAAAGCAAAAAGAGATATATTTGTGTTAATCTATCTGTCTAGTGCTATTTATACAGTAGCACAGTAAGCAATTACTGCATACCAGAAAGTTCATGTGAGAATAGTGAGACCAACAATCACGTGGCAGGCAGCTCTGAATGCCTTCAAGGATTAATCTTTTAAATCTTATTTAAATTGGTATATTTTCACATGTACATCATGCACCTCAGATAATTTTAATCCCTGCAAAAGTCTTGTCCCCATGATAGGTCCTCAGGAAACTGAGGTCATTCCAGCAGTGAAACATCAGGGGTTTGAAGGAAAATGAATAGGCTGTGACAGCCTGAGAAGGGAAGCTCTTGGAAACAAGAAAGCTCTAAGATAATTTTCCTCTTTGGGTGTAGGCACATATATAGTCTGTTATTGAGCCACAGGCTAGGCTTTCTTGATTTTATTTTTTTATTATTATTACTGTCATTATTTTTTTGTTTTTGTTTTGTTATGATAGATAACCCAAAAGTTATGCAGAGAAATCCCTGCTAAAACATGCAAAGATAATCCTTGTATGATGTTCAGAGTAGTATGGTGAAGACCTACAGTACAAATACTTTTTGAAACAGTAAAATTACCCAACCAACTTAATCAAGCAAGTTTTCATGTGTTTTGAAAGAAGCTGAAAAGAGCAAGCAAAGAAATTTGTAATTTTGATTGCTATTTCTTTTTCCCTATCTTGATCAAAATATATACTGTGACTTTGGAATACACTTATTAATAGAGCTGAATAGGATTTTCCATCAACATTACTTCTCTTTTAAAGACAAATTCAGATTTTGTATTCTGAAAATAAGATATTAAATACCTACTTTTCTAAACTTGTTTGAAAATTGTAATTAGAAAACTGAAATGAAATGTATGTATAATATTAGGAAAAGTGGTCACCTGGATGTAATATAAATGGAAATGCAAAAAAAAGGTATTTCTGTTTTTCTCCAATATGGTTTTAACTCATATTTATTGACTAGAGAGAATTTTTAAAATAACAGTGACATTTGTCTTGGAGACAAAGAGCTCTCTCTATTTCTTTTTTTTAAGTCTGGCAGCTCTTTTAGTCTTATCATTTTATGTAATGATGAGAATGTGGCATGAAAGACTCTCCTGGGTGCTAGATATTTCTCCAATTAGGAATTTCTCAGAAACAAAATTTTAATGAATGATGTCGCCTATCTGCCTACAAAGACATATTTTCAGTGGATTTCGTAAACAAAACTACTTTTCCTAGTGTTCTTTTGGGTCTTTCCTCATTACAATAAGACAGTAATTTACTGGATGAACAATAGGTAGTACCTGTTGTTTGAAGTGCTGGTCATCAGAATTTTCTGTCTGTGCAGACACTTCACTGCAGCTTTCATAAAATACCTTGTTACAGCAGTATTAAATCTGTATTCTGTTGGCATGACTTTGCATTCTCTGCCAAGGGCACTTCATCTCATTTGTATGAAGATAAAGTAGGTAGGCAATTCTGCGTTCACCAACGTGCCTTTGATCTGCTGGCAAGAATATGGAGTTTTTACTTACAGAATCTCAGTTTAATGGCTGACTGAGCAGGACAGATTTTTACAGCTTTGGATAACAATGTATTTTCTACTATACTGAGTCTGTCTTCATGTGTATTTACTTGAGATACAAAATACACACCTAATTTTCCCTTTAAATCTTGTTTTTGCAGACAAGAGATTGTTTCTTTGTGAGCTGTCCAGCTTTCTGTTCCAACTTCAATATATTAGATGCACATGGTTGAATACCTTTAAACCCTGCTGGCACTGGATAAACTGGTGAAAGTTGGAACTATTTTTCTCTAAAAATGGAAATTTTTCCTGTGTAAAGACTGCTGAATATTTCCAATTCCCTAATATTTTTTTTTGCCATCTAAGATTTTATTAACTTAAGAAAACATTCCATTGGACTTTTCTTAATAAACTAGGCACATAATGAATAGAGTAAAAAAATGTTTAGATGTCTTTTACGGGCGTCACTAATTAAATACTTTAAAACTGTTCTTGGCACCATAAGAACAGTTATGAACTCTTCATAAGAACTATGATATAGTTCTAGCCTGAACTATATCATATCAGGTCATTGCATTTTTCCCCTCTTGTATTATTATTCTTTTTATGCTCAGCTGTGATTGTTAACATTTATTTCTTATGATATTAATCTAAATTTTAGCTGAGATTTGTTAAAACTCATATAATATTATCTGTTTATGGCAGAAGTTCCCCAAAAAACCATAGCATATTTAGCTCTTTAACAGTTAAAAACAGTTCTTTGAGGGTTTCAGGTGTTGTGTCTCAGCATTTCACATTTTTGTGTATTTTATGAGTTACACTCCCCCATATTTCTCTCTCTATGTATTTAAAGTTATATAGATATAGTTTTAAGTAGTGTGTAGGGTAGGTACACACCATGTACTTGTAACTACTGATGGAAACCCTTTCATGATATGTAAAGTAGCTGAAAAACAGCACAGCTGTCCCTAATGCCTGTCACCAGTATGACTGACACCTGAGACAAATTCCTGGCTGAACATACTGGAGAGGAGGCTAAATGTTTGGCTGCGCATCCCAAACCCAATGCATGTTTTGTGGAACAACAGACAGACTTAAATACTGGTCATGATATCAAATAAACAAAGCTCAGGTTCAGAGTCCAAAAGCCATAAGTGATAGAGGAAGTATGGAAAGAGTGAAAGCCAATCAAGTCTTTTTTGCTTCCTGGAAAGTTCTTCAATCCTTCAGCTTTCCCATACAACTGTTAGTCTTCAGGTCTTGGTCAGTTGTCGGTGTGCAAGCCCATCACAGTTGGATTTTTGGTGGGCAGGTTTGTATGAAGTTCTGCTTTTATGTAAATGGCTCACTAGAGTTGAATAAGTTAAAGGGAGTTGTATCTGCTGGTCCATTGGCTCTTCTGTCTTCTAAAATGTGAAACTCCTCTCTTGGACCCAGAGGAGACATAAAACAGAATTAGGATAATGCAGGAAAGGTAAGTCCTTATGTGGACTGCAAAAAGGTTTTCTTGTGTGAGGATTGGGTCGCATCAGGTGTTGTGAATTACCCATGTAACCCTCAGTGCTGGTGACACTTTAACACACTCCACCACACACTCAAAGGTCTGCTCAACCAAGCATAAATGAGACAGGTGGACAGGAAGCCTGAGTAACTTATATCTCAGACATAATAAATCTATTTTTGATCTGTAACTGGTGAGAGCTGGGCTGTGGTAAAGCCTAATATGTTCCCAAACTCAGAAATATTACCTAGAAACTGTTATGATCAAGCAAATATGTCTGACAAAATCAAGGATTTGGAAGAGTTAAGCAGTGAGGATTTAATGGTGTACAGTGATTTAGAAACTAATGTTATCTGGAGCAAGAAGCTGGCTGAATGCCTTGAGAGGATCAGTAGTCAGCCAGGGAAAAACAGGTTATCCAGAAAAAAAAAAAAAGATAAACTCCCTGAATTCTAAAGGCGAGATTACTGTGGTTGCATAAATATGTGCAGTTCATTTCATAACTATTTGTTGAAACGGTATGATAAGAAATGAAGAAATTTGGTGTGACCCAAAACCTGCATTGCTTTGGTAACACTCACTGTTGTGAGGAATCCTCTGTGAAATTTCTTGTATTTTGGGAGGTGATTATAGCCTACAGAGAGATTAGGGAGAAAAGGATGAGATACCCATGGGTGCTTGGAGATGCCTGTGGAACAGAGGCAAAGAAAAGCCAGGGAGATTTTCTTTCAAAAGCCTGAGGCTAAATATCAAAAGAAGTGAGTTGAAGGCAATGGAGTGTACTCTGAGGTTGCCTGCACATTTAGAGAGAAGATAAGGGCAGACTCTTCCCTGTGCTGGAAATCTGTTTTGCCCCTACAAGAAACCATTCCCACAGGAAAAGCAGGCATGATGGTAGTGCTGCCTTGGCACTGGAGATACATATGTGGTACTTAGGGCTTGAGCATGGGGAACATATTGAGAGAACAACTCCTTCCAGAAGAAAACAGGAGAACCTGAGTGAAAAACACTTTCTCTCCACCAGATACTTCCAGTGTTTCTTTCCAGTTTCTGATACTGTGGCTAAAATCAGCTCCATGTCACCAGAATCCACCTGGGTTTCCAGCAGTGTAACAAAGATTAGATTAAGAAATTTTGTCTGTATCTATAGCTATCTATACCTATATATCTGAAGCTTGCTGACATTTCCTAGATAAATCTGCCTTTAAATTTATCTGTAATAGTACTATGCACTAGAATCATGTCTTCTTAAGGAATCCAATGAATTGTGGCGAGTGCTAGATGCAGTTTATTTGGCTCAGTCTGTTCACTACTGGCAGTATTTAGTCAGTGGCTGAGCAAGGCTGATTCCTCAGATGTTGTAAATCAGCCCAGCACTACTGACGTTAATAGATCTTTGCCAATTTACATCAGATAGGAGCCTCTCTTGCCTTTTTTTCCCCAAATTTATGAGGATTATGGAGATGAGCTGTAGCCCTAGTGTCAAATGCATCATTTATATATGCCAGGTCTCTGCATAGTGTGATTGCTGTGCTCTCCAAATCTTCACAGACATTCTATGACATATGTGATGACTAAGTAGTAGAAGTCAACAGAAAGAAGAGTAGGCACAGCATATGGAATTTTTCTTTGGGTACTTTTCCCATATCTTTCTTTCAGCCTAGGGATGAGGGTTAGAATTATACTCAATAAATAATTTCATTGAGTTATTAACATTTGAACTCATCTTTACACTTGGGTTTCCTTCTTTTCTATGAATATCTTAATCATCAAACTACTTGTATTATTTTCAAGCTCTGAGCATTCTCTTCTCCTAGCTTATTCATATGCTGCCTACCTAGGACTGAGGACCTAAAGGCACTGCTGAGCTTACATTACTGCTGAGCCCGTTCTGTGAAAGTTGTATATCTGTGAACTATGGTAAAAATAAAAACTTATACTAGGAAAATCAGAGCCCTGAGAATCCTGAAAGCAACATTTATTGTGTCTCCAATGAGGACTTCTCTGAATAAATCCAATATTTCATTTTTTAGATATCTATGCTTTAGTATCAGAGAAATAAAAATTGTGAAACAGAGACAAGGAAGGAAAATACCAAGTAAATACACATTTCATTTAAGAGGCCACTCCAACACCAATACCTATTTCTTTCCTTTTCCTCTGTGGCTTAGAAATAGAATAAAAGTACCTTGGAAAAAGTTAACATGAAGTCTCTATCTTTTTTGTCTTTCTTACCTAATGGTATATTTGAGTGACTTCCCCTTGGTTTGCTACAGAGATTAAAATTGATAATAGAAATATTTACTTTGCTGTTTGCACATCACTGAGATGTCAGCTATAAAAGTACCACCTACCATCCAACTACTTGCAAAGAATTAAATTTGAAAGGATAAGTTTCCATAAGGTTGTTGACACAAATACTTTCCCAGTGACTTCTGATCAGAAAGACTTCTGATCTGATCACTTTTAGGAAGAACATGGAGGTCTTGAGGACTTGTGGTGCCAGTGCTGGCTCCAAGAATAGCAACAGGCTTGCCTGTCCCCTCTGGGAAATATAATACTAGTGTGAGCTGGCTACAAGTGTAGGTTAATATGATGAACGTGACTGCTTTTAAATGTCTGGGGATAGCAAAGAAATATTATATGAAATGTCAGGAAATGACATGGGAGGAGATTAAAAAGTGCAGTAGTACCTGAGCAAGTGCTGCTGACCAGGGAAAGCAAGTCCCTCTTGGCACTTCAGCCCTGATACAGATGGACACAGGTCCACAGCTCTTCACGGGCCAAACAGATGTTAGAAACAGAGAACTTTAACATTACAGCAAAGAACATATTTGTCTTTCAGCAACATTTAGCCCCAGTTCAAATCAGGCACCTCAGGGCTTTACACAATGCAAACTGAAAGACATTTTTCTCCTGCAGAATTTAGAATACAAATAGAGAGTCCATCCAAAGAGTAGGAGGAAGAACTCCTCCTCAATTGTACACACCAGACTATATTGCTTGTTAATGACATTAAATTGTGTTCTGGGGTTTGGCAATGGAAAATATCCTGCTTTGTTTCACCCAAGGTCCACCTCTCCTTCTGGAAATCAGTTCCTCCCAAAATGGCACTCAGACTCTAATATGATAAATTGCTGAGCAGCAGATGTCAATGGCAACACTGTAGGAGGAGAGCAGGCCTCTATTTTGTTGATCATTAATAACAGAGACACATGATAATAACAGATTCACATGACTTGTTAATGGTCTCAATATTACTGTCTGCTCCTGCCTATGTGCATGCCTCCTACCTTACCTTCACTGCCTTAGTTCCACTTAGAAATCATGGTAGAGATAATTTATAATTATATCACTGCAGATATAGGCATTTTTCTGTTCAATTTTTCTCTCAATTTCCTATATGATTCCTGTATGACCATGTGTGTTTCCCACACTGAAGAAGAATGAAATCCAGTTGACAATTTCAAGAAAATTAATCAGAAGAGGATTCAAAAGGTATTAAAATCTGGTTTGTTCATGAAAACATGTCATGAAATAGAAATTCAGTACACAGCTGTCCTGAATGAAGAGATGGCTGATCTTGCTGGGCACAGAGAAGTAGCATGAGAAGCAGCTGCAATGAACACTTGAGAAAACTTTAGGAATAGATGACATACATTGAGTGTCACAAGAATTGAGGCAGCCATAAGAAATTAAGTCTTAATTTGGTGCTCCTAGCTTTTCCTAACCCTGTAAAAACTGGATAACCTCATGGGGGAAAGCCGAGGTGCAAGAACTGATCTCTCCACTCTTGTGACCAGTGAGAGGACTTGAGGAAATGGCCTGAAGCTGATTTGGGGATGTTTAGGTTGGATATCAAGAAAAAGTTTTTCACCCAAGAGGGTGGCTGTGCACTAGAACAGACTCCCCAGAGAAGTGGTACAGCACTAACCTGACAGAGCTCAAAAACTATTTGGGCAATGGTCTCAGGAATGTGGTGGGATTCTTAGGGTGTCCTTATGGGCTTGAACCATGATACCTGTGCAGGGCCAGGGCTTGGGCTTGATGATCCTGACAGGTCCTTTCCACAACATATTCTGTATACCTGTGAACCAGAATGGCTGGAGTTCATCAAAATTCAGGGCATATTCACTTCCTAATCTGGTTTAATAACTCGGCTATTTGTTGATGTACTCTTATTACTCCTCTGAATGCATTTATGGTTCAAGATGTGCTTTTCAAAAACCCAAGATTTTATTGGAAAATTGAACAGGTAGACTGCCAGTGGAAGCAAAGCCCTTCTAAGCTTTCCTGTGTACAGTGCAAATCCACTATAATGGCAAATATGGATTTATTCTTTGGGCCACTGTTATGAGATGAAGCAAAGAAGGCACAGGACAGGTGAGTGTGCCCATCAGATCCTCAGGTTTTTACAGGCTTCAGGATCAGATGAAACCATAAACCCTGTGTGTAGTTGATGCCAGTAATGCATTCATTTTTTGTTATTTATGCATTAAAACCACAAAGCAGTCAATATATTTTTGTAGCAGTAGTGACCAGATACCATTGAGTGCCATATGTCAAACTAATTTAAGAAATTATATTATAGTTTATTCCCAGCCTAGGGTCAGTTAAGTGACACAGAAATCAAAATGTCAAAGGAGTTTTGGCGGATACTTCCAAGTCCTAAAGAACTGCTTTCGAAAATAGTTTAAAAGGAGAATGTAGTGGAAAGTACACTATTTTGACAGAACAGGAATGACTGACAGAACAGGAATGACTGCTCGTTTCTCTCTCGCTGACCTTACTGCTCTTATTTACCAACTGTTTTTGAGTATGTCTTTATGGAAGACATACAAACATAAATATGTATGTATATCTACATGAGTGTGCATGTGTGCACACATATATGGATATTATGGAGCTCCTGACATCAGTTATAAATGTCTGAAATTTCTACAGCTAAACTTAGCACTGTGTTCTTTAACCTACAGATAAAAATTCATCATGCTCAAAATATTTTTAAGCCCTGCTTGATGCCACTTCAAAGTCTCCAAATTGCTCTGTAACCTCTGTCATTAAAAAGGTGCAGGCTGGTTGTAAACCATTTTAGCTGTTGTTGCTCCTTATTCAGACAATGACAGAAGTCAGAACACTCCTGGAGCAGAACCCATACAGAACCAGAAGGTGCTGTATGAAGATGAGACAGAAAGACAGTTTATGCACTATGAGTGTGAAATCTGTTTCAAAAACATCCAGTATATCTGATACACAGTTTTCTTCCCTCTTTGCCCCTTAACTCCAGGTGAAGGTGGGTCTGGCTTGTGTCTTACAGGGAATTAGAGATTGTCTTTTATCTTCTAAGGTCTGAGATTAGTAAAGAGCAGAGCACTTCATGGATCTAGAAGACACTACCACATTAATATAAATATATACTTACAAGTTCTGTTAATTAAACTATTTTATGGCAACTCTGATGGTCCCCCTGCAGACAAGTGTTCTTATCCAATATATACTTGTTTCTGAAAAAGCATAAATGTTCTAGCAAAGTTTTTCTGAGAAAATAATATGGTTCATGGTTGCCTTCCTCACATAGCCCATATTCTTCTTTTTCCTCTTACTTTTAGTATTGAATTTATTTTCTCCCTTCTACCTTCACATTTTTAGATACTGTTAGAGAATCAGATTTATTTCATCTGTGTAACAACTGATTTTTTTCCTCTGTTTTATGATGTCCTGGTTTATTTCAGTGGTAATGTTACAATAATGATAACAATAGCTTATAATAAATATGAAATACGTGAGTACTTCCAGGTACTCACTTGGACAAATAATGTTTTCCTGCTGGTGTGCACAATAATGTGCATGCAATAAGAAAGACAAAATTTAGGAGAGCTGCTAGCTGCCCCTGTGGCTAGATGTTTTTCTGTAACACCATGTTTCTCAAAGTTATCTAGTGGGGGTGAAGCCTTCCACTCCTGCACTAGTATACTGGTGAATTTGGGGAAAGTTGCAGCATCTCTGCTGGTCAGAGTTACTGGAAAACAAAGCAATTAAGAATGCTTTTCCTGTTTTACAACAGAGCAGCTGTGACTGACCTCTCCCTGACCAGCCCTAGAGCTGTAAAACATTAAGTTTGAAATGTAAAATTTAGCATGAAAATACTGTGAACTTCACTGAGGGGTAAATGGATGACCTAATCTTAATGGAAATTAGCTTTGATTTGACTATATTGAGGTTATTTGAAAAAGCATCTTTTAAGGCAAAAACTTACTGCAAAACTCTGGAATATGTACCTACAGATGACTGATTACACATATTGGCCTAATATTTCTGTTTTGCAGTAAATTTATCAGATACCAGGTGGAAAATGGATTTGGTTATGGATCCAAGAGGCCTGTGTTGGATTCTCATTTCAGTTCCTGAGGTTATGTTATTTTCCAGCTGAAATATCAGGTCTCATTTTTAAGCAAGATATTTTCTTCTAGGCAACCCTCCCCAATGAGTCCTGTGGAGCCACATCTTGTGGGTGAGTCACAGAGGGTTCTATGTGTGTGGGCAGCCTCAGAGGGACAGCTGGCACACCCTGCCATTGGGGTGGTGTTGAGAGGGTGCTGCTCATGTTGTCAGAGCCCAGCACATCGTGGGACAAGGCAGGAGCAGGAGAAGGCTGCCTCGCTTTGGTTTTAAGGCAGTAGAGGACATGAGTGTTTCCCACACTGCTGCTCTGGTGGACAAAGAAACCCTTGCAAACTCTTGTTGAGATAAAAAGTAGTTTACTTCATTCCCTTTTTACTAGTCCAGCTAAGGGGATAAGAAAAAATGAAGCAAGGAAGAGCTTTGCCTTCATGTATAAATATAAATTTTTTTCAGGATTTTTCAGAAGTACCCCATGTGTGTCACAGAAGACACCTTAGTCATTATAGCCAATTGAAGAGTTAAGATACTTATGTTGAATGATTTTAGAAACAGAATCATTTAGTGTTAAATAATGTAATTAATTTTTTTTCTGTATATACCTGGTATTATATATCTGTATATACCTGATATTATATATTTTTCTGTATATACCTGATATTATGCCTGATATTCTGTATAATTTTCAAGACTACACAGTTTATATGCTGAATCTTATAGACAGCATTTACTGAAAGTTCAAAACAAAATAATCTATTAAGATATGCCTACATATGACATGAATAGAATTAGACAAATAAAAGGCTTGTGTATCTGTTTTCCATGTGCTTACCTGCAATGCCTTATTGAAATAGTTCTGCATCAAATGTGATGTGAAAGCAGAACTCCTTTGAAATATAAACCTTTTCAAAGTTTTAGACAGAGGACTGGGAGCTTTTTTTTAAACAAAAAGAAGATAATAAATTGCATTGCTACAGGGTAAACATTTAAAAAAAATGTATTTATGCCACCAAAGGAATATGCCACACTGAATTTGTGACTTTTCTCATATTTAGCATCCCTATAATCACTCCAGTTAAACAGTTCCCTTGGCTTGTGCAATTAGTTTTTCCTGGAGGTCTGCCTCATGTTTTTGTGTCTTCCTAATTAGCCAGGAAAAGCTTTTGCTTGCAGTTGTGTGACAGGTCTATTCCTGTAAACTAGCAAAGAAATAATTCATATGGAGGTTAAAATCAGGGCCATCATTTGCTTAGGAAACAAAGTTTAGTTAACAACTATGTTTATCTCCAAAACAATCCTAAGGGGATACACAAATCTGAAGGTTTTAATAGAAAATCTTTCTTGATTTTTTTATTACTTCTTCTTGGCTACGTAAATAAATAAAACAAGGAGCAGCAGAAAAAGATTCACACAGACTGAAGGATGAAAACAAATCCATGCTTGTCATCACGCTATAAGATGGAATGGTCCAGACATACATATATATTCATTTATATTTAATGTCTTAGTGAAATAATAATAACATTTTCACTCTGATTGTATTCGTAAGAAAAGAAATGAAAAATTTTCCGTATACTGTGTTGAAACTTTGTTTTTCTTGCACTGTTTCAGGAATTCTTCAAGTGCTCTGTCAGTAGTTTCACAGGTTTTCATTTTCTGGTATACAAAGACTGATGGAGTCTGAAGGTGAAAAGGAAAAGAGACATTAATTTGATCTGGTTTTGTGGAGAACTTTTGAAATCTTTGCAGCATTCATCTTGCACATAGAAAAGGTAGAAGTCCAGACTGAGATATTACAGTTCACAGCCTGAGCTGAAATAGTTATTCCTCAAAAAAAAAGATCTTTTCTTGTTAGCTTCCACACTACATCTTGTCTATGGAGAAGAGTCTGAGGATTTGCAGCAGTTTAATCCCAGCCAATAATGCAGCCACGCACATCTGCTCAACTGCTCCCCTCTGCTGGAATAGAGGGGACAATCAGAAACGTAAGTGCAGCGGAGACCTCCCCTTCAGGAAGGAGAGACCACGCACCTCAGAGGTTTCCCGGCTAGGGAGAGGCGCGTCTGCAAACCACTGGGATTCGTTGCTTCAGGAGCGTGCACCAGTTATCGGTGTAAAGGAGACGGGAAGAAGAGACGAGACACTCAATGGGGTTGAACAGGGAAGGTTTATTCACCTGTCCGCAGCCCAAAGAGGGACCACGAACAATGCAACAT
>JBBMKD010000001.1:103071271-103138512 GCA_037834095.1 Argya squamiceps
ATTTCCATCCACTCAAGGTGTGGGAAGAGAGGTTGCCATTGAAGACTGAAACAAAAAAGTTTTCTTCTCAGCTGTTGTTACCAGTTTTCCATCAGGAGTGTGTGTCTATGTGTGTGTGATACAGTAATGCTGTGCACTTTTAGAAGATTTTGTGGTTTAAAATGAAAAAAAAAAAAGTTTCTTTATAACAGAATAAATGATTTTAGTTATTTCATACTTACATTATCTGAGTCCTGGAGAGATCAGATAAAGGAAATGGAAAAAATTACCCTACCATAATAGGGCTTCATGGTGTGCACAGAACATAATTTAATAGTGCTTCTTTTCTGAATGCCTACCAATAGAACAGCACTCCACTATCTGTTATTATCTATAAACCATATAGTCTGAGGGACCATGTTTTATTCAGAAAAATAGGAAGTTTAAAATGAATGTAGCAAGGTGAGACATAACAAGGAACAGACATGATTTGAAAGGATCTACTGCACATTCTTAATTCTAAATGTAGTTCAGCATCTGGTATTTACTTCTGCTAGGTTCATGTTGATTGTGTAAGCAGTGCTAGCATTACCCACAATGTATTTGAAGTATGACTTTAGTATTGTAGCCTAGGTGTCTGGAATAGCTGAGGACACTACTACATGAATACCAACACTGTCTTTTTGGTGGAAAAAAAAGTATTTACATTTCTTTTCCATTGCTCCAGGTACTTTAGCTTTTAAAATACTTTTATGCAAAGTGAATAACTAAAATTAGGGCGTGGCTCAATCATGTAAATGGAAAACTACATTAGAGGAAATACATGTTGGAAGATTGCTATACAAAAAATAAGAAAAATCTTTTCTGTGAATAAGTCTAAAATGCTCTGAGTATCTTAAGCTACTAGATAGCAACTAAACGTATATTCAAAGTACACAGTTTAAGAGCTTTTGGCACATCTTTTTCTACTCTTCATCATTTTATATTCATGTCATCAGTACTGCAAGAAGAATTTGGCAAGATGTCTTCCTAAAGATGCTATGAATTTGAAAGTTACTTCTTTGTAAATATGCAGGTTAAAAGCTTTTAAAGATAAAATTGCAGAAAGCAGAAGTTTAAAAGCATTTTTTTTTTCTTGAAAGAGTCTACCAGAAATAAACTAAATTTTGGATGGAATAGAGGTTCTCTATAACAAAAGAGTTGTGTAAATACTAGCATGATAGAATGTGTTTATTGGCAATACTTAATTGTTCAGAAAAGTACATTATTCAACCACCATTAGAAAAATTGTATTGATAAAACACCAGACTAATCTGTTCTTTTTTTCTTGGTTTCTACTATGCTACAAAATCCAGAACATAAAAAATTTAAGAGAAGAAAGACAATGAATTTGCTAATTAAAATAAACCCACTATGCAAATTCACATTAAGAAACGATTTTGCAAATATAGAGTGTTCTTGTGGCAGTTTAGTACAAAACCCTGAAAAGACCCTTCTCTCCCTTTACCAATCTCACAGTTTTACACAAGTGGCTTCTCTCATTAGATATGCTACAAGCTTCAGGTCTACCACAGAGCTGGTCCATTAACAAACACTTTGTTGTTAAATATTTCATTGTTATGAGCTCATACTTAAACTTAAAGAGCAATCTGTGGAAGAATGGACTGTTAAAGATTTTATTGCCCATAAAACAACAGGAAAGTAACTTTGAAAAAACTGTAGATTCTGGAAAAGGATGTCTTTCTTTGCATTTTACTGCTTTTTGGTGAATATTTTCTGTTTAGTGTGTCCCTATAGTAATGCACAGGATGAATGTTAAGGATCTTGTGCAAAGAAATAAATTGTTTGGAAAATCTGAATATTTCTAGTCAACTGTCTCCATGTCTTTTGGGGTGATGCCCCTACAAATGTGAGCATAGAATAATTGAAAAGCATCTAGTTTGTGAATCTTGATTCAACTTTGGATTATTTATTACTCAATGACTGAAATTTTGCACAGGTAAAATAACCTACAATGGCTGTTGTGATGATGAACTTTTACACAAGAATCAGTGCAGCCCTAAAGATGGATGTGTTGTCCAGGGAGAAGAAGCTAGAAAGGGATAATGCTGTTCACTTATTTGTGTTATTCTTCAGTCTGGAGTGCTGGTTTCAAGCTGATCTTTCTCAGACAAAGTTGCTGAGGTTCCATCAATTAAACACCGTCCTCTTTTGGCAAAACATGGGACATGGGCTTGCTGCCTTTGGCAAGACGAACTGAATATATTAATTGCTGCAGTTAATAATTTAGGATGGCTTTATTTTGCCCTACATATGATTGTTATTCAGCTTCTTTAAAGCTGAAACCTCTTTTTACAGTCATCTGCTTCAACTTTTTACTTGGACTCAAAAACCAAATCTATCAAACTCCTAAGTAATAGATATTAATAAATAGATTATTTGCAATAAGAAGGAAACCTCTCTTAGATATATAGATATAATATTTTAATGAAAAAAAAACAAGGTTCTTACTTGGTTTGGAGTGTGTACTGTTACTTTTAAGCTTTGCTTTTTCAAGGTGGGTATTTTCTTACCTTGCAAATCTGTGAAGTGTTCTAGCAAATAGTCACCCTTTTTTTCTTGAGTGGATACAGTAGAAGTACTTCCAAACAATTCTATTTCAAATGGCTGTATAATTTCACAAGAATTGAAGACTTTTGCAGATTCAGTGAGTGGCAACTCAATCAGGGCTTGCATATGTGCCACAGTCACTGTGCTGCATTTAAAATCACCAAGTGATCATCATGTAGTGATGCAGGTAGTGCTTTCTCTCAGTGATAGGAAAATTGAATTTATTGTTGAGGCACATGCACTCGTTTGGTTTTTTTTTAGGCCATTTACACATTAGATACAGATCTGCAGTCACAGGGACAGGATATGGTCTGCCCTTCTAGCAATTAGTGCACTCCATCAGCACATTCTTATGTTTCTGAGATACAGGCAGAGCAATGATGTTGCCTTCCAATTTTCTGAACCACGAGCTCAACTGAGGAATATACTGAAAGGACATAAACAATAGTTGAAGATAAAGAATGTTGGCAAGAGATTCAAAAAGGACTCATGGATAATGGCAGTACTTCAGACAGAGGTCTATTGATGTCATCTGAGAACTGTAGCAAAATGGAAATCAGTCTAAAAAGCTCATAAATAAATCAGAAAATGAATGGACCAAAGCTCACAGATTCTAAATTAGGCCTAACCTTTGAATGAATACTGTGAAGATGATTAGTGCCTTTTTCTCTTTTCTTTTTTTAAAGAGTGAACTCAGGAGTAATGTGGAAAATGATTTTTTTTCATTTGAAATATTGTTCTTTCTGCTTTTCTGTCTCCATTCTCTACCTCTGGAGGGTTTTCAACTGATAGTGAGACCAACACTTCTGTACAACATCAATATGATGAGGTAAAATTGCTCATCCAGCTCTTTCCACTTTGAAATTATATCTCCTCCATGAACACTGCCAAACCCCAGCTATAATGATGCCAAATCCTTGTCAGAAGCTCACTTAGTCTAACACAGGCCTCTGCATTAGTATGGACCAGTGTACAGTTCTCTCATCTCTCAGCTATGTGTACCATAAACTCACAAATTGTTTTGCTGATGGCTGCAGCTGTGGGAAATGCTTCTTGCTTTTATGTAGGATTTTAGAGGATTTTATTAGCTTGTTGAAATGAAACTGTAGTTGATATGAACACCTTTGATATGAAAACAGGGCCTGGAATTAGAAAGACTTAGTGTCTTGCCAAATACTCATATCCTAACCAGGCCCCTCATCTGGTGACCATTCACAGGAAGAAGATCAGGAGGGTGGATGTGTAAGTAGGTT
This sequence comes from Argya squamiceps, assembly GCA_037834095.1. Taxonomy (NCBI): domain Eukaryota; kingdom Metazoa; phylum Chordata; class Aves; order Passeriformes; family Leiothrichidae; genus Argya; species Argya squamiceps. Next base: position 103,075,114 of record JBBMKD010000001.1, read on the forward strand.
GATGGCAACACTGGAATGATGGCAGTCCCCTTAAGAAGAGAGAAAATAAACTGTGCAAGATCCCACTTCACATATGAAACAATAATGTGTCTGGCTCATGGCCTGTTTGGTGTGGGCAGGTTGAGGAGTGGCTGTTTTAGTCACTGATGTGAGGTATGGAACTGCCTGTAGCTCATTGTGTTCTGGTGTAGCTGTAGACAAGTCACGGTCACTAGCAAAGACTTCTGAAGTCATCGTGCTTGTCTTGGTTCCTTAAAACAAAAGTTTTGCTGCAATAAAAAGGATTGTCTCTGACTGCCTAGAAATGTGCAATGTTCAGACTTGAGAAGGCAGCCAGGATCCAGAGCAAAAGCTGTTGCTAACAGATTTGTCAACTCAAAGTATCTTCTTCACTAAGTGTTATCTTCTCTTTGATCTGAGAACTTTTGAAAAGGACTGTAATCTTTCCAATTTCTGTTTTCTATTGTCTTAAAATTTGTGTCAAAACCAGGAACATCCCTGACACTTTCTTACAGATGACTTCAAATTTTATCAGGCCTAATCTTTATGACGAAGCATGCTTTTGAATAAAGCTCAAACTGAATGTATTCATCAAAAGAAAAAAAACCCCTAATTTTAGTGTTAATTTAATTTAGCCTTTAAAATAAAATTAAAATTAACCATTAAAATTTAATTTTAACCTTTGATTTCTTTTTTTCTTGAGATATATGCTTTCGATGTATGTCATTGATTTTTGAATTTTACAATCAAAGGCACAAAAGATGGTTAACTTTGGTATAAATGACAAATCATTGGTATTATGTTGAAATTTCTGTGCCCAATAGTTTCATTGAAATTAATGCAATTTTTCAGCTCTAAAACAATTTAAATTATTATCTGGATGAAGATATTCTGTGATTCTTACTGCACAGCTCAAATACTAACTTTCAAATTTGATTCTAAGACATATCTTAGAAAGCACATTTTTCTAATTTATAGGAAGAAAAAGGATATATTTATCTCAAGGAAAACTATTTCAGTGAAGGAGCAGATGTGCTGATTTATTGACAACACTGGGTGTGATACACCCCCAAATGACCACTGCAAACATCTGTGAAGTTGCCAATTACAGCCACTTGTGTTTGATCATGGAGGGGGGTGACCAACTGGCACTGTCACACCAGTCAGTCTGTGGCAGTACAGTTACTGAAGTTTTATGTTAAAGATGTTCTATCCTGTTGGCATTCAGCACCTGCCTATATAAGCAGAAAAATTTCTTGTTATGCAAATATGTGCAAGCACAGTGGAGTTTTTAAAGTTACACAGAGGCATCTGACTCATGAATCATTTTGTTCTTAAATAAAAAAAAGAGATAGGAAGGAGGGCTTAGATTTTGTTCACTGACTGGAATTGCTCATAGCTGATTAACCTGCTGTGAATTCCAGCCACTGCTGTGTTTGTGTTGTCCCAAAGATTGACCAGGGAAAGCTCTACATGAATGTGTCAGTGCTCATCTCCTCTCCAAGGCTGGAGACCTTTGAGAGACACAGAGGACTCAGACCAGGGCAGTCTCCCCAGGGCCTCCTGTGGGTGGGTGGTGTCTTCTTGGGGAGGGGCAGAGAAAGGAGGCAGAACACTTGTTCTTTTCTGTCCTGTGAACCAAAGAATCCTGGTCTCGGAGTGACCCTAAGTGACAGTGTGACATTACAGAGATTGGAAACACTGGGGACCTGTATGTTTTCTATGCAGAAAACAGGGAAAAGGAGCTCCAGAATGACATCCAGATGGGTTGTCCTGGTCTAGTTTTATGCTTTAAACAGTTCATACCTTTGAGAGATAAGTTTACTAAAGTAAATTTACTATGTGTAAATGAGTCTTCCACACTCTCACTGTCCTTTCACATCGATGGACTGTGTTGGTTAGCACCTGCCAGAATTCTCTTGCATGAGAGGAATTTTTTGAAAAGTAATATAAAAACAGGGAAGAAAATAGAGAGATTCCATGGACTGAAATCTGTCCTATTGACCAGGACTCACATGGCTTTATAATAAAAAGAAACAGTGTAGAATCATTGAGGGACTATTTGATATTTTTAAACATATAACTGAACATATTGTTCCCTGGTTAGATGAATAAACAAAATGAAGGTAGAGGTCTACAAGTGAGTGGCTATTAATTTGAGTGCATAGAAATCCCTCCCTCTAGAAAAAGACATGAGAATATCACTGGCAGAGAGCAGGGAAATTCTTTCTGGTAGACCCAAGTGTTGTCTAAATATCACAGAAAATTCTAAAAATTCTGTGCTGAAGTGCCTTTGCTTTTTGGTAACATTTAGAAATCATGAGATGTAATGAAGATCCGACATAGTTTTGTTAAATATTCATTAAAAATCAAAAACTCCCATTGAAAGACTGTATTTTAAGTGTATGATGTAAATGAATTTGTGAGGTCACTACAGATGTTTCTTTTGTAAAAGATCCACAAGAAAAAAGCCCCAAAAGCTGACACATTATTGTCTTTCAAGTAAAGCCATCACAGAGAAAAGAATCTTAGAAAGCCCTTAGAGAGTCCTGAACTTCCTTTTCCCTTTTCAGTGTAAAGAAGCAAATAGAACAAAACTGATTTCAACAAAACCATGTTTTATTCTAAATGAATTATGGAAAAGGTGGGTAAGAGATACTAAAAATGATAGTATACTCCACAATGCTTGCAAAGATACTGACCAGAAATTGTCCAGAAAAACATTTTTGAAACCCCAGAAATACCTTTTGCAATAATTGAAGGGCTATGATAACATTCATGAAGATACAGACACTCCTGGCTTTTTAACTCATTATACCTAATGCATACCTAGGGTACCTTAGCCTCTAAATTCATACTTGCAATAAATTGCAATGATAATTGATGGCTGGTCTTAAACTATCAGGACCAAAAAGAAAAAAAAAAGAACTGGAGGTTGAGATAGAAGAGGTAAATAATAAGGTAGAAGATAAAGACAGATGAAGGGCATTGCAAGAATAATGGATACAAAGGACAGTTTGATGCATATAAATATAAAAAAATGATCATTCAGATGAATTTCTATCACACAGAACCATAGAATGGTTTGAGTTAGATGGGACCTTAAAGATCACCTAGCTCCAACTTCCCTGCCACAAGGAGGGACAGATTTCACCAGACCAGGTTGCTCAGAACTCCATCCAACCTGGCTTTGAACACTGCCACAGATGAGACACTCACAGGTTCTCTGGAAAACCTGTGCCAGTGTCTCACAATCCTCACAACAGAGAATTTCTTCCTAATAGCTAATCTAAACCTACTCTCTTTATTTTTAAAATCATTCTCACTTGTCCTATTGCTGCACACCCTTGTCATAAGTCCCCATCCAGTCTTCCTGTAGATCCCCTTCAGGTACTGGAGGATGCACTGAGGTCAGCCTGAAGTCTTCTCCAGGTTGAGCAACCCCAACTCTCTCAGTCTGCTTCCACAGCAGAGATGCTCCATCTCTCTGATCATCTTTGTGGCCTCCTCTGGATTCACTCCAGCAGCTCCATGCCCTTCCTGTGCTGGGACCCCAGAGCTGGAGGCAGCCCTGCAGGTGGGTCTCACCAGAGCAGAGGGACAGAATCCCCTCCCTTGCTCTGCTGGCCATGCTGCTTTGGATACAGCCCAGGACACTCTTTGTTTTCTGGGCTGTGGACGCTCATGTTGAGCTTTTCATCAACGAACACACCAAAGTCCTTCTCCTCAAGGCTGCACTCAATCCATTTTCAGAGTAGATAAAAAATTGAATGCAAACAAAGACTGCTTGTTCCGTTGATGACTGATGAGAAATTCCAAAGAGAAAAAATTAAAATTACCATATCTACAGACTAGTAATGGATTGCAATGCTTACTATGTAGTCCTTTAAATTTCATTAAGTAGAAAGACTACAGAAAATAGGAATAATAAAATCCTGCCATTGTCATATTTAAAATCCTGTATTCCTACCTAAGTAAAAGTGAAGGAACAGAGAAATTGAGGAAGAAAAACTGAGGTGTGTCAATTATAGAAGAAGAATATACAAAGGGACATGAATATGTCCCAGACCTTTAAGCATGAATGTAACCCAGACAAAAACAGACAACTTGCAAAGCCTGCAATTTACCACTATGTTGGTATGGAGAAATCACCAGAGAAAACACAATGGTAATGACATCAGAAGTCTTATCTGATGAGAAAAAGCAGGGCAAGCTGGGTCAGGAACATAGGAGCTGCCATAGCAAATTAAATCAGTAATTCATTTGTTCTGTTATCCTGTCTTTGACAGCGAGCAGCTATCAGTGCTTCAGACAACAGAGAAAAATATTAAAATGCATACAATTCTGCAGTGGCCATTTCATTGGACATGTTTTTTTCCCTATCTGTTGATTAGAGGTTGACTTGTCATCTCAAGGTTTAATCTTATTACTGCTTTCAAGGAAACACTTTAAATACTATATAGCAAATACAGCAAATGCTGAATTTTATTCATGTCCATATTTTTATTTAGAGTTTTGTACAAAAATGCCTGGGAAAATAAAAAAAAATTCAGAGCTGGATGGAAGAGATTGTACCCCAGGCATCAAAGCATTTTATTATGCTTTCAAGGCTGGCTGAGAAGCTGTGGTAACAACGTGTTCTTCAACGTGTTGATTTAAATGGGGAACTTCTGTGTTGACCAGAATCACCCACAGTTTAATTAAAGCTATGTAGAATAAACAAATTCTCATCTTTGACACTTGGTTTCTGGAAAAAAGATCAGTTTCAGAAGAGGAGTTCTAAAAACACCCCAAACCCTTAAATGACCCTTAAGAATTTGCCATGATGATTGCCGGACTTAGAACATTGAGTTTTTGCACAGACAGTCTGCCTTTACATCACTCACTGATTTGTTTGTTCTGGGCCTTAGGAATTTTACCCATATTTAATCCCCCCAAGGCTTTAAGCAAGTATTTTTAAGCTCTGGTGACTCTTTCCAAGATGTAACTCATTTGAAATTCACTTGCTTGCCCTCTCTATTCCTCTTCCATCCCATAGGTAAGATGGTGGTTTTTATATTTGTCATATTCTCAGCTAGACAAAGAGAACAAACTTTTTTTTTTTTTTTTGCAGTCCCATATACCTTGACAAGTCAGCACAGAGTGATTCAGAGATCCCAGGTGAGTGCTGACAGAGTTGCTGGTGGAGTCAATGTGCCAGGATCAGCTTGCTCAGACACCTGCCCTGAGGTGAGGGGCCAAGCAGCCGTAGGGCAGTACTTCAGTAAAGCAGCCTCATTTATTCCAGCCCTGTGCAACATATGTATATTGTCCTTGTCCGGCCTGAGGAGCCATCCCTGTGGTGGTTCAGGAGAAAATGAGCTGAAACTCTGAGACTGAGATAAGAAAAAAAAACCCAGTATGTGTAGGAGTAGGAAAATGAAAATGTAGCAAGGATTTCATCTGAATGATGGCAGGGCCAAGTCACTTTTTGTCACCAGATCTAGGTGATTATTCTTTGAAAAAGTCTTTGCATTTGTTCTATAGAGAAGCCATAGTAGATGTAAGAGAATTTGCTTAGAATGGAGTTCATTATGTATTTTGGTGCTTGAGAATTTCTTAAAAATGTCTTAATCTTTTCTGTAAAACTGCAAAAAGTTCATGAGGATCATGCAAGGAAAAAAGATCTGAACAGCATGTTTTCCTTATAACATGCAACATGCCATGGAAAAAATATAAAAAGAAAAAGCAGATTTAGGAAAAGACTCTTCCAGTTCTGTTTGCCTATTCCAGTATCCATTTGTATTAGAAGATGCCAAATGAAGATTGTAAAACTATACAGAAGTATACATTCAATATTCTCCTAAACACACAATTATCAGCCAGAACTTGAGAAACTTTTACTTCTAAAAGCTCTTGAAAATGTACCCATCACCTTAGGGCTTGTGGAAAAATTGGATTTCAGTTTGATTTTAGGTGAAGAAAGACTTCACTAGTGAAAAGAGACAAAATTTAGCTTGGTCTGTTTATAGATGGAGTGGGAGCATGGTGTTGTTTCCTAAAGGCTGAAAGCTTTCCTTAGCTCACAAGTGGACAGGTTCTGTGACTTTTTCTCTCAAAAGGCTTTATACAAAATCTATAGTCTTCATATGATTTCCAGCTTGAAAAGTTTCAGAATTGTTCTTCAAGTAATACACAAAGAGCATGAACCACTGTGAAGCAGTAGACAAAGCCACATTATTTGATTCTCTAAAGTGTGACCTATAGACTTTCAATTAAACCACAAAATAATGCCAAAGTGATAAACTGTCATTCATTTAAGCGTTTCCATGATTCTGGTCTTCTCTTTATGAAGAGGTTGTTTACAGATATGAAAGAATTATATCTCCTTAATGATTCTGTTAATACAGAATTAAAGCACAGATGAAACTCATGACTCAGTTTCATTCTATGCGGTCTATTTACTCTGTTCTGATCATAACTGGAGCTTATAAGACATATGTCTCCTTCACAAGCCCCTCATATTTCTGCAGAATAATCTAAGTTTATATTCAACCCTATAGGGAATGAGCCCACCAATCTCTGATTTTTGCAAAAGTTTAATTTAAAACTTAGGTGTTTAAGAAACCTGAAGCCCTTGAGGGAAATAAGGCATTAGTCAGGAAAATCTGAGGGTCCATTGCATTTGAAAACAATGCATGGAAAATCTTCTATATCTCTTCTGACTAACCATAGATTTTTTGGCTTGACTGTTAATTATGTGTTTGAACTTTTTTCGGGAAGGGAAAAATGGCTTGGCTGTAGAGAAAAATGGCACAAAGAGCAGTTTACCTGTGAAATTCTACATCATTGGAGAAACATAAAAAAGTCCAAAGCCATTCCAGTAAAATGCTTTGCTACATGTCACTCACCTCACAATTTTATAAACTGTCTTGCTAGGATGTAGATGGAAGTGATCTTTTAGCTTGGGAGTTCCAATGAAAAATGTGGTCTGTACTAGAAAGAGGCACACCATTGTATTGTGTACATGCTCAGCAGGGGAGTGTGGGACACTCATCCTGACCTCTGTCAGGATAAATCAATTTGGATCAGATGAAACACTTCAAACATTTGGTTTAAGTTGCTGGATTTTGCTCAAAGGAGGATCCACTGAAAGAGCCCCTCCAGCAGATCAAATCTAGACTCTGTGCATGTGTGGAGTGCTGGTGGCTGTGAGCTATTCTGCAAATCTGGCTGAACCCTGTGTAAACTTCTTAATAACTTTATAGATACTTCATTTTAGGTTTTTTATGTGTTTTAACGTTTTAGAAATAAAATTCATGCATTCAGCTAAAGAATACTATGTTGTACTACTTATATTACACTAGCTGAATTTAGATTGCTCTAAAAGGATGGGTATTCAATTTACATATCTCGCTAGAATCTGACCTATTTCAAGACTGCTCAGTATGAAATTAAAGATTTAAGAAACTTTACTATTCTTCTAGTGAATTTCTCATTTCCTTTATGAGGGTTTTTTCTTTGTATTGACCCTTAGAAGCTTTGGGAACAATTTTTCCTGAGTGCAAATTGAAAAAAAACCCAAACCAAAAAAACTGTGGGCAGGATTTCAACTGTATAAATCAGACTAACTTCACCAGAACAGAAATCAAAAATCAACTTGAATTCTCTACATGGGTGGGATATCTCTGGGTGATAGGAAAACTGATTTGAACCCTCTTGTCCTTTTAATCCATTTTGTTTAAAAAAATCCAGTATTTTGTCTATGTTTTTTCTGAATAAACAAATCTGGAAAGTCTTTTTTCACACTTCTTCTGGGTTAATTTTTTTTAATCTCTTCACACAATATATTTGCAAAAAAAATTTAGAAAATTTAGATGAATAACCACAGCCTACAAAGAAGATGATTGTGAAATAACATCTGCTTTTAGTCAGAGCAAATTCTTTTCTAAAAAAAACAACTCCAAACCTATTTCATGTTTTCATGAAGTGGCTGCCATCTCTCAAAGAGGGACCATTATATTTCCTCAAGATCTGTGTTGAGGAACAGAGTCCAATGTTAAGACATCTCAGCTGACTTTAAGTGGCAGATGATTTTAGCTGATTGCACACTAAACTCAAGGTGGAATTAGGGACAAGCCTCCGGACACAGTCATAGCAGACAAGGCATGGAGAGGACTTTGTTCCCCTGGCAACTTTACAGAGTATCTTGCTGAGAAGATGGACTAAACTGAAGTTTATCATTTGTTCCTAAGCTCCTAAGAAAGCTGAAACAGGAAAGGTGAGTGTAAATGAAAGGTATGATGACTCATCTCTAATCTCTCTGGACTGTAATTACCAGTGTTTGAAAATATAGATGGATATAGCTGCCTCTTACATAGGTTAGCCTAGCCTTGCTCTCTGCCAGTCCAGATAACCACTGCCACAAACTCTGTTAAAAAAAAAAAGAAAAAAAAAAGAAAATAGGAAATCTCTCACTACTGCTGCATCAGGCACTTATTTGGGATAAGGGAGAGCTCATCTTAATTTCAAGAAATGTCTTTCAGTATTTATTTTTGACTGAGTGCAATCCCTTTCTATTTTTTTCCCTTTACTAAACAATTCCAGGTATTTCTGCCTATCTTCTTTACCATGAAAATCCACAAACTCCATCCAGCTTTAAATCAAAACTTAATTCCCTGAAGGTGCTTCCTTCTGCACTTGAAGAATGCAATTTAAGCTGATTCTGAGAGCCTTCATGGGAGGAGAAAAAATTGTCACTATTTCTCTTTGTCCTCAGAGGCCTTTTGAGCCTCTGTTGGGAGCTTTTCCCTTCTACCTGGCACACTTGAAGGAACTTCTGATAATCCACCTAGTTCTTTTGAGACTAATGATTATTTGCTAAGCCAGCATCTGGAAAACCCCTGTGGCAGAGACCTTATTTGGTGATGAGCAGACCAACCCCTGGGTGAGTTGTACACTCAGTGCTTGCAAAGCATTAGGGCAAACAAGAAAAGAGCAGAAGTTACTTTCCTTAGCACAATAGCTAATAACTACTCCATGTACTTATTGCACTGAACTCTAATTATGTTATAGGAAGATAGTAATAATATATGGATCAGGAAAGCCTAATTAGGTCCTTGATTTCCTTAGATTTTATAATGTATAGAGGCAGTGGGACTTTTCAGTTTACAGATACCACAGAGAGGTGTGTAATATAACCATACTCAGTTTAGGCAGATTTCATGAGAGGCCAAAACTCTAAACTCAGCATAGACAGCTAAACATTGCAGTAAAGGTCTCTGGGTAGGCCAACAAGGTATACTTTATAAACCTCTTTTCAGCTTTTAAACCGCTCATGGATAATTTCATGCTGTTTATATCATTGTCAAAGTTTGCTCCATAACTCTTACGAAAGCAATTTTTGCTACTGTTATCAGCCCCTCAAGACTGTCACTTTAATGGCCATGTGCAGAAATATTAGTGCAATATGTGAAAATGCTATACAGTCATGACACTTTTTATTATTTCCCCCCCTTTATTTTCTGTGATTTTAAATTGAAATTTAAACGAAAATTTAAAAAAAAAAAAGAAAAAAAGAAAAAAAAGAAAAAAAAAAGCATCTGTTTTCTGGCCTTTCCCTTTTTTAATGTTGAGTATGCCCAACCATGCTGCTGAATCTGGCCCAAAGTTTTCAGCAGTGCTGGAAAGCACCTCCAATAACTACAGAACTCACTCCCAACGTCCACTAGGAATTGTCATGTGTAAAATGTGGCTTTTGAAACTTGCTATTTACAATGAGAGGCAAATAAACACACGAAACTTATAAAAGTGGTGACCTTACCATTAATTCAACATAATCCTTAAGCTTTGAGAAGCATTGAGAGCTTTACCTTGATAGTCAGGTTTAGCTTATTGATAGCTGTTTTTCATTTGCTTGATTGACACTTGCTCTTCTCATACCGGGCTGTTGTTGGTCCAGTTCTTCATCGTCTGTAGTGCACAATTTAGATGAAAAACAAGGAAAAAAATGCAATATGAACTACATATGAAAAAGCTTGAGAACCAGCACATCTTAGATTACACAATTTGTTTATAAACTTTCTTAAAAGGAAAAAAAATCTTTTTCTGGAGCATGTGTGTTTCTAAAACAAAGGCAAAATGAAATGTGGGTTTTAGAACAACTACCAATACTTGCCTTTTGTAAAAAAAGGCAAGTGGTGGTAGTGCTGTGGAAATTAGAACACTTCTGCTTTTGGGACAAGGATATGGAGTTTTACAAAGTAAATTATTCTGTTGAGTTCAGACAAAGTAACACTGCCCACAAATGCAGAGGAGATTCTCCTTTAGTAGTGCAGTGTGAAGACAAGTACTTTCTGAGAGGTGCAGATAAAAAAGGTGTAAATTTCTATGAACATGGAGTGAAAAAAAGCAGTGCATGACATTGTCTAATTAATCTTTTGGGTCCAATTCTGTGATCTCAAAGCATCAGAAAAAAAAAAAAAGTAGTTTTCATTAACTTTTCTGTTTTAATGAGCTCTGCTTAAAAGCAGAAACATTCAAATCTAATGCAATATTTCTCAGATTCAAAATACTGGAAGTTTACTCACAAAACCTTGAATGTTTGTCATATGAGAAGGAGCAGTTTGACAGAGAAGTAAAGATCATTCTTCTGAGATCTCCCTAGCAAAACTGGGAGCTGAGGAACCTGGATAATTTAGATAACATTCAAACAGGCATCAAAACATGAATTTCCTCCTTTGTACTGGACTCTGCTTCCTCAGTTTCAGAATTACTTATGACACCTATAAGACTCAGTAATGAATGACTGGATGACATGGAAGAAAAATTACAGCTGAAATGCTTTTTTAAAGAAAGGGACTGCTGCAAGGTACAGTTCCTGAGAGCAACAACACCTTTTATTCATGTTGTAAATATAAACTAGAAATTTTCTCTGCCTTGCTTTCAGGGAATTGTCACAGGATAAACTACTCCCAGTGATGCCAGCTGAAATGTCATTTAGTAACTTGGTCTTCTGGTAAACTTTGCATTTTGTTTGAGCTGGAATGAGCATTTTATCAAGAAGAATTTCTAGCTCATTTAAGAATGAAAAGTGAAGGCACATTCCTAAGATCATTCTTATTTTCCAAGTTGTCTTAATTTACTAAAGTCAAATGCCATGTGGTTACTGGGGAAAAGTACCAGTCCCTTAAACTCAGAGCTAGAACTAGGGAATTCCACAGTATATAAAGAGAATTACATATTTTCTTCTATTTTAGTTGGAATAAATTTCTCTCAGGAAGACTGTGCCTGTTGTGTCAAATTTCTTGTCTTGAAAAACTCTCCACATTCTTTTTTGACAAAAACAAAAAATAAATTTTGACAAAAACAAAAGAATAAATATCTCCAGTTCTACTGTGGAAGATGTTTTAAAACATGAAATTCTTCAAAAATCCACAATCAAAGTGAAACAGTCAATGATTGAAATAAGGTGTTTCAGATTATGGCAATATCATTTCCTTTACATATTCTCACATGACATTTTTCATTTTGTCTTGTGTCAAAGATGGGTAAAATACAAAAGACGAGCAAATAACAGAAATATTCAAAGTTAGAGCAAGGTGGAAAGTCAGATTCCTCTTCTGCACTGCAGAAAGAATTCAGTCACTATGAAAATCATGTCAGATTATGTGTGATGATAAAAGGATGATGCACTGTTTCAGTTCACCTAGGGAATCGGTAGCCATCCAGAAACTCTATCTGGTGCATAAAATACACTTTTCTGCTCACAGGATCTATCTACAGTTCACAGAATGTGCCTTGAAAAGCTAGAGGACAGTGTCATTTTTGTGTCATGAGGGGAAGTGAATGAGGTAAAACATTCATTAAATCACAGAACCACAGAAGGTTTGAAATTGGAAAGAATTTTTAAAGTTGTCTGGTCCAACCCCTCCCTGCTCAAGAAGGGCCACTTAAAGCCACTTGCCCAGGACTATGTCTAAATGGTTTTTCAATATCTCCAAGTAGGAGATTCCATAACTTTGCTGGGGAATCTGTGTCAGGGCTTAGTCACCCTTAGTCACCAAGAAAGTGGTTCCTGATGTTCTGAGTGTTGCACAGACCCTCCTGTGTCTCAGTTTGTGCCCTTTGTCTGTCTTAATGCTACTGGGCAGCACTAAAAAGAGCCTGGCTCCATCCTCTGCAGCATTCCTCCAATATTTACATGAACTAGTAAAATCTCCCCTGAGCTTTCACTTGAGGTTGAACAGAGTCAGCTTTCTCAGTCTTTCCTTATAGTATTCCTCTCATAGGAGATTCTCTGGTCCCTTAATTAATGTTGTGCCCATTTGTTGGTCTCCCTCCAGTATTCCCATGTCTCTCTGGTACTGGGAAGCCCAAACCTGGACACGGCACTCCAGGTGTGGCTTCATCAGTGCCACAAGAAAGAATCTCTTCCCTCAGCCTGCTGCCAAGAGTTTGCCTAATGCAGGGCAGGATAACACTTGCCTTCTGTCCTTGCAGGGGCACTGGCTCATGTTCAACTTGGCATCTACCAGCATGCCCAGGGTTTTTCCTATCAAGCTGTTTTGCAGCTGGGTGGTCCTCAGCATATACCAGCCCTTGGGGTTGTTCTTTGGTTAAAATGAGATCTGTTGAAAACTTAAGTGAGTCAATGCCATTACTAATATATGACAAGAAAATAAGAAAGGGGGTTTCATAATGGGTTCATCCTTTCAGTCTCAGAAATAGACACTGTTATTTTCTGTTAAATTTCGACTTAACCCTGGGATATATATCAGGCTCAAGAAGAAAACATCAGTATATAATATCTTTAGTATTCAGAAAAAAATAGCCTTCACCAGCTCTCACTCTTTTGCTTACCAATCAGTCGGAGTGACAAGAAAACTTTTCTCTCCTGTTCAGAGTTATTCCTTCCTCTTGGGTTGATGATGACACCTGCACCTGCATCCATGGAGAATCTCATTTCTCTGCACTGCAGGTGGAGATGTGCTTGGCTGGACTGAGTGTGTGCTACAGGGACCAGCCAAGGTGATGCATGGCCAACCTCAGCTTTCTGACATATAAACACAGAGGGAGATTAAGTTTCATTTATGAACAAGTGATGTATTAGCAACATGTGACAGGTCTGGAAAATCTGGGAGTTAATCCAGATTGCTAAAGTAACCTTTTTCCCCGCTTAGTTTTAATGTTGCTTTATTACAGCAGGTGAAAGTGTTGTTTGGTCTTTATGATTGTGGTCTTCCTTACACTATAGAGTTAATTTTGTTGCATTTTGCTTTCTTTGCATTATTTGTATCTTAAGGGAAAAAAAAAGATATTTAAAATCATCTGAAAATTCATTTTTATCATTATGAACAAAGGTAAATGTGGATCAAAAAAACTTTCTAACATTTCTTCCTTCCAAAACTATTTTGTTTGTAACTGCTTTTTTCACTGTGGTTTTATTTTTCAAAAGCAGATATTACAACTGCTTAATTCTGAGACAAATGTTTTTTTCTCTTCACAGCTTTGAGGAGCTGAAACAGAAAAAACACCAAAGGAGGTCTCATGGTATTTGAACAAATTGAATTCATATCAGAGGCAGGGTTCTCAATATGTTATCCTACAGAGTCAGATGTTTATGGGATAGGCAACAGTCACAGTAAAAATCACCCAGCCATAAAAATAATAAACTGAAGACTGTTGGAACAGAGCTCTACTACATGCTTCACACTTCTGATTAAGGGAAACTGAAATCTGAATTAGACTATCAAAACTCACTTAGCACATCAGTGTGTTTTGTTACAAAATACCCTCAAATGTGCATTTTGTATAATATCAGGTTATTAATTGTCATCATTTTATTATTTCTCTACCCCCACTTCCCCCCCTTCTATGATACCAATATGGGTGTAACTTATGTTTCATTTAGATCTAGAGGTCAAGAATACAAATTTTTGGGGACTACACTCCAGAAATTTCCTTGTGTTTTCCCATTATGGTAGTATAATTATTTGCCTTATCCACATAATGGGTACAAAATACTGTCACTTCTGAATTCTCCACCCTCTCATACCTAAACATCCTCTTTCCCTGATTTTACATTGGTGTGTAAAATTCATGCAGCACCCTTCCTGATGGAGCTCTACTCCTGTTTTTCCCCATGATCTAGTTAAGAGGCAGTAGAGATCCCCTACTGACATCATGGATTGAGAAAAATGTTGAAAGGGCTGCTAAGAACAGCCATAAATTGCACAGCTATGAAGAAATTTGGCTCAGCTATCAAAAGATAGTGTTTCACCCCAAATATCATGATGAAACTAGACTAGCACATTCTTGTCTTAGTGGTTTTATACATTGACAAGCAGGGTTGAAAACACCTTCTCACTTTCCCATTAGTTCCCCAGATATTTGTTGCCACCTCTCACAGCTGCAAATTGCAGCTATTCCCATTGTCCGTCAGCTTCACAAGTCACATTAGGACTTGGCTCAAGACAATATTGGCAGCTGCCACGGAATGGGATTAGGAAAAATCACTAGGATGAAGTAAAGAGAAAGTGAACATACAAACAGAATGAAATGATCTTCCTCCTAAAGTGCAAAATCCAGAGTGAAAGCAGAAGATGCTGGGCTAGTGTATGTAATCTTGGAATTGGTAGCATTTACCTCTAGAGGAAACAATGTTCTCTTCTCAGCACAAAATGCAAATATTTGTTCATAGTTCAAGCATACAAACAACCTGTATTCCATTGTCACTGCTGAAGTAGATGCACCAACAACTAAGTGCCTCTTTCTCCGACCTGCTGAGGGCTTGTTATGAGGGTATTCAGATAGAAGGAAAATTGTAGATAAGTTTGGGGGCAGGAGGACAGTGTATATTTAGTCTCTGCTATCCTGTGCCTGAGGTTTGCTGTTTTTCAGAGCTAGGACAGTTTATTCTCGATTAATTGGGGTCAGGGGATCGGTTATAAATGGTGATTGTGTTCCTGCAATGCCAATCATCCCCCGCTTTTGTAGAAGGTATAAGCAGTCATAAAAAATGAATACAGGAAATTTATTAATTATTTGGATGCTTGCAGGAAATATTCAATGGGTGCGTTGAGCCATTGCTTACCTGTTGACAGGAGTCCCTTCTGAGCACAGCTCTCTCTGTCCCTGTGGGTTTCTTGGGAATATCTGTCAGCAGCCATTGGTTATGGCATTTGTCATTGCTCTGTTCTCTGTGACAAGGACAACTTGCTGGACAGAACCTGCCAGGCCTCTGGGACTTCACTTTCTACCACACAGCTCAACAAAAGCTTCACCATGAAAATGCTCCCTTCTCTCCTTTCTCTCCTCCTCCATCTGGGAGGTTCTGCAGGGATATTTGCAGAGTGGGGAGGCACAGCAGCAGTGCAGAGCAGCTCTGGCAAAGGTCAGCGTGAGAGACTGAGCTTGGCACAGCTCTCCAGGGCAGAAGGGGCAGATTGTGGCCACAGCTCTCTTTAGAGATGCTCAGCTAGCTAAACGAGAAGCTGGAAGGCGCTCGAGGCTGTGACACAGTTACAGCCTAAATTTATTCACACGCAGTTACACTTTTGGATTCTCAACTCAGCACAGATTTTTAAGCTTACTCAGCCCTTCTTTTTTTCCTGGTGTTTAGCTACGCCATCAGCTATATTTGCAGAGCTCAATAATATTCCCAGTTGCCTGATTTTTACTAGACTGAGCAGTTGGGAGTTTTTCAGTCTCCTCTTATACAAGAGGTTATGCATTTCTTGAATATTTTTAGTAGCTGTTCTGTGTAGCTCTTACAGTACAAGGTAATTTTTTGGTGTGGGTGGCTAAAATTAAACACAGTACTTCATCCTCAATTATGTCCTCATTTCACTGGAAATACATTCCTGAATTTCAGGGTTTGGAAGAAACAACTCTTTGTTTACTATGGATTGCACTAAACAAGCCATATTGGTCAATCTAAAAATCGAAATATATCTATAGAATAGGAGAAGTTGGCATGGAGTAATGTGGAATTTTATATGCTTCAATTATACTACTAGAAACAAGCAGCAAGGATGATTTTTATAACTTTTAGGATGTTAGTAAATTTCACCTGTTTTCTTTCCAGCCTCCTCCGAGATGCATGTATGTTTGCTTTTACTGACACGGTATTGGGTTTGCTGCATTGTGTTTAGCTTCACTGATGGGATCATCCAGAAACTTGTTTGGAAAGAACTTCCCATAATGATGTAGTATTTGAATATCCAGTGGGATAAACAAGTGAATTTCACCCTTATTCTATGTAAACAGTCATTTTCTCTGTTAGTCAAATGAACTCAGGAAAGTATACACGTCTATTTTTATTGTCCAAGTAATTTAATATTTTCACATAGTTTATTTTCTTCAGGCTTATAATAATTATTTTCAGCACCTATATCTCAAATATTTTCTAATAATGTACAAATATCAAATAATAGTATAATAATAGTGCACAGCAATGTGTACTATGCACACCACCATTCTTGTACTGCTGCTATAATATATATACAAAATAGACAGAAAATGTTGAAAAAGCACAGCAAGACAAATAAACACTTCATCACAAATATGATACTGAAAGGAGAAAATACAGAACTGAAACAACAGCACAGGTTAACACGTTGTTGATACAGAGAGAAACAAAGAATTCAGATCAAGGCTAACCATCTTTCAAAGGTAAAAGTAATCAGAACCAAATATAAAGGAAAGTCAGAAATGGCTTGTACTGCTTTATCTCTGGGAGCAAGACAGAGATGGGAAAAATTAAAAAAGAAAAAGAGAATAGCTGAAGCAGGTTTGAAATAGGAAGAAAGATTAAACTAGACAGAAGCAAATGTGGAGGAGTAACAGTGGAATGAAAGAAAATAATGACATTCTATCAAAGGAAAATGGAAGTAAGTTTTCCTCAGAATGAAAGAGATGACTGTTATTCTGTGCAGACAATTTACATTTACAACTCCAAAGCAGTTTCGAAATTTTATCTGAGTAAAATCAGGGGAGTTTTGTTCATTATGGTCCAGTTTCTCTATATTTTTTCATCTGTACCAGGCTAAGTTCTCCCAGTGTTGTGCAGTCATGTGCTATGCCCTGGGAAAGAATGCATGCTTTACAGATTTGTAGTTTTGCTAAACAAAAGGAAAAAAGAGAAAGAAAGATGAAATAAAGAATAGTTGTGTTGATTTTAGAATTATTTTTATACGGTGCAATGTTTCTCTTTTTCATTCTGTTTGTACCATTTTTATTAATGAGCTGCAAAGTACCTTTTTGGTTATTCCACAACAGCACTGCTTACACTTGCACAGCTAAGTCCCTAGGAGATTATTTGTTTCTTTCTTATGTATTTCATGGTTATTTATAGCATATTTTTATTTTCTGAAGAGATTTCTGAAGATTTGGGTTATGTTAAGTCAGTTCTAGAAAGTAAAATATAAATGGGTGAAGGAAGTATTGCAAATACATTTTAAATAAATGCCCAAGAGGAATTCCTTTGCATAACACATGCTTCTAATCCCCAATTTCCACCACCCAGTGCTGCCAGCTATGCTTTTATTTGACGTATAGAATAGTTAGAGAAGGATATTTTCACAAAGGGGAGACTTGTCACTGGTCTTAAGAAATAAAATATATCGCAGGGACGATTTACATATTTGACAAGTCTTTAGCAAGACAGGAACTTTGAAGGAGCTTGTTCATTGTGACTACTGCAGGAACATTCTGCTCGTCATCATGGAAAGCAACATGAAGAGAGAATAAGCTTTCTTCAAATACTGTCTCTCTTAAAAAAATAGTGTTTGACCATGAAGGTGACATCCCCCAACATCTTCCTCACCGCCCTTCTCATGTCATTACTGAAATTACAGAAGATATTTTGGAAAAAGAAATGTTACCAGATCTTTCTCTCAGGACAACTACAGAGGCAAGATAACAGTCTGAAAGCAATGACTTTAAAAAGGGTGAGTTTGGGAGACAGAAATTCCAAAGACATTCATTTTGATCAAAAGTGTGAAAAAAATAAAACTATTTCACTGGTCGCTATTTTTTTTAATATATGCCATCACATCTTCATAGCATTTGGTTTTATTCTCCATTATTTAATTTCCTTTCAGCTATCGGCTCAGAGGACTGAAATGCATAATTATCTTTGACTACTGAGACCACAATATCCTCTTTAATAGCCAACTGCTAGTAGAGATAGATTGAGATCTGCTGACATCTCAAATGATCTACATATACAACTTACAACTGTAATTTTAAGTATATAGACAACTTGTCTTTGTCACTACAGAGGAGATCGTATTGAATTGGTTCCTTTATGATATGGTTAACATAATGGCATATCACTCCTCCAGGTTTATACATTCACAGAACACAAGTTTGGTAATGACCGTGATAAATGTCAGGATTTCTTGATAACTTGGATCACATTTTATAAGCATTCTCCAATTCTAAACAAATACTTTTTGATGGAAGTAGAATTTCAAGAGGGTTTGATTGTGATCTCTTCTCTGTGGTGGTCAGTGCCAGGATCCTCAGGAATGGCCTAAAGTGTGTCAGGGGAGGTTTAGGTTGGGTATCAGTAAAATGTTTTTGAGCCAGAGAGTGGAACAGGCTGGAACAGGCTTCCCAGGGAAATGGCCACAGTGCTAAGACTGACAGAGCAAAAAAAGCATTTGAACAATGCTCTCAGGCCCACAGTGTGGTTTTTGGGGTGCCCTGTGCAGGGCCAGGAGTTGGACTCGATGATCCTTGTGAGTCCCATCCAACTCAGCATATTCTGTGATTCTGTGAAGTTAAAAGAAAATCACCATGTAGCAAGTTCTAACAGTTCATCAATCCACTGGAAAAGAGTTCCTTTTTGTTTCCAGTTTTAGACACCATGTCTGATTTAGATGAATTACTTAACAATAGCTAGACATAGTTCTAAAACTTGCAACATCTATTAAAGATAAAGGTTTTGAAAGGAGCAGGTTACACACCATAAGAAGAAAATATGAGGCTTTAAACATTGTTTTCTACAATAAATCTATCCTAAACTTGTCATATTTAGTCTTCATGACATTTGCAAATTGTCTCAGAACAGTATGTGCCTGTTACAGGAAATTCTGAGTTCATCATCACATGTGGTAGGTATTTTAAATCTACTGCTGACTTTTCATGAATGATTAATAGGTCTGTTATTTCAAATTTGATGTGCAGTTCACACAATGTACAAGTGAGTTATGTTTAATAAAACATAAAAGTGAGCTTCATCTTTACAGTTCTAACTATGCTTGGCAATTTTTTCACTATTGATTCAGATTCTCCTTGACTTTCAAACTTCCTTTATTTTTCTCTTGTAACAAGATCTTTTGCTATCGTACAAGGCAGATTACATCTGTAAGCTAATTTCCTTTGATATCCTTATGGGAGTCCTCTTGATAGAATAAAAGTTCCTTATAGATTTCCAGTCCCTATGACAGCCTAACAAGTGCCCTCCATTATTTAGTTCTATGAATATCATATTTCTTTGAAATATAAAATACAGAATTGAGATAGTTGACGCCTTCTAACATGTCCAAAGAAACTGTCTACAACAGTTTTTCCTGTAATAGATATTGCAAAAAGTTCACAAGAATTTAGATGGGAGCCATTGAATTATAGAATAATTCAAGTTGGAAGGGACCCCTAAGGGTCTTTAAGTCTAAGAATGTCAAAGAATAAACAGAAATAAAGGCAGATACTTAAGTAGAACATTTACAAGGTGGACACTCTAGGTCCTGACTAAATCATCAGTTCAGACACTGACTCTTGCTCAGTCTCTCACCATAGCAGTACCTGGCAATTTGGACTGTAGCCCTGTAGGACTTGGAAGATGCAGAAACCCAGAAAAAGCCCAAAGCCTCTGCGGTTGCACCCTGGTTCAAAGCTCTTCCTTACTGGATGCTCTCTTCTAATGACCAGAGGAGGTCCTGCCATGAAATGCCAGCCCACATCTCACCTCTGCACAACCAGGCAGCTGTGAGCAGAACTTGTCCCAGACTCTGCTCGGGTTCTCAGCTGTGCTGTCATTGTCATAATGTGCTCTGTGACTGTGAACAGCCCCTGCACTTGAAGTGTACAGTGAGAGCCAAGACTGTACAGGCATCACTGAAGAGCAGCACAAACCCCGAATCATCTCCCATGGATTCCTGAACCATCTCCCAAATGTAGATGACCCCTCTGTGTAATCTCCTTCTGTTTACTCCAAGTAAGCCAGGGCACCTCAGGGATGGGAAAAATTTGTTTAGGGTGTAGGTTTATGAAAAAAAAAAGATGTAAATGTGGTTTTGTTTGTTTGTTTGTTTTTGGTGTTTTTGTTGTTGTTGTTGTTGCTGTTGTTGTGTTTTGTTTTGTTTTTTTCATGAATGATCCCAGAAGGCCCCAAAGGTTTACACATCAGATATTTATGACTGGGTTAGGTTGATGACCTTTCAGTTTGTAGCAGATAATAAATTTCTGAACTATAGTTTCAATTTAGGCAAGAAAAATCCTAAGTGAAAACTCATTTTAAATGCTGTACTTCAAACCTATGATAATCTAATACTCAGTGGTGCCAAGAATATTCATTAGCAGCAAGACAAATTATTTTTGATAGTCAATACTTTAGATACTGCTTTTTGATATCCAAAGAAAGAAATACTTACAATGATTACTATTGCATAAGCAATATTTTTGTTGATTGTTGCTAGAGAAGTCATGATTTTGGTATTTCCTTTTCAGTTCTAATAATCTGAATTATTCAACTAAATCATCATAACATGAAGTGAAATAAGTCCAAAATATCTGTGTTTAGCTCTATAATTCAAGAAATACAAAAGACAAAATAATTTTTCTAAGACTGCTTATAATGTCTTATATTCACATGCATTTTCCAAGGATATATATTCCTTATGTTGCTGGAGCACCTCCATGCATGTCTTGCAAAAGCTCCCAATGCCAGCACTGATTATAAACTCTACCAACCAGACGTGCCTTGGAGTAGCTCCTGGATATCTTCTATGTAATTGACTTGTGGTTTCTTCCAGGTAAAGCAATGCATGTGACAGGTTATATGTTTGCTTTCTAACTGTGACTCATCTGCTTTTCTTTTCCCTCTCTTTCTCCTTTAAAGTTTTTTTTCTCTTGGCTAAAATTCCTGCTGCTCTGTAACTTCAATTTTGCTATTACAAGTCATAGATGTTTTCAATTTATTTACATATTTAACAATCAAATACATTTACAATGTGTAAGGAAGAAGGGCTAATTTATAACCTGAAGGTACCTTTTCTATTTTTTCTAGAGAAAACCCCATATTGTTTATAGCACACTTTAGAATTTCTGTGCAATTTCCTGGTCCAGAGGAGTTTTGTATGTATTTATAACATTTTCTATCTATAGTAACATTCTTTTAAAATTATACTCAACTAAAACAATACAGATTCCAGGTCTGTGTTTACATTTAAATTAATCTTATTTCAGTGCTGTTTTTGCATTGCATTCTTTTAATGCTTTGTAATGAAAAAGCTCTTGGAAAAGATATAAAATTATATGATATTGATTTCTTCCTATACAAATATTTATTATAATAATGTTTTTGAATTAGGAACAGGAAAGGCAGAGACTCTTGTGCCTGCTTGTCTTATAAAAGGCACGAATTTTATCAATGCATTCAATTCCTGACTGTCAGGGACAGTTGACTGAGCAGGTATGTGCAGATACTGGCATGAAAGCTAAACAAGAGTTGCAGGAAAAATTCGGCCCTACTCATCTCATTGGCATCTATTAAACTACAAGCAAGGCAACCGACCAAAATATTTTTGTTTGTTTGTTTTGTTTTGTTTTGTTTTGTTTTGTTTTGTTTTAAGAGCATAAAAAAATCCTGATTCTCATGGTGGAGGAAACACACATTCAAAAGCCAGGTTAGAGAAAGTCTTGTCAGCCACGAGTTATTTCCATCCCATCTTTCATTTGTGTCAGCAAACTGTGACTAGAGATTGCCTCACAGCCAGGAATTTTAAAATGAGCCCAGATTCTGGCTTTGTAACACTAAAAATCATTTTTATTCAAGGATAAAAAAACCTTTCTGAAAAGGTGAGAGCAAACTTAATAATGAAGTCATCCTTGGTTTAATTCCTTTGAAATTAATGAAGTTTCTCACTTTTATTTTCCCCTCTTTGACATTTTTATTTGTGTTAACAGGAGTTTCTCATTCTGGTGTCTGGAAAACACTGAGCATTGAGGTTTGACAGCATAAACCTCCACCTGGGAACAGCATGAAGTATCCTCTGCCTTGTCATTGGCATCTGTGGGACTTCGTGTACAGGTAATATTCTCAGCTGCTGTAAAGTACAGTCTTTTGGTATTTACATGACTCTGACACCTGGTCAAGAATTGCTTCACTGATTGTTTAAACATGAATGGGGGTAGCAGCTCTGCAGAGCATGCCAGAAGTGCAGCAAAGACCACTGAGAAGTCAGCCCAGATTAATGCCTCTGGAGTCCCTGGCAAAAAAATTGAGTGTTCAAATTTTCTGTGTAAAGCCATACTTTATTTTCCAATGTAAACATATTCTGAAGTTCTTGTTGTATAAGGAATAGTACCATCTTTGTTCACTTTAAAGCACTATCAGAGCAAGATTTGGTTTGAAAAACAGCAATACAGAAAATCCTCCAAGGTCACCAAAATTATTTCCCACTGATGTCCGGGTAGTTACAACAATGATAGAAGAAAAACTGTCTTACTGCAGTCAGATGATGTTCCTCTGGGACCTTAAAACACGATTCAATTTCAATTCACAAAGACAAAGTGAATGGGTAGTTTCTCTGCATCAAGAAAGTAAGGATATTGTAGCTTATTCAGATCATTCTTGCTCAGCACTTTTGATATTGATTTCTGAGCTAATCTTACAGACTTAATCTGAGGATAGTTAAGATGATGGGATCAAATATTGTGTGATCTCAAACCAGGAACTGGGATGAAAATTTCTGAGTGACCAAAATAATGGTCACTCAGAGAAAAGTTAGGCTTAATATAACATCTCAACTGTTAATGTTTTGCGCTAGCAAAGTAGTTATGTGCTTACAGCTATGAATTTATGGTAGTTTAATGTGTCTCTAGAATTTCTGGGGTTCAAACCTAGAACTTCCTCAAAAATTTATTTAAAATAAAAAATTAACAATAAAACTCCTGTCATTTACATTAACTTTCAGATAGAAATAAAAATTATTCAAGTTATGACAACTTGCAGCTCCGTTATCTTTTTGTATCTGCTCTAAAATTGGGCCTGGACATGGGCAGGCCCATGCTAGATGAAAATAAATTGATTTCTGATTAGGGTGAACCCAGTATGTGTCACAAAGCAAGCAGCTCTCTATCACAAGATAAAGGGTTACTAAGCCATCAGGCAGAGTCTCACTTTTTAATTGTTCAGGTTTACAATGCACTCATAGAATATTTCCCCAAACCATAATCCTTTAATCGTTTGGTAAATATTAAGAAGAACACATTATTCCCATACGGGCTGTTGACTCTTAGAGTTCAAAAGTAGGCAAAGTACATTACTTTCATTTCTCTTCTTGAATAATAATAAGATTTTGAAGGTTAATTAAAGGATTTTGAGAGAAGATATGAGAGAATTAGATGCTTAACGTCCTTTTTCTTTAATAAGAACAACCTTAATAGGTATATAGGGATATCTATTCCCATATATAGTCCTACTACACATTAGGACAGATATATGACCTTTGCCAGTGTCAGAATGTGGTCTAAACCCCTTATTTGCTAAGGAACATCACCTAATTTGGCGTTAGGAAAATATATTTCTGACTACTTTATATTCTCATCTTCTGTTTTTTCTCCTTTATAAAATAAGTCTATGGATTATCAGATGAAAATTGGGAGTACTCACAACTAGAGGTCTCTTTGTGAAGTTCTTGGAGAAATATGGATAAAAATCCAGTGACTTTATTGTCACTTTCACATTATGTTTTTTTTTCAGAAGAGTAGAGTAGTTTGTTTATGACGTTGGTTGAGAAGAGTTTGGTGGTGTTAGGACATATTATTAGATGAATGTGGTGGTTTAGCAAAACAAATCTACTCCATGATTTGGTGTTTCTGCCTGGTTGTGGACTTCGACTATCACAATGTGTTAATAGCATTTTGTTTGGGTTTAGAAATAATGACAGACCTTGAGAGTTTCACAAGTTGAACCACAGTACTGGCAGATATGAACTACTACCTAAATGACCATAGTTAAGGATGGACAGGAAAACAATCAGAAAAAGACCTCTGAAGTACTTGGTCTCTACTACCATATTTTATCTTCACCTTTTATTTCTACTTTTGAAAGAATATACTGTACTCAAAACTACATCCTCTAAATGTTTTCTGGTTTTTCTGGGTGTCTGTTCTGTTGGTGATTACAATACAGCAAATAAGTCCTTGGAAAAACAAAGCCATGGATGTTTAGAAGGAGCAATGTGACATGAATTGATTAGCAAAACAGCAGTTCCATATGTGTTATCATCTCACCAAGTATTATTTTTTATATCAGATTAGTTCAATGCTATACTTTGTTACAGACTATTGTTTCCATGGACTAGATATATTGTGTTTAGTCTTTAAGCAAATGCATTGAATTCTGAATCTAAATCCCTAGTCAATTATGTACAATCCTGACCAGTCATTACACAAAAGCATTTTTAGAGTGATTGAAAATCAACAAGGCAAAACACTTTTGCAGGAGGAGCAGAGCAAAAATTGTGAAGGATCTATGAGATGCCTACAGGTATAAAATACATTTTGTTACATATATATATATATATTTGTACACATGTATATATATATGCACATTTACAGTTACATTTACACACACAAATATAAATACATGCATTCAAAGTGACACTACTGGGAAAAAAAGAATACGTTTAGGATTCTGCTCTCTATCATATGAATTTTCATCACAGACAGGGAAATCTACTCCTTTTAGAAGATGTTAAATTAATGAATCTGCTTTCACAGTGGGGACCAGAAGCCACAGTGGAAATTCTGCTGAAAAATTGTCAGCATGAATCACAAAAATAAAATCCTGTAAAATATTGTTAGGATATAGGTAAGTAGCTTGGTGAATAATGTAATGAATATTAAACAATCAATTTACTCAATTAGAGCAATAATTGAGTGGTGGTGTGAGCTGTTTAAAAAGTCAGCCAACTTGGCAGCCTGGCTATTAAAGAGGCTGCATTTCAAGCATTGGACAGAATCTTGATTCTGGTTTTGAATCCAAAAACATCAAAGAAAACCAAGAAATGCTGGGAGAAACTTGTTCTGAAATGATAAGTCCTGACACTTTGGATGAATCTTCAAACTTGAATCTTCAAACTTCTAACAAATCATTAAACTTCTCTTCTACTTTTTAATTTTTTAACTCAGTAATGCCTAGTCTGGTGCTATAAACTATATGAATAAATGTGTTTTCTGTGACACAATTGGCAGGATGAGTTGCATGATGTAAACTTTTACTTGTTTATTAAATGTGTTAAAACTCTCATAACTAGTGTATTTGCTGATGGATAAGATGCAGAAATAAGGAGAAATAGAGATAAAACACAGGGATATACATATACATATTATTTAAATTAGTGGATCACAAAGTGTTTAACAATTAGATCATATTTTCATTTTACAGATGGAAAAACCCCCAGTTATGTTTTCTGATATTTTTTGATAATTAATTAAAATAGGAAAATGATGTATGCCGCTCTCAAAACATGACTAGACCAGAGTGGACCCAAGTAATCATGCCTGAGGCTACCAAGCATTTGATCCAAATCACATTGAACTCAGCAGGAGAGTTTTTTGTCAACTTCAGCAAAATTTGGATGAAGCTAAAAATATTTTTGCTATATCTTCAAAGAAGATGCTACAAATGTAATTAAAAATAAAAGAAGAAAGTTACTTTAGTTCTTTCAAACATAGTTATTTCAGTATAACAAATATGTATTTTCATTTTTTTTAATACTAAAATTCGGGCACAAATGTAGAAGTATTCAAAAATACATGTTAATTGCACTTTATGAAAGCAACAATAAAACACACCTATATGATATTCCAGCATTAACTAGCTCTTAACCTGACTATTCTCACCTATTACAGTATTCATGCACAGAACCAGCAATTTGTGCTTCCCTTTATTTTTCAGAGGGCATAATTTTTAATATTTTGCTTTTACTTTATCTAGAATAGCATTAAGTAATCAGTTGCCACCTTCATTTTAATGCTCATTCAGCATCAGTTTCAGTTAAATTTCTCAGTCACAGTTTCAATCTGAGAAAGAAGAAGCAGCACTTTTATTACCTGCCCTTAATCTCTCTCAATATTAAATACATTTAGTTAATCACTTAGAATGTCCCTGTAGTCGTTGGAGAGGCATGAGGCTCAGTTCACCCTTGAATGTATATCTAAACAAATAGAGTAAATGTGCCCATTTTCTGCAACAAAAGGAGTGATAGAGAGTAATGCACCCTAAATTTTAAAGCAAGAGTCCTATCCAGTCTTTGGAACACAGCTAAGATATTTCCCTTGGTGTACACTGATGATGTAAGATACCCTGGACACTTGCTCTCAACTTTAAAAAAATACAAAGAAGCAGTTGTAGCTTCTATATTCAAAGCTGACCCTGTGTGGAGGTGAACTATGAACCTACTGAACTATGGTGTGACACACATCCTTCCACTGGGACACATGGGTAGAAACACATTTACTTTCAAACAGTCTATGAGCTGCTCAGCAATAATCTCAGGTGAGGTGTTTGTGCAGAAGAGCAGAAGCAGAAAAAATGCTGAGTAAAGAATTTTACAGTAAACCCCCTCAAATAATAGAATCCTGTTTATTGATTTTTGGCATCTCCAGAGGAGGAAGGCACCTGCAGTGTAGTTTTAGTACTGCAGTTATGCATGTGAGTAACTGGCTTCCATCCACAATCCAGATGATTTTTTTTCATTTTATTCTCAATAATTGGCTTAATTTTTAATGTGAACTGAAAATTAAACTTGTTGAAGTCATATGCCATTTTGAATTCAAGAAAGCCTGAATGCTTTTAGGATCAACAAAAATAAATAACCTTAAAATGAACTAGAAAAAGTCTTAGTTTAGAAAATAAGAGAGAGTCTAGCATATTAAAGCAATAAGAAAGAGATATATTTAAGGTTTGTTCCTTTTGAACTCTGTCAGCTGTTAACTCAACTTATTTAAATAAGACAGGGAAAGCACCTTTTTATAGGCAATAGATAATGTTGCCCTGGTTCTAATGTCACAGCCAAAGTGAACAGATTTCAAAATGAATTCATAAAAATGAAGATAAACATACTAGCAAAGGGAATAAAATACCATACAGGAAAAGAAACAGAACCTTAAACAGTACTGTTTGTGGGTCATATTGTGCTGGAAATAAAGAAGAATTGATGAGTTTTCCTCAGGAAGATAGTGATTCCCAGCATTATCAATAAAGTTTGCCTGGAGTCTAAAAGAAAATATAATCAAAGATTTTTTCAGTATTTAAGGTCAGTTTCTCAAATGAATCAATAAATGTGTGTGATTTACAGAAGTAAATCTACATTTCCATGAAGTAATCATTATTCCTTTACTTCCTCTCAGAAAAGAGCCCTACAGCAGGCAAAGCTGGAATGGCAGTAACCGATTTGAAAATAGTACAAGACTGAAAGGTTGGTGCACCCGCTGTACTGAAGGTGGGGAGAGTTAACCTAGTTCACCATCTTCCCTTAACCTTATATGAAGATATGTAAACAAGAGCAAAGAAATAGCCCAATTTTTCTATTAGTAACTGGAACAAGTAAAGTTCCAGGTCTCCTCAGGCAGGTATACAGAGATGTACAAAGTGTACAGAATACTTGCCTGCATGCAAGCTTCTAAACTGTTGTACCTTTGAGTCACATTCTCTCAAATAATTGTCTAGTCATTTTACTTAAAATTGCATTATGATTCTGCTAGAGGAAATTGCCTGAATGTCATTTGTCGTCAAGCAGTTGCAAGAGGTAAGGCAAAATGTAAAAGCTTCAAAAAGGTGAAGGGGGGGGGTCCCACATTGGAGTCACAGCAAGTCTGTGCAGTGCTCCAGGCTTGAGGCAGAGTTCCTGGAAAACTGCTCTTTAGTAAAGGAGCTGGGGGTGCTGGTCAGCAGCAGCTGAACATGAGTCAGGGTGTGCCCAGGGGCCAGGAAGGCCAATGGCACCTGGCCTGGATCAGCAATAGTGTGGCAGCAGGACCAGGGCAGGGATTGTCCCCCAGTACTGGGCACTGGTGAGGCCACACCTCAAATCCTGTGTCCAGTTTTGGGCCTCTCACTGCAAGAAAGGCATTGAGGGGCTGGAGAGAGTCCAGAGATGGGTAAAGGAGCTGGGGAAGGGTCTGGAGAGTCAGTCATAATGGAGTGAGTGTTTAGGCTGGAGAAAAGGAGGCTCAGGAGAGATCTTATCCCTCTCTACAGCTGCCTGAAAGGAGATTGTAGCAAGGTGGAAGGTCATTACTTCTACCAGGTAACAAATGATAGGGTGAAGAAATGGCCTCAAGGTGCACCTAGGGAGGATTAGATTGAATATTATAAAAAAGTTCTTCACCGAAAAAGTTGTAAAACATTTGAACAGGCTGCCTAGGGAAGTGCTGGATTCACCATTCTTAGCGGTATTTAAAAGACATGCAGATGTGACATTACATGATTTAGTGGTGGACTTGGCAATGCTTGGTAAATGGTTGGATGCAATTCTTTCTTAGAGGTTTTTTCCAAGCTAAACAATTCTATGATGCTAAGATTCCATGTATTTTCCTGCAAAAAACCAATTAACTATGCTTCCTGCAAAAAACCCATTTACTTTTATGGACTAACAATGCTTGGGAAACTTTAGTTTTAATGTTACTGAGTATGTAACTCAGTAGAAAATACTACACCTTAACAGGTAGAAATAATAATAATAATAATAATAATAATAATAACAATAATAACAACAATAATAATAATAGTCTAAAACATTTAGTCTCTTCTCGCTTACATGTCAGTTTGACAAAGTATTATTTGTCATTACAAAATCTATTCCCCTTCCTTTAACAATCAGTTTGGATGATGCATTTTCTTCTAAATACAGTATTTTATTTCATGCAGTTTGTGACAATGTTATTAAGAAGTAGTTTGACAATAAGATTACTTAACCATTAAACTGGCGCATCTGACACTAGCAAACCTAATCATGGTTGCCAGTGGCTATGTCTTGGGGCTCATCCCAGTGCTTTCCCAGCTAATTGTCCCTTTCCCACTTTATACAAATTCCTTACTTTGTTGCAGCTGTTAAGCACTGTAATTTGGTTGCTGTACACTTGGATTATACAGGGTTCAAGAAATAACAGCAGTTTTATCTCAGATAGGGTCTCTGATTTTCAAGGAGCTGGAATGTTTATCTATTTCTACTGGGGTTCCGACAGTTAAGCAGCTTCTAAATAGAATAAGAGTAATATACATGAAATACTGTGAAAAACGTCAATCCTATTTCAGCATGGAAAATAGATTTAAATTTGTGTTTTCTGGCAAGTATATTATTATGTCCATTATACTATTTCCACAGTTGTATGTTTTCTAGAACATGACCAGTAAATCTCTGGTTTTGATACAAAAATACAGTGTTTCTTGGCATTAGCAGTGCAGAATTTCAGCATCTGGGAAAAAAGATAATGGCCTTTCCTCTCAAACATGTCTTCAAAACTTGTGTACAGGTTCACAGTGGGAATGGCTAAATGTTATTACAAGGTGATGGCTGCTTAGTGCCCCTTTTGAAATTATTAGAGTGGGTTCAGCCCAGGCACAACATTCACATCTCAATTAACTGGTACTGGCAGAAATAGGATAGAATGACCTTTCTTTAAAAGGCAAAAAGGTCATTGTGAATATCCAGTGCTATTTCAGAATTTAATGAGGAGTGTTTTCACACAGTCCCAACAGGTGAGGGAAGATGACAGTTTGCTCCCGTAACAATGCAGTTAGATGCTCACTCAGGTTTTGTGTTTTCCACTCTCTTTTCTACTATGCTTCAGGAAGCCTCTCAGCATGAAAGATACAGGACAGACTCCAAGTCTAAGAACTGCAAACAAATGAGTAATATGTCTGAGAATGTTTGAAAAGGGTCTCCATTGAAAATTGCACTTTAAGGGGAAATACATCTCAGACTGTAAATAGATCTCAGACTCTCTAACCAACAATTCAGCCACCTGAGGCAGCCTTGACCTGGGAGATATTAGGAGGAATACTTCTCGGAAGAAAAGATAGGTAGGAAGGAAACTTTCAGATCTAACCCTGGCCCAAACATTAACTCTAACCTTAACTCTGCCCACTTTTGCAGAGCTCATAGAGGAGTCACGCTTGGCAGGCCTGGGCTGATGTAAAGGAAAAAGAAGTCAAAAAGAGGGTCTGCAAAGAGTGGATGTTGTGGGCCAGGCAGATGTAGCTGGGGTGCCTGAGGTCAGATAAGTATGTGTCTCTGCTAAACTGTGTGGGTAAGGGCTATGTCTGTGGTTTGTGTAACATTCTTTGAATTTTGCATCAGCAGTGCTTTTGCTCCACCTGTGTTTGGCACACAGAACAACCCCTGCCCTCCCCTGTCCTGAGATTCACAGACACCTGCTGACTTCACATAAACGTTTTCTCTGCCTCACTGGGAATTTTGCTTAGTGTGGGGTGCTTCTGCTTGTAAGGAGGAAAGAAGAAAAGAATCACTACCCATTTCCATCCCTTCCTGGTAGGAAACTGTGCCAGGTACCGCTACCAAACACTGGAGAACTGGCTGCTCTTTGTGCCATCGATAGTGGAGTCATGCAGTGGGAGACAGGCATCACAGAGGAGAAGATAGCTGTTGATAAAACTGTTCATATTCAGCTTTGACATCAGTGGCCCTGGAAGGACTCTGGAAACTGCAAACATGATGTTACCTCTAGTTCATCCTAATAAACTTCATTAGTGATGTGTAGTTTATTTCAGAACTCAAAGGATGACCTCAAACATGACAAAAAACTTGATATTTTCAACTTAAAACCTGTTCAACAGAACCACCACAGGGTTTTTCACTCATTGCCCATGAACATCAAATTTTCCTATCCCTGGGACACTCAGAAATGTCTCACTTCAGATTCAGATGTGTTGCCTAACCTGAAAGAACTTTAAATAATGTCTCAGGAGGTAGCTGTCTCACCCCAAATATCCTGTTTATTAAAAATCTGTAATGTAGTTGGTGGTACACATTTGTTTCTAAAGTAATACCTAAATAAGATACTCGCCACATTTTGCATACAAATACTGTCATACTTCTTTTCCATGAAAAGACATCTCTTTAAAGGGTGGGATTCACCTTCATTTTCAGGAAATTTTTTTTGTTGTTTTGTTTGAGCACATTTGTAGATTTGAAATTAACAGTCTTCTGAAGAAAACAGAAACTACAATCCTTTGCTCTGGCAGCCAGGAGAGCCAACCATGTCCTGGGGGAGATCAGGCACAGCATTGCCAGTGGACAAGGGAGGGGATTGTCCTGCTCTGCTCTGCATTGGGGCGACCTCATATTGAATATTGTTTGCAATTTTGGGCAGCACAGTATAAGAAAAATATTAAGCTGTTAGAGAGTGTCTGGAAGAGGGAGGCAAAGATGGTGAAGGGCCTTGAGGAGGAAGCTGTGTGAGGAGGGGCTGAGGTCACTTGGTCTGTTCAGCCTGGAGGAGACTGAGGCAAGACCTCACTGCAGGTACAGCTTCTTTGTGAGGGAAAGAGGAAGGGCAGGCACTGATCTCTGCTCTGTGGCCAGTGACAGGACGCAAGGGAATGGCCTAAATTTGTGTCAGGGGAGGTTTAGGTTGGATATCAGAAAACGGTTCTTCACCCAGAGGGTGGCTGGGAACTGCAACAGGTTCCCAGGGAAGTGGTCACCGCATCAAGCTTGGCAGAATTCCAGAAGTGTTTGAACAATGCTCTCAGGCACATGGTGTGAACTCCTGAGGGTGGTCCTGTGCAGGGCCAGGATTTGGACTCAATGATCCTGAAGGATCCCGTCCAACTCAGCATATTCTGTAATTCCGTGAAGAAAACTGGAAACAAAAATATTTTGCCTGATGTGCCATTTGATGCATGACAGGATAAACACAGAAACAAAAATTTTGCTGCAGATCACATGCTGTTCAGCAGGTCAGCTGTGTTACCTTCTCTCCAGAGAGTTCATGCTTTCTCTCACCGTCTTTTAGGCTTTCTGCATTTTGTGTAAATGTCCTTTCTCTGCCCCTTTGATTTTTCTCATTTTCCTTACTCTTTCTAAATTTTCACACTTCTTGTGTGTTCCTCTCCATTACCCTTCTGCATTTTCACTTGCCCTTGACAGGTTTCTCTTGTGTGGGGTTTATTTGTTTATTTTTCCCGTGACCTTAAAGCATTCCATACCCTGCAGATATGCATTCTGAATTATCCGAGAGATCACACTACTAGTAGTAATACAGTATTTTGTTGTAAAAGGATTGATTAGTTTTTCATCCATGCATTGTGCTATAGCACAGGTGATTTCTCTGGGAAAATGGCCCTCAAATCCTCTTAATTCCTGATTTTCATTTCCACTTATTTTTAGAGATGAAAGAAGAAAAAGCATAGGAATAAATGGTCTTTAAAATATTCTTTCAATTTTTTTGCTCTCCTGCTGTGATTGTTTTCTCTCATAATTTTCTCACTCTTCTCCTTCCATTGCTCTCCTTTGTATTTTAAAACCCCAATTCCTACAATATTTAATAATGATGCTGTTGTTATAGATTAGCAAGTTTAGGGCATATATTTAATCCAAATAATCTTTTATATTCCCAAAATAGTATTTAATAGTGTCCAGAGGAAAAGTTATTGCTTTTTTCAAAATTAGAAAAACTGCTCAATAAATTTTTTTTTCCGAAAATTGCTATATGTTACTGTATGTGATAAACCTATTTATCACATGCAAGTTACCTCATTTCAGACATTTTTCTAAAATTAAAATTTTAATTTTTAATTTTTTCTACTAAGATTACTACATGCTCATTACATTCCCCACCTATTTTAAATCTCAATGATTAAAACAGAATGCCCTTCTAAAGGTAAGGTCTATCTCATCTCAGATTCAAGAGAATGATTTCTTTCCTGTTTTCGCACCTTGTTTTGGAGCCATATGCTTCAATTCTTTGTAAACAGTACTGCTTTTATCCAGTAATCACTGGAGCAGCTAATATTCACTCAGCAGATAGTCATTTCTTCCTCTGACACTCTAGTGTCTGACCACTTAATTTCCACTTTGTTGTTCATTCCTTATTTATGAGAACCATGCTAAAGTTCTCTTCTTAGTAATTCCATTTTTACAGCTGCAATAATTTATGATCAAAATTTTCCTGCAGATGCTGTAAATCTCATGCACTTAATATAAACAAGCCTTTGATTTATTTTAACCTCAAATCTTGCATTCACCATTGTATTCTTTATGATTTTAATGAAAATGTGCAAAATTAATTCTGTGGTGGGCTTAGGGAACTGATCCCCCACTTGTAGAGGTTGATGAGCCTTACCCTTCTCAGCTGCACTCCTCAGATTTCTACCAATATAAGTGGAAGTTTGGGATGTGTGAGAGCTCAGTAACATCCCTGGAGGAAGTTAGGATATTTCTGCAGTGCATAGTGCAAACTGCAAGCAGCAGAGAATTTAAAAATCCAATATTTTAGAAATAGATTAGGGGATAAAGAATAGATGAAAAACCCTCCAAGGAATTATCAAGGATATTTTTCTATTCTCTAATGTTTTTGACTCGATTATTGTCCATATTATTCCACCTTTGATCCACTTCCTTTGTAGTGTTCATTTGATGTGGAGTGGTTTTGGATTAGGGAAGAGGAGGATGAGATAAGCAAAAATCAACCAGGATTTAAGAAAAAGGACAGAGAATTTCCTGAAGACAGGAGTTGCTTTGACAGTTAGTTCTGAAAAAGAAAGAGCCTTCCAGAAGGTGAAGTTCCAACAAGAGCATTGCAGGCTGTCAGCAGAGCTCTCAGCCTATGTCCTGTTGTGCTCTCAGTGACCTGCTGAGGGTCTGAGCTCTGTTGAAACACATCAGTGTGGCTCTGCTGTGCTCAGACCGTGTCACAGTGCACATCTTTGCCATAAAGTAACAGTCACGTCCTGCTATAAGTGCTCAGGAGGGACAGTTAATCTCACTGCTTTAACTGCTGGAGAGGCAGTAATGGGAAATTGATAAGAAGATTAATGTTATTAAACACCTGTGAGAAACCATTTGAGTCAGAAGATATTTCTGCATCACTGAAGCCATAACTCTGCATTCACACTTCATGATGCTTTTAGTGGAAAATTCAAGGCTATTAATGGTTATATTTCAATAACTGCTCTGTACTTTATGTCACCTCATAGCCATCCCAGAGAAGTACATATAACAAACATATAATCATGAAATAGTTATGAAAGCTAATGATCAAGTGGATGGACAAGTCTCATGGTCCGCCTGGCAACGGTATTTTGTACATTCAAATTTATCTTTTTCTGAACCAGAAACTTCAGTGATAGTACTGATAGCTAAACCAAGAGAATGAAAATGATGGTTTTTTCTGTTTCAACACAAACTAAGCCATTGGTTAATTATGCAGTCTTTGGTAAATCACTTCAGGTGTGAGGGCCAGCTTCAGGGAAAGCTGTAAAGGGTTGAAGGCAGATAGACAGCTGTTGAGAGCCCTCACTTATGTTCTGAATGACAGTGGTGTGAACCAGGTCACGTCTAGGAGCCACAAGGTTGTGGGATGAATACAGAGTCATGCCTGTGCTCATATATCCACTGGAGAGGCAGAGCTACATCCTGTGAACACAGTGAAATGCTGCAACTTCCCAGGGAACTCTGGATCAAAGCACATGCAGAACTCAGGCATCCACTGAATCAAGTTTAGCCTCCAGTTTCGTGTAAGTAAATCCTTCAATGGGTCTGATCGTACTTCCTGGTAAACCCTTAATGACAGTGTATTATGAACCATTAACTTAAAGGAAGGGAATTGTTGTTACATAATTTGCAAAATTTGAAATTTTGATGGCATGAAGCTATTTAAATATTTTAAATTTTATTCAGCTTTTCTAAATGTAGACCTTTTCTTCAGAGTTGATCCCCATCCTTTTTTGATACTACAACAGTGCCCAGCAGGCAATGCCGGACTAGAGGTTTCTTGGTGAAAAGGAGAGAAAGTGCCGAACTTCCTCTATGGGATTTTCCAGACTTTGAGGGCTTCTTTAGTTCAGGGCCACTGACTTCTAAGGATTTATCATTGCAAAGTCCATCTTCATATATTCCGATCCCAGAAAGGAAAGAGTACTTTGAAAATGAAGATATTTTTACATTTCTGTTTTGTGATCAGTGAAATACAGAACAGCCAAAGTATATGATGATTTTAAATTGATGGAAATTAGAAAGTAAATATTCAGTGAATAAACACTAATAATTATTTTTAATAATAGGTATGAATTAGTAAATCAGGAGTTTTAATGGAAGTTATAATTTACCAAATGAAATACAGATTTAATACATCTTTGTACTGAAAAGTTGAAACTAAATATAAACATGTTGTTATCCACTAGGAGAAATCCCCATGAAAGAAAGAAGGTTATTGTCATCCTATGACCAGTGCATTTGGTCATGATTTCTGAAAATGTCATTGTGTCAAAGGTGGTGGCTGGGGAGCTCGTTTCCCTTTTTTAGTGGGTGTCCTTTGGCAGAAAATTGATGCTAAGTTTGGGTTTACAAAAACAGAGTACATTGAGCCAGGAAGAGCAACAGGTTTGTAGTACAAGCAGGAAAGCAAAAACACCATGACAAGCTGAGATAGTCACATACTCTTTGTTCTACAGAATATTTTGTTTTGATGAATTATTTCCTAACTTTCTGCAGACATCTCTGTACCAACTCTACTGGTGATTGGGTTCCAGCTCAGCACTCAGACTATGCAGAACTACAACAGAAACTTCCTGAGGGAGAAACTTTGGATTTTGGCTCAGCTTTCATTAACCTATAAAATGGAAAAGAAGTAGAGAGCATAAAACTTTTGATGTACATTGTAACAGAAACAATGAAAACATCTTTAAACGATAGTTGTTTTAGAGACCATAAATCCTCTGAACTATTCAATTGCTGATCAAAAATGAGATTTTTTTTTTTTATGGATGTGCTGTAGCTACAGAAGGGGCTGCTCTCTGCTGTAATAGGGGATCTGATATGAACTGCAGGGAATGTATCAAAGCACATTGTTTTTACTCTACAAAACATAGAAGTAATGAGCAAAATAGTTTTACCAAGTAAGATCTTTTTCCTCATAAGTTTTGATTCTCAAGAGAACTATTGATTTCCTTTAACCTTGGCTCCATGGCTTCTGAAATACACACAAAAGAAATCACTATAAAAATTTTCAATATTTGCTGCAGGCTGCAGCAGTAACTTTCTATCATGTCTCTTTCCCCTCTGATATGTCCTGTTGTACAGAAAATTTTGTAGTGGAATACAAAAAAGAGCTGTAAGCAACTTCTCTTTTATAATGTTTTGAACTTCTGTTTTGAGGGGGAAAGGGCACATTGTGAATTGTATAAAATACTGTCATCACATGTTTTATGAATTGTTTTGCTGTCATGCTGTATATTTTATGGCACCAAGATCCCAAATACACATGAATCCAGATGAGAGAGCAAACTTGCAATGCCAGGAGAGATCTAAGGCTGAGCTGTCACTCATATCTCTGCTTTCCTCTTATTCATGACTCACGAGATAACTTCTTTTACAAACATTGAAAAGTATGAAGTATTAATAATATCTTTCACCATTGGAATTTGAAGGAAAGAATATGGTTCTGGCCTTCATGGAGTTGTGCACATCTAACTTTAATAAGTGAGATTTGGACAGGAAGATGTGCCTAATTCAGTTCCTACGTGCCCTGAGCATCTTATGGCGTTTGCACACCTGTATACACCCTAGTGTAGGTAACTCTGGAAATGGACACATCTTAAATGGAATTAATTATTTTCTCAAAGCAAAAAACAAAGTTTTTGATCTTTTTCTTGGTCTAAATCTGTTTGTGCTGGCATAGTCTGCTTCAACAGTGTGTGTGCTGAAGGCATTCACTGGCTTATGGCTGCTGTAACATGGCATCAATTTGGATCATGAAAGGACTGTGTTGCGTCCTTAAACTTTGCTTCATCATATATCTTAGAGTTTGAAAAATTTGGGCAGTTTCATGTAAATTTGGAAAATACATTATCAGCAAGAAATATCAGAAAAGAGAAGTCTGTAGTTTCTGATTAAATTTCTCTGCAGTTGATACATTGAGATGGAGGAAGAATGAACCTGTTTCTGGGAAAGCTTTTTCTTTATGTTCTATACCAGAACGATTAAAAAAAATAGGTTTATATGACAAAGAGGAAGGATGGGGACAAATTTTCAGTGATTTGGGATAAGTAAAAGATATGTAAAAGAAGAAAAATTATAGATATTACAAAGAAATAAATATATCTAATTAAATAGATAAATGATAGATATTAGAGAGAGGTAACAAAACTTTGCCTTTTATATCTGAACTTTCATTGGCTATTAAGTTCCTTTCCAGTTCATAACTTAACCTTATGAATTCTAGAGGGAAATCTGGGATTTCTTTCAGTGAACTTGTCTGGGAGATGCTTGGTAAAGCAAATTGTTCATTACAATTTGAATCTATTCCATTAATGCTGCACAGCAAAGAAAAAATAAGCATAAATATGTACACAGTAACACTCTAACACTTGTCAGATTTTATTCAGTAGCATTTTTTTTTTCCCTTGCTTCTCTCAGTGAAAACTTTTGTGTATTAGAGGTGTTGAGCTTACAAAGAAACACTTGAAAATATATCTAAAAAGGCAAACAGCGTTTGCACAGAAAAGAACAGTAAATTGGAAAGATAATGAATTCTCTTTCTAAATCAGTAAATCAATCCTCTGTTAAAAGCAAACAAACAAACCACCCCCCAAACAGCAAACAAAAAAAGCTCCCAAATGCACCAGCCAATCCCCCAAACAAACACCACGCCACAAATGACTCAACACTTGTTAAAGAAACTTTTGGCAGATTTTGGATTTATGATCTCTGCTCCCTGTCAGCCTTTGTGAGTTTACAAGACTTGGCATCCTAACTTGTTATTTTTCTTTTTTACTCATACTTCTGAATAGTCCAAGTCTATGTCAAGTCTGGTTTTCTTCTTTTATCTGACATATACATCCTTCCACCTGTCAAAAGTTGAATGCCTAGATAAAGGCGTGATAAAGGCCTGAGGAAATAAAAACATTTTAAGGTAATCATGCCATAAGCTTAAACAAGATTTATAATATACATTTTTTTTGTATTTCTTGTGACATTTTCATCATCAGGATTTCAGAAACTCTAACAGGAGCAGAGGAGGTTTAGGATTAAAATGCTGTGTACTTGAGGATGTGCATGTGGATTTTATCTGTAGTTTTGTTGTCTCAGTATTCACAAGGCTTTCTCAAGAACTACAACAATGCAGATGCCAAAATTAAATCTGCTGAAATTGAATTTTTCCTCCTCTATCTATGGAAATGCAATTAAATAGGACAATACAAAGAAAATCCTATTCTTTAAAACTGCTTTCATTCCAGTTTGCAGTTTTTCTTGCATTCCACAAAGTCCTTCTCTGATCAATGTGGGGTCACACGAAGACAATAAAAAGAACAACTCTGAAATGTGCCTTGAGCATTACAGAAAATTCAGCTCTGCAAACCATATTGGTTGCCTGAAGTAGGTCATGCATTTCCAAATGAAAGCATAAAGCAGAATGGGAATGATATGCAAATTGGGAAAATCAGTAGGAGTTATGCTTACACAGGACTACAGATAAACAAACTGCCTTGTTCGTATTCTACAGCAATAGGTTTAACCAAAAAGAAGTTGTACGGTTTTTTGGGGGGTGTATGTGTTTTTCTAAATAAAACGTTTCTTAACAACACATGTGACTAACTTAGAATGGAAAGTCTGTTGAATCTTGGTGTTGGTTCAGTTTTTGGAAGCACAGAGTAAACAAATTAAAGGCAGGAGAATTCTCATGAAACTGAAGTGTACCTTACAGCAGATGACTCTCGTGTGTGTGAATACATGTGCATTTATACATGTGAATATTTAAGGTGAGGAATGTTTAGGAAAAAAAGAAAATACAAATGTGTGATATTAGTCTGTAGATTTTTTGTCATTGAATCTACCATGATCCAGTCAAAATCCAAGAATGTCTGAATGTATTTTTTTCATTACTACATTTTTTCATTACTATATTTTTCATTACTATATAATTTCATGACTATGTTTTGATACATTTATTAAATAATGCATTCAAGGAATTACTGTGCACTTAAACATGTTTAAGCACAGTTTAATTATTAGAAAGTCTGGATTAAAATTTCAAGTTTAAAATTTTATTGTTTTGCATCAGAATCTAGGAAAACAGAAGGACATTATATTGCTCCTAGCACACAAA
This sequence comes from Argya squamiceps, assembly GCA_037834095.1. Lineage (NCBI taxonomy): Eukaryota > Metazoa > Chordata > Aves > Passeriformes > Leiothrichidae > Argya > Argya squamiceps. Next base: position 103,114,681 of record JBBMKD010000001.1, read on the forward strand.
GCAAACAATGGTCATAAATAACAGTAATTTTGTCTTGTGTTAAAACCTAAACTATTTTATGGAAAAGGTCAGCAAAAAATCTAGAAACGAAGGACTGCTTGCCCTTGAAGGGTTGGTACACCATGGAAAAATGACTTCAGTGCTAGAGCTCTAGTGAGGTAAATGTTCTGAAAAGAGCCACAGATAGTGTAAGGGCAGAGAGGGGAATATATTAAAAAAATAATGGAAAGTCAAAGGTATAAATTAAATCAGCTTTGGAAAACTACACTTTTATAATGCTTGTGAAAAAATTGATTTGGAGAAAGAAAAACACTTCACAAGTTTGTAGAAAGTTTGGGTTGAATTTTGCTCATTCTGGTGTCAGATTTTTAAACTTCTCTGCAGATACTGTAGACTTGGAGTCCTCAGGGCTTCCTTTTTCCCCAGAAATTTCACCTGTGGTCAGAAGGCTTAGTCACAAAAAATTGTGGGGATTTTTTTTGTGCGTGTGTGTGTTTTGACTGTGTTGGTTTTTTTTTTTCTTAAAATATATTTTATTCATTTTAGTCCTTGAAGTACAGAATTATAGGTGGTTCATTCTCCCTATGAAATAATCTTATATATAAACCCTGTTCTTAGATCTAGATAATGGTTTCACTTAGCTCTCCGCAGAACATGGAGAATTGTGAGCTGTAAAATAAAAATGTTATATGCAGTATGTTAAGCTCTGGAAGCAAAACAGATTAATGACATAATTCCTTAAAAGCAGAAACAAGTAACAAAAAGTGAAAATTCACAAAATTAATGAGGACAGTTCTAAAAAACAGTTGTAATTGCAAATCTTTTGTTAGATATGCACCTATAATTTCAGTGACTGCGTGGGCTTGCCTGATTAAGGCAACTCATGATATAGACTATAAGACATAGCTCTGTATGGTGTTTTCTAAATGATAATAAAATATAAAATAAATAAGTATAGAGATTTGATTAATGAACAACTGCTCTGGTAAAGGTAATTAATGATATTTTTTAAGGCAGGGAAGTAGCTTAAAATCTATCATTAATGTCAATATGTGGACAGCCCAAACAATTTTTAAAGTTTGAAAGTTTTAAATATCACAAATTATATCTTCTACCAAAAACGTGTCATTTGTGAAATGTTACTCACTTTTTTTCTCTTCAGTGATTTGTAGCTTAGATACTAAATTTTTCTTTTTTTTGCATATAGGTTTCTAACTCTTTTGAAACCAAATCAGGACAGACAATCCAAATTTTTGGGTTTGTTACATTCTGACATTTTTAATTAAAAATGCAATGGCACTGCTTAGCCATTTAATATGTCTTTTTCTCATATACTTGTTTGCTTTTGATAAAAATCTAATATTGACAGGAAATGCCACATTCAACTCAGAGTTGTATGTGCAAAACTGCCTGTAGTCTCATAGTCTCAGATTCCTGGGTCAAAGTTCATGACAGAGAATACATTCAACTTTTTTTTTGTGTACCTCAGACAATTTTTCTCTTGCTCACTGTATTCTGTGGTGCAATCCAAAATTTAATCCTTCACGAACTGAAAAAGGTGGATTTATTTAAAGAAGCAAGTAGGAAGCACAAGAAACTAGATATCAGATTTCAAAGAGCATCAAACTCTTACCCAGATAAGGGCTGGAAATAGTGCAAATGACTTGCAGTAAAATTGAAAATGGTCAGTGTAAAATCGGTGGCACAATCAGAGTAAAATATTACACCACCATTTGATTAAATCATTTGCTGGCTTGTAACATCAAGATCGAGATGAGTGGAAGAGAGTGTGGCTGTGAACTGGAGAGATTCATCCCCTTCAGACCTGCATGACATTTTACAGACTTCATACTCATGGCAGAAGCGCATGGGCTTCATTCATCTCCCTGAAAACCACAAGCCGTGCCAGGGGTATGGCAAGCTAAAGCAGTAGATTTTTTTGTAGTTCTATGGAAATATGAAATTTGATGCTAAGTTCTTTCTGCTCATTTTAGTTCTCACTACTGAAGAAAGATTAATACAGGACCTCACTGCTGTCTTCCTAAACTCAGTAAGAAATATCCTTTATTGGTCTTGGTTCAACCCATGTATCATGAGCCAAAACATCCTGGCTCACTGTCTTCAAATTTTCTAACATATCCCATACATTGATATTAAGAGATTACAAAAGATCAGACTCAAAGTGAACCTATTTTGTAAACACCTGTGAACCTGTAGCATCCCAGTACTCCCAGAAACTGAGTTCAGAACAAAAATGAGTTCAGAACATCTGAACTGGTATTTGAACTGAACATTCTGCACTGATACTTGCCAGTCTCAACTGTGTAATGCAAGGAAGGAACACAAATGGCTAACTCTGTCTTTCTACTGAATGTGGTGACATGCAAATATCCATTCTCATTTTCTCTGTCATGTTTGATGCCTGTAGGTGGGCTGGCCTGGGTTTGAGAACAGCTAGCACATATCCATCCTGATGCTGGCTGGTGACTCATTGAGCAGACCACAGTGATGTGTCCTACCAAGTCATGAGTGCTTGGATGAGTAGGAGATTGTAGCAATCACAGGCTTTGACAGCAGATCTTCTCAGTGGTGGCCAAGAGCACATCAAAACTGACAGAGGATATTGAATTCAGATCAAAATCTACCCGTGCTTGTGTAACACTCATGGACAAATCTGAAGATACCTAAAGGAGTCCTCAAAGCTCCAGTACAAGCACTCTGGTGAGAGTTTTATATCTTCTATCACAGTGGTGCAGGACTGTAGAGCAATTTTTTTTTCTCATAATTAAAATCACCACAAAATTCAGCAGTCTTTGGTCCCAGAATAAGGTACTACACTTTGAATTTGTCTTTTCTAATCTAAATACATTGCAAAATGTAAACTAAAGACTAACAGTACTTTTCCCCAGCACAAAGCATCCTAACCATCCAAACTGTCACTCTGTACTCAGTGCTGCCCCAAGAGAATTAACAAGTTTCATACAAGTTATGCAGTCTGGTGTAAACCTGTCCACCACAAGGAGAAGAATGCAGCCTCACTCTGTCATTCAGGGGTGAGTTGGCTGGGCAGGCCTTGTCTCTGTCATCATTTGACACAGAAGTGTTATTGCTGTCACAAACAGAGTGCTTAGGAATGTCTATATATAGAGCAAGAGATCTCCTGGGGATGTACGTTTTTCCTGTCTTGGTTTACACCATGGCCACTCTCATGAGATGTTCTTAACTGTCTGAAAGCCTGAAAGAGTTGTGGCAGCACAGGGAAGTGCTGAATAATGATAAGAAGCATCATGTCTGTCGAACAAAAGCAAATTTGAGTTACAGGTTACAATTAGAAATGGCTGGCATGCAGAATAAGCCTTGCAAGCTCTTACTTGATAAGTAAACCAAGCATTCATGGTTATAAATCTTATTAGACTGACAATTGTGTCTTACTGGTGACTGAAAGAAGCTAAATGTTATTATAATGGGACCCAGTAAGACTCACTTCCAAAATATGTTTTATTACATTTTGAAATAGCTTGTATTAAGCTAAACAATGAGGGATTTAATTACTTCAAAGCCTGTTGATTCATTATGAGACAATAGTTTTTAGAACAATATTTGGCAGCTGACTCATCTCAGGATTCAGCTGGTGCCTTACATAACATAATGTGGTGATTGAGACAGCATAAATCATGCAGGACTGAATATCTGAGAAAAATACATCCACAGTTGTAAATAACATCATGTTGAATAGAGAAAAATCAATATCAAACCAAGTATCAGTTTCCTATTCACACATAAAAAACCACTGCATACTCAATTACTTTTTCTGTTGTTGCTCACAAATTTCCTTCCTATTTTTTGTAGCAGGGTTTCTTACCGACCCTGACATCTCTCATAAATAAAACAGCTGTGTAGGCTGGTAGTTTTCACTTACCAAATTAGACTTGAGCCCCTTATATTGTTTCACCTGCTGTTATAATTAGGCCCAGGAGAAAAGAAAGGCAGCTGTTTTACCTCTCTCTCATTGTGTCATCTTATTTGTATTAAAATTGAAAAAATCCCTTATTATGCAGAGTGTTGTTCTGTAGCAGAAACCAGCAGAGTCATTAGGCTGAGCAGAGACTGACCCTTTTCCTGCTGTGCCTTGACTTTTCAGCACATATGGCATTACTCTACATTTATTATGACTTAAAATATATGTGATGTGTGCTTCTTGCTCTGCTCAAAACTGAATCTGTTTGAACCATATGGAAGGATCCAGGAATAACGACATGAGTTCGTCTTAGGTTGCATTCCATAAGTGAATTCTATGCCAAAGTGGTTCTTACATGAAGAGATATGAGAAAAAAAAGATAATTTTATGGTACACCTAAGGAATGCCCTGTTAAGAAACCTCAATCCCGTGCTTTAGTTGTTGGAGCTATATTTCGATGTTAGCTGTAGGCTAAAATCCCTGGCTATCCTCTGTGTCCGTTTGTTGACTCTCACTTTGGTGCTAACCTGCAGCAAGCCTGGAAAGGGGAATGGAGTAGGGCTGGCAGGGCAAGAGGACACCTGAAATGTGTTTGACTTCTCCCCTGCAGGCAATATATGCCCAGCTGGACTGACTCCCATGGCTGCACACAGACAGGGGTGTCTATCAAAGCAACCTTCATTTAATACCCTTCGTTTTAATAAAATCTGGGGCACAGTGCCTGTTACTGTCTTGTGTAAACTCTGTGCTATTCATCCATGGGTAATGGAAAGGAAGACAACTCTCTGCTGACACACTTCCAAGACCTGCAGTAATATGAATGCAGAGCAGATTAAATAGAATAAGGAATATTAAGGGCAATAGTTTGGTGCAAAATCACAAATGAATTAGCTCTCATAATCTGTAACATTTTTTTCAATTGCCAATAACCTCTACTTTACTTCACTTATCTTCTTGCCTCTGGCAAAATCACATGGAAAATTAAGGCGATGCTCTGTTGGCCAAATCACGACCTCTGTCTTTGCTTTGAAGTGACATACATTTTCTTCCAAGACAGTAATGACTCTTTAACAGACTGAGATGGTGAAATTTCACTGATGGTGAAATCCAACATGTTCATAAGCTGTAAATTGTCAAAAAACCTTTTCCAAACCAGTTATTTTCTGGCACTATATTAATTTTAATTTTCAATAGGTATTCCTACATCGAAGAGATTTGACAAATCTACATTTGAAAGTTTTGGTGAATTCCCAAACTGGCATATGAATGCCCGTAATTTCTGATTTATGTCCTAAAGTTGAACATTCCCTCAAAATACTAAAGTAAAAAAAAACTATCTGTGGTAATTTATTGTAGTCTGTGTGTTTGAAACTGTGCAGGACAAAAAATTTAGAACAGCCATTAGTTAATTTATTATGACATCCTTTACAGCTACATTGTAAGACAAAATTCTCTGAAAATGAGAAAATATTACTCTTAGCTACCTTGTTTTTACTTTATCAACACATACTAAAAGGCTGAAAAGTTAATGTTAGTAATTTCCAATGATCCAAAGTGTAACAAACATAATTGTTATGCTTCATTGTGTTAAAATAAAAAAATGTTTTGTAATGTATTTTACTTGAACTAACTTTCTTGTGGTGGCTATGTTTGCCAGGTAACTGTTAACGTATCGATAGGCATTGGGGCATAGACCTCAAAAATGCAGAGCACAAAAATGTCTCACTGAAGTCAGCAACAAAGATGGGTAGTTGGATTCTGTGGGAATTTCCCAGCCCTGCAACCCATTCATGGTTCCTTTCTGGTGAAGAATCCACACAGAAAGGTATTAAATGTGGAAGCAGTGCCAAATGCTCTGTGATGTAAAAGGTAACAGAGAATCCAGTTTAACAAGCTCTTTCCTGGTGTATTTAAAATGTGCACAGAGGCATGTTAGGCTGACAAGGGTCCCCTGCAGAAGGGCCTGACACAGAGTGCCAGAGGGAGAAGCGGGTCTGTGAGCAGCCTGAGCTCAGCCTGCATTTATGGCAGTTTAGCCATGCAGGGCTAAGCCTCAGGCCTCCTGTGCTCAGGGGTGGCATGCACACAGCTGAGTCAGAAAACAGGATGCACTTCATCTGCTCCATGCCTTGTGTTCCCAGGAACAGGGTGGACATAGCCTGAATCTGAATAAAAGCATGCTGTTGGGGTTTTGGGTAAGTTCCTGAGAAAAAAGATATTATACATGCTGGAAAGTGTCTTAATATGACATTTACTAAACCATAAATATCAGGAGGTAGTAAAGAAGTGGGACTCAGAATGATGTGTAAGAGACAAGAGATATTGTGGATAGGAAAAGGAAGACATGATGGTTGAGAAAATGCAGAAGGAATTTTGCAATTAATGAAAAGGAGCCAAAAATCCTGGAAGATTTATTGGTTACATTATGATATTTGTGAAGAAAACTTATAATTTGTTGTAAAAAGATGAAAACCCAGCAGCATAACCGTCTAATGCATGAAGAAATGTCAGATTTTTAGAAAAGAAAAATGTCTTCTCTAGATCAGCTGTTGGAAAACGAGATTGAATTTTGGATATGTGATGTCTTCATCAAAGAGAGTTTTTGAATTTCTTTACTATTATTGTTTTTTTCTGAAGAGAACTATTATCATTTTTTTCTCCATGTATAATAAAAATGGGTGCTAAAAATCTGCTCAGTGATCATCAAAAGAAATTTAAGTCAGTTCAGTGGAAAAAACAACTGTTTAATTCTTGGAGAAATACTAGAAGTGAAATAGTGACATTATGAATTGCTTTCTTTTGGAGGTCTTTTAAAAATAGATAGACAATCATGTAGCCTATCTATCCAAGACACATTAGTCAGTCTTTCTAGTCTTAGTTGGCAATTCACTTAGTGGTATGGCTGAACTCTGATTTTCAAAGGCATGTTCATGTGAGAGTTCCTTATTTTCTTTTCCCCTTTAACTAATAGCTGCTACTTGCTGATTTCTGTGATTTTTGCTGCTATCAAAAAGAAATTAAATGTTCAGTAAAATTTTAATGCTGTAATCTACATGCAACAATGGGAATACTTTTAAATTATTTCAGGTTGTTCCATTGTGTTAAACACTGATAATTATGTGACCATATCCATCAAAGTGATACGGTTCTTGCTGAATGTACAGATTCTCTTGTGAAAGCCAGTATGTTGCAAAGGAGGGAGTAAGCAGATTTTCACAATCGAATTTCCAGATAAAAAAAACCCAAACAAACCATCAAGAAACATCTCTGAGAGGCAGAAATGAAACTCTCAACATAAAGTGAACTAGTACAGAATATTCCAGAAGAAGATGTATCATGAAAGAACAGTCAAAGAAAGGGTCAAAAAGTAAATATGTTTTATTTTATTTATCTCTTATATGAATGCTTCTATGTTCTTTGGGGTAGAGTGAAATGCCTGAAGGGATTTCTGTTAGTGCTTGAAGAACAGCTTCTCCATGATTTTAAGACTCCACTCACCAATTTAATTTTGTAATTTAAAAAAAAAAAAAAAGTGTATCTCACACTGCAGATATCCTGACTGATTATAAAAAGCAATCCCTAGATATTGCAGATATTACTTATAATACAACAAACTGCATATATATATATATATATATATACATATATGAAAAAGAAAGAACAAAAATATGGGTTTGTGCTCATAATGAAACTCCTGCAAACTCCTGCCTCTCTTCTGTCTTTACCAGCTCAGCCTCCTGAATTTTAGGGCAGTTTGCCCTAAAGCCCAAGACTTTTTCTTGTCACAACTACAACAGCAAGAAAGCTCGTGGAGAAAGACCTGTCAGAATCCGTTTTTTCTAGACCATTGTAGCATTTTCCCATGTTCCTCTGCTGAAAGCAGCACAGCAGTATTTGATATACGGATAAGGCACTGACAAACCTTACCTCTGTCTAGATAAATAATATATTATAACTTAAGGACTAAAGGACTAAGCTTCAGCAGCAGGTTCCAGCTTTACATCAGCAGGGACCCAAGACATCACAGAAATGGATGTTTGTAGCAGAATCTTCCCTTTGATCAATGTCCTTCGTTCCTTGCAGCTTGAGTGCAGGTCATGTTACCTTACTCCCTTAGCTCCATGAGAGCATGCCAGGGGCATAAGCCAGCTTTCAGTGAGGAAACTTCTCACCCTCACCACATGCTAATTGGATGAAGCAGACAGAATAACTGCTGATTTTTGATTGCCACACAGAATTTTGTGATTAGGAACTGTGGTTCATGCACAGGACTGGACACAATGATCATCAAGGCGGGTATGCTTTTAACCATTTTTCCAATAAGAATCAACAAAATTCATCCTATATTCAGTGTCAGTGTCAATTAAAAATGGTTTTGTGTTACATACATCCAAATCACTCAAGATTACACCAGATTGTATGGTACCCCACTGCTCGTGGCTGATTAAAAACCTCATAGGCAGCTCAGACCCGTACATTAGATAGACTCAGTGTTTGCTTAACTTTCAGGAACCTCGTTCAGATTTGCACATGGACTGCTCTTACATGTGCCATTCACAATTCTTTCTTTGATGGTTGTTGGCACTACTGCTTTGGACTCTCTGATCCTAAAGCCTGTGTCTTGGAGCCACTGAATAGGCTGGGGTTAGAGCAGTGCCACCTGGATTCCCTGACGTGGAGACAGACATTCTAGTTTTCATCTTGTGGCTGAGGACCAAACTGGGCATGGAGAGACAAAGAGAACTCTGTTATGTGATGGGAAGTTGTATTTGATGTACATATACTATTTTGGTTCCATCCCATACTGCAGTTTATCTGTCTAAACCAGATGAAAGCTGCTGCTTCAACTATGGAATGAAACCTTATCTCTGCATAGAATAAAATTTAATTTCTCAGCATTTTACAATACCTGTAGTTTAAGAAGCTACTTTGCATATTTTGAATAACAACACGGTACTTTAGTGGTTTATGGTTGTTTCAGGTCATAAAGCATAATTTAAAAGTGAAATTTCATTGGGACTATTAAAGCTCAACAAATTTTTCATGGGGGAAAGAATAGATTTTAATTTCAATTAGCCATTACCAGTGTTAACATATTATTCACTGTAGGTTATTTTGTATTTCCTCTCATATTAGCCTGTGATTGTGATCTCTCCGAGCAAATACATTTGCTTGTGTCAGACTTAGTGTAATTTCTACCTTTTATGAGAAAAATCTGGGTTATAACAAAGGCTATTAGAAGTGTTCTTTTCCCACTCTACAAACCCAGAGAATTTTATACTGCTCTGTAGTGCTGCTAGAACAATGCTCCAGAGAGGCATGAGGTGGCTTTGAGTCAATCATGCTAATTGTTTCTGTATTTTGCTAAGCTACTGCTATCTTCAGTTGCAATTAACATGACATCTGGCAAAGCACTGGGCTGAAACATTGATTATTCTAATGTTTCTCATTAGTAATCATTAATAACAAATGAATAATTAAACCGATTATCAATTAAGTTCTGGCTAAGGTTTTTGACACTATTTTTCCTCTGTAGAGACTCACAGCATGTACTGTTTAACTTGCTCTGATGTTCACTTCATCTCCCTTAGAAGATAAAATTGTATTTCATTTTACTCTGAAGCAGCAGAATATGTACCCTCTGCTTCACGAGCACAACAGCCACGGTGCTCTATTCATTGAGACTGCATTTGAATTCTATTTCTAGAAGCATTGTGTGATTTCTTAAACCTAAGTGCTTATTCACACAGGGGTATAGAGCTTTACTTGAGTGGGAATGGGTACATAGACCATAAAAAGGGTGAGGAACGGTAGCTGATAACTTGGCAGTGGTTATGCACTGTAACCTGAGTGCTACCTCCCAGAATGGCTCTTTCTCCATCCAGGACATTAGAAGGGAACATTTATTTCTTACCTGTAACACCTTTCCTGGGAAACTGTTTCTGGTGAAAAACGGCTGTGATTTTGTGATGTGTGGCTTAGCCAAATGGATTTTGCACAATGACTCAGCTCCCTATAATTTGCTATTCTCACGTATATATAACAGCTAAGGCTACAGAAATATCATGGTGGTCCACACTGTTTATTTTTATGAATAAAATCTAATTGGGGTACATCTGAAAAGGCTAAATACAGTGGAAGGGGGGAAAAATGGAAAGATTACTTGTGGTTTATTGACTTGGTTGCCTCTTATCATTGGTGCTCCTGATGGTTACATCCTCAGTGAGTGGTATGAACACCTGAGTAAGCACATATATATTCATGCTTACAGTTTTTTGGCTAGAGTTAGGAGCCTATACTTCCAGGAGTAAAGAACTGTTTTTAATAACCCACACATGACAAGCTGCCTACACAATCAGACCCCAGCTTTCATCTGTTCTTGTGTTAAAGATGATCTTCAGGATGGTGACAGCCACCTGAGAAGACGGATGTGGCGTGGGAGAGAGAGCTCAGTGTACCACTGAACACCTGGGGTGCATCAGAGCACACTTAAGACAGATCTGCCTTCTGTCAGCCCGAGAACAATCTCTGTGAGCACAACTGTGTGGCACAAGTCAATGACTGCTCTGAACTACACCCTGTTCCTCTTGCCCTAAGGGATTGTAGGAATTCAGACTATTCCCAGCTATATCCTTCACATTGGTTTCAGAACTGATTGATGACAAATGAAAAGCTTTTCTAATGTTTTTCCAGTACACACCTATTATACTAGATTATCTTGAATCTAGATATTATGGCTTTTGAGGAGTTTTGAAAAGGAAGAACAAATTAATCTTTAGCCAGAATCTAAATGTTGAAGCTGAAAAGACAGCTGTCAGAGAGAAATACTGACTTGTTAAGCTGCTCTGCATGGCTGAATTTGAAATGTCAGTAGAAAGCTGTTTCTCTTTTCTGCTCATGGATGAGGAGGAAGCAGTAAGATGATGATCTGCTACTGAGTCACAACTGCTGGGAAGATGGCACAATGAGTAAGGAACTTAAATTTCTCTTCAGAAGCAATGCTGACTGTTTTACACACCAACAGGCACTGCCCAAAGCGACTGAGCTTTAGGAAAATGGATGAATTCTGAGATTTTTTAAATCTCCTACAAGAATTTAAGATTTAGGTCCTTAAAGATATTAGAAAGAGGACCTGCAAAACTGCCCTACCTTAGACTAATGGAATGTTCCTGTGTAGCATTGGATGTGCTGTGTACATGTAGATGTGGCAATTAGGGGCATAGTTTAGTGAACTTGGCAGAGCAGAGTTTGTGAGTGGATACAATAATCTTAGAGGACTTTTCCAGCCAAAGATTCTATGATTCTGTGATTCAAGTGCAAACCAGCATAGAGAAACTGGTGCTATTGCCATTTCTAAAGACTCAAGCAAACAAAAAAAAGAAAGAACTTTTGTCCACCATTTTAAAATCTATTATGCCTAAGAAACATGAATCAAACTTCTATAACTACAAACATGCAGAGCCACAGGCTTAACTTTGTCAGAGAAAACTGAGAATCAATGTTAATGTGTGCACAATTCTTCAGGTTGCTAAATGTCTGATGTCTGAGGCTCTTTTGTATCCTTAACACTTCTTATTTATCAAAGAGTAAAATACAAAGTCCTGAACATATTTAGCCCGAATACTGAATTATAAAAAAAAATTTTAAAAAAATAGAGACAATATTAATGACCTCTGTTTTCTTCAGGAAGGGAGATTTTTTTCCTAGAAATTCCTCATTTCTAGATATAGTTAAACTACCATACTCTTTTTCTGCTAAATGTTACGGCTCTTTCACATCTCTGCTTTAAGATTTGAATCAATGCTGCTCATGTAAAAGTGCTTTTTCTTTAAAAGTGCTCACTGACTAATTTACATGAGGTATTTCAGGCTGAGGAATTTTTATGAAGAATCTGTTAATCTGTGTGCTGACATTTGATTAATCACTTGTTTTTAACAAGAATATTGGCTAATTGTGTCAATGTGACAACAGATGTGGTCAAATATCAATGACATTGTTGGTGCAAAAAACTCTTAAATCATTTAATGATCAAGAGAAAGAAAAGAGTATATTTAAAACCACATTACTAACACATCTAAACCAGACATACAATGAGTGAAATATGGTCAAATGGCTCATTTTGCAGTACATTTTATTTCTTTTTTTCTATAGGAACTTTAAGACACATACAGCAAGTAGATCTACAGAATAGGTCTATAGAATCTGAAGTTTCTGGCATGTAACAGGATAATAATGTCTCTAATTGGGCACACGGTGAGTATCTGCTTTTGAACAGAGTTCAGGAGGCCAGACTGTCTAAATGTTATTATACCTGAATAGAAATGACTGTGCCCCATTTTGAAAAGGTGTAAATGGCTACAGAGCATGCAAAGTAGATCTGGCACGTTTTATTCATATGTCCCTTCTGCTCAGCCAGCTTGTAGTCATTTTGATTCATTGCTTTCAGTAATCTTCAGTATTTCAATCTTCGTAGCCACCCCAGGAGTACAGCTCAGATTGCCTTCAGTTTTGTATTTAATGTGAAGGCCTTAACAGGATGCCATGCATCATTACAGTGACACGAGACCCTCTGGAAATGTAATGTGATGTGTTTTGCTTGCAGACATGGCTAAAGAGACTACAACTGAGACGAAACACAGAAGAAAGGCAGATAAGAGCAGTCACTCTGTCTGTCTCTCCAAATGATGTTTAAACAGAAAAAAATACTGCTGATCTTGTGAAAGGAATTTGTTTATTTCCTTACAGCTTTGAGGAATGAGTTGAGTGACTAAAAGTCTGTATCAAGGCAGCACTGAGAACATACTGATGGGGGACACAAGAGTGTGTAATTTTCTTTTTCTTTTCTTGCCCTTTCCCTGCCCCCTCTCTCACATGCATAGACACACATACTACCTCCTCTGTCTTTCTCCTCTATCTCCTTTTTCTTGCTTTTAGGTTCTTCCTGTGATTCCACCTACTTTATTCTTGTTATACAGCCGAGGGCAGGAAAAGAGAGAATTAACACAGGTCCCACCAATGTATTAAATGTATTAAAACTGAGTTGATACAGAATTCAATAATGAGAACAATAAACAGAACTTTTTGCTGGGAGCTGAAATCTCAACTTTCAGCTGAAGCAAAGATAAAATAAAATAAATAACTACCTTCCCATGATTCAGTTAAGAGCAAAATTGTTGGTGCTGTTGTACTTTTATGCAGGTTTGCCTGCAAGATACTAATGATATTCTTGAATTGGACATAAAATAAACACCTTCTGCATATCTTATTTTAAATATTAGGGAATGATATTTGAACAAAACTAACACTGAAGATGTGAAGGACCAGCCAAGTCCTGTAAGAGTATCTTTCTTTCTGAGGACATTAATAAAAAGCTTTAGTGTGTGCATTGCACATTGCATAGAATTATGAAAATTCAAATAACATAAAATTGACATATACATCAAACATTTTGTCCTCACACTGATGCAGAAGATGAGGGTACCACCTGGGACCTCAGGTGATCCACTTTACTGGCTCTGTAAAGGCATAGAGTGTTTCAGAAATTATGTAGAAGAGTATAAGGGAGGATCACATTCTGCTTAGTGATTCTTCAACTTCAAGGGTCAAAGGATCAAATGTTTACTTTGCACTCAGGCCTTTCAGCTAGAGATGGGTAGCAGGTTCAGAGTTATGTGCTTGGATCAGGAGGGAGATACTTAGACTGCTTCTGTCTGTGTTCTCACCAACAGCCATACTGTAGAATACAAAGTTTTAGTTTTGCTTTCCTACCTTGTACTTTGAGATGGTTTTGACTTATTTCATATTCAGTGATTTTCCTATAAATTAGGATCTTAAATCTTCCCTGCATCTTAAGTCCAGTGCATCCTGATCTGTGTTCTGTGGAAAGGGGTATCTACTGCTGATTTTAATGCTTTCTAAAAAGGCTAACCAATGTATAAATTTCCTTATTACAGTACTTTAGAGCAGGAGAAAAAAAAAAAAGTTATGCTTTCTTTTCCTTGGACACTTCAAATATTCTTGTTGATCTTTTCCAATAGCAATGACCATAGCATTGCATAAACTGCGTTCCCCACAGTTTCAGATTTCCAACTTTATTCCACTGTTTTCTACAGCAGCAGAGATCAACTAACATTGTTATGAACTTGTAGTAGTTCATTCCAGCTCAATGAACTTAGCAGGACTGCATGGCATACTTTGTTTCTTCTGGACTCTATCAAGGACTGTCCAGATGTTCAGGGATTTTCATGCACATAAGTTTATAGAACATGAAGAACCTCTTCTTTTCTATAAGCTCCATTCTTTAACATTCATGGATCTGCTGTTAAAATAACATCTAGAAAAAAAGTTGCATTTTTTCAGAACACTTCACAGCATGATGTAGTTATATTTGACAAAATTACATTGTAAATGCTATAAAGGCATTATTGCAGACAAGTTTTAGTCTTCGAGGAGCAATGCAAAGGAAAGTTGTGTCTTCCTGAAGGATGTAATCTAAAATAGAATGTGAAAATAGGGATTTCATACTCCATTAGATATTTTTACAGTCATGACATAGATAATTGAAGAAATTTAAACAGCAGACTTTTAAAGCATATTTGGAAGGAACAATTACAGGTAATTCTTACCTGCTTTTATCTAGTGCCTCCTGATGTATGTAAATTCTTCACTTAGACTTGGCAGAGTAGCTCTACAGATGAATAAGGAATATGAAGGATATCCGGTCTATGAATTGGATCCAGTGACTAGCATTTAACTTCTTTCCCTTCTACCACTTCCTTTTCTCCACCCTTTGCTTTTCCAAATGGTTAAGTTTTGCCATTTATAACACTTGAATTAGGTCCACTTCCCGTTATGAAGCTGATCTGACAAATATCCTTTATTTCAGCAGAACTTAATGTCTGACCCCAAGTGCCTTGCAGCCCAAGATGTGTGCTGCTCTTAGCAGTCACTGAAATGGAATGTCACACAAGCTGAACATCACTGTTGAGAGCTCAGGAATCGGAGCTGTGTGCTCACACCACACATCGTGTCCATGCTGACGTCTTGTGGAAAACCCAGCAGTTGTGCAGTTTTGCAAGGTGATGCTGCAGAGGAAGGCAGATCTTCCTGCCCTGCATCTGAGCATTTACCTTTTCTCTCCCACTAAACCTTCCCATCAATGAAATGAAAACAGGTGGTGGTGTTTAATAGACTTAATAGCCTTAAGTCCCAACTTAAGGCTATTAAACTTCAAAAATAAATAAATTAAAAAGACTCCCACATTTAATACCACTTCACAGTGGGAAAAGAATGGATTTTTAGGATACCTAAAGGAAGCAAAAGGTGGAAGAGAAAAATTAAATGTTCCAGCCTATCTAGCAGTGCATATTTGACATCACTTTCAGTCTCATTTTATAAGGATGAAATTCAATTCAGGTAACTCACTGCTTTTATTCCAATGAGAGAGATCTGCAGTGAGCTCAGTGCTGTAGAATCAATAAAAATCAACATTGTTGTTTCAAATGCCATTTCTGGCCTGCAAGCAGTAATTTTGTATGTACTGTGGGCATTTGTACCACAGGTTTGGAGACTCTCATATATATTTCAGCACAGGTGAAAAAAGAGAAGCAGCCTCAGAGCCTTGTATAGTGTGGTCTGAGGCTTTCCTGTTCAGACTAAAATTCATTTACAGCATCAAAAGTTTTTCTCTACTTTCTGCAAAAAAGCATTGGATAATGTGGTTTGACACTGGTCCAATGCCAGACACCCACGAGACTTGCTTGCTCACCCTCCCCTGCCTTAGCTGGGCACAGGAGGAAAAAGGGAAAAAGAGTTAACAAAGGCTTCATGAGTGAGGTAAGGACCAGGAGAAATATTTCAAGGGCAAAACAGGTTCAACTTCAGTTACAAAGTGAAATTTATTACTAACAGAATCAGAGGAGGATAATGAGAAGTAAAATAAGGCCTTAAAACACCTTGTCCCCCCCTTCCCCTCCCTCCTTCCCACCAACAGTGCATGGGGACAGGGCGGGGGGATTTTGGTCAGTTCATTGCTGAGATTCTCTTCTCCTGCTCTGGGAGAGGAGTCCTTCCCCTGTGAGGCCGTTGGTCCTTCCCACAGGACACAGCTCTCTGTGAACTGCCCCAGCGTGGGTCTACTCCATGAGCACCAGCCAAACCACACCTGCTGCAGGGTAAGCCCCTCCCACGGGCACACAGCCCTCCCAAAACTGCTGTAATGTAGCTCTCTTCTCATGGGGTACAGTCCTCCAAAGGCAGGCTGCTCCCACCTGGAAGCAGGGCCCCCTCTCTCCACCGGGTCTCCCACAAGATCACAGCCTCCTCCAGATATCCACCTGCTCTGGCATGGGCACCTCCCACACGGCCTGTGAGCGTATCTCTGCATCCCCTGTGGATCCCCATGGGCTGTGAGTGGATCTCTGCATCCCCCAGGGATCCCCAGGGGCTGTGGGTGGATCTCTGCATCCCCTGTGGAACCCCATGTGCTGCAGGGCCACAGCTGCTTCACCATGGTCTCACCACGGCCTGCAGAGGAATTTCAGCTCTGGTGCCTGGAGCACTTCCTTCCCCTCCTTCTCCACTGACCTTGGTGTTGCCGTGTTGCTTCCCTCACGTGTTCTCACCTCCTCCTCCTCCTCCTCTTCTCTGACTAGAAGCAAAACCCCATGACTTTGTTTTGATTTTGTTCTTACATATGTCATCACAGAGGTGTTACCTCTGCTGGACATGGTGCAAATGTCCAGCAGCTTCTCACAGGAGGTGTCTTTGTGGCCCCGTGCTAACCAAAGCCAGGCTGTGCAAAACCAATGCCGATATGCAACAGAAAACTCACTAAAACCCACTCTTTTCCCTCGCCCCCAAAAGAAAGAAAGAAAGAAACAAACAAATGAAACGGTATCTGTCTAAATCCTTAGAGAACAAGGTAGGTTAAATTAAAAAAACATTGTGAAGATTTTATGCAGGCTGTGCTAGTGTCCTGGCTAAAGCCAGGCTGGGATCCACTTGGATTAGTCCCATAAGTTAGTTGTCCACAGACTGAAATTCCTTGAGTAAAGGAAATAAAAGGGCTCTTGAACCACTTAAATTAATTGATGTTGTATTTAAATTTCTAATATTACTTTCTGTCATGTGTGCCAGTCTCCTTCCAACCAAGGGAAAAGACAAGGAAAAATAGGAAAAAAGAAGTACTTGTTTCTTAGTTATTTTCTAGGTAGGTATTTTTTATGGATTCATTCAAGTGTTACGTATTTATTACAACTTGATACACGAGCTAAGCCTCAAAAGTAAAACAGAATAACTTTATTTCATGATTTCTCCTTATCAAGATGAGACAAAATTGATTATGTTTCAGAATTAATATCAATTCCATCCCTAGCTGTCACATACACACTGACTCTGAGAAAACATGTTCCATACTAGACTAGAAAAGTAATTAGGGAAATACAGAATATTCTGCTTTTTTCTCATATATGACTGCTGTCATTTTTAGAATGTTTAGTGAAGCACATCAAATACTCTGTAAAACAAACAGGTCTTCTTAAAATTTTCATCTTGTCTATTCTACGCCTATTCCCTGTACAATTATGCTTGAACAAAATTTTCAAAAATTTCATTTGGTAGGAAGTAGATGACTCATAATTTGTAGAGTGTATTATAATGAACCACAAGGGACTGTGTTACTGTATGACATAATCAACACCTCTCAACCTACATTGCCATCTACCCTAAATGTGCAAAAATTTGTTTTAAAATTATTGTTATTCTAATGAAAACAAAACTTCTCTGTAACATTGACAACAAATACTGAAGCACATGCAGAAACACAGCAAATCTGATAAAGCTGTAAAAGCATCATGCAACCTGCAGTGAAAATAAGCTTCATTGCATTAGTTGCATTTGCAACATGGATCAATGCCATAATTGAATTGGGAGAAAAAATTGCTCTTAGGCTCGGTAATATTAGATTAAAAATATAGAGATCCGTGCAAAGAAGGAAGCCTTTGGAGGTAGTTGAAGAACGTGCAGACTTCATGAGGTGTGTTTCTCATGACTTGCAATAACAGCATTGGCTCTGATTTAGTAATCTCATGAGTTTGCCTATTCCTGCTCTTCATGTAAGAGTACCATCACCCTTCTAATTTCATAAAAAAATATAAAAAAGCAAGTCACACAAAGCTTCAGCAATTTGGGTACTGCATTTCAGTGTGACTTCTGTTCTAAGGTGACTTTATGATGCTTGTATCCCCAATTGTCTGTTCTGTTTATGCTGGATATTAAGTTCTGTACCTTTCAGACTGGTTCTGAGAGAGAAGAGAGGAGAAGAAATGCAGTTTGTTTGCAGAAACTGCACTTGCTCCCCTGCACTCCTTCTCCTGGGCTGTGCTGTCTGCAGCATGGACAGCAGGGAGAGCTCTCCTTTGCTTTTAGCTAGTTTTTTTATCTAGCTAAGGCAGAGAAGTTCCCCAGACTGTGGCTTTTCTTTTTCAGCCCTGCTCCGAGCTGAAAGCCCATAAAACACTGGGAGCTCACACCTGTGGCCCACCAGGCCGAGGATGTGGCATTTTCAGTGCCGGAGGGACTGATAAGAGACTGAGCGAGCTGAGCTACACCCCACAAAAAGGACTTTCTGTTTTTTCCACCTCTTCAGAACAGTGAGAGGTTTTATTGTTTAATATTATTCATTTTGTATGCTTGGTGAGTGATCTCTCCCAGTCCCTATCTCAACCCATGAATCCTCTATTATATTTTCTCTGCTCTGTCCAGCTGTGGAGGGGAATGACAGAATGGTTTTGGTGGGTGCCTGGCATCCATCCAGGGTCAAAACACTACAGCTTCTCTCAGTTGAAACCCCATTCAGCTCTGAGATCCTCAGCACAAGAAAGATATCAACATGTTGGAGCAGATCCAGAGGAGGGTTCCCAAGATTTAGACCTCTTGTATGAGGATAGGCTGAGAGGATGAAGTCTGGAAAAAAGACTTCAAGGTGACCTAATTGCAGCCATACAGGACCTGAAGGCAAACTATGAAAAAGATAAAAGAGACTTTTTCAAGAATGTGCAGTCACATGACAAGAGGAGTGGATTAAACCTAAAAGAGAGTAGGTTTAGATTAGACATTTGGAGGAAGTCAGTTCTTTGCAGTGTAGTTGGTGAGACAGTGACACAGGTTGCCCAGAGAAGCTTTGGGTGCTGCATCCCTGGAGGTGTCCACACTGGATGGAGCTCTGAGAACCTGGACTCCCCATGGCAGGGGAGCTGGTATGTAAGGTCCTTTTTAAGGTCCTTTCCAACCCAAACCATTCTGTGATTCTGTGATCTTCCATTCACATCAGTAAATAAATGCAGCTTTTGGGACATTGAGGAAAAG
Organism: Argya squamiceps; assembly: GCA_037834095.1. Classification (NCBI taxonomy): domain Eukaryota; kingdom Metazoa; phylum Chordata; class Aves; order Passeriformes; family Leiothrichidae; genus Argya; species Argya squamiceps. The sequence continues at coordinate 103,134,005 of JBBMKD010000001.1, forward strand.
CTACATTTTCTGGAAATAAGCTTTTAAAATCTAACAGGAATATACAATCTACTAATCCAGCTGCAGCATCTACTTTAATATAAAAACTTTTCAAGAGCCTCTTAAATTTGAATAAATCATGCTCTAATGAAAGTCATGCACAAATAATGATCTAAAAAATTTACCAATTTTTTTTACCTCTACGGGAAATATTTGTAATCCTCCCCTTCTAAAAAAAAGGCTTGCTGCTATTTTTGTGGGCATGAACAATGTTTTCCTAAGGGGCAGCAAGACACATTTTTTCCTGCATATATATTCACTTTGTCTTTAGAAATATTCAGAGAATAATTGCTTGTGAGATCCCTCAAGTGCCAATTTCTAGGCTAATCATGCCTAGAAAATAGTATAAATATCAAGAACAAATTTATAGCTGAAGCAATATGTCTGAATTACTGCTTCTCTATTTTAATTTTGCACATTGTTTTCCATTTTCAAGCAGAATTTTATGTTTTTTAAATAAAATCTGTCTGAGTTGAAAGAAGAAGCAATATCTCTGATTAAGAGATGTGCTATTGGGAGCTACTTAACAAGCAAAGACTATGGAAGAGCTCTAGTCTTCCTCTACTCTGTATTTCCCTGAAAGTAGAACCACTTCCAATTCCCATCTCCCAAAGCCCTTTGAATTCCTCATTTCTTACATATAAAGGAGAATCTATATGCTACTCAGAAGATTAACCTTTCTTAAAAAAACTTCATGAAAATTAATAATATATTTTGTTCTTTCATTCTTTAGCCTTTCTGTAATCAAGCATTTTTTAATAAAAAACTCCCTCCAATCTTTCTAATGTTTTTTTGCTTTAATTTCAGGTGCCACCACACTCTTTCTGATCACAGGTGTTTGAGGCATATGCTACCATCTCATAAGGAAGATAAAAAGCTTATGTGAAGGGGTTGAGATAGCTAATGCTTGAATCCTGTAGGAATTATTTTTCCTGACAAACATTTATTGTGTTAGCAACTTTCCTGCTATTTTGAGTTCTGTTTTTTCTGCCTTCTTGTTAGGCCCTACTTGATTTTCCCTGTAATTGTCCTTTATAGTCTATGTTACAGAAAAATGCCCTGAATTAGATTTACAGACATCAGAAATTACACTACCTCTCTTTGGTTTCCTTGTATCCATATATTTATTTTACTTCAACATTGTGGCAGGGTCTTTTTTTTTCTTTGTTCTGATTTTCTTTTAGAAAAATCAAGGACCAGACTGGCTGGAGATTACCTGCCAGAGAAAGACATATTTACATAATACAGAGTAAAAACAGAAGCCAACCTTTTTGCCTTAGGAAAGTAGGGAAATGGGTTCTGGAGTTCTCCTCCCTTCTGGTTCCTGGTTTTCGGCTCTCTTGGCCTGGACTATGCCTCCTCCTTTCCTGTCTCCCCAGTGGAGCCTGAATTACCTTCTGTCTTTCCACACTAGACCTACTTGTACAGTAGTTATGAGTAAAAGAGGAAAGCCCAAGCTTCAATGAAGGTGCTTAAGGGCATTTATTCAGGTTGCAAAAGGCCAAATATTAAATGTTTTAGAAGGTCAAGAGTAAGAAAACCCAGAGGTGTGAATCCTGCTTACTTTTGTGAATAAAGCTCCTTCAGTGTGTGTGAGAGGGAGAGTAAACAGAAAAACCAAATAGAACACAGAGCAGTATGAAACACAAGTTTATTTTAATGTGTATGCCAACAGTGAGCCATGGGATAGGGAAATGGAGACTGTTGAGTATATTACTTTGCTGAGAAATAGAGAGGGTTTTCGGACAGCGCTTCAAAATACGTATTTCAGAACCCAATGGAAATGAAAAGGCCATGTCCTGCAGATGTACACATTTCCTGTCACAGACGACAGCTGGTTCCTGATGGGAAATCATTCCCGCTGGGGAAAATGGTCAGTTAGAGTGTGGAGAGGAGTGCCAGAAAGCTGGTCAGCAATGCCATATATTTTAGGAAAAAGCATGTAAGATAACCAGCTTCCAGTTTACAAAAACAAGGTATTTAAAGGAAAAATATTACCAAAGCTACTTTGAGTTAGAAACTTCTCACTATGAGGAGCAGCTGAGGGAGCTGGGAATGTTAAGCCTGAAGTAAGGAGGCTCAAGGAAGCCTTGTTCTCTACAAGACTTGTTCTCTACAACTAACCGAAGGGTGGTGGTAGGGATGCCTAAACATCTTTTTTCATATATTTGTAGCCTTGTAGATTTTTAAAATATAGTTGTATGGTTTCTAGTGCTTTCCCTGCCCTTTCTCACAATAAGCTAACCCTTACTAACACATTCTTGAAATTCTGTGTAGTCTTGTTCTTAAGAAGAGAATTCTTGGCAAGAACATCTATTTTCCACCAGAACTTGAGACATAACAAGAAATGGAACAAAGAAGCCCCTGGACCAACTCCAAGGGGCAGACCCTGGATTACTGGGGCAGGTGGATTACTGGAGCAACTGATCTTTTATTGGATATACCTGCCAATATACCTGCCAATACCTGATCTTCTATTGGATATACTAATTAATTAACCTTAAAATACCTGTAAAGATCCTTTATCATGCATGTGCAGAGGCACATTTTTGCACCTTAAAGCTTTCATTAAGAATTGCTTTTTTATCTTACCACTTTGTGTTAAAGTTTTGTCTTTTGAGTGTGGGCAAGAGCAGCAAGGAAGGAATCGGCCTGTTCTTCCAGGAAACTGTAACAGGACAAGAGGAAATAATAAAACCTCAAGATACACCACAGGAACTCAGGCTGGACATCTGAAAATTTCTTCACTAAAAGGGTGGTTAGGCATTGGAATGGGCTGCCTTGGGAGGTGGTAGAGCTACTGCTCCTGGAAGTGTTCAAGAAATGACTGGGTGTGCACTCAGTCCTATGGTTTAGTTGACATGAAGGTGTTTGGCCAAAGGTTGAACTCAATAATCTTGGAGATCTTTTCCAACCTTAATGATTCTATGATGTCTCCATCCCTTCCGCTTTTTTTTTATAAAGGCTTATTTCAATGGAGCTACGAGTGCCCCGCCCCTCCTTATTTTCATTTAAGGCTTGTTCCTAGAACAAAGTATTTTGATACATGTCATAAAGACTTAAATCATATTTCTATTTACATTGAGACCTTGTGACAAAATAATACATTTTATGAAATATTTAAAGTCGTGTAAAAAAATTATTGAGTATGCAAATGGTAAAAAATACAAAAAATGTAAAAGGCACGCTCAGGTTATTTCTGTGAAGTCAGGTCTGAATGCAGATAATTACAGTCTTGAAAAAGGCACAGGAGGGGTTAAAGTACTGGGTGTCTTTTCTTGCTGTCTCTCAAGAATTAATGTGCAAAAGAAATCTGTAAGTTTATTTTAATGGTGTGTTTTGGATAACTTCTTATAAAATATATATGGTCTGCATGGTGTACTATATCATTAAGCTGTAGTATTTTACAGCAAAGATATTTTTGCAAGAGCCAACCTGCAATTTAAACATAACTACAGTATTTCATTCTTAGTATATAAATACATTCTTTATGAAACATGCAATCCTAATTTAGAATTTTAAAAGGAATGATTAAGTGCACACTGAAGTCAACAAATAAAAATCTTTGTCTGCAAGCACTGGACTCTACTGCCAGTTTAGGTAAAAATGTTTAAATAAATAACATTTTTTTAATATGTTCTGTTATTTAGGACCACTTCACATCTTTTGAAACAATGTTGTGGAAGAGACAACACATTTTTTGAAAGAGTGAGTATGCATCTCGGAGGGTCTCATATGACACAACTTTAGATGAACTGCTAGAAAAATAAAATGACAGTCCATAAATAGAAGCTGGCATGCTGCAGCAGAATAATTATTCTTCCCTTCGGTATTCTGGACAAAGAAGACAAAGCCAATTCAATCTATACTGCATTATGGCATATTACATCCATTATTCCAAACAAGCTTGATTAAAATGTAATTAATGTGATGGTAGCTTGCTATTAATGTCTCATGAATAAGATATTTTATATTGTTTACTGGTACATTGTTTTTGTTTGCAATGTGTGTCACAAATATACTTGATCAATTTTATTGTATTTATTTAAATTTGTTGCACTTCCTACTTTTACTAGTAAGTATATTTTATGTTCTCATCCTCATTATTTGAGATCCAAAATCTCTGACCAGTCTCAGAGAAAAGATGAGTCCAGGAAGGCTGGGTGTTCTCCAAGAAGGAAATCCTAAAGGCTCAGGAGCAGAAAGAACATCCACAGGCTGGAAGACAAGATGTTGGGGAAGACTGGCCCAGCTGGTCACCAGTGGTGTTGCCCAGGGCTCAGCTCCTGTTCAACATCTTTATCAATGATTTGGAGAAGCGAATCAAGGGGAGTGGTCTGGCAATTTCAGGGCACCAAGGAATGAGGCAGATGCAGCAGGTCAAGGGAAGGCTCTGGTTCTTTATTCTATTCTAATTATCTGACTCCATTCTTTATATACATTTGTACAGAGGTCGAAGAGATTGGCTA
>JBBMKD010000001.1:103147037-103161753 GCA_037834095.1 Argya squamiceps
CTTTTCTTTTCTTTTCTTTTCTTTTCTTTTCTTTTCTTTTCTTTTCTTTTCTTTTCTTTTCTTTTCTTTTCTTTCTCCCTCTCCTCTTAGGTCTCTTCCATGTTCACAGAATATTTCAGAGACTACTGATCCTGTGAGATGCAAGGCTATTTTATACTTGAATATGGCATGATCTGTGTTATAATCCTACAAAAGCAGATTTTCTTCAGAGAGGTTACTTTAGTAATGATGAACTTGAGGCAACAGAAATGGAGAATGTACAAAAAATCAGAATAGCCCATAGATGCTGGACTAAAAAAAATTCTAAGCACTGTGAACTGGGAGTAGATGAAAGGTGACTTTTAAAGAAAAATGGTTAAATAGTTTCCTTCAACAGTGCTGTTTGCTGCACATGTTCACTTTATCTGTTATCTTTTAGGAAAGAATGATCTTTTCATGCTACTTGTTATGGCTACAAAATGACATTGTTACTTTGTTAGCTTTAATTTCACCTGAAACAAGAATAATACTCTGGAATCAGCTGCCTGTATTTCACAAAAGCTGCTCAATGCCATATTAAAAGTTAATACTCTATGCAAGTGCTGATATTCCTTCTACTGCATGGCTTTTCACTTAATGTCAGGTGGCATAGTTCTCAATAAAAGCAGTCATCAGAAGAAATAAGCTGGCATAACCTTTGACATAGAAGTGCAACCTCAAAAATTTATAAATAGCAGCAGGATGGTAATCATCCTTGGCTACTTAAACCAGGCAGAAAAATAATGCTTGACTAGATAGGTCTCCAAACCCAATTCAGAATGACTTCAGGAAAGCAAAGGTCTCTTAACAATAACAGACAGTTTGTGGTTAGAAATTCCCTATGAACAGACTGCATTGCCTATTGAGGAGATTTTTCCTCTTCTCTATCTCGGAGAGAGTCTACAAAAACCAGGACACACTATTTAAACCTGGTTAATTTTTTTTATTTTAGCCTTGTTATTTATTATTCCTTTACCAGCCTAGTTCAACAAGAGGCCAGCAGGCTGGCCTGAGCCCAGGGGATGCTCTCTCCTTCAGCCAACTACTGGATCCATGGGATGGAGCCAGGAGGCTGTGACTGCTTCTGGGAATGGCAACCAGCTATTGCCTAGAGGGCAGTGACAGGAGAAGCAGTGGGGCACTGACAACAGTCTGGTGACCTGGCTGCAGCCCTGCAGCTCCTGGGGCTGGGCCATTCTCCCTGCACTCCACAGGAGCACTGCACTGAAACCTCTCAGCTATAAAATACCATTCCTGCCACTCTGAAGAAAACAGTTTTCTCCCGAGGCAATGTCAGCTCTTTACTGATTTTCCTGCCTATACTCTCTATAGATAGTGCATTGTCATCTCTTTTACACAAAAGTGACAGCTGTCCTGTAGACAAGGAAGGGTTCTGCTCACATGTATGGAAATCTGAGTATGAGTGAAAAGGTTCTTGATCATTTCCAAAAACTGCAAAACTTTTGGAATCTGCAATTGCAAATAGTCCTAAATTTATATTGCACACATTATAAAATTAAACAGTTACTCATAATGATGAAGCAGGAAGAGGTCAAGAAAGTGAAAACTCACTTTCACTTCAACAAACATCCTCATTCCAGGAATATTGCTTTCTGTGAAAAATGGGGAAAAGAGAGAACATAAGGAGGAGGTGCTGAATATCTTAGCATCAGTGTAACCACTGATGCCAATGTAAATTTGAGCACAAGCTTCATCTCTTTGTTACAGGGGGGAGAGGGAGTCAAGGGGTAACATTTCCCAATAAAGCCTTGCTAAACACTCACAGAAACAGGATTTTTAAAACAAAAAAAATTCATTAATGTATTTACAAAAAGTGGATCCTTCCTGTGCCTCCTGGCACGAACAACACCACAACAGGGAGCACGTGCAGAGACTGTTCAGGAAGCAGGATCTGCTGGGTTTGTCACATGAGACAGGAGGAACGTCTCTGGCCAGATGTTCTCTGGTGTGGATGTAGGAGCATCTCAGAAGATCCATTTCACTGTCCACCTGAAAATGCCCTGCTGTTCCTTTTCTTCCCCCTCCCTCTCCTTCTCTGCACTGCTGGATGTTGCCCCCTGGCTGCTGCTGTCAGATCCAGTGTTGCTCTGCCTGGGCAGCCAGCAGAGCCCAAAGAGCATGAGGAGGATTTCAGCAGAGGCCCAGAATCACCAGTGCCAGCAGGCAAAGAGGAGCACGTGTCCATGGCTGAGTCTAGGTGACTCCTGACCCCTCTGCTCCATCTCCTCCAGGAGCCAAGCCACCTCCTGGGTTTGCTGCTCCTCATGCTATGCAAGAGCTCCTGTATGTCATTTTCTTTGTGGCCACCCACCCCCATGAGCATCCATGGCAGCATGCTCAGCACCATCAGGATTTGGGAGATGTTCCCAGCAATGGCCTGGAGGAGGAGAAGGGAAGGGGCTCAGCTGGGCTGGGTGGCAGGGAGAGGGCAGCTGGGACAGTAGTGGCAGGAGACAGGGATCTGGGAATGGGTGAGAGGGGATGTGGGAGCTCAGAGCAATCACGGCCAAAGTTGATGAGTGCGGTAGAGATGGGGCCACATCCCCACAGCTCCTTGGACACTCGCCATGGCTGACAACTCCACCCAGCTAAGGGAACACCTACCCTGCCCAGGGTACAGCCTGAGTCCCCTACCCTCCCCTCAGCCCTATAAACACATTCTGGCCTGGCCCTTGCTCAGCCCAGCCTTCCCCTTTCCTGTCCCACTCACTGCTGGCCTGAGCCAGCACTGCCAGGTGGGGTGTGTGGTGACACAGCTCCATGCCTTGGTCTGTGTGGTGTCTCTGGCATCAGAGCCACACCCTGACACCCCACCTGGACAGCCACAGCCAGCACTGAATAATGCTGTGAACACAGCCTTCTCTTCAGAAGTCCTAAAACAATCCTGTTCCCTCAGTAGGTTGGTTCAGTTTTAACTTTTTTAAAATTTTTATTCAATAATAGACTAAATTTTAGAGAAGCTGCAGTTACTTTTTATCTTTGCTTTTGTTGTTGTTGTTGTTGTTGTTGTTGTTTGGGCAATATGACTTTTTGAATATTTCATACACATATTCATGAAAAACAATGTTCATTTTTTCATGTATCACTATTGTCCTTTCTATGCTGACCTCCCCCCACCTTACATATATGTACATCTAGCTGCTATCTCATGCTTGTTTATGGTAAAGGGAAGGGCAAAGAGGTCTTAGGTCTGTTCATAACCATCAGGCTGAAAATCCAAAGAACAGAGCCATTTAGAAAGAGAATTTCCTCTCTGTTGTTTCTGGTATGAAATATTTACCTAAGTGGACCCAAAGTGCACTGCGACCTAATGCCTAATTTTTTGTCCAATGTCATTCCTAGGCCTCCTTCAATCCAGCAACTTTCAAAATTTCTACTTCCTAATTATTTAAGATTATTTTATGTAGCATGCATAGATAAGCAATTTCCATGCTGTGGTACAATATATAGTACATTTATCTGTGATAAAATATAACAATATAGTAAAATCAGTGGAAAGTATTCGTGTCACACTGATGTAGCTCACATTTTGCCAAAGCAAACATAATTCAAAAAAGAATAATGTGCTTAGTTTCAGTAATACCTACCTTGCTATTTGTCAGTTTTCATTACTTTTTGCAACTCCTACTAATTTAGTGCCATTTGAAATTTTACTAAGGTGAAGTTAAATCTTTCTAGTGCTTTACTTTTATTTTCTAGTTTTTACCCTGGGAGAACAATCAAACAATAAAACAAAACGGGTAACTACATTTTAAACTAAGATTCCTCCTGAGGAATTCTGATGTTTGACTGAAAGAAGAAGCCTTTGGTAAAATTTTGTTTGATTTACCCCTTGTAATCAGTGGCAGTTTCAAAACACTTGCAGAAAAAAAAAAGGGATTTAGGATTGTTATTAATATTACACTAAGGAGAAATCTGATTCCCTAAAATTATTATCTGTGCTGTATAATGATAATGGCTTGAAAAAGGGAAATGAGAGTGACCTAATGCAAACCCAGAGCACAGCATGGATGGATGGCACAGCACATTTGAGGGGTAAACAGGTTCTCACAGAGCAGAAGAATGCAATCCAGCTGTGTGGGTGTTAATGTGAAAGAGATCACTACTGAGTTTGAACACTGTAAATAGTGTTCCCACCCTTCAGTAATAAAGGTGGTGGAAAGAAAATGGGATAGAAAATAATGGAATAACTGGAGATTTTCCCTGATCCTTCTCAATGTGTGCTTCTGTATAGACAAACAGGGTGGCATGCAACAAAATTGGTGATGTGAATTTCCATCTCTACTAAATGCAGGAACTAAAGATTAATTCCTAAATTCCTGGTGAATATACTGAATAGCAGCACCATGGGATGGACATAAGCACAAATATTCCTACATTGACAGTACAGAATATACTAATTTTCAGCCCATTTCTAATTGTATCTTTCTTGATGTGCTGACTAGGGCTGATCTGATGTCGGTCAGGTGCTTCAGTGGCTATCTGTAAGCAGGCATGCGTATTCACACCTTCGAGCAAAATTACTTTTAGGAAGTGATTAAGAAACTAATTAGGTTGTTACCCAGGAGGAAAAGCCTGTGATGCCTATCACCAGATACTAATTTTCATCCCAAGCTCCTAGTTTTGTCTGTAGTTCCTGGTTACAGTTGGTCTAGCAAATATAACTCAACTGTAGGACAGGACTAATGGTTATATTCCTCATCCCAAATTCCTGTTGGAACTCTTGTAGACTGAAAGAAATAGTCAATCACAAGGTTTAGAGATCTTTTTAATAGACCACTGTACAAAGTCATTCGATGATTATTTTTTGGATGTCATCTTCATGCTTTATTGGAGCTGGGATATCATTTTAGATATCCTGTAGGAGAATCACACCTTGCATCCACAGCAGAGGTCACAACTGCAGGTGTTCTAGATATTACTGAGTCTATTTTCTAGATGATGAAATTTGGTCATTTGCACAGATACCTTCCTAATTATTTACAGTTCATTTCTTTAAATATGCAGACATCTTCAAGCAAAATGATTTCTGGTACTGGAGAGGCTTTCTCTCTTATTCAGAAGGCATCTGAGAAATCTCCGCTTTCATTCTAAAATGGATAAGTCTTATTTTACGTTCATATGTAATATTGATTAGTTTTAATAGAAATCCTAGGACAGTCAGTTTTTCTTCCATTTATTTTCCTTGCTAGGCATTTGATTATTTTTTTGGTAGCTTAGGAAGGCTTTGCCAGCTCTGACTCAATGTTTTTTAAAGAAGAATTTTTCTGTGGGGGTTGTTATATTCTACATTTTCCCCTCTTAGCTTCTCAGCTGTTTATATAGGCTGCATGGTTTTTAAGATTTTCCACAAAAATTCTGCCTTGTCCAATTCCTGCTCACAAGGACCATGGCAAGTTGTACAGATATTGGCCATGCTAACATGAGCTTTTTGAGTGTCTCCTGGACTTTCCCCTTACTGTGCAGACAACTGGGTAGCTTAAAAATATTTTTTTAACAGAAAAGTAGTACCTGGTTCTTCAAACAGCCGATGTTGAGCATTTCCAACAGCATCGCACAGAAGAAATTCAATCCATTTCCTATGCACTAAGGTGAATGTCAAGGAAAAAGAAGTCATTGGTATCAACAGGGAAAAGAATACTCGATCCTTGCTGCAATGTTATGCTGATCTGAAAAAGGATGCTTCTTTTTATACTCATGACTTTGAGTATTGCATTAAAAGGATTAATTTGCTGGGAAATTAATAACTGCTTTGCCTGCATACAAGGGTTTTTTAGTTTTAAAATTACATTGTGGCAAACAGTACTAAAATAATTGAATAGCTGACAATGTCATCTGTTGCAATAAATTTAAATAGTGAGTATTCAATCTAATTTAATGCTGGGCATCAGATCAAGAAAGTTTCTAGAGTATCCCACTGATTTGCACTGAGTCAAATCTGAAAATACAAATATATTACAGCAGAATAGCAATATGTGAATGTAGATTTACATATATGTTTATTTTATCTTGATGGCATGGTATTAATCAAATTGGACATACTCACTAAGGATGTCTGCATTAGCAAAATTAAGCTGGATGGTGTACCTATTTTGATTATCCTAGTTAGAGTTCATCTGAAAAACCTGTATCTACTGTTGAGTACTGTGATCGAATTGTTATTCCTGCTTGGTTGCTAAGAATTTAAATATTTCTTCTGACACTTTATTTGTGGGGGAAAGCTGGGGAAGAGGAGAGAAATTGTTCCAAAGTAACAACTTCATTCCTGATTTTTCTGGAAAACAGGTTTTAATCAAAGCTATGGATAAACTTTTCAATATACTTGACACCACATTTTGCAAAAGTTGACTTTTGATTTCTCAGTGTTAGAGCAATTATATAGAGGAATTACACCATTCTTATATAAATCAGAATGTATAAATCCATATGCCACAAACTGACATTTGTGTATATCTATGAGGTTATCGTGACTCTGCAGAGTCACACCATAAAGCTCACTTTTAAGTGGGGGTGTTGTATTTATGCCCATGACATACAACTTATTATACACTTAACTTCTCTGCATTATAAGAGTCTTCCTAGAATTTCCATCCTTTTTTGAGTTAGTTGATGTTTGCTGTGCTATAATAAATCCAAGTAACTCATCCTTACTTTTAAACAAGAAATGGATTTTGTGGATCCCACTAATCTTCCTATCCACATCATGAATCGATTTTCTAAAGAAAGAAAAATATCTGTACATATCACTTAACCTTCTGTTGCTATCCCTCTGTTTGACCCCTAGCACTACTTAGTTTTATTCTGGTTAAGCATTATCTGAATCCATAAGCCAAAGGATTCTCACCTGGTAATCATGGTTCACTTTGCCCTTACCGTAAGGGACAAGCAGAGAGGCTTCTGGCACAGTGAGCAACTGCTGCATCTCCTTCTATGTTAGCTGGGACGCACAGTGCCAGAGACAGACACAGAGGGGCAGCAGGAAAGTCTGGCCTGTCCCTGGAGCTGGAAAAGGCAGGCTGATGGGGCAAGAACTGGACCTCTTTTGCTGATGGTAAAATATTTAATTAATGCAAATGCTATTCTTGATAGAAAACAGTATGGGATGCTCAGACATGAATTCTCTTGCTGTGTAGTTTTTCTATCCCATAAGAAGCCCTCTTCCCTGTAATCAGTGAATTTTCTTCTTTCCATGCATTTAAAATTATTGAAGGTTAGTTATTCTGTGGGAAGAGTGCTGATAGAATGCATGAATACCCAGCTGTAAGAATCCCTGCAGTGGTCCAAGAATGCCTCCTCGTCTGCCTCATTCATTTATTTAAAGTCACTGACCAAAAGAGGGTTGGAAAAAAACCTGAATTTTTTCAATGTATTTTGTGTTTAGTATTCAGGTATTATTGATTCTGGTCAGTATGCTTCGACTGAATGTTTTCTACACAGCACATAGATTTTTGTCAGGTTCAATTACAGTGAGAAATGTATAGATAAAATCCTTCATGGTTCGGTGGAAAGAATCATTGAATCGTAGGTTGTCCTGAGTTTGAAGGGAGCCATGAGGATCCTTGAAGTCCAGCTCCTGTCCCTGCACAAGAGCACCCCAAGAGTCACACCATGGACTTGAGGGCATTGTCCAAACACTTCTTGAGCTCTGTCAGGCTGGTGCTGTGCTGTGACCCTGGGCAGCCTGTTCCAGTGCCCAACCACCCTCTGGGTGAAAAACCTTTTCATGCTCTCTGACCTAAACCTTGTCAGACACAGCTTAATGCCTTTCTGTATGATCCTGTCACCTGCCATTGGTCACCCCAGACAAGTCCTTTTTCTTGCCCTCGTGAAGAAATTGTATTGCAGTGAGGTGTCCTCTCAGTCTCCTCCAGGCTGAAGTGGCTAGATAACCTCAGCCACTCCTCATATGGTTTTATCTGAAGACCCTTCACCGTCATTGTAGTTTTGTTTGACAGACTTTGCTGGCTGTGACTAGTGTTTGCATTGTCTTGCAGGCTTTTTTCAATAACTGCAAGAATAATCTTCTTTATAATAAATTTGCCCATAATTTTACCATTCAAGAAAGGGCATTGCATACCCAACAACTCCAAAAATGAGGTGTTACAGTCAGTAAATTGTTATCCAAACTAAGTTTGAAATAATCAAAATACTCTCTATTCAAGTACTTTTGAGTATATGATGTATATGTGCATGTGAGCATATCCCATATGATGGAAGAACCACAAGTGTCCTTCTCAGCCAGACCTATTGGATAAAAGTGCTGGGAATGCACAGCAGAGAGCACCTGGCTGACACAACTGATGGACAGTCTGGTACAACTTTGTGTCACAATGAAATAAGTCACAAGACCTGAACACTAAATGTTTTCACTGCTCCAAAAAGAGACATAGGAGAATCTTATCTGTTACTGTAAAAGAATTGATCTGATGTAATGCACAGCCACATAGGACAAATGGAGTTTAAAAGAGTTGCTTGCTAATAATCTTGTGTATAACACCCTTATGCTACCTCTTCCTTGAAAAATTGCTACTTACACTGTTTTGGAATGGTTGGATTAGTTTTTTACAGACTTCAGCATAGAAATTAATTTCCTCTATCTATATAGAGGAAGTTTCTTTTTCTTAAAAATTATTTTGATATTTTAATATTTAAAATGCTTTAAAACATTTGCAATCTACTATGTTTTAGGCACTTAAATAACTTGTCTTGTAGCTATACTAATTCTGGTAACATTTTTAGACTTCTTCTCATTATAATAGACTGCTTGCTGAGTTCTCTGAAAAATGCTCTAATGAAGATGTTCACACGAAATCTGGAGAGAAAAGTTCTTAATTTCCTGTATAAGAATGTACTGTTATAAAGTTAAACCCTTTACATTTTTCCATACAACTGAAGAAAATTATGAAGACGTTCATTTCATGTTCACATAGCTGCGTGTGGCTAGCTTCCTTCTCAACTACCTCCCCCCAACAGTAAGAGTGATAATACTTTTAACTAGAATAATGGACACACAATCTTGTCTTGAGGGCCTTTAACAGAAACTGCAAACTTCGGTGCAAGTACAGTTTTGTATTTTCCTTTTGCCTTATGAAGGAAGAAATATAATAACACTTTTTCCTTTCAGTCTTACTGCCAGCAATTTCTATCTGTAGTAACCCCATTAAAGAGTCTGGAGTTACTTTAAGTTGTATGAGAAATAAGATCAGAAGCTATGCTGCTATTTACAGACTGTATGAATCAGAAATGAAGTTCTTGGATTTGAGGGAAAAAAGATTCCTAGGGCCTGTGTTCATATTTCTTGAAAAGCTTTCCAAAAGCAATTGATCTACTTAAAGGCTGGACAATAAGCCTTCCAACTAAGAATCACAGGACTTGATTGCCTGGAGTCCACAACAAAGCTTTTTGAAGAAGTTCCATATAAAAAATTCAACCTATAGATCCTGCTGATGCAAGAGTGATTTAAGAGGCTCAGAACCAACCTATACACCCATTTTATTACTGCTATAGCTTATGTATTTGGCTGTTTTTCACTACTGCCATTGCTCAAGGTTCTGCATTCTCCACAGACATCTTCCTTCACTTGAAGGTATGTGAGACTTTTACTGGTGGGACAGAAACAGCTGCAGGCCTGTTGGTGTGCACACATTTCATGCATTACACTGCAGGGTATTTTGCCACTGAAGTTGAAGAGTCACATTGTTTCGTGTCATTTGTCCTCCTGAGCCAGTTTTCCCCCTATGACAGGAGAAAGCAGAGTAATAACCCATGTACTTCTATTGCCTTTGTTGTTTACTCTACAGGTTTCACTGTTTTACTTCAAATATTTCCTATAAATCATTTCAGCTACCCCTTAAACCTATATCCCATTCTTTGCCTTTGCCAAGCTAATCTAATCTACTGACAAACTGATCTAGTTTAGAAAATACCAATCTCTCCCAAGAATCTACTGCTCTTCCATCTCTTTTCCAACTATTTCATATGCCTAATTAGAAAGACTTCCCTCTAACGGGGAAGGTGCCAGGTTTTTTCACCAAACACTTATGAATGTCCTGCTTTAGTGAGCTGATATGAAAAGTATGTATGATGAAAACTAGTAGTGCACAGAATGAGTTAAGAATTTGTTGCATTTCTTCTTCACTTTGTTTCTGAGTATCTTCTGAAGTCCATGCTCTGTTGTGTGGAAAGCACGAAGAACTGGAAAGCTGAAAGAAATAAGCAGTCACTGAATTTTTGTCTTTGGGAACTGTGCAGAGATGTCAGTGCCCTGAGCACATGCCCCCTCCAGGAGTTTCAGGTCAGACCTGAATGATGGTGTGGGAGTCCCATTTTGTGAAAAGTGCTCTTCAAGAAAACTCTGCTGGTAAGGTCTCAGCAGGAGCTGTCTATCTTCACTTAGGAACTGCTTTTAAGCAGATCCTGCTAGAGCTACATTCAAAATGTGATGCAGCTGTGCCAGTCTTAGCCACTTATGTTGTTGATTTGGGCTGTACAGGTGACCTGCAGATGTGCCATGGTGGCCTGACCTGGCACATGCTGTGGTCTTGCTCTGGGCTTTGCGTTGGCCCCAGAAGCCCCAGTCTCTGCTGGCTTCATGGAGCAGTGGGGGGTGGGAAGTGAGGCCATTGTGTCTGCTCTTATCCCTCTCGCATGTTCCACTTCCCCTACAAAGCAGCCTGCCCCTATGGCTCCCTGTCAGTAGGAATAAGTTGAAAAGTTAATTCCCTCCACAGGTAAAAAATCTGTATTGTCTGGGCATGTTTGAATGTACAATATCAAATGCAACATTTTCTTTAATATAAACCTAAACCCAGCATTTCAGTTGTACAGTGTGGTATATGATAACATGCAGTGCTCAAGGTGGCAAGCATGAAAAACTCCAGCTTTTTGCTGTGTATGGCTACTTAGACTGCAGAAAAATGCTGGTCTCTTCTAAATGGTTTTTGATGCAGTTTTTTGTATAATTGTGTTACAGCTCTGTAGGATTTCTACTTGTTCTAAGGAAAACTGTGTATGTGCATGTTTTAAAAGCAAATAGGTAGTAATAGAATAAGATAAAAGGGTAAACATGTAGACTTATTTAAATTTATCAGCTTCTCAATTTGATAATATCAGAAACCCTACTGCCACAAAAAGCTGATACCAATATGCTGCTAGAGCTGTCTATTGAGTTTCAGGAGTTACAAACAATATCTTTTTCTTCCTTTTTTAAAAATGTTATATATTGTATTATAGTTGGTGTGAGTGGGTGGATGGAGAAAGAGTTTCATTTTCTGTGAATTGCCCACATTAAGTCTCTCTATCCCAGTACCAAATGCATAAATAACTTTATAGATTTAATAAGACTATGACTCTGTTAGCATGAATTTTGAAGTATTACTAGACTATTGTAAAGATACAGAGTTCACAAAATAAATAAATTAAATTTCTTCCTTGAAATGAGGGAATGTGTGATTGAACCTATTCATCCTGAACTGTGTCCTGACAATGTATGGGTAAGAGAGCTAATGTTGAGCACACATGTAATTGAAGCAATAGGAGGTCTGCAGAATATAAATAGGTAGTGACCTTACTGTTTGAAAGTCAACTATAGTGTATCTGTATCAGAGGAGACAGGCCAGAAATGGACCTCCTGAGCCATGGAGTCTGGTTCTCTGACATCATAACAGCATATGTAAACGAAACTCATTAATAATCTTATGAGGACAGAGTGTAAAGTAAATGATGCTTTTAATGAACCTTATTGCTATCTTTGTATGCAAAATTGCCTCATCTCTCAATTAGAAGATGTCATCATGGTGCATATCACTTGGCACAGAAACAAATTTTTCAAGCTATGATATTGGTCAGAGACAGAGGTCCCAGCTGCCAAACACCCTCTATCTTGGTTATCAAGACGAGCAGGTTTATATACAATCCTGACTTCTGGCTGACCATCAAACAGACCTCAGAGACAGTTTAGGAGGAAGAGGGGGATATGAATCACCAGACTACAACTTCAGTGCAGATTTAAATGATGTGCTTTCACAGCTTACCTGGCCTGGCAGAAGAGAGGGTTTCTACATTACACAGGTGGGGAAGCTCTGAAGCAATCCAAAGAACATGTAGCATAGAAGGTGATTTGTCTTCCAACCATTCATTAGATTTGCATTGCCAGTGACCTACTTATTTCATTTAGGATAAACTTATATTTATTCTTATAACTTTTACAAAGTACTTAATAATTGCTGAAAAAGAAGGTGAAATTTATTTTATGCAAGGCTCAAAAGTATAAAAAACCAGTTAATAGACATTTCCAAAGTTCTGATTAATACAATTTTAGCTATGAAACATTAAGATTTTCAAAGACATAAGAAGAAACTGTACGCTCTTTGGAGATTTCATAATTTAAAATTCTTGATAGGCTCCTAAAAGTAAGACATCCTGCAACTTCTGACCTTTCATGAAAAAAGAATTATATACCAGTGTGGAGTCTAGAACAGGGCTAGGAAAGGCTGAGAGTATCAGCACAGAAATAATGGTAGAAAACTAATTCAATGAATATTACATTACAAAACATGATTATTATTATGACAAATTCGTAAATAAGACGACCTGATTTAAAATCGGTTATGGCTAGATGATAAATAGAACTATAGCATATCCCATGCAATAATTATGCATGCTAGATGCATAATTCAGACGCCCATAAGTGGCATTCAATATTAAATGTAATGTCTTTGAAGAATGTGGAAAAGCTTGTCTTGGATTTAGAATTCCCCTGAGACATGCCATCCTCTAAGGAGCAAATACTCTCTGCTGTTGCCCATGTTAGTATGATATGGATATCTGTGATGTGCAGCACTCACATTAAGGTTCGTGTCATTGACTGCTTCTGTGCTGTGACAGGCTGGCAATAATTTTCACAGCCACGTAACAGGCAACAGGGAAAATTTTTAGATAACGTCATAATAATTACATAACCCTTCAAGTGCTGTTGTGCAGAATACAAAGGTTTTTTGACTGGCACATTGTCATGAGTCATGGGTGACAGCACAACAAAGAAATAGAAAAGGGAGAGAGTGTGAACTAGGTTTTACTCTGAATAGACTCAAGGGAGTAGGGTTAAACAGTTTAAATCTGGGAACTCACAAGTATATTTTTTTCCACAGGTGTGCTTAAAGATTTGCATTAGCATCTTCATCCAGACGCAGCCAGTTTTGCATGGCTTGATTAAAATAGACCCAAGAATATTAAACAAGTGTGTATCTTACCTGTGTGTGTTTTGTTGTGGGTATTGCTGAATGCTATGGCACTGCTGGGAACATTTCAATTCTGAAGGGTATGCATGTGTCCAAAGCATGCAAAAGAAGAGCAAGACATGGACATCACCAAGTTTTAACATGCTGGCAGAGTTAGAGGTATATCATTCTGTGAACTCATGCATCTTTTTTTTGGATGTCAGAAACATACACACTTTTGTAGTACTCTGTGCTGGTGAGAAGACCAACATTCCTATTTGTACACCTCACTTAATGGCTTACATTTCTGTTTTTTTCTAAATAATGCATCATGTGATAATTCCATATTTCTAAATGGTTTCTCACTCTTGATTAGAATTTGGTTTTGTCTCTAATTATAATATGATTAGAACTTAGTATTTTACAGAGGAAAACAGGCTTATTATTAAATCAGTAATTAAGAACATATCCAAATAAATGAAAAAAAATTGATGCTTCTTTTACCACTCTTATAAATGAATAAAGAAAAATGTTTTTTCTTTCTGAGTAGTTTTGTGGTGTGGAAGAAATTGTCAGTGTCTAGGTTTCAACTAAAATTTGTGTTTGAATAGTTTGTAAAAAAACACCCAAACCCCTCCAAAAAAATAAACTTTAACTTGCATTTAATAAGAATTCGTTTGTGAACTTGAATATCACTATTCCTACAGTTTAGAAAGCTATGAAATTGCAAAAAAAATATGTTATAGACTTCTCACATTCAAAGCACACCTGCTTGTTTGTCTTCTCTTCAAATTGCTGAAAGTGTTTGTTGATTTGCTATGGGACAGTAAGGCACTAAGAAGCAAAGACAGAAAATAAAATTTTGTTCTTTGTTCAGCAGTATGAATCATAAATATGATCTATAATTTTTCAGGTGGCAATATCCATTGAAAAATTAATACTTTTGTATTAGCTGAGAAGAAAATTTGTAAATATTTTCTTCTCAGCTAATTCACAGGTTCCAAAATTTGTCAGAGTGTTTATATCTAGACTTATGAATCTTCATGGATAATCTCAATTCATTTTCATATAGCACTCTAAAAAATTGATAGGAGTAATATTGAGATGTTAGAACTTTTTGAGACTCACAACTGCAGCCAAAAGTTTCACTGGAAACTACAGGCCTGTCAGTGTCACTTTGGTGCCTGGTAAAGTAATAGAAAAGATTATTCTGGGAGGTATTGAAAAGCACCTAGAGGAAAATGCAGTGTCAGTCACAGCCAGCAGAGCTTCATGAGAGAAAAGTCCTGCTTGTCCAACTTGATTTCTTTCTACGACAGGGTAACCCACCTTGGTGATTTAGGAAAGCCAGTAGATGTGATATTTTCGGACTTCAGCAAAGCTTTTGTGATGGTTTAGCACAGGTAGTTTTTTTGTTTTTTAGTCTTTAGGGAAGTAGTAGCAAATACTGACAGCTTGTC
>JBBMKD010000001.1:103172686-103189578 GCA_037834095.1 Argya squamiceps
CTCTCCTCTCCTCTCCTCTCCTCTCCTCTCCTCTCCTCTCCTCTCCTCAGTTCATTTCAGTTCATTTTTGCAGTGATTTATAGTTTTAGAGGCACAATCCTGTCACACTGGCAGCATGTGCAGCATGGAGAGAAGTGAGGAAGGACCATACTGGAGCACAGAACTTGCATGAAAAGAGTGTTTAGACATAAAGAGAATTCTGGGTTTACAATGACCGTGTAGAAAAATGTCTGAATGAGGAAGGTACTAATATGAAAAGACAAGAGTATATAGAGATGCTGAAAAAGGATGATATTAAATATTTCTTACTGACAGTAATACTGTTGGAATTTCAGGCTTCATTCTTGCAACATCTAAATCTGGTTGCTCCAACATTAGGATGGTCAATACAATCTTATTTTTTAAAGTTTCTTTCTGTGATGCAGAAAAGTCAAACTTCCTATCTGCTATTTACAACTGAAAATATTCCATGGAGAAAATCTTGGTCTAAAAGGTACTGTGTTTTATATGGTCTTCTTTCTTTCAAACAATTTTATTCCAAGTGTTACTAGGACATTGATCTTGCTGTAGATTCTTCAAAGGGTATTTCCTTTTTCTGTATGTAGGGGACAGGTAGTAGCTGTTGTAAATAAGATTAGAAGATGTCAAAATATGTCCACTATGTCAAATACAAAATTAATTTTTCATGAGGGTTGGTTTTTTGACTTCTTTAAAGGTCAGCTTTACCTTAGTTTCCACTGGTGGTTTGAAAAACCTCACAATTATCACTGGGCAATAATGTCTTTTAGAGATGCTGTTGGCATTGCTTCAGGTTCTCAGAACAGGACTCTGTATTCTTGTGCTAGAATTCTTTTATTTTTCCCTGGAGTGGAACACATATCTGGTTCAAAGAGTGATGTTGTACAATAATTTTCAGCATGGTATCTCACATCAATTTCAGGCAAGCAATTTAGGAGTTTATTTCCCTGAACAGCCTCGTAGCTGTCTATCACACTTAGCCTGTAGCTAGTAGTGAAGCTCGCTGCTGGGAGCAGTTGATCCAGTTTTGCATATTGTCCTTATCAGGATCTGAATCTTTGTTCTGCTAAAATGAACTCATGTCCTTCTGAGCAAACCAATCTAGAAATTCCCACTGCCTTACTGAGATCTTTGCTGTTGAAAAGATTTTAAGTGTCTGGGGAGCAGCAACCAACTACAGGCCTGAATGTTTTGTATTCCCTTTGATAACCAAGAAATGTTAAATTATATTTTTTTCATTCTCAGAATTTCCTGTGGAAGAGGAGAGAAAGAGTACATCATCAGAAAACTGTAGCAGCTGCACTGTCTCCGGCATGATTTGCCTCTGGAAAGAGACATTGGTTTCAAGAGATGTACATTAAATACATCCTTTGGGTATGGGGTTCTGAGGAATGGGCTAAGACTGAAAAGGGACTTAATAAGCAGATTATTCTATGTTGGCTCCTGAGAACATCACCCCAGATTTGACAAAAAAAATGGTTGAGAGAAAATGTATATGTTGGAATTTTGGTACACTAGCTGCATTTATTTTTTTGGTATTAGATGATCCTCCATAAGCACTACCCCTCCCTGTTCAGCAGAGTTCTGTTCTTCAAAGAACAGCAAGTGGACTATTTTATCTCAGCAGCAGCATGCTCTCACCCCAGCAGCTGCATCTGAATTCTTTAATGTGGAGCACTGGGAAAGTTGCAGGTTATATCAGTGCAATGAGCCTTCAGAGGAGAAACTCTGCTGCTCTCCTGCTATCACCTCCAACACTGGCAGTGCTCATTTCTGAAGTGACACTACTGCTCTTTTAAGGGACACTATTGCACTTCCAAAGTGGAAACAGCAGCTTCTCTCTCTTCCTTTTGTTCTCTCCAGCTGTCTGTGTTTCTCCTACTGTTAGGTATTGAGCCATAACCCCTTTGAAATGATCAAATTGCACAAACTGTGGAGGGACAGAAAAGCATATGCCTCTTACCTGCACTTTTGGAAGCACAGTTTGCTCTTGTTGACATCTCTGCTCTGGGCTTTAGTAGCATGCTTAGTATGGTGTTGCTTCTCCAGGTGCCATTCCTTTTCCTTGCCAGAGGTGTATAAGCTAAGTTTTCATGTTTTAGGTAGCTTTTTCACACTAGATATGTTTCTACAGCTTCCTCAGGATTTTGCTGATTCTATATTTACCTTGTACAGGAGATCTTTCCCTCCCTTCCTCCACTCCCCTATTCCTACCTGCAGCACACTTTCCAAGGTCTGTCCTGCACTGGCTGTTGCACTTTGCCAAGAGGGTGAACAATTTCTTTTTTTTTTTCCATATTCTCTCCAGCTGTTCAATTCCCATTCCTGTCATCATGCCTTTGGGTCTCACAAAATGCTATACCAAACTGCCTTTGGTGACTGAATAGGTCCTGACAGGCTGTGTCCAGACTTGCTCCTGCATCCTTGAATTAGCAACTTCACACTTTAATCATAGGTAGAATACTTAAAATGTGCAGAAAATCATGGGAGTTTATGGTTCAAACTTTGAAATTTAGTATTGATGCGAAATTCTTCACAGATTCCGTGCAAAATTTAATTGGATTTGAATTCAGCTTAGTGATGAAAGATGTGGGAGTTTTTAGCTAAACTTTTCAAAGTCCTTCTGCTTTCATCTCTCAGGACACAGGAGAAATTCCACTATGTTGCATATTTTTTCTTGAGGACTTCTTTTAATATATCACAAAAAATTCTGTGTATGTTTGGTACTACTATTGCTAGCTATATGTCACCAATATTCATGGAATATTTGAAGACACTTAGACATGAGACATAAAGCTTTCTGCTGACTCAGACAGAAAGACATTTTATATTTTATAGACACAGGAGTCTTTAAAATGTCCATTTTGTCTTGCACTATTCCATAGAACTTGTATGTTAAACAGAAGAAAGATCAAATGTGGATGTTTAATTTTAAAAAATTATGGTGATAAATAAATTAAAGCTGTGCTTTTCCCAGTAAAATAATCAATGAACAATAACAGTATAAGCACACTGTAAATTATGAGTTTAATTAAATTTCTTAACAATTAAATTTCTTAACATTAAATTTCTTAACAATTGAGAGTTTTCAGGTTGAAAAGAGCCACAGAGGTGAGCATTAATTATAAAGCTACAAGGAAATAAGCATCTGTGTTTGATGTCACACCACACTTAGATTTACAATTTATATATTTTTTTTATTTTCAATTTAACGTGCTGTGAATAAGTTATATTGTACAGACATTACATCTAAAGGACATGAAAATGTCTCTGCTTTCTGACAAATATATGGTTACTATAAATTAAAGATATTTCACTGAAGAGAAGAAATTAAGAGTCTGGATGACAAGATACCGTAATAGATGTGAATTGACTTGCCTGACTCCTCCACATTGTTTAATGCCAAACAAAACATAAATTTTTGAATCAAAGTAGCTAAATTTGAGTGTGCGTGTTGTCAGGAAAATTCAGATATAACGATAGAACTGTCAAGCCAGCAAATTTACATTCCAGATTTTAAATAACTCTCTGCAAAGGACAACATAGAATTTGTACATCTTTTTACATTTAAAAAAATTGTAGAAACCTGAATGCTAAGATGTTTTCTCTTGTCATCATGTGACTGCATAATTCTGATGAGAGATGAAAAGTGCAGAAGATCATATTCACTGTATACTTGCCCAGTTCCTCTTGGTTGCACTGGTCAAGCTCTGGGACTATTATTTTAGTTGCAGAGTACATTTTAGGACCTCCAAGTTCCCCTTAAGTGTGAGCCTTTATGTGGAGGTGTATGTTACTGAACTCCTGAGTCTCATCCTGCTGAAGCCCTCAGCGAGGCCCAGGATGTCCCAGATGTTTTAACAGGTTTCTTCGTACAAGTGATCTGCAACCTGGTTAGAAGAACCTTGTTACATTTCCAAATGCAAGTAGCTGACCTCATCTTGTCTCTTCTCTCCAGGAGATGATCAGTAATGTGAACATTTTGGATCAAAATCAACAGTTCAAATATCCATTCTCTCAATGCATGGAAACAATACTTTCTGCTGGTCTGATAAATTCCAGAAGGCTAATAAATATCTGTTTTCTCTGTTTTTCTCTTCCTCTCTTATTCTCTCCCATTTTCTTTTAATCATCCATGAAAGCTGACCATATCTGGTATGCCAGCTAAAATAAAACACCAATCCAAGTGTGGACTAATCCAGGGTGTTTATTACAGAAGTGAGATGTCATCTTTGAAATATAATTACTGTCTGAAAATGTTCCTAACAGAAATGGGAATCCTCCTAGTTCTGTTGCTAAGCCAGAATACTGAAACTCCATGGAGAACACTGACAAACAAGAGTTATCCACTGGTTCTAGTAATAGAAGACAGAAGATATAGATGTCCAGTAATGTACATTCATTTATTTCAAGCAAGCAGGATGTCCAAAAACTGCAACAGAGTTTAAATTTAAAAATCAGCCTGAAAAATCCTTTGTCATCTGCTGCACAGATGCTGGTCTTTAAGGGAAGATTTATTACTATTGACCACTAGGTAATGTTTTCCACTCTGAGTCCAAAATATTTCCTAGGGGATCATTTGTGTTTGCCAGGCTATATACACTTCCAAGAACAAGGTAGAATAGAATAAAAAATTGAGTGATAAAGCTTTCTCAAGACACAGCAGCTTTAACATGAAAGGCAGCCACTATTCATGGCTTTCCTACAGACTGGAAGGCAGAGCTATCCTGTAAAAGGCCAGAAGATGGAGACGACTGCAATCTGTAGTCAGACTGGGAGAAAGGAAACTGGAGCAGGAAAGAGAGAAAGGAAAAGAAACAGGATTTGAATACTCATCTCCAAAAACAAAATACTGAGTTTGGAAACATTCAAACTGAATGTGAGGAAGAACCTATTCACTGTGTGGGTGAGCATGGAACAGGTTGCCCAGAGAAATTGTGCAGTCTCCCTCACTGGAGATGTGCAAGGACCTTGTAGGGACAGACCTGTGCCACGTGCTCTGGGATGGCCCTGCTTGAATAGGGAGGTTGCACCTATGGTGGTCCCCTCCAACCTGACCCTTTGTGTTTTTCTGTGATTGCTTAACAAAATACAGATTTTGAAGACATGTCCCCTGTAATAATCTTCCATCCTGTAATAATCTTACACTGTTGTTGCCAGAGGTAGACAAAGCTCCTGAATCAAACAGCAGGCAATTTTACTTTAGCTCCAAGGCAGTGACTGGGAAGAAAAGCATCCTCTGAGAAAGTAATGAATGACAACACAGGTACATCTCTTCAGACTAGTTAAAAAAGTGAAATAAAATGAATAGCAGCAGGTTTCCACATTCTGGGTGTTCTTTTGTTATCCACACATCAACTAAAATTATGTTCACCTTAACCACAGGGGTCCAAATATTTTCTCTTACACCCTTTTGCTGTACTACCAACATGACTTCTGTGTCAAGGCCAATTCTTTGAGTTCCGAAAAGAATCACACAAAGAAAGACTAAACCTTGGGTGACTGGTAAACTGTTATGGTGCATTCTTCTTCTAGCAGAGAAAATAAGAAAGGGGGATGACTGAAGAAACATCAGTACCAAACTCCTTTAAGTGGCTGCTGTTCTTGATGATTCAGTATAACTTAGAAAATCTCATAACACACATGGAAACAGAAGTGTAATGAAATAAAGTTCTCCAGATCTTTTGTCCCTTTTAATAACATTTTACCCCACTGTGCAATAGCAAGCCTGTCAGATTCTTTAGGAAACATCTCTCTTTAAATTCTTTTCTTAAACATCTCTCTTCCTCAGATGTGAGAGTACTGCAGAATTTACAGTATGATATTTCTGTTTTTGAAAGCCTATTTTTTTTCAGTCAAGGCCCTGGAAAACCCTCTGTATCCACTGGATTCAGTCTCAAAATATGTCTTTGTGGGGAACATTTTGTTAAGGGATGTTGGCAGGTGCTCTAGTGTAAGCCTGGTAGACAGGTAAGCCCCACATAACCACTCATTCATCTCACAGTGGGAGACAGAAATTAATTGGAAGTGTAAAACTGACAAAACTCATGGGTTGAGATAAAAGACAGTTTAGTAATAAACAGCAACAACAACAACAACATCAAAAGAAAACAACAAAGGGAAAACCCCCACCAACAAACCAAAACAATAAAAAAAGCCCCAAGGGATGAAGAAAAGAAAAACAAACCCAGCTTCTCATCACTAATAAATGCCCAGCCAAACCTAGCACAACAGGACAGTGTAAATGCTGTTTTCAGCTATTGAAGAAAATTTTAGAAGAATTTGAACTCTACCACATTACAGGCTGCCTTTAGGAACTGAAACTCTCAGAGAAGCTCCATCTCAACACATTGAGAAAAAAAAAGAATATGCAATCATTCTTCATCAGTTAAGCCATTGGCAACATCTCTTGAGAAGCAGTTACTTTTAGGATTTTTACTTTGTTGAACTCTTAAGTGCTGCTGCTAGACCTTTATCTCAGACAAAGGAGTGTAGAAATTATGTGTAATTTGGTATTTATATGAGCTAAAAATACTAATCCTGCTGGATCAAAGAGACTTGTTCAAACAAACACACAAACAGCGAAATAGATTCTTCAGGCTTACCCAGAGCAGGGAGGATATTATTTCCCCAGAGCAGAGGTCAAATTTATACTCTGTCTAAAGCGAAAAGACTAGTTCATAATAAGAGAATATTCATAAAACTTACTTTAACCAGAAGAAATTATCTGAAAAAATATGTTGTTTATCTGTTTGTTTGCCATACTTATTTCCAGAAGTAAACATAACAAAAGCACCTCTGTCTTTAAAAAATAAAAGGGAACAGGAAATTATTTTGTTCAAAACTTTTTTTTTCATAATCATTTGAATATAAAAATACCTTTTATCTACCTGCCAAAAATTTGCTAACATCATGGAAAATTGGAATGGGATATAGATTTTACAGAAATAAATTTTAATCTATCAAGATATATACAGTGTTTTGTGACCTTTCTACAGTTAGAAAACAATAACTCAGTTGAACTTGTGAGATCATGGGAATACATATAAATTTACTTGTAATAAAAGGGTAAAAATAGAAGTTTTAGGAGGTTTGATTACTTTGAAAAATAGATGTGTAGTATGTAACAAATAATACTGATTCTAAAAATTCAAAATCCTAAAAAAAGTATGTTGTGCACAATAGGCTCTACTTGCAAGGCAACTTCCAGACATAAAATAGATGCTTTTAAGAATCTCATTTCCTTCAGAGAGAAGATTACACTTTTGATTAATATTTGCATGTTATACAACAGTTATCAAAAAATAATGATAAAAGTAAAGTAGCAAA
This sequence comes from Argya squamiceps, assembly GCA_037834095.1. Taxonomy (NCBI): domain Eukaryota; kingdom Metazoa; phylum Chordata; class Aves; order Passeriformes; family Leiothrichidae; genus Argya; species Argya squamiceps. The sequence goes on from JBBMKD010000001.1 coordinate 103,180,034, forward strand.
ATTCACACCCAAAACAGCCAGTCTACCCCCATTCCTCAAAACCAAAAAACCCCTAAATAAAAAAACCCAAAACAACAAAACAAAACAAAATAAAAAAACCCAAAAAACACAAACCAAACCAAACCAAAACAAAACAACAAAAAACCCAAAACACCAAAAACAATATAAAAAAATAGTGAAGCTGTATTTCTTACAAGCCAACTACAGAGATTAAAATTAAAGGACAGTTTTACAGAATTTATAGCTACTTATGTATTTTTGGGTGAACTCAGAAGAAAATTGCAGAAGACAAAATTTATATATCAGCTTATTCAGCTGTGTCTACACTATAACAATTAGAAGAAATCTTTGTCTGAATTTATACTTTGCTTCTGGAATGACTAAGAACCACACTGAGACCTTACAAGAGAACTTGGCACAGACCTCTCTGAGGAACAGGACATGAGATATTTGAGTGAAGACCCTTTCTGTGAGGTTATCCATGCTTTTGAGCATGGCGGAAGTCACTGTCCTAGGGTGACTTTGTGATGCTTGTGTCCCCTGTCATTTGCTCTGTTTATGTTGGATATTGTGTTCTGCACCTTAGAGACTGGTTCTGAGAGTGATGGGGGAGAAAAGGGAAGTGCAGAGTTTGTTTGCAGATACTGCACTCACTCCTCCACATTCAGCTTCTGGACTGTGTTCGCCTGTAGCACAGACAGAGATCTGTGCTAAATTTTAGTTAGTTTTTAGCTAGCTGAGGCAGAGAAGCTCCCTGGATTGCTTTTTACCCTTTTTCCTGGAACTGTTTAAACCTGTCCTGGACTGAAAACCCAGAGAGACACCCAGATCTCACACTTGCAGCCCACTGGGGACCAGGACAGCATTTTTCAGCACTGGAGCAACTGATGGGAGACTGAGCAAGCTGAGCTGTGCCCATGGCAAGGACTTTCTCAATCTTGTCATCTCTTCAGACCAGCAAGAGGTTTTATTGTTTCATATTGTTCATTTTTTATGCTTGTGGGCACTTTACTTGTTGAATAAACAGTTTTTTCCACTTTTCTCTAAGGAGATTTTTTTCCCAGACCAATTGGAGGAGGGGCGGTTTGGGTTTGCTTCCCAGAGGGACCCCATTCAGAACTTTCCTCCCATATTTGCCCTAAACCAGGACAAATACATTTACTGGTGCCCAACGTGGGCAGTCACAAAACTCCTTGGCATACATAACCTCTTTCCATGCCTGTTACTGCTTTCTCAGCCTACAATGGGACAAGTTCTAGTTTGTGAATCTCTTATTTTCTGAGACTTGAACTTCTTCACATCCAGCCTGCTGCTCCTAACTCAGCTTTAACTGTGGCCCCACATCACCATAGCCTCCTTTTCAGCCCTGTTTAGCTCTCCATGCTACTCCTTTACAGGCTCATTTTCCCATTGAAGCAGCTTTTATAATACTGCAGCATCCTCTCGGCTGCAGTTCAGGTAGGCCCAGTCCCTCCTGGGTGGCTCCTGTTCTATCCTTCTCCAGCACTCCTGGCTAACACAGAGTTGGTGTAACCTGGGCCATGGGGGCACCTGCTGCCCATCACAGGGACTTTGGGATGTCAGATGCTTGGAGGGGTTAATTGTATCTTGCCCAGACCCTTGTGAACAACTTGGAACCCTTCTGGAGAGCAGATCTGGGCAAAGGGATGATTTCTCTAGAGGAGAGGAGGGGTGCAGCATTTCTGTGTGTAAGGATCCCATGAGATATTTTTGCACCATTTGAAATATATGTAGAGAGTCATAACCCTGCAGTACTCAAACTCCCAATTTAAACCATGATGAAACCCTGATGGGTTAATTATTTTGATGGACACACAGTGAACAATTTTGCTTCCAGCTCACCCATTTAGGGTCAGAATCATTTTATTTGCAAGTCAAAACAGAGGCACATTTTTGACCTTGGCAGTAACTTGTCAGTAATAACTCATCAGTGTCACATTTGCACAAATGAATAATCCCTACCTTCCTCACACAAATTTGTAGGAAATACTTTAATTAATTATTCTGTTGTGAGTGATAATTTCACCTAGTAAAATTTATTAAATAATTTAGCAAAATGAACCCTACTACTGTACTTTAAAAGTCTTAAAGGATCAGTCAAAACATTGTTCTGTTCCCTGTATTGTTGCTTCTAATGGTTACTCCTTTAAATTTGCAGGTCAATATATTTCAGGCTTTTTAGGTGGTTCCAAAAAGTGCATGGAAGGTATTATGTTTGAATAATATGAGGAAGAGAATACTCTAATATTTTCATATAAGTGTATTGATTGTGAAATCAGTCTTTTAATTTACAGTGTCTCCTATTTTTTGAAAGAATGTGACTGAAAAAAAAGAAAAATAGAAGTTTTTATAAAGTTTACAGAGTTAATTAAATATTTTATTAAGTATTTTTTGTTTGTCCATTTCACAAGTAGTTTTCACTGTTATACACTCCTGGTTTTGTCATACTGGCACACACAAAAATTTAAAAACCAAACTAAAACCAAACAACTCATATTGAAAGTGAAACACTAGATCTGGGATTTGATATATTGCTATGGCAACAAATGCTGCCTTCATGCACCCCATGAAGCATCAATGCATAAGCTTTTACACCTAAAATTTTACAAATCTTAGATTCTTGTTAAAGGAATTATAAAATGTGTGGTTGGTCATCAATTCGTGCTGATATGTGGAGCCCCTCTCCAAGGTAATATATCTGAGATTGAAGCTTTGAATCATGGTGATTCTGGGGTTAAAACACTTCTTCACAGAATTGGAAATTTTCCTGGATAAGAAAGAGCATCTTGCACAGATGCTTGGATGAAAGATCAATCACAAACAAAGAAACAGTTGTTTATGTTTTCCATGTATCTTTTGAATAACAGCAATGCTCCAAGCAAAAGCCTGATGACAGAAATTGGCATTTAGTTACTTTTTTCCACTGAACAGAAACATGAGGGCTGTGATAGGGTCAAGGAGACCTATGGTGTATTTCATTACTACGGGAAAGACTGAAATATTGTAGATTTATTTTCAACCCTGAAATTTTTCTTTCATCTCTGAATTACACAGCATTACTTCCTCAATGTAATGCCCAGTTCTTTACCCTGTCAACACCTTCCATTAGTCTCTAACAACCCATTTTCTCACCAGCTTCATATTAGAAATGTCCACAAGACAGCTGCAGTCCTACATAACACACAGAGGTCAAGAGAAGACAAACACCCCAGATTATGAATGTGTTTTGTCTAAATTTCACTCTCTTAATTTTGATTCTGCACTCTGTGTACACAGAAAGTTTTTTAATTAGCTGAAGGAAGAGATTAAACTGTGGAGACAAGAGAAGAGTAAAAGGAGGGACATGTATTTTGTTTTAGCCTCTTTACCTGCTCAAAGTGAGCTGAGCTGGATTGTTGCTGGTGGAAGTAAGTGGGACCAACACTCATGTCCTATTTAAGTCTGTCATAATTTCTTTCCCACTCTATTTTGGGCCTGCAATTTCAATATTATGTTGCTGATGTCTCTGGTCTGAATTGTCTCTCTAGAAAGAACCGTTCCCAGAAGGTAGTTTGGGGCAGGAGCTCCAAATCTGAAATTGTTCCCCTGAGAAGACTATTTCCCTATTGCTGCATAGAGACCTAGTGAGACTAGCTAGGAAATTTGGGAGGCTCTGTTAATACTGAAGTTGTGTTGTCTCAAGTCCCCACCACTCCTTCACCCAGATCCAACAGTTAGACAAAATATCTTACCTTGCCCATACTGGCAAGACCAGGTATTTTTTCTGGTACTGTTTTGAGACCCCAGAAAATACCAGCCTTGCCTCCATTCAGGCATCTGTATCCTGATGGATTGCCTGAGGGAAACAATGATAAAGAAATAACACAGATAAAAGTAATATCAATGGAAATCTATGTTAACTCTACTGCAGAAGCCATATATTCATAACAGCATATTTGAGTTGGTCCCTACTCATGAGACTTGGCTCTGTGGTGGATAGGTAATGGAAAACAGCAGAAGAGATGCTCTCTAAGAATCACAAAGATTTCTGATCATGTAGGGCCACAGTTATCACCACGTTAATTTTTTTCTTCCTGGATAAAAATTTGAAAGGTATATTAAGGACATGGTACCAGAATGTGAAGAACAAAATTTTGTCTGCAGGTGCGTGAGCTCAGATATTCAATTTTTCCTCTGTGCAATAATAATGCAATTTCTGATCATCAAAAGACTACTGCATCTGCATCCATTTATTTGTCAGAAAACAATGTAGAGGATTGGTTTAGAGTCTTCTTAGGTCAGTGAGTTTAATTTTAGTAAACTGTCTGATGAAGAACCTTTGGGCTATTTAACTATATTTAATTACTGCATACTGCAGCTAACACAAAATATTGAATATATGGCAAACGTAGTCTGTCTTTATAGAACAAATGACAGATCTAATACTGCAAAAGCAATACCTTGTACAATACCTATTACACTGTCTAGCATCTGAAATATGATTTTATTGCTTGAAGCTTTACAGGATAAAAAATTTTCTGATCTCTAGATGAAATGGTAAATCAGCTTGAGACTGAGAAGAGAATATTTCTTGAGTATATTAATGATCAGTGGGAACTAGAATGGCAAAAGGTGCTTTAGCTGCAGAAACTTCCAACCTGGAATTCTTCTGATGACTTCTCAGAACTGCTGTAACTTCTTTGAAGGAAACAGAATTTGCTGATAATAAGAAAATCAGATTTAAAACCTTATGTGCTGCTGGCTTCCTTTACATAAAAGAATTCCATTAAATTGAAACAACTTGTGTGTGAGAAATTCCATAAATGTAATTTACTGGCTATAACTGGAGAAGAAACCACTTAAAGAAGAATTAAATTTTGTAAACCTTCCTCTGTAATTACTCAACAAAGTCTTTAATTCTGGCAGATTAATGCACTACACTATAGTATGACATATTATTTGGCATTTCTGAAGACAAGGACATTAAAAATAAATTTCAGGACTATGTACATGGAGAGTTGTAGTTAGTGCAAATGTTGGATGGGGTGGCTGGGCCAAGAATAGCTTGTTCTGCATATTTGCCTAGGTGTAAATAGAAAATTACTGTTATAATTAAAATTGAAATTTATTTTATTACTATAAGAGTTTTTATTGCTGACAGTAAAATTTACACATTCTTATGTGTAATTACAGTTCCAAACACTAATTTACTTCAATGTGAATTTTTTGCAGCTCAGTAAATCATTTAAATCAATATTAGTCTCTGAGATACCCTCGTTAGTTTTTAGAACTGTTGCTTCTATATTTCCACAGCTAGCAATTCATTAAATATCTTGCTGTGAACTGAAGGAAATGGTATTTGTTTCCTCCTTTTCAACAGAATGTTTTAATAAAAACCACACTTGGTTCCTTCCCAGTGAGTTAGTTTTGGGGCAATTCATCCCGGTTATTTTGAAAAGTGTCAGTGAGACAGATTTTGTGTGTGGAGTAGATGTTGGGAAATTTCAAAACAACCTCACTTTAATCAGGTTACTGCTGCAGTCATAGACTTGTTGCAAATATATTTAAAGTGTATCACAGCATAATTCCACAAAAGAACTTATCTTCCCATTTTTGCTACCCATTACTTCTGTGAACCACATTTTCAAAATTCTGTTCTTCCCCATTTGCTGCTTATAAGTATAAAAAATAGGTTGTGTACCTTCCCCTTTAACCCAGTGTTTCAGGAAAACAACAACAAATAGCAGGCAAGTCAAAGAGATACTTCTGCTTTGATTTAATTTACTGATTTTTGTGAAGTGTGAATTTCAAAGTCCAGGTAGAGCAGTCGATACTTGATTTGCTTTGCCTCAAACCCAGATCTGCTGAAACAATCGAAAAGAAACTTATCAGCCAGATACACAGAAAAAAGACTTCATGACTAGTGAAGAACGGAATTAATGTGTCTGTGGTGTTGGGTCCTGAAGGGCTCTCTAGAGTCTCTTATTTCTAACAAAGATGCACTTTCACAAAAAGGACTTCTTTACAGAGGGACATGAATAGGAGCTCCCTCTTCTTTTTTGCTGTAGGTAATGTCTGATACCCTTTTAGCTTTTCTCTCTTTTGAGTCTGCCTGACATTGCCCTGGGTGTTGAAACAGTATTCGGTTAGAATATACACATTTCACATGTATGTAATTTCATGACTTCCTTTCCCCAGACCTAAATTGGCAACAGCATTTCTTTCATTTTGTTATTTACTTTGTATTTATGGTTCTTTAACAAAATATGTTAACAAAAATCATTAAAGAGAATGCTCAGAGGCAGGAAGGTTAAATGTCCATTTCTACAGGAGTTTCAGGTATTGTTCACTCTAATTATGCTTTCAAGAATCTGGACTGGTCTTGAGCAATATGTGGCCTCCACCACACATGTTCTTTCATTTATGGACTACATTATTCAGTAAAAACTTGAGTAGATCTGATCCTATCTGTCAGTTTCTTTCTCAAGCCACTCTGCAGATCCATTCCACAAAGCCACATAGCAAAGTGGTAGATGCAGGAAAACGGAATAATTTTTTTGCAACAGTCAGTAGAGAAAGGTGGAGGAGAGAGCTCTGCTGCGGTAGGTGGAGACAGAGGGTGTAAATACATTTATTTGAAACACACTGCTGATTGACTAAAGTGCCTGATAATCTATCTAGAAATTTGATTCGGCATCTGTGATTTAGAAAGTTTCCATAAACTCTTTTAAGTACATGCAGGAACACAAAGATGTTCCCATATTGTCTCACACACACACTTGACTACTACGCAGTAAATGTTAGTACTTTAGGATTTCATTTTCTTGTTTCCACCTATAGAGCTACTCTTGGTGTAATTTTTCTCTGCTTTTAATATCCTATGTGGATATAAAGACCAGACTAAGCCCTGCTTAAATTCTATTGAAGTCAGTGAAGTTAAAGCAGTTAGCAATTTTATTTATTGCTTTCAGTAATTCAATCCAACACCCATGTACGGAATAATTAATACAGTGTGAAGTTAAAATAGTTATATATATATATGGTTAAATGTTAAAATATTTTTATCTTTTTTCTCTTGGTTATGATGTAATGTAAGAAAATAACTAATACACTAACTTATTCCTACTTATTTTTATTCAGCAAACACAGAACATGAAGAGAAAATCCCTACTAAATACTCTGGAAAGAAAATACATTCAGAATATGTTAGCCATATTTGTCCTTATCAGACCAATGTAAATCCAACTTTTAAAAAAATATATTTATCCCATGTCTCCTCTTCCTATTGAAAGTGTGAAGGAATTATGCCAAAAATAAAGGTAGCAGTTAATGCAAATAAAAGCTTCTATAAGAAATTAAGAACTTTACAGTGACCATATAATAGTCTGAAAGTAAATCATGTATAGAGATATATTAATTTACTAGTGTGTGCAATGACACCAGATAAAAACCGAAAATGAATGCATCTGAACCTTGGTTCTGTGACTCACTTGCATAGAAGTTGATTTTATCATCTGCTTACTATGTCTAATAATACAGCAGAAGTTTATAGTGTCTTAATTGGTTTAGGTTCTTGGTTCTTAAGTATACACTCTGCAATTTTTCCTTGATATCAAAACCCATGGTTGACTGGAATATAACTTGCACTTCATCTTCCATTTCAGTGACTCTGTTAATTCCATTCTATCATTCCTATCAATGACTAAATGACACTAAATGAGCATTCAAAGTAATTTGCCTTGAATTCTTTGCTTTGTGACTTACATCCTATTTTTGTGTTGATTGGCAGTATGGGAGAAACAACTGTTGTTGGAAACTGTTCTCTTTACTTCTGAATTGCTTCACCAAAGAACTGATTTGTTAATTAATTTTCTTCTTGTTTCTACTCTCTTGACCTATTTTTAGCCCATTCATGTTTTACTTAGAAATCCTGACTTCCTCAGCTTTCCAGAAAAACTGCAGTTTTACAGGATGGAAAGACAGCATTCATTAGTGTCATATCAGACAATGGACCACCACTGACAAAATACCATGCAGCATCCCTTGGCGGTTTGAATTAAGTTTTTATCCTCAAATTGTGAGTTTGGTCTCTAATGGAAGTTTCATATCAGGAAATCCAGCAAATGGATGCATGAAAATATAGGAGACTAATGGGTTTTTTTATGTAAGGACATTCAGCCCACAAATAGCTCTCTGAATGATCAGGTGTAAAGATTAAGAGAGAAGAGTGAGATTTAAGGAAAAGTTATTGGATATGTTGCAGGATTTTAATAACTGGGAATTCATATTTCATTGGATCAGATACTGGAATCAATATGAAGACTCTGTTTTCTCTATTAAAAAATGAGAAGAGGGGAAAAATTTTGAAGGCAGAATGAATTTGAGAGCATGAAGGAAATTTAAATATGAAAACCTAGTAAAACACTGTGAGGTACACCCATTGTTTGTGTTTAACCTGTTCCATATTTGGAGATTTCCTTAGTTTGTTTGAAATCAATGTAAATTTTTCCATCTAATGGTGATCAGCACTTGAAATGACAACTGATAGCTCTGTTTCAGTGTATCATTAGTACTGTGAAAATACAGTGGAACTTTTAAAATGAAAATATACGTGAGAAAAAGAAAATCAGAATTATTGTGTGCTAAAGGGTGTTCAGTTATAGCAGATGCAAATTTGAATATATGGAATATATGGAAAAGAAATATATGGATATTTGAATATATGGAATATATGGAAAATAAATCCTTTTCCATTTGAATATAAGGAAAAATAAATCCTTTCAGTTCTTAATTACACTGTGCAGTGATAAATCTTGAAGGCTTGAACAATGGTGGTTTGGTCTTAAAAGTCACAAAAGGGGGAGATTTAATCTGATTTTCTTAAAATAATCTCAGATAATTTTGAAATTGCTAGGTTGATCTAAAAGCTGCAGAATTATGAGTAAATGCTTGATATTTTAAGGATCTCATTAAAATAATCTAGATTCATGCCTGGCAATGCTAATAAGGCAATGGAAATGTGACAGTGGGGATATTTATTCTGGTCTCAGCTGATTGGGGCAGAATTCACATGTCAGCATTCTCACCAATTAGGAGTCTAGTGGGAGAATAAATGAAAGCCTGCACTTCCAGCACTATATTACAGTCCTGCAATACAATCAAATGGTGTTGAAGTGTTATAACACTCTCCTAACAACAGGCAGAAGTCCCTGAAATTGCTGCAGTGCAATAACATGCTATAAGATGTACAGCTAATGAGAGCTGGATAGGAAGAATAATTTAGGATTAAAGTTCTGCCCCTGTAGCCCAGGCATGTCAGATTTTTTTCTGCTCACAGATTGTGTATTTTTAATTGTGCTGCCTTGATTAATGTTGGCTTGGAAGCTTTTGTGACGATGGAAAACATGTGGGTGGGTGTTGGGGTTATGTGTTTGTTTCTTTCAGTTTGGTTAAGTTAGGCCCTATTCTCAAGATGGCTCCCAGTGCCTTCCATTTTGTTGTTTACTTGTTATATGTTAATCAGTTAGAAGTTCTGTAAAAGTTTA